>CM072998.1:79889346-81089346 GCA_037038555.1 Rhynchonycteris naso
CAAATACCTCACACTTCCACTGTTTGCTGTGAAGGTGGTTTCAAGTGCTGTTAATAAAGCTGAAGTGGGTGGGGCCAGGGTGCCCCAGGGCCTCCCACAAAGGTCCTGAATCAGAGAGAGGGAGGAAACTACTTCTGACACCCAGCAGGCACCTTTGCCGGTTTGACATGAAGCCAGAAAAAACTTGGATCATCAGAATTGGCCATTGTTCATGGGCTGAAGGGGTGAACAGACGGTGGTGGCTGCTTCCAGGCCTCTGGTTGCTGGGACAGCGACTGCTGGGGAACCATTCTTGGCTCCAGAGCAGGTGGAAGCTGCCAGTTTCCCACCATGGCTGCTGTTCAGCAAACAGAAGATGTTGCTCCCACCCTTGCAGGGCCCAGTTCTCACGTCATGAGTGGTCTTGGATACCCCAGATGAGTCCCTGTGCCATCAGCTTCCAGATGTAAGAAGGGCTGATGGGGGGCAGAACTGGGCCCAGAACTGAAAAGCTGAAGCCTGAAGAAGGAGAATGATAGAAGCCTCCAAAAGGCTTTCCCAGTGCCCCAGCTGGAGTCGCCAGGTCTAGAAAAGGCACATTCACACTCAGGACACCAGCGTGTCATGAAAGGATTGTTTGATCAGAAGAACTCTCTAACTCCCAGCATAGCTCTGAAGAGTTACATTGTACATTTGAGTCACTTCTGGGGAGAAGGCCCTGGTGGCTACAATAGTTGGGGGTCAGAATCTACCATGATGGAATCCAGGAACCAGAGCATCAGCCTTCCCACCGGGCCTCCTCTGGGTGTTCCTTAGTATTCTAGCTCTGCAGGTTTGAAACCAGACTGTAAAGCTTTCTGGGTGAGCACAACATTTGGTCCAGGACAGAGTGGGAGTAGTAGGGCAGGGGATCAGCGCACTGGAGTCACCTGCACTCTTGGCTCAAGAACCTGGATTTATTTGGCTAGTTTTTCATGGACAGTGATATCAGTGTATCAGTCTTTTTCAAAAGCCTCAATAAGAATATTGTATTGGTTTTTGTTGAACTTGGTCCTTGCACCCCCAGCCTCCTTTGAACCCTTAGAAGGACATGTCGACTGTGCCACCGATCACCAGGGACCTGGGTAGGAATTGCCTTCTTCCCCACTAGAGGGCAGTAGGGAAATCAACTAGTCTATTTTTTAAGTGAAAGATAACAGAATTATTAAAATTGTTAAACTATAATAAGAGTGGTTTGTGTTATAATGAACCTTATTATTTTTTGATTATTTTAAGAAAACCAGATGGATCTGTACTTGTTCTATTTGTATCTATTTGCACACATGAGGCAGTTAGGGAGATTTTGTTCAGAGAATCAGATCTAGGTAAAGTTGATTTTAACATTGGTACATGTACCTACTTAGAAAATATCATTATAAAGAACATTAATGAATTTAAGGTGAAAGAATGACACAAAAACCAACTGCAAGCTGATTATAAAACTTGGCGGGACAAAATGTCCTGTAAATATTAGGACCATTAAAATAAATAGTAAACAATAAATAACTTGAGAATGATAAAACTTAAGCAAAGATGCACTCATATTCCAAACATACCCCGTACTTCTTAAATTTTAGCTTTTTTATTTAAAGTTGCTATATTGTGTCATATTGGCATCTTGGAAACAACGGAAGAGTCCCTCAAGAAATAAAAATAAAGAAGATAATTTTATAAAACATTAGCTTTAAAATAATAATATACACATAAAATGATAGGACAAAATCATGCCAGGGCTAGGACTATCACATTTAACCATTACCAGGAGCAGGTTCAATGTGGAGGGGCCTGAGTTTATTTTGGAAGACCTACTTTTAGAAATAAATATCTTACTTTATCAACTGTTATAAAAGTATATTACCGTGTGAACACCTTGTTTTGTCTTTTCTCAGACATTTGGAAGAGACCTGCTCATGTGAGGAACTTAAACTTCTTTAGCCTCAGGATTATTTTACCAATGAGTTAGCTGATTGTATGGATGAGGATATGTGGAAAAAGAACATGCCAGTAAGAAAAAGTAGGTCAGCTAGGAAATTTTATGCCCAGAAGAATTTCTGAAATAAATACTGCCATTACTCACCCAACCAATGCCAAGGAGAAGAATCATAGCTAATAGATTTGAGAATTTGAGTTTTGTCAATAAAATTCCCTTTGGGATCTGGATCCATCTGGCCATTTTCACATCTTACCAGTACCTGATTCTTGATTTAGAAAACCAAGATTGGGTTATTTTATACACAAACCTGCTGTTCCATTTCTCTCTTGATCCTGGTACCCCATCCTCTGCCTACAAGAAATAATTGAAAAGGCAAAATAAATCAACCCTTCTGGTCTCTTTGGTTCTTTTTATTGTACTAATAAACAGGCTTACTAATTATATACATTCATTTATCCAAGCCTGAATACTACATAATTATCTCTGTGAAGGTATTTAGTAGACAGCCCCCATGTTGACTAAAGAACACAGGTTTCTGCTTCACCAGACAAACACAGCTACTTTTCTATAGCACTCTCTATATATGAGCAGAGCTTTTACTTATCTTTTAGACAAAAACAAATAATTTCTCAAAATAAATTAAAAGTTCATCATTTGAAATTTGAAAAACAATAATTAGAATATAGAGATATAAACTTGTTCTCAATGCTTTGCAGACATCTTGTTCCTCTCTGGTTAGATCAATTATGTTCTTTATTAATCCCATTTTGCACAATACCAGTGGCTTTAATTCTTGGAGCAGTTTCTATAACTATTGAAGTTAAGAATAATCCTCTATCTTTATTTTTCTTTATGAAATATTTTAAAAAATTCTAAGTGCTCCTTAATACTAGTATATCTATGAAAGCAGAAGATGTTGAAAGAAGGAAGATTGCAAGGCATGAATATGAAATGTAGCTTTTCTTTAAGTTAAACAACCTCAGAAATGTGGCCACTACTGCATATTTATATTGATCTATAGGTTCTTAGTATCTGTGTATTGTTGCATTTATTTTTATGTGCACTGTTTATTGATACCTCAGGAGAATTAGATGAAGACTAGACCTTTTACTTTAGGGAAGTAGAATGTTGTGGAATAGCATATTATTACACACAGAAACATGCACAATGATAAATTAGATATGTATATCATCCATACCATAACATCTTACAGTGCTGTTTTAATTATTGAGATAATTTATCGAGTTGAAACCCAATTAAAAACTATACATGGCTCAAGCATACTGTAAATAAAACATGTTGACTACTAAATTATGCATCCTCTTATTTTCAGGTAAACAAATGTCTTGTTATTACTTGTTCTTATTAATTACCTCATTTTTAGGTCATATCTCTTTAAAATCCAAGTAAACCAACAATTAGCATTAGTGAAACACAGACAAGATTGTGAGAAGAAAAATATTGATCACTTTGGTGATGATTTAAAGGAAAAATATATTCAAGATAGCAGAAAAGATAAATAGTCAATGCTATTTAATAAGAAGTAGTTTAGAAATTTGGCCATAGGCAATACATTTATAAATTGGAGTTCAGCCCTGACCCATTGGCTCAGTTGTAGAGTGTTGGCCCAGTGTGTGGAAGTCCCAGATTCCATTCAGGGCACACAGGAGAAGTGATCATATGCTTCTCCACCCCTCTCCTTCCTTTATCTCTCTCTCTCTCTCTCTCTCTCTCTCTCTCTCTCTCTCTCTCTCTCTCTCTCTTTCTCTTGTCCTCCTGCAGCCATGGCTTGAATGGTTCTAGCAAAGTTGGCCCCAGGGACTGAGGATGACTCTGTGGCCTTGATCTCAGGCAATAAAATAGCTCAGTTGCAAAGCAACAAAACTGTGGCCCAGCTAGGCAGAGCATATCCTGGTAGGGACTTGCTGGGTGAATCCTGGTCATGGTCACAGGTAAGAATCTGTCTCTGCCTCCCTACCTCTCACTTAAAAAAAATAAAATTAGATTTCAAAGAATCTGTCAGTCTAGAGAAACTGAAAGATGCTAAGGGACTGATCATTTGGAGCTGAAGTTAGAAGTGTGCTTGCTATGGCAGAAGCAATTCAAACATGTGTTTGTTGTTCTCTGCTCTAAAGAAACTAGTATTTTAGCCCTGGTTGGGTGGCTCAGCTGGTTAGAGCATCCTCCTAAATCACAGATGTTGCTGGTTCGATCCCCAGTCAGAGGACACATACAGAGCAGACTGATGTCTCTGTCTATCTCCGTCTACCTTTCTCTCTCTCTAAAATCAATATAATAAACATTAAAAAGAAAAAACTTATTTTTTCTTCTTTCATCCAGTTGATCCTATGAGACTATAAATATCTTATTAATCTTACTTTCTCCAGTTGAAGTAATATGACCAGAGCTTTTGGACAAACTTAGAATCAGTTGCTAAAATCTGATTTAATTTTGCTAAGCTATATTCTAAATTATTGTGCTGGAGCTAAGAAGAGGTAGTAATAATGAGTTATAAAAATTTGAATAATATAAAATATTTAAATATCTGATGTTTTATTGGTTGTCAAGAGAAAGTAATGCTATTTAAGTTTCACAAAAACCTTCTTTAGATGAAAGGTGGGAGTGTTTTATTCTATCTTAATTAACTAATTCAAACCCCATAAAATGCCAATAATCATATTTTTACTATAACATTCAGTGCATATACACTAACATAATTAAAATAACAAATTACTAACTAATTTAAGTAGTGATGAATAAAAATAGAAACAGGTTGTATGAACACCTGGGTAAACTAGATAGATAAATTGCTAGAACTATAGTCCTATCTCATTTATTTATTAATTATATCAATATTTTCATTTTCATTATATTTTGCATTGTTGAACTATGAAATTGCTCTTAGTTACTATAAAATAATAAGTAATTTTTAAAGCAATGTTTATTTGCAATATCCTTTTTTATGTTAAATATCTACATTCTATTATAAAATTATATTTTGTCATATATATCAGCATCCTTAGCTATCCATTACCTAAGGAGTCTCAAAAACTTTATAAGTATATTAATTTTATCATTTTTAGAATAAATTTGAAGATAAAGAAATGATAATCAAAGAGTTTGATCAATTATTAAGTAGGGTTCAAAGGATTAGTTACAAAAAGAATATCCAGCAGGGCTCACTCTCCATATTCTTGCATTATACAGTGATGTGGGCTATGATGGCTTCAACAAACTCCACAGACCTCTTATTTAATAGAGATTTAATGCACTCACTGCAAGTCAATTGATACTTAATTCATTGCGGGCATCAAAACAATTATTCACACTCATGAAAATAAAACAGTTGAGGAAAGAAAAGTAAAACCAAATTTTATTTTGAATTTACATAGAATCATTCCAGTAACCTTAAATCACCTATTCTTAGAAGTTCACAAATGTACCATCCATCTGTTCATCAAATCTTAAAAACTGTATTATGCAATGGACACACCAAGAGAGCACACACTCTATCTCTTTACTTCTTGTTGCTTATAATAATTAATATTTGTGCAACTATTGGATAATATGTTTAATTTCACTTTCATAGACCATAATTTACAGTAAGATATATTAGTTTCTGAGAACAACGTAATATGGGAATCAGAACAAAACTTCAGGAGAGGGAGAAGATTCTTGTTGAGGACAGAGGTTTAAATATAGATTTGAAGGTTGAAGATTTATTAGCAGGATCCAAATGAGAAGTGCACAATTTTCTCTATGCCTCTCTTATGATCGAGGAGGAGCAGGACTATTGTTTTAGAGAATAAAAGTGTAATAATCTACTTATGTATAGTTATGATTTAGCTATATAATGAAAAAATGTTATTTATATATCTGAAATTTTAAAAATTATAAGCCAGTGCAGAGAAAATTTGAAAAAATGGCAGCCCTGGCAGCATTAATTCTAAATAATACTTAATTAGTTGTAGAAAATATAATATACTGGTTCCATATGTATATGTATATATATATATGCTTTATTTTATATCATTGTGTGATAGTCTCCTAGTTTTACTTATTTATTATTTCTTCTTCACTAGAAAATAAGATTAATGAGAGAAAAATTTAAGTCAGTTTTTTTTTTTTTTTAAAAGACTCCATTTTCCTCTGGCCTAGAATAAGGCATATAACTGATGCCCAGGAATGTTAATACTGATTACTCTAACTTCAGAAGGAAAATGATAAAGGTCAAGAACAAACAAATGAGTGACATTTATTATTCCAGTAAAACATTGCTAAGATAATGTGATTATGTTTTTAATTACATGATATTACGATGGAAGAAGTCATGAGTTCTTACAGAATAAAGGTCTTCCATCTATTTAAAATAAAAATATATACTGATAACAGTACCAATCATAATACTTATTAAATTGCATTCTTAATTGAGGGTAGGTAAAGGGAATGGAACAGTGTTGTGACTGCAAGGGGGAAGAAGGTGCAGGGGAGTAAATAAATGGTAATAAACAGAAACTTGACTTATAGTGATGAAAGCACAATACAGTGTACAAATGATATGTAGTAGGATTGTGCACTTGAAATCTGTATAATTATGTTAATCTGTGTCCACAAATATTTTCAATCAATATATAAATACTACAAAATTTCTGAGCATTTTTCTTCTAGTATTAATGCACTAAATTAATATCTGATTATTAAAATGTTAATTTCTGCTGATTCTGATTTTAAACATTTTTCTTGACACAAAGTGGTTTAAGGTGTAATTTACTTATTCATTCATAAATAGGGATTCATATTTGAATTTTTTTATGGTAATAATTTTATTAACTAACATCATGCCTGAATTTTCTCTCACCCAGTGGAAATATTATTCCAGGAAAAAAAGGCTAAGATACACAATTTTAACATAGCATTTAATGTACATCAATTAATTATTTTTTATGCTTTGTATAATTTGTTCTATCTGATTGGACAGAGGAAACCAAGATATAACCTTCAATGAATTCATAAGAAAACATATATTTTCCATAATATGTAACATGATTTTAATTTGTGCTGAATGAGGTTTCTTCTAGTTTACATAGGTTAACAGAACCCTTTTATATGTATGATAGGAATAATTTCTCAAGGGAGATATTTTCAGAAAATCAGTGAATTAATTTAACATCAAAGTAACTACTTAAAAGAATGGCATATGTATTCTCTTTTTTTATTTTAGAATGGCAGTTGCGTCCCTAAATGAGAGAATAGATAAAAGAATCAAAAAGAAATTTTAATTGTCAGAAAGTGTCTGCTTATAAAAAAAGAGCACTGTATTAAAAATATCACTCCTGAGGTTGTGTGTAACGAGACACTGTTAAATAGCTAGGCTGGTATCCAGTATTTGCGCACAGTTTATATGGTTTTCTTTTAAAATCTGTAATCTATTATCTGTGAATTGCTATGACTGAGCTCAAAATAATATAAACCAAGTAGCAATATTTGTTTTTCATCAAGACACACACATGCATACACAAACACATGGAAACACACGTAAGTGAATGCACTTTATGTTTTAGATCTTCCAATTAGTTTTGACTTGAATAAGTTTCTCAGAAAAAAAAGATCCTGTACACCAAAAATAAATCTGTCTCTATTTTTTGGTGTATCTGACATTTCTATGTATCTGACATATTGAAATCCAGTTCTTTTGTTTTTAAAGAATGACTTTAACTATAAAGAATATCATGGGAAAACAAAAATTAGATTGAATAAACACCATCAAAAAATAAAGGAGGCAGAGTTGCTTATTGTGTTAGAATACCTAGAAAATTTTCTGAGAAATTTAGGCAAAGCTACAGAAGTTACTATTTGGATTTTATTTCTCTCTTTTTTTTTTTTACAAAGAACAACCAGTTTTGTTAAGAACAATATGGCAATTATGGGAGGCATAATAATTTCACATAATATGAAATACTTATTATAAGGTATATAATTTTTAAAAAAAGACAAAGACTCCTTTCTATATTTTATTGTTTTTTTATTTAATTAATTGTGTTTACTTAGATTCTAGGGTTGCCCTGAATGTTGGTTTGTTTTGAGAACTTATTGGCAATGTCACCATATTTCAGGTCTGCACATCCCTTTATGAATCCATAGTCATTCTATAGTCAGGGTTCCAAGAGTGACTGTTTGCTTCCTTAAAAAAATTCCTAGCCCATATTGCTTAAAAATATTAACGTGACAATTGGAAACATACTAATGTTGGGCTGCTACCACCTTCTCTGAAAGCAATGTCAGATAACAAAGAAATTAGAATATTTATTGGAAAACAAAATATGAACTCAAGTTGCTGGATAATCTAAAATATTTTAATTTCCTCTTACTTTTGTTAATACTTTGCAACTACACTGAATTTAATTATTTAGAATTTGTTTTTGAGGGCTGGCTGAATTTGACTATTTACTCTATGTGTACATTTAATATAATGTATGTCTTTCTAGTTTATGCAGTAAAAAACAATCCAAAGGGTACATTTTGTTATAATGTTTTAGTAAATATGTAAGGCATATGTAACATCACTAGCTGTACAGTTATTACATTCAGAATTAATAACACTAGAAAAAAAATTTTGGATAGTAATATGAAGGTAATACTGCCAGTATATAATAATTGAGAAGGCTATTCAAGTAATTTCTGTCTTCAAATCTTGGTAGTATCTATTCTCCTCTCCATAGAAAATAAATTTTAAAATTTAATTTGTAATTCTTCTGTATTCGATTTTTGCTTCCTATGCCCATTATAATATTTATTCTTGTGTTTAAATGAAGAATAGTTTATTTATGTATAAACTATTTTATGAAAAATCAAACTTTGAATTTAGACTTCAGCTTTAACATGCATTACACATATTACTCTAATATAATTAAACTAAGTAGTAAATAAGTAAGTGATGAGTTTTTAACTGGATTACATCTCTTGACTATCAGATTTTAGAAATAACTTTTTCTTATTCAATGTAATATAGCAAAGAAATTGTATTGTGTAATTTTAGCTGCATGCACTGTGCCTAAGATAAAACAAAGTGAAACAGAAAACCATTCCTAAAATACTAAAATAAGAAAAAACCTTCACTTATTTCAAAATTAGTCCAAAATCCCCCCCCCAAAAAAAGATATTTCCCTTTAATTTTCTCAATATCTATCTCTACAACTTTTAAAAATTCACATCTATAACCGTGAAGGTGAACCATAATGAAAATGAAAAACGTAACAACAAAACAAACAAACAAAGAACATCGGGAGCTAGAAAAGAATCCTGTAGTGTCATGAACCTGGGGATTGAGAAACAAACATTAAATACAAGTGAAGCCACTGTTTGTGAATTTGAATCTAATCTCAGCAGTGAGTTCCTGTCCAAAGCAGAAGCCTAATAGGCCTACAAAAGATCAAGTAACATTATACCGGCGTGTTTCTTGGAACACTGAACATACAGCAGACTCCAAAAAACCCAAGACTAAGAATGTTAATGATTCAGATAATGGGACTGTGGATTATAAGAAAAATAAGTAATTTGGGGTAAAGAATAAATATATCTTTAAAAAGTAATTTTAACTTTAAGTTTTGTTATTTTAAAATTACATAGTGTCTACTCATTTTGAATTTAATAATTTCATGTGTAAACATGAATGTTAAATAAAATATCTTTCCTTTAAGTAAGATACTACTGAATTTCTTATTTATTAAGTGCACCTGATGATGCTTAAGATGAATGCTGAGAAAAAGTACTCTCAACATCACAGGTTCCATGTGACCTTAAATTAAAATTAGTAGCTATAATACATTGGTTGCTGTATTTCAGAGTAACTTGATTTGTAATAGCAATTGTCTTCTTCCTTGATACATATACGTGCCTTTCTATAAAAAGTCAGTGTACCGACATGAACAAGGTGAATCTGAATCCACAGAGCCAATGATCTTATAAAATATACTTGAGAACATTTTGCTCTTTTATATAATACATACTATTATCATGTTTCTATGCCATTTATATGTTTCAGCTTGGTTCTTTGTAACAGTTGTATAACATTGCATTGCATGTATTTATCAAATTGTTCATAGTCAATTTGCTGTTAATGAGTAGTTTCCAATTTAATGTGAATTAAAATAATATTGTGTATTTTTGCTCAGTAGACAAATAATGACCCCTTCCCTAACAACTCTGAATCCTAATACTCAGAGTGCCTGTATTTGTCACTTTACATGACAAAATGGATTCTGAAACATGAATGTTAAGTAATTTGTGATGGGAAACTATTTGGATTAATGCAATGTGCCCAATGTATTCACATGGTTCTTAGAAGTGAAAGGGAGAAGCAGAATAAGAGATTTATAGAAGATGTGATTGTGGAAGAATTGTCTGAGAGATGCAACTTTGCTGAATTTGAAAGTGAAGGGAGAGATACCTGAGTCAAGGAATGCAGGCAGCCTTTAGAAAATGTAAAAGTTGAGAAAATACATCCTCTACTAGACTTCAAGAGGAACGTAGTCCTGCCATAGTCTTGATATTAGCCCAGTAAGAAGTGTGTCAGGTTTCTGAACTACAGGAGTGCATATGATAAATCTGAGTTGTTTTAAGCCACTAGATTTGTCGTAATTTGTTATAGCAGCAACAAAACCTAATATATTATGCTGATATTAACATTTCTGTAGACACCCATTTCATAAAAGATACTGCAATAGGAAAAAAACACATGATTTAAATCTTCAGAGGAGTATGATGTCTTCCCAGTCAGAAAATACATATTTTATAATAAAAACAATTTTAATACATAGCAAAGAGCATTGCTGTCTTGTCATTATCAAGTTCTCCTCCTTTAAAAGTTTAAAGGTTTGGTATTATTGTTTATGGTACCAAGTAATACAATGTAAACTGTTTTCTTTTTGGACTCAAACTAAAATAAAATCATGTCATTTGCTCTGACATACAAGTAAATAATAAAAGACATAAAACTTTCTAGTAAAATGTGTGAAGAAAGTTATATATTAATTTTCAGTAAGAAAGAAAAACATTCTAGTTTAAGTTATATGTTACATGGGACAGATTTTATTCCATAAACCTCATCCCAGACATGAAGTGAATGTGTATAGTCCCAAATTAAGCAACAATTACTTTTACTAAACTTATCTTAATGGCTGATCACTGGACAATTTTTAACCCCCAGCTATTTAAAAACACAGAAAAATCTATCTATCTATATATATATAATATATTATATATATATAATATTATATATATATATATATATATATATATATATATATATATATATATATATTACAGGGACAGAGAGAGGGATAGATAGAAATAGACAGACAGGATCGGAGAGAGATGAGAAGCATCAATTATCAATTTTTCTTTGTAACACCTTATTTGTTCATTGATTGCTTTCTCATATGTGCCTTGACCTCGGCCTTCAGCAGACCAAGCAACCCCTTGCTGGAGCCAGTGACCTTGGGTCCAAGCTGGCTAGCTTTTGCTCAAGCCAGATGGGCCAGCGCTCAAGCTGGCGACCCTGGGGTCTCGACCTGGGTGTTCCGCATCCCAGTCCGATGCTCTATCCACTGCGCCACTGCCTGGTCAAGCTCCATGGATATTTTTAAATAATGATGATAAATTATATATATTTAAAATAAGAAGATAGTTTATTTTCTAACAGTATTTAAAGAATTTTACTTGTTTGTCTATGTATACAACTATATGTATATTTACTAAATGATTGTCTCAGTTCATATCCTTGGTGAGAATTAGACTGAGAAACGACAACAAATACAATAATACTTTCTTTCCTTTGGCATCCAGTTACCTTGTTTATTTCATCCTTCTCCCAAAATTCACGTTTTCTCAGATAAAGAGATATATCAAATATCATTAGCCCTATGTCAAGTGTATATCCCCTCTTCCACATCATCCCATCAAATCGTGCCTGTTTTGTATTGAAATCCTGAAGCTCTTTGCTAGAAGTCATATTAATTAATCATTGGCAGATATTTTTAACATAGTACTCTTATGTTGCAAACATTTTATTTTTTATTAAATTTATTGGGGTGACATAAGATCATATATGTTTCAAGTGTACTTTTCTATGATATATGATCTATATCTATATACTGCAATGTGTATCCACTATGCTAAATCAGATCATTTTCAATCACCATGTATTTGCCCCCTTTACACTTAACTATACCCCAGACTCCTCCCTCTGATAACTACTGTAATGTTGACTGTATCTACGAGTTACAATTTTGTATTCTACATATGAGTGAAATTACATGGCTCTTAGTTTTTTCTGACTGACTTACTTTGCTTAGCATAATATTCTTAAGGTCCATCCAAGTTGTTGCAAATGTCAGTATTTCACCTTTTCTTATGTCTGAGTAGTATTCTGTTGTGTATATGTACCACATCTTTTTTATCCAGTCCTCTATTGAAGAACACTGTGGTTGTCTCCATGTTTTGACCATCATGAATAATGCTACAGTGAACATAGGGGAGAATATATGCTAATAAATGTTTGCAAGTTTTTCACTAGGTACCCAGAAGAGGGATTGCTGGGTCATATGGGAACTCTATTCTTAACTTTTCAGAAACCACCATACTGTTTGCCACAGTGGCTATACCAGTTTGCATTCCCACCAGCAGTGAATGAGGGATGGTACCTTTATTTCTACAGCCTTTCCAACACTTGTTATTACTTGCCTTGTTGATAATAGTCATTCTTACACATGTGAGATTGTATCTCATTATAGTTTTGATTTGCATCACTGATAGCTAGTGACACTGGATATATTTTCTTTGTCTGTGGGCCATTTGTATATCTTCTTGGGAGAAGTGTCTGTTCAGGTCTTCTCCCCATTTTTTAAATTGGATTGTTTGTTTGCTGTTGAGTTTTATACATTCTTTATATATTTTGGGTATCAACCCCTTATTGGACCTGTTTTTTGCAAAGATATTAATTTTCACATCAATGTTAAAAGGCCAGTGTCTAATTTAAAACAATGAACTGTATTTGAAAGTGAAATTTTCAGGGACGAAATGAGGGAATTAATGTTTCTTTGCTTGTTTGTTTTATTAGTGAGTAGCCTATTGGTAGCAGGTTAATCAAGCTCTGTCCTCTAATATCTGTTAACTCGAATATATACTTAGAAAATGGGACTTGAAATAACATTTGCCTTTAGAAAAATATGACAAGATGATTGCATGGGTCACAGAGTGTAAGTATCATCTATCTTGTATAAACTGAAACTAGAAACAGAGGCAAATAAGTGTTTCTGTAATGTAAATAATTATTTAATAATTATTTTCTTTGATGCAATTGTGTTAGTGTGAGAATAGGACACAAGTTTGAATGTAGCAGCGATAAATATATTCATGAATACAGTTTATTTTTAGAATGAAATAATCAGTTTAAATGTGTCACCTTTTACTGTCCTTCACAGTGCCATGATCCCCTAAGTCTGTAAATGTTAATAATAGCAGTATAGAAAATATTATGTTATTTTTTCCAGTGAATTGGAAAAACCTCTTTTCAGGAAGTTGTGCAGTAAATCAATTGTCAAGTCGTGTTTTCTACCAGCACATCTCACTATATTCTATAAATGAAAAAGCCTGAAGACTGTCTTATGGCTAAAGCTTTCAATCTCAATTTTGATCTTGTCCCTTAACCAAGGGCTTACTTAGAAATAGTATGTTTCCCAAAGATATATCAGAGAACACCATCACCACTGTGACACTGTGGGTGGTATAATCATTTCCCTAAAACCAAACCTCTGAAAATTTGGTTGGGGGCAGAATGAGTGAGCTCTATAAATGCAGCAGCTGAATCTCATGTATTTTGCTTTCGGATGTTGTTTTCAAAGCCAGGGATTGTTTTACCAACACTACTCTAGAGCTGCAGGGTCTGTGGTTTAATTGCAAATTAGATTCTCCTATCACTGAAAGCTGTTATTTGAATCACATACTTCTACTGAGGAAGCCATGTATTTTAAACATCTCTAGGTTTCTGATGCAAAAAATGAATCCCTGATGATTTACATTCAGAGTTATTTCTTTCATTCTGTAACTGCAATATTGATGATGTACTGTCATTAAGAGGCAGCAACATATCAGTCTGTGGTTTCCCTAAGCTTTCCGTTAATTTTCCTGAATATGACAATACTATGACTTTTGAAATGGTGTTTAAAAGAACATTCCCTAGAATTGCAATTGTTGCTGTTTCTAACTAGGAATATATATATATATATATATATATATATATATATATATATATATATATATATATATATATCTTGAAACTAAATCACCAAGTACACTTCTAAGTTTAAAAGGACAATTACTAAAGGGCTTTCCTTTTGTTTAATTTGAATGTTTCCTTAAAAATACAAAAGATCACACAGAATCAAAAAGATAAAGAAATTCTGCTGTAAATTGGTGTCAAGATATTACTGTAAAAATAAATAAGCAGAATAATTTTGTAGGATGAATGAAAAGTCTATCATGGCAAGCATATTAGACCTTATAAATATTTTAACAGTAAATTGTTATTACATTACTTGGCAACTGAATACAAAGTGATATATTCATGAAGATTTTAATAAATATTAATTGATGATAATTAGATAAAATTCTGCCAAACATCTCCCTTGCACACCAAAGATAAGTGAGTGACCTGAGCAAGGAGAGGAACATAGTTGTTTTCATTACTACTAATTTGAAATCCTTACAATCTTGATAATCTCTATTGGTAATTTCCAGTGAGGAGTTATTTCATTAAAGTTTATTATCTGTGTTTAGTAAGAGAGCCTATGTAATCTCATTTTTTCCTATATTTATCAGCACTAACAAATAAAAGTGATAAGCATTTTTCTGTAAGTGTAGAGTGAATTAAATGCTGCCTAAGCTAAGTTCAAGTTTCCAGCACTTGAGGGTTACTGTGGCTTAATAGCTGAATTTATAGGCTGCTTTTGGGATCTGTCACTTGTTTCTTCTCAGTGCCTCATCATTATTGCACCTTCTCATCAACACTATGAAATAATCCAAAAGCACAACTATTTAGGTTAAGAAACTCAATCAAAGATGTTATGTAGTGTCTGAAATGGCAAAAGAATTTAAAATCTTCAACCTGAGCCTGTCGTAAATGTTAACAGTTTGGCTTCCTAGACCATGCTATCATTGTATGTTTTACATCAATGCTGGAGGAGGTACTAAAATTTAAACAGTTTTGTTGTTGGTATTCTTGTTGTGAGAAATAAATTAGAATAAACCAAATTTAACAGATTAGTTACTCAAATTTTCTCTTACCTTTGGCTTGAAGTTTTAAGCCTACTACTATAATTCCACATCTTTTATTTTTAATTAAGTGAAAGTCAGGGAAGCAGAAACAGACTCCTAAATGCACCCCAACCAGGATCCACCCTGCAAGCCCCTGACTGAGGGATGTTCTTCCCATCTTGGGCAGCTGCTCTGTTGCTAGGCAACTGAGCTATTTTAGGACCTGAGGCAGAGGTCATGGAGACATCCTCAGCACCTGAGACCAACTTGCTCAAACCATGATCAAGGAAAGGGATGACTGTGGTAGGAGAAGGGAGAGAAAAGAGAAAGAAAGAGAGAGAGAAGGGGGGAGAAGAGGGAATAGAGAAGCAGATGGTCACTTCTCCTGTGTGCCCTGACAAGGAACTCAGGACTTCCACAGCCAGGCAAATGCTCTACCACTGAGCCAACCAGCCAGGACACCCACATCTCTTTCCTATATGCTTAGGATACTGACTCCAATATCTAAAAACTGATGTCCACATACCACCAAAATATAAGAAGCTTGGCCTTGGCTGGATAGCTATGTGGTAAAGCATTATTTCAGTGTGCCAAGGTTGTGGATTCCATCCCCAGCCAAGGCACATATGAGAAGTAATCAATGAGTGGAAAACTAAATGGAACTACCAAGTGCAACAGCAAGTTGATGCCTCTCTTTACCCTGCCCCCACCTTTCTCCAACTCCTGCTCCTCCTCCATCTTCTTCTTCTTCTTTTTCTCCTCCTCTTCCTTCTTCTGTTTCTTCTCTTTTTTCTCCTCCTCTTCTTCTTCATTCTCCTCCTCCTCTTCTTCTTCCTCCTTATTCTTTATCTCTCACTTTTTCTCTCTCAAATAAATGGATCAATTTTTTAAAAAAAATTATAAGTGGCTTCATGACTGAGTTAGATGTCCCCCCAACAAACACATTTTATTGGCTTGATGGGCAGTACTCATAAGCCATTTGAAAACTGGCTCTTTTTAATACTGTCTCTGACAACTAAATCAATTTGCTTTTTAACTCTTTCTATCTAGGTTCTGGTTTCCAAAGTTTTCACTGGGTAAGAAATGAAATCAATGGCTGGCTTTGATAGCCTTCCAGCATAAGCTTGTCAGTAACACTTCTCATCTCTTGCTTTATGTCTTGGATACCACACACACACACACACACACACACACACACACACACACACACATGATATCTATATTATCATTACTAATAAATATTTCTGCCGCTACCACTAATATTTAAATGTTTGTCAAGCATGTAATATTTACTAGATATTTTGTTTTTTACTTTGCAACAAAAAAAGTTTTTTTTTATTGATACAGTCCAAACAAAAATTTTGGGAGTTAAGTAAATTTTTACTCAGTATTGTTAAAGAAATGAAGTTTCAGAAAGGTCAAGAAACTTGTCAAATTTGCTGTCCAAGGAAGTGGTATATCCTAAATTTGAACGACTAAGTCAAAAGAACTTCGAAGAAAAATACTCTGGGCCTAACCTGGTATCTCTGTATCCTTATCACCCACAATAACCTGTTAACACATAAGGGGGATTTTTAAACTGACAATGATAATGTTACAGAGCTTCACGGTGTTACTTTAACTCCCAGAATTTTAAGCATTTCTAGGTTAAATTATTCATCTACAAAATATTTCTCCTGTTCAAATACATATTCAAATTGTCATGTTTTGGCTCAGTTATAATTAATGACTCTTCATTTATATAATGTGAACTGTCTTGTGGTCCCAAGTATGCCTTTTGTTTCCCCAATGTTTTTTATTATAGCCACTTGGGTTGTGATCAATAGCTGATGAATAACTTCAAAGGATGTTTTTTAAAATCACATGCCTACAGGGCTCTGAAAAAGTAGCCATTTGATGAAGAACTTTCCAGTAATGAACAATCAAATATATTTGTTATTTATAAAATCAACTTTTTTATAGTCCTTTTATGTTCATGGTTATTTATACAATTTATTGAATTAAATATTCAGTTAAGTTTTAACTTGTCATTCTGTTATATATGATTTTCTCCATCAGTATTTATACTTCTCTAATAATTCTATATTTCTGTATATGGGGAGAAAGGAGTGAAAATTGCATTTTCATTTTTATATTCAAGTACAAAAAGAGGTTTTTTACAGTTTTAATATATATGAAATATAAATTTATTTTTGAAAAATGCCATTACACCAATTCATATTTTTAAGCTTCTCCAAAAATAGATGAGGTGAACTTCACTTAGTTGTAATGAGAGATTGTGTGATTTGTTGTTTTTCTCAAGCTACCTATAATTTAGGAGGAAGTCAACTTAAGCAGCAAACATGTTGAATCAACATATAGTTAAGCTTAAAGAAATTTGCTAGCATACATATTTGATTAATATGAGCATGGAGAATAATATTTCCCATGTTTTCTATAGACATTAGTACAATAGCAGCATTTTATATGCCACATATTTTGCTTTAGTTCTTTCTTTTAGAAAATGATGTCCTGGTATGCACATGTTATGTACAATATTCTTGTGATGCAAAATTATTTTAAGAGATTTTATTTTCATAAAGAAACTGAGTTATCTATTTCGTAAAAGCTTAATTGTATAAACCAACACTATAAATGTTAACCCTTTTAAAATAACTTTCCTTGATTAGAGAAAAGTTATATATTTTATAGCCCCTGTTTTAATGTGAAAATGAAATTCAAAAAGTGAAACGCGTGTATTTAACTCAACTTTGTGTTTAGGCATTAATGAACACAAATTATTATAAAGTATATTGGTAGTGTTTAGCATCAGAAATAAGTTTCAGTGTGCTAATATTTCAATGCCACCATAATATTTACTCAAAACAAAAATATATATTTTGAGATGCTAAATAGAACAAAAGTGAGCAAATTATGTTCTCTGTGTCTCTACATTTTTCTCTTTTTTCTCTTAAACCACTTTATTGAGGTATAACTAACATACAAAAACTGTCCTTATTTAATCCATATAACTTGATGAACCTGGAGATAAGTATTTATCAATGAATCCATGACCACAATTTATGCCATAAACATATTCATCACCAACAAATATCGCATGATATCATTTATATGGTCAAACTCATATAAAATAGTCAAACTCATATAAGCAGAGAGTAGAATGGTAGGTCCAGAGGCTGGGAAGCGGAGGAAAATGTGGAGGTATTAGTCACAGATCACAAAATTTCATTCATACAAAACGAATAAGTACTAAGGATCTACTATATAGCACAGAGCCACTTGTGTTTTCTAAATCTGCATTTAAAAAATTCTTTCCTAGAACATGTTTCTGTACAACCTATCTACATAGTGGAAATGTGAGTTTATATTCCTTTGCTGGAAGTTACACTTACCAGTCTCTTTTTCTCTTATGATGTCATTTCCATTATCATCATTCTGTCTTATTATATTATAATAATTTCCTATAATTTATAAATGAATTGCAAATCTTCCTCTCCCCTCTTCCCAGCTGCCTTTTTCATTTACTTTAGTTTTCTCTAGTGCCAGAGGCTTACCTTCTTGTCATTTTTACATTTTACATTTAGGAAAGAATAAATCAAACTAAATTTGCTTTTATTTAGACTGTTAATAAAACATGAATTATCTATGTGAGGCAGAAATGTGGCAGAAAGAAAACAGCCCTAAGAAATGTCTGGTCTTATGGATCATATCAGCTTAGCCTCAGGCAACTAAACTGCCTGTCACATAGAAGGCATCAATTCATACTTTAACTATAGTGAAGGCATGTTACAAAATTGAAGCCATAATTTTCTTCCTAAACATAAGTAATTTTATTTCATTTTATAATTGAACAAAAGAAATTTAATTTCATGAACAAGTTTCTTGTTTTAATCAAGGTTAAGCATCTATCTATTCAAAGTATTGTTTCTGTTTGAGTCTAACAGGCCTAATTTTTCAGAGCTAAACCTGAAAAACTGACTTTTAAACCATGTACCATAATAACCTGAGTGTAATGAAGTGTTTAATGTCATTAGGAGAAAACAAAATCCGGAATATGTTTAGTTCCATCAAATTTTATTTTTATGATCTGAATCAACATTAATGAGTGAGAATGTATGGCCATAAAGACAGTACCAAATGCAAAAATCTTTCTTGATTTCAATTAATATATCTTTCCATTAAATGTATAGACTATCTTGAGAAAATAAGTGGTAACTTAATCTCATCTACTCTTCTGGATCTGGAGGTGAGCAACTTCACAACAGAATTAAATATGATTGTTTGAGGTCTTTAACACAAAGCTTGACCTATCCTAACATAGAACTGTAATTCATTAGACTGATAATTAAAATTCTGGCACCCTATAACTAAATTATGTAAGCAAATCATTATAATTTATTATGTCAATTCAAAAGCAAAGCCAGAATATTATTTGTGGTATTTTTTGTATGAGCAAAAGAGAGGAAAGAACAATTCTTAGAAGGAAGTAAATGGGTCAAGGGTAAATATAAAACAGTTATAAACATTTAATAAAGAAAGTCAAGGTAATACAATGCATTGCATGATAAATTCAGTAAACTGAAATTTTAAATAGTATATTTAAATTTAAATAAATAATAAATTTCAATAAACTGAAAATTTTAAGTCTGGGCAGTCTTCACTGGTATTTATTCTAGGACAATTTTAAATAACAATAAAAATTACTTTGTTTTAATCTGTATTTACTATGTAATTGGTTTTTTACAAATTTATCCTGAAAAAATATATACACACATGTATATTTGAATATATATCTATATTCAAATATACATGCACACATATCTATATATGTATAAGTGTATACATATACTCATATAAAATGTATATTTATATATGTATATACATTTATATATATCCATATATGTTATATTTTGATATTTTATTTTTCAAAGCTGATTTCTCTTATCACTAGAAGTTTCATTTCATTATGATAGTGATTATAATAAAGGTTGGAATATTCAAATAAAATCACTTGCTATATATTTCAAATTTATATCTTTCCTTTGAAAACTAGAAACTTTATTTATATAAGTTGGAATGTTTTAATTTCTATTTCTTTTATTTGGAATTCTGAGTATACTTTCTTTTTGTAACTAATAATCAGTATTCTAAAAGGCTTATTTTTTAGTTTTTTAAAAAATAGTTTTAGTAATATAAATTTTAGTTCTAAATCTTAATTTTAATTATCTCTAGTGGTTTATAATTGTCACATTTTCTCTTTTGCAAAGTGGGCTTTAATGTGAATTCTTCTTAAAGGAAGTACTTTTCAATCTATCATGAAACTTCATATCAACAGGCATTGTATGAGTCAATGTAGATTATTTGAAAATATCGCATACTGAATATAAAAGTGAGTAAAAATAAAGAGGCTCCTGAGGCAGCATGTTTTTCCAGTTAAGAACATGTGCTTCCGAATCAAACTTGGGTGCCCATTCTTTTACCAGACTCTTAACTTTAGGCAAGTTACTCATATTGTTAGACTTCAGTTTCTTTATCTCTCAAAAGGGAATAACAATGTATGCATGACAGGATTAGTCATTAGGTCCTGTGCTTATAGTTAACCAGTATTAAAGGAAAACTTTTGCTGATATTTTTACTATATTTTTCTGAACTAGTTTTCTATATTTAATATTATGACTCAACAAAGAACATCACAAAATAAAATTTAGCTTACAAAAGCCTAAAAAACTTTTTCATAACCAGTAAAAAGGTAAATAAAACATCAACTAGACAATATATTAATATATTATTGACATTATAAAAACAAGCAATAGCAAACTCAGTTGTTGATGAAGACTTCTGACCCTATCATTTAAAAAAATGCAGTTTTATTCTGTGTATGAATTAATAGCCAGATCAAACAAAAAATCAATCATAGTAATTGGAAATTTCAGTTTCTTAATTTCTGCTGAAGTAATCTCAAGTATAGATAGATGTAGGTAAATATACAGTATTGTTGTTTATAGCAGCTAGCATGTAAAAAAGTCAGAGCTAAGACAAAACAGTGCATCATTCTATCTAGAAAATTTTCAGTGCCCAAGTCTTCACCAGTTATTTCAAGATATATGAAGTTTTCAAAACAATGTACCATTCTAATGCAAATTATAGCATGAAAATATATTCAATTTTTACTTTCACTTAGGATGCATATTTATTTCTTTCAGACAAAAACTAACTTAAAAACATTTTTGAAAAATTTAAACTGTGCAAGTAGAGTAAAAGGGGGGAGCTAATTTAATTTCCCATGCCTGTTAAATGAAAAAGAAATATGTATATAGTACATTTTATAAAAAAAAAAAAGAATTTCCAAACATGGAAAAGAATAGAAAATAATCTGTCAATGTTTGAGAAGTATTTCAATTGACATGTTTTCTAAAAAAAAAGACTAAGAACTTGCTGTATTTAAGAAAATAATTTCACCCTACCTGGATGGTTCGGTTGGTTAGAGCATCATCCTGAAGCACAGAGGTTTCTGGGTTCGATCCCCTGTCAGGGCACATGCAGGAACTGGCCAATGCTCCTATCTCTCTCTCTCTTCCTCTCTCTCCAATCAACAAAACAAACATTAAATATATATGTAAAATAAAATAGTTTTATTGTTGGGGTCAGAAAGCATATTTTCCAATTCAGCATATGCTTGAAAGAACAAATAAATTTGCTTTTGAAAGTTTCATCTTGATTTATAAGAAATACTTAGTTTTCTTTTGTTGAATTTCAGATTAATCAACCCAGTATTAGCAAACTGGCCTTTAAATATTCTTCCCCCTTTTGTTCTTCCCCACCCAACTGTAATTACTTACTGGGAATTCTGGTGTTCTTTCTAGAGCTCTCAGTGAGAAAACTCAGAAATTGTGAATGATGGGTTAAGACTTCTGCATTCCAGCTCATCCTTTTCATAAGTTTGTGAAAAGCTTAGAATCCCATGCTTGATCACTGGCTTTTATTAGTTTTAATTGCAATTATGTCCTAAGAAGCCTTGTGAAATTAATGAAAGAAAGGAAAGGGATGACACCAGTCTTTTTCATGGGACCTCTTGTAGGCTTCTGTCTCATTATGTTAACAGTCTGCCAAGAGAATGAAGCCAGATCACGCAAGCAGACCAAATTGATTTACTTCACAGGCCTTTCCATGCAGCCAAGTACTCCATTACAAATAGTGACGCTTTCACCCCACGAAGGAGCACTTTGATTAGGGCCTGCAGTATAGGTCTGCCCTGGTTAGTTAACCGGGGCCCTGAATCACGATCAAACATACCTGACAGCACAGAACGGGGAGAGATGCTTTGTTTCACATATTTCAGAGGTCTCTTAATAAGCATATTTAGAATGGTTATAGATAACACTATATGATACTTTTATTGTTAGGTAGAAATAGATACACTGTATTGCAGCATTACTTGAAAATTACAAGCCTAACATAGTCTCTCACTATCAATATTATGTTTAAGATACCATAAACTATTTAAAATTTTTATTTTACAAAAGAGTGAATATAGTATTTCTAGTTGAAAATTACAGTTGCTTTTTGTACTAATTTTTTGGTGGCTGATGTTACAATTACCAAAAGTTTGGTGGCTTAAGTTACAGAATTATTCTCTCACAATTCTGTGGACAGAAGTTCAAAATCAATGTGTCTCTAGGGCCACATTCTCTCAGAAGGCTCTAGGTGGGAACACTTGCTATTTCTCAGATTCTGGTGGCATTCGCTCTGACCTCGGCCTCTGTCTCTGCATTGTCTTCCCCTCTCTGTGCCTCTCTCCTCTATGTGACCCTTCTAAGGATACTTATCATTGTATTTAGGGTCCACTTGGAGAATTCAAGATGATCTCATTTAAGGATACTTAAACTAATTACATCTGCAAAAACCCTTTTATAAATAAATAAGTTAACATTTACGGGTACTAGTAATTAGGACATTGACATCTATTTTTGGGGACCACAATTCAACTCATTATGCCAGACTTGCTCTTGAGCCATGTGCTTAGTAGTGATTAGTCATATAATTTGCCAGTCGTTAGACAATTATTTTTAATTCCACTATCAAAGACATTTTAAAATAAAAATTGTTTTTCATAAAAAATGAGATTGAGAGAAATATAGTACTAGTAAGTTTAAAAAGGAGAAAATGTTTTCTTTTTTTTTTTTGAGAGGAGGGGAGATAGAGAAACAGACTTCCACTTGTGCCCTGACTGGGATCAACCTTGTCAACCCCTGTTTGGGGCTGATGCTCTGACCATCTAGGGCTGATGCTCACACCGATCTATTTTCAGCACCTGAGGCAGAGGTTCAATGGGGCCATTCTCAGTGGCCAGGACCGATGCAGTGGAATTAATTGAGCCTGGCTGTGGGAGGGGAAGAGAAAGAGAGAGTGAGAGAGAAGAGGGAGAGGGAGGGGAGAAGCAGGTGGTCACTTTTCCTCTGTACTCTGACAGGAGAATCAAATCCAGGACTTCCACATGCTAGGCCATTGAGCCAGCTGGCCAGGGCCAAAAATGATTTTCTTTATAGCAGTTTGAAATGTGAAAGAAATAGCATTAGCACTATATGAAATATTAATAAAAAGTACTGATTGCTTAAAATGAAAGAAAATGAAATACAAACCATGTTTTAAAACAGTGATTCTCAATAATGACTAATTTTGTCCCCTCTGTTCACCTCCCAGGGGGCATTTGGTAATGTCTAGGGATTTTGTTTTTGTTTTTTTTTTTTCATTGTGGCAAAATGTATATAATATAAAGTTTACTTTTTTTTTAAGTGAGAGGAGAGGGGAGATACTAAGACAAACTCCCACATGCTCTGCAACCAGGTTTCACCCAGAAAACCCCACCTGAGGCTGATGCTTGGACCAACTGATGTACCCTCAGTGCCTGAGGCTGACGCTCAGACCAATGAGCCATCCTCAGCACCCGGGACGATCACTTGAACCATGGAGCCACTGGCTGTGAGAGGGGAAGAGAAAGAGAAGGGGCAGAGGAAGAGGATGAGAAGCAGATGGTGGCTTCTCATGTGTACCCTGACCAAGATTGAGCCTGGGATGTATGCATGCTGAGCAATGCTCTATTCACTGAGCAAACCAGCCAGGGCCTACTTTTTAAGTTATTTTTAATTGAACAATTCAGTGGCATTAAGTATACTCACGTTGTTGTACAAACATTACCAGCATTCATTTCCAGGACCTTTTTTTTACTCTTTTTTTTATTTTTATTTTTTTAATTTTTCTTTTTATTTTATTTTATTCATTTTAGAGTGGAGACACAGAGTGAGAGAGAGAGAGAAAGAGAGAAAGGGGGGAGGAGCTGGAAGCATCAACTCCCATATGTGCCTTGACCAGACCAGTGCAGGGATTTGAACTGGCGACCTCAGTATTCCCAGGTCAACGCTTTATCCACTGCACTACCACAGGCCAGGCTCCAGGACCTTTTCACTTTACTGAAACTCTGTATTTATTTAATAGTAACTTTCATTCTTACCTCCACACAGATGATGGCAGCCCCCATTCTATTATCTGTTGTTCTGAATTTGACTAATTAGGTATCTCATTTAAGTGGACTAATACCATATTTGTCTTTTGCATCTGGCCTATCTCACTTAGCATACCATTTTCAAGGGTTATACACATGGTAGCATGCATTAGAATTTCATCTCTTTCTGAAGCTGAATAATATTATGTTGTGTTTATACCACATTTGGACATTTGAGTTGTTTATACCTTTTGGCTAGTGTGAATAATGTTGCCATGAACTTGGATATATAGATATTATTTGAGTCCTTGCTTTCAGTTATTTTGGGTATATACCTCAAAGTAAAAATGTTGGATCATATGGTAATTTTATGTTTACTTTTTTGAGGAACTGCTAAACTATAGAGACACTTATTTTCATTATTGAGGGTGGTAATGATGCTAAAATCTAGTGAATAAAATCCAGGGATACTGTTAAATGGTGCACAATATAAATCACAGCACCATCCTCCAGAATGTCAATAATGCTTCTGTTGAACAACATTGTTTTTAAAAAATCTTAAATTAAAAATGATCTTGATCCTATCACTTTAATTCTTCCAAATACTATCAGAGAGACATGAAATATTGCATAATATTGTATTATATAGTTCTCTAAATAATGCTTCAACTATAAAACATTGTATAATACGATCTCTTTTTAACCTGTCTGAAAGCCCCTTGTCAATCTCTTCCATTGCCGGTTTACTCCATTATATTGGTTTACATAGTGGGCAATGAAGAGGATCACTTTTCAACTGCATTATTTTTTTCAGGTTTCATGGGAGTTTTTTTTTTGTAAATTTCCTAAAAAAGTTATAAAATCTTGTGTATTTTTATTACAGTTATTTTTAGTCTCTGAATCATTAGAATTTATTCTATCCATTGTTAGATCCAGAGCAACTGGCTGCTCTTAGCAGGCAGGTTCTACTTACTTGGACAGCTAGTAGACTTTCTCCTTCAAAGTCAGAAAATGAGGCTTCCAGTAGATCACTTGGTCTACAAATTAAAGGTAAAAAATAAAACGTAACTACAAACATTTGACTGTACAAAAGATTAAAACATCTTCCCAGGAAATCCAATGTTGCTGTTATTAAGTCAATTACATTGCCCAGTAAGAGTGATTGTTTGTGAAGACATAAATTAAACATATTATAGAAAACCCAGTGAATGAATGTGAAATATGTCTTCTCCATTACATATTAGAGAATTAAAAAATAGAGAATCTTTATTTTTTCAGCATTAATATGAATATGGAAGTTATTATAAGATGGCTACCTTATACTTTTCTTAAAATACATGGCTGCTCCCCCCAAAAAAAATAGCACCGATGAATATTTGAGTTAGCTTTTTAACAATGATTGCATAATTATTAGAAAAGCATATCAATGATTAATAAAATAATGAGTTGTAACATAAATAAAGTATCAGTGATCACTAATTTTGTACAATTAAAAATTATTCTTCTTTTTTTTAGTGGTATAGTCTCAGAAACATCACTTTTCAAAAAGCCACTAGATTCCCATATCACCTGTAGCATAATTCTAATTACCAGTGAATTTTAATCAGTGCATTATGTTCTGCTTTTTAATTTTCTGCACCACACAAACATAATTCATGAGTTTATATAACTTTTACTGTAATATTTTTAAAATTCAAGATGAATAACAGACTAAATCTATAGTGTTTATTCATTATGTTCATATTTCTGAACTATGATAAATACAATGATAATGCAAGAAATATGTTCTAATTGCTTTTTAATATTTACTCTCAAATGAAAATTATATTATTGATTATTTAACCACTTATTAAAACGATTGAACTGGTCATAACATGATAATAACTAACTTAATCACATCATAATTAAACTAAAATGTAAACTACATTTAATCTCATATTCAAACTCAGTGACATTAAAACTCACATATTTCTGTATTTGCAATGTGATCAATTCATTAATAAAAGAGTTCTATGGAGCAAAAACTTGAAGAAAGTATCTGTGTTAGTGAAGATCCAGTTAAGAAAACAGAAACTATAGTGGCTATTTTAACAGGTAGTTTTTATTATAGGCAATTGATTAAAGACATTGAAAAACTAAAATGACAAGTGAGAACACTGAAGGAATATTGACGTAGTGGCTGCTGGGAATAGTTATCATCCTTAGAACTGGAAAGCAAAGGGAAGAGCGTGTTTAGAACACAGAATGAGGTCCTGTCTTTCTAGGACCAGATCTTCGGAGAGATGGGTTCACCAGGCCAGTGCTGATCTCTCAAGAGTTTATATGTCAATTTCTATAGAGATAGAAACCAAACCCCAGTAATTAGAGTGGGGGTTTTGTGGAGTTGGAATTCTATTGTAGTATATCATCTGAGGCATGATGGCTGTACAAGTGTGAAAAGCTAGAATCTGAAATAAACTGAAATTGGAACCAATTTCCAAAACTTGAATTACGTACTATTGCTTGTGTACTGTGGTCAGGAGCTGACAATAACACTCCCTCCTCAAAAATATGGGTTATATCTTCACTGGGACCTTTTTGCATGAACCAGCCTGGCAGCAGTTAATGAGAAAAACATCCCCGCCTCTCTTTAAGTCAGCTGAGTACCACGTACTGGCAGAACCTAGCAGAAAGCCAGCTGGCCAGTTTGCAGAGTTCAGCCACTGTATCATAAAGCAGAGACTAGAGAAATAGATTTGGATCAGAGAATGATTGCCTAATGACTAGATGGTATCCAAAGCTGGATTCAAAACCTCTTAACAGTGTGATTATAGAATAATATATGTTATATTTATTTGTCATATAGCAAATTACCATCAACTTACTAGTAGTGTACCTGAAAATTACTGGAGAAAGAATAGATTGTGCTATATGTGTTCAGTCGTATCATTGTAATTATTGTTATTGAGATTTTTTTAATATCTCGGTCTTTGGGATATGGTAGTTAGAAATTAGACCCAGATTTCATTGAATGATGTGCTGGAAGAATCTATATTAATAAATGGATTATTTTCATAAAACTTAAGTCTCAGATTTAGTGACAGAAAACAGAACTCAGATATTTTGATTGCCAGTTTTAAACAGGTATCAATAAAACACAATTAGTTATTTAAATATTTATATAAGTGATAAATGTATATTTTAAGAAATGTTCACATATTTAACTCAGAAAATATTTATTGACTAGCTGCAGGTCAGATTTGTCGAAATTTCTGAATATCCAAAGATAAATGAGGAAAGACCTCTAAAATAGAAAAGTCTGTAAAATCTATGATATCATCATATGTGTTACATTTATTTACTTTTACACAAATATCTTCTATAAAATTAATTTAAAGTAATTACTTAACATATAACAATTACACTCTTTTACAATGATGTTTTGCCCTATATGGGCCATACTTTTTAAAAGCTTTTTTTTTTTTTTAAATTTTATTCATTTTAGAGAGGAGACACAGAGTGAGAGAGAGAGAGAGAGAGAGAGAGAGAGAGAGAAAGGGGGGAGGAGCTGGAAGCATCAACTCCCATGTGTGCCTTGACCAGACCAGTGCAGGGTTTTGAACTGGCGACCTCAGTGTTCCCAGGTCGACGCTTTATCCACTGCGCCACCACAGGTCAGGCCATGGGCCATACTTTTAACCTACTCATACATTTATGTGAGAGAAGCCACAAATGAATGTCTCATATCACCTGAGGGTATCCCTGCTGCAATCAATATAAACCAATATACTCTCCGGAGTGTAAAGACAACTTCAGTTGTATGATAATATCTTTCCCTTAACTGACCTTACAAATTAACTTGCCTAATATCCACACAGTTGTTTTCAGATAGTTTGGTTTATGTTGATCATCTGACAGCACTTTAGGCATATGCTGTGCACAGACACTATTAGCAAGGTGTTTACACTTTGGTAATACATTTTGTGAAATCATATTATATACAAGAATTTATTACAGACATCCTTTATAGAAATTCAGATGAGACTTTTTTCAGCTTTGAAGTGCAATGTCACTCATAGATGAGTTTTTTCATTTTAGAATGTTTTCAATTGATGGTATAAAAACAGTTTGAGCCTGACCTGTGGTGGCGCAGTGGATAAAGTGTCGACCTGGGAACACTGAGGTCGCCAGTTCAAAACCCTGCACTGGTCTGGTCAAGGCACATATGGGAGTTGATGCTTCCAGCTCCTCCCCCCTTTCTCTCTTTCTCTCTCTCTATCTCTCTCACTCTGTCTCCTCTCTAAAAAAAAAAAGAAAATGAATAAAATAAATAATAAATAAAAAGAAGTTTTTTAAAAAAAAAAAAAAAAACAGTTTGAGAACAAGACATAAACTAGATTCTCAGCTGAGATGTCCCCGTGGCTGTGTCCTATGCTCTAAACAACTATGCTGCTAACTGCCACCTGCAAATTCTATCTTCACTTTTTTTAACTTTTTATGTTTCCCAATATTTACAAGGCAATTTGTGGCTAGTAACATGCTATTGTATTCCACTTTCTCATCTAAACTGTTAAACAGGAATCCTGTCCTTTGCCATGCAAAAATGTCTTACAGATGGTAGCTGAGTGCCCTGTCCACCACTCCCATTTTGTGTTACTGATATTAGGGCCAGTTAACTAGACCAATCTAATAACATATATGCCATTCATCATGTGAATATATTACATATATCTGTGAAGGAAGGTACAATTTGACCCCTTTGATGTGAAATTTGGAAAAATATAATGACTGCCAAAACAATGTTGTTAGGAAAACAGCTGACCAATTCCAAAATATTTAGCTATATAAAAAATTGGCAAACTGTCCATAAAAAGGAATCTTGGGAAACATCTCGGCATTTTTTTTTAAAACAATAATTTGCCTGACCTGTGGTGGCGCAGAGGATAAAGCGCCAATCTGGAATGCTGAGGTTAGTGATTCACGCCCCAGGACTGCTTGGTTAAAGCACATATGGGACTTGATGCTTCCTGCTCCTCCCTCTTTTCTCTCTCTCTCTCTCTCCCCAAAATAAATAAATAAAAATTTATAAAAATGAATTAAAAAACAAAAATTTAATAAAATCACAAATTATGAATATTTAATAATTTATCACCAAGTATTTATTGTTAATAAGTATGTTCAAGTCTTAATGACATAGAGAACCTTAAAAGTACCTTTTATTTTCTATTTTTTCCCATGGATTCTGTAAGACTCTTAGAGAAAAGTGATTTTTTTCTTAGTATACTAATACAAAAAGCTTATGGAAAAGACAAAATCTAAGAAATGATTTCTAATTAATATTTGAATGAGATTTTAAAAATTTTAAACTGGCCCTGGCTGGTTGACTCTGTCATAAGGCATCGGCCTGGCATATAGATGTCTCAGATTCAATTCCTGGTCAGGGCACACAGGAAAAGCACCCATCTTCTCCACACCTGACCCTTTCACTTCTCTCTCTCTTTTCCTCTCCTGCAGCCATGGTCTATTTGAGCAAGTTGGCCTTAGGCACTGAGGATGGCTCCATGGCCTCCACCTCAGGTGCTAAAAAATGGCTTCAGTTGCAATAGAGCAAGGTCCCCAGATGGGCAGAGCCTTGCCTCATAGTGGACTTGCCGGGTGGCTCCCAATTGGGATATATGCAGTAGTCTGTCTCTGCCTTCTCATCCTGTCACTAAATTAAATAAGTAAACAGAAAACTTTTAAACATTTAAAGTTTATTAGAACAACTATAATACCAGAACTTCTTGATATAAACATGGAAAATGTTGCTATTTCTATTAAGATGAGTAAATTAATGTTCATAAAGAACAAAATATTTTCACAAGATGGCTTGGTCAATAGTGTGTGTAATCCATATTAGAATGTTTGTCTCTTACTATCTAGATAAATGCACATGATAATATAGTCCTCTAAATCTTCTCTAAACCTAAATTAAGACCACCACAAGACAACTTAGTACTTTGTAGCATATTGCCTTAATTATTTCATATGTAGTTCTTCATATTATAGGCATGTTTGGACAGTTGTCCTCAAATAATTGATCTTTTGTTTATGTCACCACTGTGCCCAGTACAGTACCATGTTGGTAACTGTCTAGTGATAGGTTATTATACAATATTACTCTTTTTTATTAGAAATTATATATAATTGTTTTGTTAGTATATCTAAAAGTAATGCAATTATAGTTGACCCATGAACACTGTGGGCTTATAGGCTCTGAAGTAAAAAATTCTTATATAACTTTTGACTTCTCAAAACTATAGTCATTCTTTGGTACTCACAGATGATAGAGTCCAGGACCATCACTCTCCGACTCCATGAAAAAGTCCACAGATGCTCAAGTCCCTTATATAAAATGGCACAGATAAATATTATAGTAGATCTTATGAATTTCCGCAGAGAATCAAAAATAGTGTTTAATTTGCATTTGGTTGAAACCTGAAAATAGAGAGGGCCAACTGTATATTTATTAAAAAAATATCTGCATATAAGTGTATCCACACACTTCACACTCATGTTGTTCAAGGTTCAACTGAAATATTTTACAACAAAAATTAGAGATAATTCCAAATGGACTTGAAATGTTTATAATATTTGTTTTATTGTTATACTATAACTAAAGATATTTGTGTAGAATACCATATGATATCTTACATCAAATTGAAATATAATGAGTAAATAGATGGTTATAAATTATGATTGGGTTATGTGGATGTACTCAATTAAGTTGGCTGTAAACAAATAGCTTAGAAATAAAATCTAAGAATATTATTTTCATGATCTATACCTACTCTATGAAATTTAACCAATACTTATAGGGTAAACATGTTTTCATTATTTTAATTCAGAACTTTTTATTGAGTGTTTTATTACAGATGAGAAATATTGAAATATGTAAACGTCATCAAAACCAGAAATGATGCTTCCAAGCCACTAAAATTGTTTTTCTTTATTTTTCAATAATTTATATATTACGATGAAGAAAATGTTTTTCTCCCTGAAATTATAATAGGTTGTATATTAATGGTAAAGACATGATTTAAGGCTAACTCATGTCTCATTTAAATTTATAACTTAAAAGATAAGTTGAAGATTGACAAAATAACCGCACACCAATGTAGGCTTATATTTTAAAAATCACCTTTTCATGACATGAGCATCATTGAGTGTATTTGTTGTTCATTTATACACTGATGTGCATTTAAAAAGAACATTTTATTGATTGATTTCAGAGGGAGAAGAGAGAGAGAGAGACAAAGAGAGAGAAAGGTGGCATAGGGAAAGAAGCAGAAAGCAATAACTCCTACTTGCTTCGCACATGTGCTTTAACTTGGCAAGCCTGGAATTTTGAACTGAGGACCTAACCATTCCAGGTCAACACTTTATCCTCTGTCCTACCACAGGTCAGGCAATGATGTGTAACATTTTAAATAGGCATTAAAAAGCCCAATTCTCTTTGGCTCAAGATACCTTAGCCAGAGTTTTGGATAAATGATGGTGGATTTTCTAATTTTTTTTTTTTCCATGTGCATCACATATTGCCCAGGCTTAAGCAAGAACAATAGCATCCTTCTTCCCTCCTCCCAAACTCTGTCAGTGAAAACGCTTCTATTTTAAAATATGTCATACTGTCAATGAAATAAAATATAATGGACATTTATTTGGAGGTTAGAAATAAAAATACTGACCATTATTTCAAATATTATGCCTTTAATATAAAATTTGAAAACATATCGTTATCACATTTTTAGTATTTTTCAGCTTTCAATACATTTTTTACAAATGTAATGCATGTTTTCTTTCTTATTCTTGTTCCCTTCAAAAGAAGTCTAATTTCAAAGAGTATAGAATATGTGGGTTTATTTTCCCAGTGGTGATTATAGTGATTAAGTTTATTTTTCCTCTGAGATATCAAGACATATATTATAGTAATTTTCAGATGCAAAGCATTTATGTTTAAGTAGTTTCTATTGCTTATCACATAAAAAGTTAAAATAATAAGTGAAAATCAAATACAGTTGTTAGTTATTTTTTTTTAATCCTACAGCAACAAAACACAAAAGGACAGATGTTTTGACAACACACTGGATGAGGTGTTTTTTTTAACATACTTTAAGCACTCCATAATAACATAAATTCAGTATTCTGTTATTCTATCTCTGCCAGTAGAAGCACACAAAAGTTGGAAAGTATTTGAATACAGATAAATTTCTTAAAACTTTTAAGTAGTTCTTAATAATTTTTAAAACCTCAGTACAATGTATCTCAGGACCAAAGTCTTAAGATTTCTGATATAGTACATGAGGTTCAGAGTTGAGAAAAAATGTCTTGCTTGTTATCTAGCATATGGTTAGACTATATACTAGGTCTCTAATTCCATTCTGAACAAATACTAATATATACTTCAACTAGAAATGTGTTTGTATGTGTGTGTGTGTGTGTGTAAAGAATTTTGGAAATAAAATAAGAAAAGCTCATTTGTGACTCTGAATTTGGCATCTATCAGCCATGATATTTTGCTAACTCAGTTTCCACTTCTTTAAAATGATAAAATTTTCCTAGGTGTCCTTAAATATTTAGCTTAAGTGACTTTTTAAATTGCCTTTTTTGATATACCATAGAACTTATGGCTAGAGCTTTTTTCTCTGTTTCCACGGCCTTTTATATTGTTCAAAAACCTTTGATGTCTTTGTTACATACCTTACATGTTAATTTATGGAGATCAGGAGATGGTTTATCTGATTCTTTAGTCCTAATATCAACCAGATGTAACTGTTTACATGAGCTACATTTGTATTTGTTAAAAGAATTAAAGAATGATCATTGAAGTCTCTTCTAACTCTGAAAATCTATCAAATCTCGTTTAGATTATCACCAAAGTTCTTTCCAACTTTACATTTTAAGTAACTATGTAACCTGCATGATATATTGTAATAATGGACAATTTAATACAAAAAAATACATATTTCATCAGAGAAAACACTGTTTAACTATTAAATGCTAAATAATTTAGCGTACCACATACTGCAATCCCATTTAGAAAAGAATGTTACATAGAATCTATTCCTATTCTATTATTTTCTCACACAGTCTATTCGCGTGCTTGAATCCCTTTTAACTGGTATGTAGCTCTATTATTTTTTCCTGAAGATTTTATGTGATTCAGCTCTGTAACCAAGATAGGTAAAGCTCACCAAATTTTGATAGTTTATCATTTTTAGAGGATAGATTTTTTTAATTGTGAAGATAATACTTAGGACATGTCTTGAGGCATAGTCCTTAAAGAAAACAAAAGGGGGGGGGGCATTCAATAAACTCATCTATGCCCTTCTTTTTCTCAAGCTATTGTACTGTTTTGTCAATAGCTCCATCTGCAGACCAGGGACAGTATGTGAATTTTGCTTAATGATCAGGTTATAAAGAATGAGCTCTCAGCTCACAGTTGTCAATTAAAATTTGATTTGAAAAGCAACACCTGAAGACACCTTTTAGAGGTTAATTTTTTAGCAATGTCAGGTTTTATACGATTTCTGAGAGGATAGCTATAGGCTCTGTCGATGGGAATTCACTGGGAGCGAGGGAGAGAACGAAGAGGAAGCAATAACTATTGCTGAAGGCCTGCAATTAAGCATAATAAACTCTTCAGTCAGCTGTTTAAATAAGTACACACCAAATTAATTTTTTCCATTGTTTTTCCTGCAGTAAATTGATTTATCTGAACATTTTCTTCCATGAAGGCAGTTTCTAATGTGTCATGGACTCAGTGCACTTTCCCCAGTGATGTGAGAACAGTTCAGTTCCCACTGTAAATGCTATAATACTTGTAGTTTAAACACTATGTGCTCCTAGCAATAGTACTGTCAGCAGTGTTTCCACATTAAAGAAAGTAGGTGAGAGGATGAGGTTAGCCATGCTTGAGTGCATTTTCTATGAGGGTCTGGGTGAGTGGTCCTGTAGCTTTGGAACCCTGGAGAGCTGTATAACTCTCTCTCTCTCTCTCTTTTTTTTTTTTTTAAGTAACCTGTACTGGTGTTAGAGATTCCCTGATGAGATGGGGTTTATATTATATATATTTGAAAATGCACAAATCCCACCATAATTCATACAGATAGCACATACTAGTGCCTAGATTCATACATTGTATTTTCTTTAATAAAGTATATTTCAAAGCATAATTATTACAGTTGAGAACACCTGCTTATTGACTCTATTGTTTTCAATGCAATCTTACCTTAATTTTTAAATGTCCATAGATTTTTCCCATACAGCCAAAAAGGCAATATATTTTCATACATAGTTAATATGTTTAAAATGGAGCACATTAACAGCAGGATGCAAAACATATGGGTAGTTACAATGAATTTGCTCCTTTGTGTGCCATATACATAACAACGGGGTTATTAGGTTGCTGAAATAAGATAATAGACAAGAACATGCTTTGAAAATATGCTAGTGCTATAAAAATGTAAGGTGAAAATATTTATTGTTATTAATTATTAAGTTTCCATAGTGTAACGACTTTCCGACAGTGGTTTCTGGAACAATAACAGACTGGATTAGATTAGGGGAAATTGCATTATTAGTGAAGCAAATGATTCAAAACTATATCACAAAAAAAGATATGCACATACTCTTTTGGCTTTGATGTTTATATATTTTCACTTTTAATTTTAAGCTAATATGAGCTGTCTACGTTTACTTTCATGGCTGAACAGATATTAACACTTTGTGAAAATTAGTGCTTAAATGATTTTTTAAAAGCAGAAAAGCACTTTTACATGAGATATCAACACATTTGGCCTCTATTCATCAATAAAAACTAAGATCTGTGGTGAGACAGATCAATCTACATAATCAAATTATAGATGAAGCACATAATAACTTAAATAGTTTAATTATTACAAAGTGAAGTGGACCAAAGTTATGGGGATGAAGGCAGTGAGCTTCAGGCATTAGTGACAAAAACAAAAACTATGGCGAACTTACTGCATCATATAAAGCACACAAAGATAGACTTTGAAAAGTGTCATAAAAGAGGAAATTGTGCAAAGAACAGTATCTGTAGATGCAAGTGCAGAAAATCCTTCATAAACAAGGTGGCCTTTGAAAGAGAGGCTAGGGGTTTTGGTACCATGTTGAAAAGTATAAAGAAAAAGATCATTAAGGAGGAAGAAAAGCATGGATTTTACAAGCAGAAAAGAACAAAACTTAATTCCACAACATAAACTCTGAATTCAAAAGAAAGAATTTTGAGCTTTATCCACTAGGCCAGTGGTAGTCACCCTGGTCCCTACCACCCACTAGTGGGCGTTCCAGCTTTCATGGTGGGCGGTGGTGGAGCAACCAAAGTATAAATAAAAAGATAGATTTAACTATAGTAAGTTGTTTCATAAGGATTTATTCTGCCAAACTTAGCGAAAACCTGTCATAAAGTACTTGGTAAGTAATTATTATTACATGCTTTAACTTGCTGTAACTCTGCTTTATAAATTTTATAAAGTAAAGTAACTTCCTTACTTTATAAATCACCATTACTGTGGGTGGTTAGAAAATTTTACTACTAACAGAGATACAAAAATGGGCAGTAGGTATGAAAAGGTTGACTACCCTTGCACTAGGGCCTAAAGTATAGGCAATGAAAGTTGAAAAAAGTGAAGATCTGTAGTGGTGCAGTAGATAAAGTGTCAACCTGAAAACAGTTCAAAATTCTGGGCTTGCTTGGTTAAGAAACATATGGGAGTTGATACTTCCTGCTCCTCCCCCCTTCTCTTTCTTTCTCTCTCTCCTCTCTAAAAATAAGTAAATAAATAATAAAAATTAAAAAGAAAACAACAAAAACAAAAAGGTAGAGCAATCTTACAGCACAAAATGAAAGGTATGCACGGTAAACAGTCCAGGGTACTTGCAACATCATTTCACAATTAGGTTTTGAAAAAGGTGGTATCAGGAGATATAGATGAGAACTAAGTGAGCAGATATGTAAATAAGGGGTAGAAGTGTGCCTATTTTGACTTTCTATATTTATTAATTAATTTAAAACCTACTTGTAAAAATACTAGATACTAAACTTCTAGAGGCCGTTAAAATAAATAGTTGTGGATGTACAATAGGTAACTGGATATTCAAGTATAGAACTAAGAAGTTTCAAAACTAGATATATAGAACTGGTAGACATCTACACAGAGTGATAACTGAGCTTACAGTAAATGCAAAGTCTGAGAACATGTAGACATAATGGGGAAAATGACCCCAGAAAATAAATTTTTAGAAGAAGTCCTGGAACAAAATAATTACTATGACATAAAATAAATAATAGGAGGAGTAAGTTAAATAAAATAGAAAAACCAATAAAGAAATAGCTATCAATGAAGCAGAATTTTAAAGACTGCTTAACACTTTCAAATTTTGGAAAAAGAAAAATCACTAGCTCAAAAAGCTCTGATTATAAGTTATATGTGTTCTTATCTATTGCTTCCTACTATTTTCGACCTTGTCTCAAGCATGTTCTTTAGTTTGTCCATATAAGTAAAGCCAAACTTATGGGAGCTTGTGATTGACACAAAAGAACAGCTCATATGTCTCTCATAATAGTCCTATGTCTCACGGGTCACCTGTAGGTTACTCTGAGTTGCTCAAACTGCATCTGATTTTACTTTTTGTGGGAAATCTACATGTCTTTCTTGGGGCACAATTAGGACTTAGGCCTTTTGTTCTGAATAGTCTTTTTTCATTTCTCTACATTCAGTTTCCATAGATTTAAGTTTAGAAGTTATAGTTAAAATGTTGACAATTTGTGTTTCTAATTGTCAAATTTCCTAAACTGAGTGACGCAGTTTTGCTAATCCTGTACCTGGGAACTTTGACTCTGAAGAAAAGAATAAGGCCTCTTTTCAAACCTTGGATCTGCCACTTATAAGCAAATTACTCACTTATTAGCAAGTACTGAAAAATTATAGAAAGTAAGAAATGGTTATACAACCTCTTTGAACCCTTATTCACAAAACATATTGGATAAAATCAATGTTCATTTTCTTCAAGATTAATAATACTTACTTTTCTATGTTTTTTTGCATCATACAAAAAATAGTGATATGTTTTATTTTATTGAAAAAATTTTAATGGGTGACTGTGTGGGATGTGCTTTCTAAGTGACTTGAAATGCTACTGAATTAATGCTGTGCCTTTAGTATACAGTCATCTCACAGTTACTTAGTCGTGGCTATTGCTTTAAAAGTAAATACTGAATTTCTTAGAAATAAATATGAGTTATATTTTAAAAGTAAAATAAGTTGCTATTAATAAAATATACTTCAAGATCTCATGAGTACTACTATCAAAACTAGAACTTTTGTTCTTTGTTTAGATATAAAATGCAAAACTATTACTTTATGTATACATAACATTGGGGAACAATTTTTTTTCTTTATCTGTTGCATGAGGTTTTAGAACATTTTCATTATATTTCTGCATCGCTGATTCCAAAGCTGAAATTCGTTTTTTGTGCATGCTCTACGTTTTATGATATTTTAATTTCTTTTTGTTACAGTTAATGGCATGCATTGGTTTTTAAATTAGAGTTAAAGGACAACAGCTCTTGAATTGAACATAACCAAAAGGCAATTAATGTTTTACAAACATCACTTTGACATAATTGTAGTGTTTTTTTGTTTTGTTTTGTTTTTTGGGTTTTTTTTACAGGGACAGAGAGAAAGTCAGAGAGAGAGAGAGAGATAGGGACAGACAGACAGGAATGAAGAGAGGTGAGAAGCATCAGTCATTAGTTTTTCATTGCCATCGCAATACCATAGTTGTTCATTGATTGCTTTCTCACATGTGACTTGACCGCGGGCCTTCAGCAGACCAAGAAACCCCTTGCTGGAGCCATCAACCTTGGGTCCAAGCTGGCAAGCTTTTGTTCAAGCCAGATGGGCCTGCACTCAAGCTGGCATGCTCGAGTTCTTGAACCTGGGTCTTCCGCATCCCACCCAGATGCTCAATCCACTGCGCCACCGCCTGGTCAGGCTGTAGTGTTTTTAAATGTACAAAATTATTATCTGATAAAAACACCCTCTTATTTTGTTTTAAGATTGAATCACGGCTTCTTCGAGTAGGCGTAAATTAAGAATAGTCCTGACACATTCTGTTATATATGTAGCTGTTACACACTTCAACATCAAAGGCACAATATTTCATCTTTGTTACATGTGCATATATTGCCTATTTTCAAGTTCCCCTTGGTGATCAAGACAAGAATTGGGCTTCTCATATTGTGTATCATAACTGTAAAGAAATGCTGGACAAAAGGAAAATAAAATACAAAGGAATGCCTTTTGGTATTCCCATGGTTTGGCGTGAACCTAAGGACCACAGCAGTGACTGTTATTTCTGTCTGGTCCATACAAAGAGCACTAGCAATAAAAAATAGCATATGATCTCATATCCTAATATTCCTTCAGCAATACGACCTACCCCACACTTAGAGACACTCCCGGTTCCAGTTTTCAATGGTTTTATTTCTTCTAAGGACAAAGAAGGTGAACATGGTGATCAAGTGTATTTTGATAAGATGCATGAGGAAAAGGTTGTAGAACCTGAAGGGTCTTCTTCTGATGCCAAGCAGTTATTAACCCCTCAGAAGTTTAGCCAACCTGAATTGAATGACTTAGTAAGAGATTTGGACCTATCAAAGAAAGCAGCTTAGTTATTAGCCTCCAGATTTCAAGAAAAGAATGGACTTCACCAGTCAGCTAAAGTATCCCACTTCAGGAAGGGTGAACCAATTTTTGTGGACTTTTATTCTGAAGACAAACACTTTGTTTACTGTCATGATATCAGTAGTCTTCTCAGCCAGCTAGGTGTTACCACATACAATCCAACACAATGGCAGCTATTTCTTGACAGCTCTAAATGGAGTCTGAAATGTGTTCTTCTACACAATGGTAATGTTTATGCAGCAGTTCCAATTGGTTATTCAACTCATCTGCGAGAAGATTATAATGACATAAAAATTGTCCTCGACTTTCTGAAGTATGAGGAGTATAACTGGATCATTTTTGTGGATCTTCAAATGGTAAATTTTCTTATAGGACAACAGAGAGGTTTCAGGAAGTATCCTTGCTTTCTGAGTTTGTGGGACAGCCGAGCTCAGGAGAAATACTGGACACAAAAAGAGTGGCTGAAACGTGAAGCTCTGGAAATAGGGATGCAAAATATTGTGAACAAACGTGTAGTTAGTCGAGACAGGATCATTTTTACCCCACTTCACATCAAACTTGGCTTAATGAAGCAGTTTGTTCAGGCTTTGAATAGAGAAAGTGAATGCTTTCAACATATTATTTCTGCTTTACCTGCCTTTTCTTTCGAGAAGATAAAAGCTGCTGTATTCAATGGATCTCAAATTTGAACCTTCATACGTGATGAAGAATTTGCCAGGAAGATGAATAAGGAGGATAAAGCAGCATTGCAGTCTTTTGTGGCAGTTACAAAGATCTTCCCTGGCAACTAAAAAGCCGAAAACTATGAACTTCTGGTTTAAGGGATGCTGTTGGCTTTCTGCAACATTTGAGGTAACATGAGTGTTAAGATTCACTTTCTGAACAGTCACCTTGATAAGTTTCCTGATAATCTTGGAGCTGTTAGTGATGAGCAGGGAGAATGCTTTTATCAAGATCTGAAGACGATGGAAGAGCGTTATCAGGGGCGATGGGACAAAAATATGATGGCTGACTACTGCTGGAGTTTTATGACTAAAATAAGTGTTTTAATATATGTTCTAGTTCAAAGTTGTAGACAAATTCTTATGCAATTATATATTTTAGTGTATTAGTGTACTTACTGCATTATATATATTATTATATTTTCACAAAGATAATGCCCAACAAGACATTCTACTTCTTTACTTTAAACTAAATGTTGAAAATTTTATAATAAGATGAAAACCTAAAATCTTGAATTGCAGAAGAATTGTATCTTACAGAGAAAAACCAATGTCAGATTTGAGATCAGCACACTCGATTTAGGTAAGAACATGTGTTTTTGTGGATGCAAAAAAATTTTGTTCCCCAGTGTAATGATATGATTCTAAATGACTATAATCACATAAGGAGACAACTAAATTTACAATAAGAAGCGAAAAGTTGACAAATTTAAATTATTTGTCAAAAATTACAACTATCTTCCAATGTTGAGCCTGTTACATCTATTTTGAAATCTACCTTGCCATAAAAGGTTTTTTTTTTAATTTTTTTTTAATTTATTCATGACAGAGAGAGAGAGAGAGAGAAAGGGGGGAGGAGCTGGAAGCATCAACTCCCATATGTGCCTTGACCAGACCAGTGCAGGGTTTTGAACTGGCGACCTCAGTGTTCCCAGGTCGACACTTTATCCACTGCGCCACCACAGGTCAGGCAACCATAAAAGTTTTTAAAGTCTGCTTTCCCATAATTACTATTGGAGAAACACTATTATTCTTTTCTAAAGAATCACTATTTTTATGCCTCTATTCTACTTAGTATCTTGCTCTGCTTTCCTTATTTAGAAAACAAGAGAGAAACTAACAGGCAAATTCCAAGAGACAAATGCAGTAATAATTGTGTGTACCTGGGAGCTAAAGACCACTTAATTTACTAGGTCAATAAGTATTAGGCTGCTGCTGGAGACTCTTCAGTTGCTTCTCATATTTGTATGTCTGCCCTTTGGGTTTGACTTTCAATAATTAGGAGCTTTGCAAGATATTCTGTAATTTATGCAAAAAATTTCAAGTGTCTGTGCATATATCGATAAGTGAGAATATAGCAACAGGTCGGTTAAATCAGATAAATAACCAATTATACTGAATAACCAAGGGCAGAATTGCAATTAAAATACAGAACTCTTGATTGACTATGCTGCAGAGGTCAAGTAAGAGAGTAGAGTAAGCTGCCATTTATCTATCTATTTATTTATTTATTTTTGGATTGTGTGGTAACTCCAGTCACTTCCCAGCTATGAATAAATCAAAGGCTTTTTTAAAAACAATTTTATCCTAGTGTGAGGCTTTGTAGTGGTTTTTTTCTTCTTTTTGTGTCTGAGACAGAGAGAGGAACAGATAGTTACAGACAGACTGGAAGGGAGAGAGATGAGAAGCATCAATTCTTCATTGTGGCACCTTAGTTATTCATTGACTGCTTTCTCATATGTGCCTTGACTGGGGGGGAGGGGGGCTACAGCAGACCAAGTGACCCCTTGCTCAAGCCAGCGACCTTGGGCTTAAGCCATCGACTTTGCGCTTCAAGCCAGCAACCTTTGGGTTCAAGCCAGCAACCTTGAGGTCATGTCTATGATCCCACACTCAAGTCGAATGAGCCTGCACTCAAGCTGGCCACCTTGCAGTTTTGAACCTGGGTCCTCATCATCCCGGTCTAATGCTCTATCCACTGCACCACTGCCTAGTTAGACTGTAGTGGTCATTATTAAAATAAAAGTACTGGAGTACCAGAAAAAGGCTTTCCCTTTATAACCTTTTCATTTATTTAGGGATGATTTATTTAAGGAAAGGAATCTTGAAAAATTAAATGGTAACTAATACATAGAACGATATTGATAAGTCATTATTTTATAAGTAAATCATAAGAGTTCCTACACTTAAAATTACACTGTTATTACATTCTTTTAAAGACTTCAGGTAGAAAAAGGGCTTGATTTAAAATTGAAAGGTGATTAAAATTTGGATACAAGTGATGAGGGGAAAGACAGTTGCTCTTGCTTTATAATGTTGAGCAGGATGCACTTTAGTGAAAGATTAAGACTGATGGCTTTCTATGCATACCCTCAGAATTTAAACCTGTGATCTACTTTCTCCTGGCTGTTTACTGTAACACAGGTCTTTTTTCTTCTTACTCTGTTTTCTTATCTGTAAAAACAGAACAAACAATAATACCTATTGTTTGGTTGTGTGAGGAAGAATGAAATGAAACACTTAAACCCAGTGCCGACCAACATAATGAGTGCCAGTGTTAAAATCAAAAGATGGCCTATGACTTCCTCCAGTGCACAAGAGTAAGGGGTTCGTGGCAGTAGCAAAATCAGATATTATAATGCCTGTGTTTTAGTGTATGGGGGGGGATTGGGAACATTTAAGAATTTCTCTTAATTTTGCTGTGATTAATACCTGTTTGTTTTATAAGCCAGTGTGATAGTGACGATTACATTGAGGCCAACAGCTAAAGACTAGTGACAAGTATGAGTTGTAAGTTAAGCCACGTAAATTGACATGTGTGTATAGACTACATTAGTTGGACAGGTAGTTTGTGTCTGTCTTCTGAGCAAAAGGAATAAAAACGACCAATGGGAAATATCTTATAGATTTGCCATCATCACAGAAGCTCCCTTGATTGTGGGCTTTACAAGCCAGCCACCTTCTGTGCCATGTTGTAACTGGTTGTAACACTGTATTTAAATGACAACTGCCACTGCAGGTAGATTTAACAAGACTATGGTCCCTGGAGGTATTGTAAAATGTTCCCAGCAAATCCCTGCCATTTGTTTCTAACCACTCTGTGGACTAATAAAAGCCAGAGAAAACAAGAAATAGGGCTGCAATCCCATTCTCACTTCAGCTGCTGGTGTAAGACTACAGTTTTCCCTGCACCAGAGATGTTTGCCCGTAGAGGGTTATTTTTCAAGCTATTTGTGGAAACAGAATAGATCCCAGTGCCACCAGTTAGCTGTCAAAGCTTCAACTCTGATACAACTTTAAAAGTAATTAAATAAAAAAAATTAATTCCATTTGGAAACACATAAAACATTTCATTTGGAAAATGACGTGAATAAAATGACAACTATGATAAATATAAAATATGAAAATCTAAAATTATAGTGCATTCTGACTTTGATATTTCATGTTAATGTTTTGTTAACACTCAGTAAAGTGCCCAATAGGCAGAAGAGCAACACAAGGATCATAATTGAGGATGCTTTTTTTTTTTTTTTTTGCAAAGTCTCTAGGCAGACCCAGGCTGAGATTAAGCTGGAAACAGGAATGATTCTGTGAAGAATAACTGAAGCAGTATAACAGGATGCTCAATTGGACATTTTTCTCTCTTTTTATTTATTTTATTCTCTAGATAAAAAAATTATATAGAGATGATAGATCGATAAATAGATAAATTTAAAAAAAGAATATATAGTACATTCTCAGCCGGAGTAATAATGTCCCAAGGGGTAAAAATTTATTATTGGAGTAAAATATCTTAGACAGCATAATGGTTATGAAGTATACATGAACAGCTGTACAGTGTATATGTGGTTTTCAAATTTCAGGGGAGATTAGGAAAAAAATCTCTAAAAAGAATGACTAACAGTGTGATAATGAAACAAAGACAGAAATACTGCTATAGATATATAAATTTTGAGTCAAAGGTAACTTATTTTAGGTATTCTTTTTTTAATTTGTATTAATTTTTAATTTATTGTGTTTACATGGATTCAAGTGTCCCACTGAATATAACTCCCTCACCCCAACCCCCGTGTCCCTTTTCTGATTCATAGTCAGACGTGTTATCCATTGTGCCACTGGCCCACACATAAAGGAGTTCTCCTGTGTCCCTTTTTATACCCCCTCTGCACCCTCCCCCTAACTCCTTCTCCCCTTCCTCCTAGGATTTGCTGTCCTGTTATCTATATCTCTGTGTTATGTATATATAGTTTCACTAATCTCTTTACCTTCTCTGACTAAGTGTGGAGAAACTGGGATGACAGCAGCATTATGGAAACCAATGTCAAAACAAACAAAACAAAATTCTAAATCTGTGATGTGCATATTTTATACTAATATATACAAGATCTGATAAACATATCTTTAACTTCAACTCAGCTCCACAGACATTTATGAAGTACCTATTAGTGCCAGACATTGTTTTTTCTTTGGAATAGAGCAGTAAATGTTCTCTTATGGGGGATATAAACTAGATGAAAATAGATATCAAACTGTTTCTAGCAGGGAGGATGTGGGAAGGAAGGAAGAAGTATGGTGTTTTAAGAGCATATAGCAGAGAAACCCTTGAGATGTGACTTTTAATGAAAGACTTGGGTAAAGAATGGAAGGCAGCCAAGCAAAGATCATACAAGACAGTGTTGCAAACAAAGATACTGGCATGCCCAAAAAAAGGCCCAAAAATCAGATGCCGTGTGGCATGTTCAAATAAATGAATGGGGCCCGGAAGGCTGAGATTTAGAGCAAAGAAGGAAGCCAATGGAACTTGGTAAAACTCAAGAAGTAGTTTAGACATAGATGGAGGCCACCTAAGTCTTGGTAAGCATTTTGGGATACATCCCAAAATAAAAAGGCAACCGAGATGATTCACCTGATCATGGTTGTGCTACTGAAAGACTGGATTAAATCAAATAAAATTTCTAATGTAAATAAATATCTAACAACAGATCTCCTTTTAAGTACTAATGAATACTCTTACAACCATATAAGGCTCTTCTTTAAAACTGAAAATTCCAAAAGCCAGAATTTTTCCTTGGCAATGTGTTCTCAGAACATTTGAGAAGAGAAAGAAAGAATGCAATAGTCTATTTAATCAAATAGCATACCTGTGGAAGGCAAAACCATTGTGATAAGTTTTCATCCATTTCAAAAGGGACATTTTGAATTAAGATGCCTGTGACATTACCATACATGTCTGCAATGAATGCAGCAATCAATGTTGATAGAATGACTAAAGAGAATTGAAAACTTAAGTGGGAGCATAATTGAGTTGGTTTTCCAGGACCTTTATGATTTCTTTTTATAACATCCTATGGAGTAGTTGAGGGCCAGTGTATCTATGAGCTGTAGTCAAGTCAGTGGTGGGATTCAGCAGGTTCGCATCAGTTTGGCAGAACTGGTACCTAAATTTTGTTGAATATGGTGAGCCAGTTGTTAAAATGGCACTTGTAATCAGGGTTCTCTCTAAGGTGGGGGCCTGGGCAGCCGCTCAATGTGGAAACAACAAATTTACATTCCTTACTCTTTTTTAATGTTCATCTATGAAACAGCATATTCTAAGCACTTGTAGTGATGTCCATTCTGTCCATAGATGAAAAAAATTGTAAGAGAGGATGCTAATCAAGAAGCAATATAGAAATATCTTAAATAACAGTTTTATTGTTTTTGTCAGCATTATTTAATTTTTCCATTAATATTTTAAAACTCTTATTATAATCTAGTTTTGTGTGCCTCTTTTATGTTCTTATTTAAGTATTAAATACATGAAATAATAAACCACCTTTTCGTATATATTTTTTATTGTTAAAATGGTCAATAGAGCAGATAACTGATTGTTAAGTTATTTGAATTTTACCACTGAGTCAAGCTATCTTTTTGAATACCTATCTTTTTAAAAGGTAAAGTTAAAGAAGGATTAAAAGATATTAAGCCATTTTATTAATAAAGATATACAACCCATGAAATGATTCCATCGTCTTATCTATGCTTTTAATTTGTTCACAAGTGAAGTGAATGAAAAAAAAAAAAAAAAAAACCTTACCTCAAAATATTTTTTGTAATAGTGGGTAACAAATTGTGAGAATCTCACAGCCTAAGCTTTTCCAAAATGTAAATATATACATACAAGTATGAAAATACCCTGCAGTAAAGGCATAAAATAAGAAGACATTTTATTATCTATTTTGTCGTATCAATGCTCAGTAAATATGCACATATAGTTCACATAGGCACATTAATTTTGTAGCTCTTTTCCTTTTTTTGTATTATATGTGTCATAAAGGTATTTATAAAACAGTGCATTTAAATTTATGATATTCCCTTGCTTTGGGCTACTTGTTTTGTCTTTGGGGGAGTGTATTATGGTACTGTGTATTGTGTACTAATTTCCATTGGAAGTAGCCCATGGCTTCATTTAGAAAGCTAGAGAACTTTTGAAAAGCCTTTAATCAAAATGAGATATTATAAATGACAATAGAATTTTATTTTATGTCAGTAACCCACACATGAAACTATATCCTAAAAAGATGTAAGCTTGTCTCAAAATATTTTGTGGCATAGAAAACCCCTTGAAAACAAAAAATCTTAAGGAGCAAATGGATATAAAAATTGCCTTTAAATTTAAAATATTAAAAGAATGAGAAATATACTAAACTAAATAAAATTACTCAGGTTATCTAGAGAATAAAATATGTATTAAGAATAATAAGCTACAAAATTAATTGATTGATTGATTGGCTGCATTCTAAATTAGCAAGATCCCATTAATCATGTCTCTTATCAATGAAAAGAAACTTTCTAGATTACCTATAAATAGAATAGTCATTAATTACAAAGTGAGGAAACACTGATTCAGCATCTAAATTTATATAGATTGTTTCCACCGCTCTTGGAGTTGGATTAGTTTCAGATAAGTCCACGGTGGTTCAGTGTAAAACTGATACACTCCTTGGTGACAGCACACATATGTCATCTATGCTGATGTCAGCTTCCAAATGCCTCAGAAATGGTTGATCCTCCATAAATATTTGCCAAATAAACCAGGAGTTAAAACAGAAAACCTAAACTCTTAAACACATGTGCTGATTCTTAGAAAAAATAATTGCAAAAGAACATGAAAACCTAGCTTAATAATTAGAATTCTTTAGAAGTATGAAAGAAGATGTTAAAAAAATTAACTTGATGATTTATCTCATGAATCATCTGCTTTTATTTAAATAGAGCTTTCAAAAGATTATGTAATTAAGAATGTGTTCAAGATCTTACCGTTTATCAGGTAGGGTAATTTTCAAAAGCATTTGCATATAGAAAATATAAAAACTTCATTTAACATTGGAAATCTTTATAGTTCTGAAAGCAATTATGTCTCTTTAAGATAAAATTTAAATAATCTATTTAGGATTTGCTTTTTAAATTAAATTACTGGAACATGAACATTGTTATATTCTTACAAAAATGAGGGTTTCTGATACATTAATTCCAATTTAAAACTTTTCTTCATTTTTCACAGCAATGTAATAATAATTTAGAACAAAAAATATTTAAACACACATGACAAGGTTCTTATTTAAGTAATTGGGAGGATATTGTGACCTTTGGCCTAAATGCTTCAAAAAGCTCACTATTGGGTCCAGTGCTTGTGTGAGCATGTGCTTATGAAAGCAGGTGTTATTGCAGTGTGTAAATGCAATTGGATTAAACATTCTCAAGATTCAAATTCCACTGACCTGACTTCATAATAATGTTGGTATTTGTATTATGGGTTAATGAACATTATTTTACAATTAATAAGAACATTCTAAAACATACAAAAATTTTTATAATAAAATTGCATTTCAGAATATGAAGTATGCATACAAAATAATAAAATATGAGATAATAGGTACATTTAAATGACTTGAAAAAATAGTGGAAGAGGACAATTTGCTTAATTCAAAGCTTTGTTTGAACATAAATAATGCATTTATTTATATGATATAATTATTCATTCAAAGAGATCATAATGGATAGATTAAATATATAAATTCATACCTTAAAAGGTTTGTTGTACCTGGGAACTTATAATATTCAGGACACTAGCCTACTTTGAATGTTAACAGGAGCTCTTTCCCTTCTATGCTACAAAACTGACTAAAAATTATATTAACTATAAATTCTAGATTTTGTTTTTAAGAGTTTTAGTAGAGAATCCTTGAAGATTTTGCAATATTTCTTTAGTTTTTCTATAACTACTCAAATCTATCCCAAGGAAATCTTTAGCACCTTTAAGGTTTTCCTATGTACTCACTTAATCTTCATTGAAACAATATATTTTTTATCTTGTACTCATCTACAACTGGAAGTTTATATTATTTCATAATAGTCAATTAATTTATATAGCATCTTAAATTCTTAGTGAAATAAAAATATTCAGAATAAAAACAACTTAATGTTGGCAAGCAGTTCATTTCCAGAGTGGAAGAAAGTTTTTGTGAACAGAAAAGCAAACTACAGTAAGTCCTGTTATCTCTGAGTCACCTAACTGTCCAGGGTTTAGTCTGTACTGTTATCAAAAGTATTATCAAGTATTCATAGAACATTAATTAATTAATTGGGAGCCAGCTTGGAGAGATTATTTTACTGTATTCAAGGAGTGGCCTGGAAATGTTTAAATTGGTATCCTGACCACTATTCAAACACCATAAAAATTTATATAAATATGCAATTCCTAGAAAAATCTCTTTTTCTCTCTCTGTCACCGACACACACATGTATAGTTATTATTATGTTTATATATCAAAATCATTAGTGGCACAATGTCCTCATCACATGAATGATAAATATAGTTAAAAGTTTACATTTCTTATTACTAATCCAATATTTTATCTTTTTTTTTATTAGAAAATTATCTTTCTCTTACCCGTGGTTGGGCAGCTCAGTTGTTTAGGACATCATCCACATATGCTGAAGTTGTGAGTTTGATCCCTGGTCAGGGCACATACAAGAATCAACCAATGAATGCATAAATAAGTGGAACAAGAAATTGATGTTTCTCTCTTTTTTTCTCTCTCTCTCTAAAATCAATAAAATGTTTAAAAAAGAAAATTCTTCCTTTCTTATTAAATATTCCTCCCAGCTATACGAAAAATCAGCATGGTTGATAATATACATAGTATATGGTCCATAATGACAAACTTACTTTCCAATTTTGGTTTTGCTGATGAATATCTATTTGGCTTTACACATGAATAAATTATTAAATATATATAATATGCCTAGAAATGCCTGCCCACAAAAAGTATAATGTGTGTGTGTGTATATATTAATATATATATATATATATATATATATATATATATATATATATATTAATACTAAGTTACTCAGCCACTCTAAAATTTAATTTTTAAATCTTTAAAATGGTTATTTAATAAAATAATGTCTATTAAGGACAACCATAGCTTTATTCAGTACTACATAAAAGATTTTATGTTCAGTTGTGTTTTATGCATTTTAAATTATAACTAAATTCTAAGGAGATTTCCAGGTTTAGAGTAATGGAGATAAGATATAAATGCTATACTTCTGTGTGTTTCTAAAATTCATTTCTTAAATAGCACTTAATTATATGCACATTTAGCTCATAGCAATTGACTATGATATTTATTATAATTTGAGTGGATTTTAAATATAAACCTCTAGTAAAAAATAAAGTAAGGATAAAGTTAACCATGAAAGAAAGTTAAAGGCCAATTGGGTACAGTTATACCAGGAATAGATGGAAAGGAAAATGACAACCTTGACATACCAACTTCATAACATAACCAATCATGAAGTTCCCAAAAGTAAGTAATGGCTAATAATTATATAATAAAGTTCTCTTTAGAAGATTCTGTTTATAATTGTTTAACTGCAGTTAAAATGAAAAATTACTGTTGTAAATTTTTAAGAAAAATTGAAATTCTTTTTAAACAAATATTCAAATACAAAACAAGTATTTTAAAAGAAAACCAAACTATCATTGAAGCATAATATTAACTAATATATATTTAAAATTTTTTTCTATTATTGTGTTGCTGTCTATTTACACAGAAAACCTTGTAAACACGTTTTTATACATTTAAACCAGTTTACTATTCTAGGGCTTAAGAAAATAGAATTCATACTTATAGAACTTTAAAAAAATAATAAAAACATTGTTGACAAGTGGCTTTTTATAAGTTAACCTAGTCATAGATTTCTTCTCGTTTTAAGGTACTTAAAATGAAATTTCATATTGATTATATAGCATTTTAAAAAATTCTATTATCTTAAAATTGCTGTCTGGGCATTGTGTTTATGGTTTTCTAAATTGCTTTATAAAGAAGTTAAGATGACAGTTACCGTGATGGCAGTACACAATTTAATGATTTTCTAACCATAGCCAATCCATTAACCTTCAAGACATTCCTGTATCACTACTTATATTTTGTTGATTTAGATGTAAAAGAAGTTTTAATTCACCTACCTACCTTCAATATTAAAAAAAATGAATCAATATTGACATGTTAATAGATGTTCATATCTTAATAGTATAAGGGAAAATAAATACATAAATTATGTTAGTATTACTAACTGTAATTCATGCTTTACAGAAAACTGTGGGGTTTTTTTTGCACTTGAGTGTTACAGTTTTACGATTTTATTGGTAAGAATATACATAATCTGCACTCTAAAATATGCATGCCACTCACTTATAAAATGAGACCCACCTGTGCACATTTAAATACAGAATTATTTTTCTTCCCTTTGATAGACTATAGATTCATAAAGAGATAGATGACAGTTACACATGGTGAATCCTTAATTTCAATAACATTAAGTAATTTTTAAAGAAATGACAAAATTAATGAAAATAATCTGATGTTTGGTATAACAGTATTAGATTAAAGTTAGATTCAATGATAATTTACCATGTGATCCTTAGTAAATTTATAACATTTCCTCAATTTCCAAAGTTTTAAGCATATACAAGGTATATAAAAATTAGGTTTACAGTTGTTTATATGGAAAATAATATAATAATTAATAATACTGGAACAAACTGTGCAATGCGTACTCTCATAACTGTAAACTTACTCCTGCCATACTTTATATTTTAAGTCACCTGAAGATAATGGACACTATTATTAGGCAGGTATATTTATTATTTTCTTTAATATCATTGCAATGTTTCAAATGACTATTTGGTACTGGTTAAAAATAATTAATGTATAAACTTGATCCAATGAAATTAGATTTGATTATTAATATTATGTGACATATTTCCATTGGACTGAAATTATTATAAATATTGTTTCATAAAAAAATGAGTTATTTGGTGAATCATACTAAAATATGAGGTAAAGAATTTCTCACTATTTTTAAAGTAACTGTGTTAAATAAATAATTATAATTTCTCACTATATATTTTAAAATGATAGTAAAATAACTGTGTTAAGTTCACTTGGGATGCCAAACTAACCAGCATGAAATATAGTTCCTGGAGATTGAGATAAAGCATATATAACTATATCTGTTTATCTCTCTATTATATAATAGAATAACTCAGAGACTGACAAATGATGAATGCCCCTTCACAAAATATAGAGGTACAAAAAAAGCTTCTATTTGTGAATATTAACGTTACCTTGATGCAATACAATGTTGTTATATGGGGAATTGAGCTATATGTTATGTTATGATAAAAATAGAATATATAGTAAAAAGATCTAAGGACTTAAATCTCTCCTGTAACAAGAAAGCTGACACAGAGTGCTTAACTTATTTGCACAAGAGTAAGACCTTCTAAGTGACAGAGCTAAAATCAAAAGCTGATTATCTATGTGGAATCTAAAGAGCAAAATAAACAAAATAGAAACAGATTCATAGATACAGAAAATAGACCGATAGTTGCCAGATGGGAAGGGGTTTCGGGGGATGATGACAAAGTTGAAGGAATTAAAAAGTACAAATTGGTAGTTACAGAATTGTCTCAGAAATGCAAAGTATAGCATAAAGAATATAGTCAATGATATTGTAATAACTATGTAGGTGAGAGATGGGTTCTAGACTTCTTGGAGGGATCACTTTATAAATTACATACATATCTAGCCATTATGCTATACACTTGATATTATATAAAATAATATTGAATGTAAACTGTAATTTAAAAAAAAGATAAAAAAATAAAATAAAACTATCTTAGCACCTCCTCTTATTATTCTGAAGAAAGATAAAGGAAGGGTCTGGCAACAAAGTAATATTTGTTAGGTGCAAGTTAGAGATTGTACTATATACTTGAAACCCTACTTATTCATGATAATGTAGACATCATCATGACACCTGAGGTTCCATTTGGTTAAGTCACTTGGTCCCTTAACACATGCCTAATTCCAAACACATGGATGAAAAATTTAAACCTCTACCTAATTCTAGGTCCTAAATGAACATTTTGGGCAGCATGTATAAACAGAAACATGAAATAATTCACAAAACAATTACCAGCACAATTCTCTGAAAAATCTATTATACTTGCTACTTTGAAAGCCAAACATATTTACATTTATTTTGCTTATTTAAATATATTATTTAAAATTGAATAAAAGTGATAGTAATGCTTTTGATAAAGAGCTCTTGGATAAAAATCAAACCATAAGCAAAAACAAGCCAACGGCTTTCTTGTTGTCAAAGCTTGTTGTCATTGTGTTTATTGAATTTTATTCTTTATCTTAGATAATTGGAACACATAAAAATATACAAAATACAAATGTAAACATGATCTTAAAATTTTCAGTTTCTTTTTATGAATAAGAAATCTGAGGCATCAAAAGTTTAAATTTCTTATTGCCACAAAAGTTTTATCTAGTTTTTCAGTAACATTAAACAAACTCTACAATAATTAAGATCGGAATCTAAAGTAGGTATACAATCATGACAAGAGTTCAGTTCAAAGTTTATGAAGATTGATTTAAAATTAAATATACTGAGAGATTTAATTTAATGGTAGTTTGTTTTTTTTGTTTTTTTTTTATTTGTTTTGTTTTGTTTTGTTTTTATGAGGGTGATGGGGAGACAGAGAAATAGACTCCTACTAGCACCCTGACAGGGATCCACCCATCAAGCCCTCTATGAGGCAATGCTCTGCCCATCTGAGGCTTGCTCTGTTGCTCGGTCATGAAGCCATCCTAGCATCAGATGCCAACTTGCTTGAGGCATTCAAGCCATGGCTACTGGAGTGAGGGGAGAGAGAAAAAGAGAGAGAGAAGGAATAGGAGGGGTGAAGTACCTAGTCGCTTTTCCTCTTTGCCTAAACTAGGATTCAAACCCAGGATTTCCACTCACTAGGCCAACACTACCACTGAGCCAACCAGCCAGGGCCAATTTAAGGTAGTTCTTATTCCACTGAAAGCATCAGTTAACTACACGTTTGCATCTAAACTCAATGTAACTTTTCACTCCTTTATAATGGAATAACTGGTTGAGTTTTTTTAATAGAATTTTAGAGCATCTTAGAGAAGTGAACTAAATATTAATGAAATTTAAGTGAATTGTATTAAAAGCAAACATTAATATAGCAGATGATTTGAACTTATATAGCCTCAATTGTGGTGCATTTTTTAAAACACAAAAGGAAAATAATTATCATATTGTTTTAATCCTTACTCTTATATTCTTTTGATAAACCTCATGTTTAGTGAAACAAATTTTACATTCAAATTTACAGTATGTAGAAAGAAAACTACAAATGACAGGGTTTGTGTAAGTTATAAAATATCAATGTATAGCACAAGCTAACATAATGGTTTTCCCACAAGGCTCACCTCTATTATTATTAAATGCTACTCCTGGTTTCTTATCTATATTCAATCATTTTTTTAATCAATAAGGTGTAAAATGAAAGTTTTTTCATTTTTTAAATATTTATTAATTTTTAATTTATTATATTTATGGAAATTCTTTCTATATACATAATGTCAATATAATTTATTGATAGGTAGTTATTTTTAGTTTATACTATAGGGAGAATGTGCATTTTTAAGGTTTAAGCAAAGTGTGATAATTCATTTGATAATTGTATCAGAAATGATTTATTTTAGGATTATGTAAGTAAAGATATAGAAATTATTCTCATAAAGTCAGCTCCATAAATTTTGAAAATGTTTTCCTTATAATTCCTTATCTTATATTCACTATATTCCTGAATCTGTATTCCTCATATTAAACATCTTTTTGATAATGAGAAAATCTGTTGTCTGATGTTTAAAAAGAATCAAAATTATATAAACTAACTCCCCATATTTTTATGTAAAAAAATGTACTAGTGTTTAATTTTATATACTCTATAAATAAAAATCCAAATTTTAGGCATTATTATAATTCCCAAATGTGTTCATGGGAATAGAATAACATCATAAACTAATTTTATAGCAAAGGGAGAATGCAAGGAAGACAAATTAATTGCAATTATGTAATTATTTAAATAAATAAATTATTAAATTAAATTTTATTAAACAATGAAATTTTTTTAATGAATGCCATGTGACATAGTAATTTATCTAAATATTAGACCTATGTGGTTATGTAAACCTTTAAAGTTGAGAATTAATGGTGTTGGCTAGAGCTTTTGTAAGAAAGTATTAAAATTGCATGTTTGGAACAATAGAAATTTGTTGTACCCTAGTTTTAGAGGGCGGAAGTTAGAAATTGAGGTATCAGCAGGATTGGTTTCTTCTGATAGTGTTAGGAGTTTGCTGGCACTGTCCATGGGACTTCACATAGTCTTCCCTTTGTGTGTGTCTCCATATGTGTGTCAGACTCTGTCTAAATACTTCTTTTTTATAAGACTGACACAGTCATATTAGATTGAAACTTGCTCTAATGACTTCACCTAACTTGATCATTTGTGAAAACTATTTCCAAATTAGGTCACCTCACAGGTACTACAGATTAAGATTTCAATATTTGGGGGACTAATTTAACCTGTAACATATGGTCATCATATACATATGTTATACGGCCAAATTTTCCAGAAATAGTAGTAAGTAGTGGTTGACATATATGAAGGTGTGGGAATAGCCACATAGTGTGGATGAATATGTTCTTCTGTTTCAGTTTGTGTCATGTAATTTCCATCTTTCTTTATACACCCTTTTTTCTGCCCACTTAACTGAGTAGCAATGCTCTACTGTGAGATATATTTAAAAAGAAATTATGCCACCAAGTTAGTAAACAGTCAATATTTTAAAAAGATGCTATTCTAAATGTTTGGATTCCAAACCATAATTAAGATAACAATGTTTAGCTTTTTATCTCAAATCTTCCTTCTTCTCTCTTTTAAACATACATTTTATTAAATACCTACTATGTGCCACAAATAGTAAAAATATTTTCTTACAAGTTATAAAAAGAATGAACAGATTAGTTAAGTTGCTTATTTTATTTCAAAGCTCCATTTCTTTTATCTTTTAACAAATATTTATTGATACCTCCCATAATTCAGTATTGATAAAGTACTGGTTAAATAAGACCAGTAACGTCACTCTCCTCCCAGAATTTATAGTCTAATAATGTCACAGATTAAAAAGAAAACACTAACTAAACCACTTCATACAGGGCTGAATTATAAAAGGAGAATAAGACAGGATAAGGGAGTGTGATGTGAGGGAGAAATTTGCAGATGGAGCTATTTTTGATACAGTCAAGGCAGTCCTCTTAGAAGAGGTGTACTTTGGCTGCTGATAAGAGAAACTAAGCAAAAACTTTTCAACACATATAATTATGGTTAGTGCTCTCATTTACACATTACAGGCATAAAGTAAAAAAATTTGTGAGAGGATTTTTTTCAGTCTAATTCAGAAGAGTGACAGTTGTTTAAATATGCCTGTTGGTTAAAAGGCCCTTTATTACCTTTATTTATTTCATGTAGTACAAGTGTGTCAGCTTAAGAAACTATTAGTTAACTCCAAATAAATGTTTTATACCTCTATTGTCTTCCTGCTTTTATCCTACCTTCACTTCCATATCTCTGTTATTTGGTTCTAGATGTTGGAAAGTGTCTCAGTCTGTTTGTTAGAAAATATTGGCTGTAATGCATTTAAGACATTGGCTCCATTTCTGTCCACCTGACACAATTTACTTCATTATTCACTTGTTTTTTTTATAACAGTGACAGGTAACTTGACTCTGTTAAAACAAAAGAAAAGAAAAGAAAAATAAGTTAGATGGCTGTTCTCTGCCCCATGGACATGCAATTTAAGTTAGACAAATAAGGCATAAAATACAACGGCCGAGAAACTGGAGCGTTTTCCAAGTGGAAAAAAACCTGAGTTTCTTTCTTTTTTGTGGAGTTGGCAAATTTACTGATACAAAGAGATGGAAGTGGAGAAATAGAAAATGGTTTCTTTAAAATTTATTTTTTAATTTTCAGACCAATGACTAGCTAAATTTCATCACACAAAACAACTCAAGGAGATAAATTTAAATCTAAAAGCAAATGCAAAGTGAGATTAAATAAATCGATCATTACCCAAAAATTATAGATAAAATAGCCCCTAGAGAGTATGATAACGTTTTGTCTATCAAGTCAGTGATCTGAAAGCAAACGTGAGACCTTGATGCTACTCCGAAAGAGTAAAGCCTGTTAGATACGCCAGATTTAAAAAAAGAAAAAAATGTAAGCAAAGAATACCAATTGTTTCTTCATTAACAATAAGCTTACTTATATTAATGCTCAGCAAGTGTTTTTGTACAGAAGGAAGGAAGAGAGAAGGGTTCTTCAGAGAGAGTGATTTTCAACAATAAGTTGTTTGTAAAATGTTGGTCTGCGAAAACCGGTGCTCTGGAAATTCTTAGGGGAGTTTTTCTATCAGCACTTCATATTACCACCTACATTTCACTGAGAAATTCATATCTTACTATGAATTGTTTAAATTAAACAAATGCGCGACTTATATTACATGTTTCTAAGGGAACGAATCCAATGTGGATGCCAGTGGTCAAAAAAGTACCTGTACTGTATTTTAGGGTTCAGGGTCCTTTACAGATTGGTGTTACAAGTATGCAGAACTGATAAGTGAAAGGGAAACATGTAGGATTTGGAATACTAGAGAGTATTCCAAATGAGTAGAAAGGAAGATTGGACAAACTTTAAGAAAAAAGATCACTGTGTACTAATTTTGTTGAAGGCCAATAAAAATCATGTATACCACCAAAATTAATGTGCTTTTAGTTGTAACAAAGTATTGCCAATGTTTTGGTTCTACAGTTATCACTCACCTTTTCAAATTCTAAAAGAGGCAGAGAAAAATAATTACCTTAATCTGCCTTAGTGAATATAGGCTCCTGGGAATTTTCGCTATAAAATCTATGGAGACAGGGAAACAAGTAATTGAATTTTCACCCTTCTGAAACTCCTGTCTGTTCAAATCATTCAGTGAATTTTGTCTTTCGTGCTCATTCCACCATAAAATTATACGTACAGAAAAATACAGAATTCTTGTTTTTGTTATTGGTTATAAAGCTTTAGAACAAGCTTAAGACAGATATTTAAAATTATGTATCATGACATTTGCCAGTTTATTTCCAAATATTTAATTAATACTGCATAGACAGACACTAATATTCATTTAGTTTTGAAACTAAATACAGCTTGCTTTCAAACTGTATTGGTAAAATATAGTAATATATAATACAACACTGAGCATAGTGCTAAATATGCATTTTATCTGTTAGAAACAAAGTAGTTAGGGGAATATAATAGTGGCCCTTCATAACAACAAGCACAAATTCAAATATGCCTTTTGTAGGTATAAACAGACCCTAGAAAATGAAAATTCAAAGGGATGTATAAAATCTTTTAAGTAATAGAATATTCTAAATTTGGTTTTCTTTTTTACATTCTGGATCATTTCCTGATCTCTTGGTGTAGGCTCTAATACTTCAGTGTTGCTGCAAACCTTAGTGCGTAAGGCTTTGCATTTAACTGGAGATGTTTTATTAGATGTTCAAAAAGCACTGAGACAAAACAAACAAAATTTATAATCAGCATAAATAACCATTTTGTACATTTTTATTCCAGCATATATATATATTCATCATTGTGGATGTTTTATTAAACATCCAAATATTTGGGAATAATAAAGCTCTTATAAGTAATAAACCATCACATTTGTGAATGCTTTATAGATTGCAATGACCTTCACATGATGACTCACTCCCAATCTTCCCCTTTTCTCTTCATCCCCTCCTCACTATTTCCCTTTCTCTTTACAGTCATCCAGCCAGACAATCAATATTTTAGGCATAAGCACATTGTATTCACTGGTATATCCATTTGGTCAGACTTTTTTCTCTCTTTTCTTTTTCAGCTTACTCTGCTTACGTATTGTCAGATAAAATGTACTGACAGTTACCCCTGCTAGTTTATATATATATATATATATATATATACATATATATTATTATTAATTCTAATGGGGTGACACCAATAAATCAGGGTACATATGTACAATGAAAACATCTCCAGGTTATCTTATCATTCAATTGTGTTGCATACCCATCACCAAAAGTCAAATTGTCCTCTGTCACCTTCAATCTGGTTTTCCCTGTGTTCCTCCCCTCCTCCCTATCCCACTCTTCCCTCCCTCCCCCCATCCCATAACCACCACTCTCTTGTCCATGTCTCATAGTCTCACTTTTATGTCCCACCTATGTATGAAATCATGCTGTTCTCAGTTTTTCTTTTTTTCTGATTTACTTATTTCACTCTGTATAATGTTATCAAGGTACATCCATTTTGTCATAAATGATCCGATGTCATCGTTTCTTATGGCTGAGTAGTATTCCATAGTATATATGTACCATAGCTTTTTAATCCACTCGTCTTCTGATGGACACTTGGGCTGGTTCCAGATCTTCGCTATTGTGAATAATGCTGCCATGAACATGGGGGTGCATTTCTTCTTTTCGAACAGTGCTATGGTGTTCTTAGGGCATATTCCTAAAAGTAGGATAGCTGGGTCAAAAGGCAGTTCGATTTTTAATTTTCTGAGGAATCTCCAAACTGTTTTCCACAGTGGCTGCACCAGTCTGCATTCCCACCAGCAGCACAGGCAACTGAAATAAAAGGCAAGATAAACAAATGGGACTATATCAAACTAAACAGTTTTTGCACAGCTAAAGACAATAAGAACAGAATAAAAAGACAAACCACACAATGGGAGAACATATTCGACAGCACATCTGATAAGGGGTTAATAACTAAAATTTATAAAGAACTTATAAAACTCAACACCAGGAAGACAAACAACCCAATCAAAAAATGGGCAAAAGAAATGAATAGAAATTTCTCCAAAGAGGACATACAGATGGCCAATAGGCATATGAAAAAATACCCCTGCTAGTTTTAAAGTTTGATGTCCCTAAATAGGTTATTCGATTTTTGAGTTTGAGTTTGGCATTATAACTTCCTCTTCTGTTTGGTTCAGCAACTATATCAAAGTTTCAGTGTCCTTAACTATAAAAAAGGAGAGGAGTAGCGATAATCACTAACTTCATAAGTTTGTATGTATGAAAAATAAAACCATTTCATATATTCAATTCTTTTTGCTAGTACCAAGAATATAGTAGGTCAAGGAAAGTGTCAATTAATTCAGGCCATTACTAGGGAGTAATTAATGTAATGTGAAAACCTCTGACTCTCACAATATAGCCAATTATGAATAGAAAACTATTCACCATTATTAACAGTAAAGAAATAGGTGTTTTCCTGTGGATAATCTGACACATTGTAGAACAATTCTCCCAGAAGGCTATTCTGGAAACTGCATGGCTAGCATGGTAAAATTTTTAAACTTTTACTATAGAAGGACAAACTTTATCTTTCTAGGTAGTTAAAAAAAATATTCTTCAACTTACTATTGGCATTTTTTTACAAATGGGATCACCTTATGAAGATTCTGGAAAAAAAAAAAGAAAAAAATCTTTGTGAGGCTGCTTCAAGTGCATCCAAAAGATAGGAAACCATAGAATATCAGAAGCCAGTTGGAAGAATCTGTGCATAAGGAGCAAATGGATCACAGAGCCAGCTGGAGCTACAACCAGACATCCAGCAGAATTCCATCTGGACCCACATAGGAACTTCCCTTGCAGCCTGTGTGGCATGGAGCATTCCCTGGCTGAAACCTAGTCTGGTTCTCTGGCCCTCGCTTCTTTTCTCTGACCTACAGCTTGTTCCATGTTTGACCAGCTTTGTTTTCCAGCCGGACTTCTGGATGTGCCCCTGTTGCCATGGCTACCAGTCCTTGGTTTTGACTCAGCCTGGCTTCTGGTCACAGCTTCTGCGCCCACACACAGCCGGGTGCTCAGTTCTTAGATTTAGATTCATTTGCAAAGTTATTTGTATACTTGCTTCTGGCCTCTAATTCAACCATGTCCTCTTTGGTTTCACTCATTAGAATATGAGGTCTAGACCCAAGCACTCAAAAACGGCCCAAAAGAGCAAAGAGCGACTTGATTATTTGATGTCATTTGGGTCCTATCCATGTTGCTCTTTAGGGGATGGCTTTGAAGCAGCATTTCATTACTCACCCTTAGTGAGGAATACTTCCTTACCCTAATCTAATCTGTCTCAGAGCAAAAAGTAAATCAATTCTGCCAGCAAGCATTTACTCTTCTGTGAATGGTGCAAGTGTTAGCTTAAATTAATTTAGATCAATAATTTAATTAAAAATTATATTGAGTATATGGAAGTGGAAAGCATATGTAGAGGACAGACAGTATCAGATATACAATAACCACATAAATAATAAACTATGCTGAGTGCCCCAGATGTACATTAAAAAGGGTACAATATTAACAACAGAGCAAAAGGTGGCAGAAATAATGTATATTGTGAACATTAAGGTAGAATTTGATAAGAATGTTAATGATCTAGCAGAATTTGGGCAGAAATTTGGGAAATATAAGTGGACCTAACAGGGTTAGAGATCAGTAAGGAGCAAAACATAGAAATGGTAACATATAGAAAGAACATCATATGGAAAGTAGTTAGTTTTCTATTTAGGCAAGAGGGTAATGTCGGTAAAGAAAAATAATAGAACAAAGTACACTGGCTTCCTGGGGTTTTCCAATGAGGTTTTAAAGCATGTGGGAGAAGGCTACATTTTATTATGTAGAAACTGGTAAGACATTGCGTAGTTTAGTTATACTTTAGGAAGATTATTTTTCATGTTGTAGGAGAAAGACTGGGATAGGTATAAGAGTAAGCCTTAGAAATATTTCAGGTAAGAGAGTGTAAGTACTTAAATAAAGAATATATTCCTGGCTGGGCAGCTCAGTTTGTTCAAGCATCATTCCTAAACACCAAGGTGACAGGTTTAGTTCCTGGTGAGGATACATATAAGAATCCACCATTAATGGCATGACTAAGTATAATAAATTGATGTTCCTCTCTCTCTCTCTTTGACTATCTCTCTCCCTCTCTCTAAGAAAAATATTAAATAAGAAAGAGAGAATATAGAAGAATCATTGGGTAGGAGGTACATTTCAGGGACTAGACCAAAGAAAGCTAAATATTTATAATTATGCCATAGTTTCTAAGCATGGGAAATATAGGACATAGTTTAAAAAGTAGTCAAATTTCTTCTTTTGTAAAATAAAGTTTAAAAATGAATTCTTTATGAACTTTATACTTTTTATGAGTTATAATTTAGAGTGGCGGTTTCTAAACCTGATGACATTATCACAGTCACTTGAACAACTTGTCAATAATTTTTTGAACTTAGTAGGTCTTAGATGAGATACATGAATCTATTTTGAAACAAAACAAAACAGAAACAAGCAGCTGTTTGGGAAGAGATCTGAAAATTGCTGATGGCAGAATAAAAGTGTTCACGTTCTACCTTCAGCTTTCCCAGAAATCACGATAAACTGCCAGTAATCCTCTCTTGACCTGATGGCATCACTGTAAGTTATTTTAATGATAATTCAATATAAGGACTTTTCGTATTTGCTCTTATCCCAAAACAGATAACATTATACACATGATAAATGGGATAATTATATATAGAGTAGAGACAGGCGAATTATTTAAGAGAATGTCAATAAAATAAACCTTGAATATGTTTAGAAACACTTTTCTCATTTTTTAATGAAAATTACTCCTGGCCAATTAGTCTAGATAGTATTTTTTTTTATGTAGCAAGGGACCAGTGAACTTATTCACAGTGGTCTGGTTGGATGGATCTAGTGTGTCCTGCTAGCAAAATTACAGTTGAACGTTTGTGGTTTTTATTTTTTTTGTTCCAAGCTCCATCATATCAGCCAAGCAAGAAACTCCAAATGCTTTCAGAGACAATCTTCACCTGAATACGCACTGTGGGATGCAGAGCAAGATGAAAGTCTGGCCTGGGGTTGAAGCTTTAACATATGCTTCAGTTTATCTTATTATTTAATTGTATTTTTCAATCACAGTTTGTATTCAGCACTTTTTTAATATTAGTTTCAGGTTTACAGCATAGCCAATAGACATTTGTAAAGCCAGTAGTCACGGCCACCATCACAGCAGCCTGACCCGTGCAAGTTCACATTGGATTCGAACAGTCGGTGTATAGCCAGTAGTCGGGGTCAGGAACACAGCCGCCTGACCCGTGCAGGTTCACATTAGATTGGTACAGTCGGTAATAAAACACAGGAGCCAAGAACTGGTGAGCCATCAGCTTTAATTCTAGCTTGCACCTGGCAGGCAAGCAAAAACACACACTGGGCTCCAAAACCCACACATTCAGTGCTCACAAAGCTATTGACTTATCCGAGTTTCCTAGAATCAAAGGTTTCTAGCTCACCAGAATTATTCACCTCTGTTCCCCATCTCCTCCAGCACAAACTCTTAACAAACTGGCTTCTTCCTCAGCACTCTGCCATCTCGGCTGCTTCTCCTGGCCTTCACGTGGCCTTACTCTGCTCTCCTCTCTAATACTAATCTCAGGAACCCAGGAACCGAGAGAGAGATCAAGCTACGGCTCTCTCCCAAAATGTCCTCGGCCTTTTCTCTAGCCATGGGAAAGCTTCCCGGGGCAGGGGAAAGACCTCCATCAAAGCTGCCCCCAACCCTCATCAAGGTATTTCACATTGTCCAAAATTTGTAAGTCCATTTAACAAAGGAGCCAGTGCTCACTCTGTCATAGTCCAGGAAATCAGTCCACACACATGGAGCCTTAGCCTTACCCCTCATTCCTGCCATCATGGCTGGTCTCACACTGTCCTAAAAAGAAGCATGTGGCAATGGCAGTCAGCATTTCCATCTCTGCTCTGGGGAGCATGATAGAATCCACCCCTATGTCGCAAAATCGCAGACCTACCAGGGGCTTGGCAGGTACTCCCTGCTGTATCAGTTGTGTTCTCATCTTCTGGAGACTGCGGATTGCAACTCCAGCTTGATTCTCCTCATCCTCCAAAGAGGAACTGAAAACACTAGCTCCTGCTGCTGGGCTGGAGCTCTGAGCCACCGCTGCCTTCTGCTCCATGGGCCTTACAGCCCCTGCCTCAGCATCAGCCCTGGCCTTAGCTTCAGCCCCGGCCTCCTGCTGCTGCTGGCTCTCCACAACATCTAGGGAAAGCTGCAACTCATGAACCTGTGATTCCTTCTCCGGCCTCTGTTCCATTTCCAGGTGAATCTCGCAAACCTGGTCAGCCTCCTCCTCCAGTGCTTCCTCCAGCTCCAGGGTCAGCATCTCTTTCTCCCACGTTTCCTCCAGCTCCTTCCACTGCTCCGTTTGCAGGTCCTGGGCAGCCTCTTCCATAGAACTCTTGGTTTCCTCACACATGGCTGTAAAATTTAGCCAGCCAACAGTCCCCCAAAAAACAGCCATAGGGAACCATAACAGCAGCCATCTGAGGCATGATGGAATTCCTCAGGAGAGTGCACCACCCTACATCATCCAATCAGTCAAGGGTGTGGAGAAGAGCTTACTCTTAAAACCAAGCCTTAGGCTACTACGACCCGGCCTGCCCACTGCCTGTCCCAGAGCACACATTAATATCAACGAACTTCCATGTGGGCAGCGCCATCTTCAACAAAGTGAGCATAATATATTTTATCTGCCCAACAACATTCATATGTTACAAAGTGTTCATATAAATTGTAAACTAAAGTAAAGTGTTCCATATTGTAAACTATATTCCCTATGCTTCACTTACATGCCCATGACTACTTTATAACTGGCAATTAGTATTTCTTAATTCCATTACTGTTTTTTAGCCTGTTCCCCAACATTTATTCTCTCTGGCCTCACAGGCCTCATTTTAGATCAGGTTCTACCTAAAAGAATTCTGTGGGACTTTCAAAGCATGAACACAACTCTAATTCACAGTGGGATATTATTAATTACAGAATAAACCTTGAACTTGAAAGAGACAAGATATTAGGATAAACAATTTAAGAATTAACTAATTTGCAGGCCTGCATTCTTTCTATGCATCTAGTTCACATGTCAGAAAATACGGTAATAATTTATAGGTCAGTGGTGTTTGCAAAAAAATGCATATACATATTCATTTATTCTGCAAAAATAATTTACATATTTTAGGATACAGGCCACTTTTCCATTTTAGCAAAGATGCTTGCATAGTTCTGAAAACTTTCTTCTTTATTTCTCAAATCCCCTTTTGTCAGTAACTACCAAAGACAGTAATGTGTACTCTAATCCCCCCAGGCCTCCCACACGTGCGAAGTCAGCAGCATTTTTCTCTCATGCTGTCAGCTTCTGCCCAGATTTTTTTTCACTGACATTTAGAAGGATTCTGCTGCCTTCAGAGCTATAAAATAGTAAAAAGGGTAAAAGCCTTTTTTATTTTGGTTTAGATAGACACCCTAATTTTAAATATTCTAGGACATGAATTTATGTAAAATAAATGATAAATCTAAAATAACTTTTTTGAAATATTACAGGCCAACAAATATCATTAGGTGCTACAATCTACCAGAAATAGAACAAGTTACTTGTATGTTTGTTCATCTCCCTTCACATTTATGCTATGAGTGTTAAAATTCTCTTATAGAGACTAATCTGTTAAAAGATAAAGAAAAAAGAAGATATTAAATTGCTTCTCTTAACATTCAATATACAGTGTCATAATGTTTTTAAAACTATAGGTATATTCATGATATTCCATGCTCAAAGAAAATAATGACACTTGAAATCAAAGCTAGAATGTTTGAATTCAAATCAGTCATCTTAGCCACTAATTCTTTCTCTCATCATTTTCCTTACTAATTTTCACATATACACCATGTTTCAGAATTAAATTTTTTAGGTCTCACTTTTTTGTCTTCACTTATTTGCCCTTTACTAGTATTGAGCTTGGGACAACAGACCAGAACCCTATGCCAACTCCTTCCTTTATTCATTGATGCTTCGTCTGCCCATCCATCCTCTTCCGCTTCTCAAACAGGTCTGAGAGGCTCTGCATGTCAGTCCTTTTGCTGGATACAAATATAAAGTGCCTTGGACAACCAATCAAAATTAAGAGAATTATTTGGTTCATTGACATTTACATCCTGTTTTCCATATTGCCTTTGAATCATTTATTTATTTGGGTTTTTTTAGGTGTCATCTTTTATATACTTGATATATTATTTCAAAGTTACCAATTGCACTGAAGGAATAAATTTCTCAAAGCCCTTTCAGCTCCATTTCCCAACCTGTGCATATACAGGCACACATAAAAAGCACACACATAAATAAATTTTTAGCATGTCACAGCACTAACCTAATGTGGGAAATTAAATTTGAACTTTTTTATTGCTTGTCTTTGAATGATTATAGCCTAAGGACTGTATGTTAATGCCAAAGGGCTATGCCTAGAACTCAAGTACAATGTAGTTATAAGTATAAAGCAACCAGAAAATGCAGTTTGTTCAAGTCCACCCTTCCCCCTTTATAAACAGCATATTTAGAATTTAGTTATGAAGCTCCACCAGTTCACAGATAAAGTTTGCCTCTGGCATCAATTTGAATATCCACACATGCATTTATGTGGTTTATGATGAACATAATTGCATTTGTTTGTGGACAAAATCGTGAGCCAATTTTATCAATTTATTTCCAACTTTTTTTATTTGAATTAGCAACAAATTGTGGTCCAAGGGGTTATTTAACCATGACTTCATGGTCTAACCCAGATAAACAAGGGTAAACCTCAGGGGACCTCCTGGTGATAAAGCAATTTTAATTAGTAAAAGATCTTGAAAATGCACATTCAAAACAAACTGTTACTTAGCAGACAATGCTGCTGCCATCAGGGTTCTCATTCACAACTTGTGAAAGGTAGGGAAGTTAGGGACCAGATGATGAAGGGGAGTGAGAAGTGTCACTTAACGTTAGCTCCTGAAGTCAAGATCAATGTGAAGGACACTCATCCACTTGCCACTAAATCTCATATCAAAGTGTCAGCTTTCAGAGTTATCTCAAATCAGAAGTTCCAGCCAGGGAAAGGTAAATGCTACATCAACATTTTAGAAAAAATAAGATTCTCCATCTTGAAATTTTAAGCTCCTAGTGTTTATTTCTTATTAAAGAAAGTAGAAAATGTTTGCATAATATGGCTATAGCTAAACCAACATGTTGCCAATCCTAGTCCTCAAAAAAACAAAAAAAACCCCCAAAAAACCAGATTTATATATGGGCTTGATTTTGTTTATAAATTGATTTTTACTGATATTATCACTTTCATTTTGAAGAATTATTTTCATGTAATACTCTCTTTGTATTGTTTTACATTCAGTTATTCATAATAAACTGTTGCTAATATATGACTTAAAATAGTTCGCTAGGTATGTTTCTGGAAAGCAACACTCAAATATTTGTATTGTGCAAACTTAAAACCACTGCTGCATTTAGAAACTGAATATTGAAGAAAAACTTCACAGTCAAAACTATGTTTTGCTTCAAAGAGGTTTGATGTGTGAATTTATTGGACATTTGAAATCAGATATAATAATAGATTGATCACTATAATCAGGGGTAGTTCAGTAATCAATAAGTAAATATACTTCTTTTACACTTGCAGGCCCATTATCTAAGCCCAGTCTTATTGCTTAACAATGGAATTATTAATTAGTAAGACCAATAATAACCAAAAATAAAAACTAAAAGAAAAGGGAACTCAAGGTAGAAAGGAGTGGAGAAATAAAGACCTCAACTCTACAAACTGCAAATAGTCCCGGTGCTGATGGGTAGAATAAATAGTTTCACTTTTCCAAAAAGCCTTTACCAGACCGGAAAGTTTCTCTTTCCTTCACTATTCTTCCATAGCTCACGCCCTAACCATTTATGGTTTGTTCAATTGCATGGCAGTGTGTTATCATTTTCTGATCACAAAGAAAAGCTGGAGAGATAAATAAAGAGAGAGAGGTGGGGGTGGAGATAATTTTTAGGCATTCATCTGGCTCTGAACATTGGAAAGACTTAACTACTTACCACTGCTCAGGCATAAAGTTCAGAATCCACCAGTAGTTAATAGTTTTGTTTCCGCACAGGCAAAAAGCAATGAATGGCACCTTAATCTGCTTTGCGATTAATAGTTACACTACACTGCATTCTTTTTGGACACTTTCCCACTTACTGGTCCTAGGTAAAAGTAAACTATTTTAGACACTTTCCTCCCAAATCAGCAAAAGTCAGACGACATTTTTAATAATTCCATAGGTAGAGTTAAATTGAAAGTAGGAGAAACGGTGAAAGAAGAGACCTGGGCAGGGAAGGGGTGGGTGGGGCAGATACAAAAGTAACAATAGAAGATACAAAAGTAACAATAGAAAATAAATGTTTTAAAAGTCTTCAGGAAAAACGCAGCAGGATGCATGTGCTTTAAAAAGAGAGAAGAAAATTAAAACCTGCTAAAGAATAAGCAAACAGTCTCTTCTCTGCTTCTTCTGCCAAACACAAGATATATACCATACCCTAAATGGAGAGATAAACCACATTAAACTGCATCTGGTTTCAAATGATCCTAGGTCCATTTTAATGCTGTTCTTTTCCTATAAGTCATTCTGAAATGACTTGGAACAGTGGTCCTTCCCAAGGGATATAAACTTAGAGAGACTTATAATTGTGTCTGATGAGTCTGATAGTGTTAGACCACTTTGAGGATGACTAGTGCATGAACAGTATAAGCCTTTGAGACAGAAATTCTGTGATTCAGTCAATATTATTGAACACTGTTCTAAAGCTAGAGATATATTTGACAATGCAACAAACATGACCCTGTTTTTATGGTGCTCATAAACTAGTGGAGGAGTAGGCAATTTATTATTGATTTGGCTCTTTCTATTTTTTTATAATTTTTTAAAAGTTTAGTCATTTTTTTCATCATTGTGGATAATTTGTGATGTGTATGTGTGCATTTTGTTTTGTTTGTGGCAAATGTAGAGTTTATGCAAATAACAACAAGCAAGATAATTACTGAATCTCTTTAAATCTCTTTCCATTCTTTACAAATGATGATACTAGTTCCTATGTCTTTGTTGGATATAATCATTAGTATAAAGCACCTAGTATAGTGGTCAGAAAACAATAAATGCTCAAAAAATTTTGTTTCATTTTTTTCTCATCTTGGCTACTAACAGTTTTTCATCAGATCTGAGAAGCCGCAGATTGCAAATACAGAGTATTATTATTTTATGTACTATTAAGAAAGTAATGCTATCAATTAAAGTATAACAATACTTTCTTAGTGCATTTATTATAGGCACATATGTTTTTAAGAAACTATCATGAATAAAATTAAAATGGAAAGTAAACAATAGATGAATGAATTTGAAAACCAAGGAAGAGTTTTAGAAGCTCAAGTCTTTGAGGGAAGAAATGCATAGAAGAAATAAAGACCTTAAAAGGGGGGAAAAAGAAAAAAGACAGCCTGACCAGGTGGTGGTGCAGGGGATAGAGCATTGGACTGGGATGCGGAGGACCCAGGTTCAAGAACCCGAGGTCACCAGCTTGAGCGCAGGCTCATCTGGCTTGAGCTAAAAAGCTCACCAGCTTGGACCCAAGGTCGCTGGTTCAAGCAAGGGGTCACTCAGTCTGCTGAAGGCCCGCAGTCAAGGCACATATGAGAAAGCAATCAATGAACAACTAAGGTGTCCCAACAAAAACTGATGATTGATGCTTCTCATCTCTCCATTTTTGTCTGTCTGTCCCTATCTATCCCTCTCTCTTTCTCTCCATCCCTGTTAATATATATATATATATATATATATATATATATATATATATATATATACACACACACACACATATATGTATGTATGTATAAAATGAATAAACAAATGGTTATTTACATTTTGTTAATGAGAAATAACAGTTTTGGTGTTTTAAATTTTAAAATAACTCATGTTAATCTTATAGAAAAAAGAAATAATTGATAACTATGTGCACAAATTTCTGTATGTTTTGAGAAAGGACATAGAAAAAAAGCAAATTAATCAATGAATGATCATAACTAAGCATTACCATTAAGAATTGCTTTGGGTCTGACTTGTGATGGCGCAGTGGATAAAGCATCAACCTGGAATACTGAGGTCACTGGTTTGAAATCCTGGCCTTGCCTGGTCAAGGGAGTTGATCCTTTCTATTCCCTCTTCTCTCTCTCTCTCTTTCCCCTCTCTAAAATGAATAAATAAAAAGTAAAAAAAAAAAAAAAGAATTGCTTATTCTATACTTTAGGCAGTGGTCTTAAATGAATAAATAGCCTTCAAAAATTATACATACCTCTTAAACTAAAATTTAATTTAGTATCTCTGCTTGAAAAATTAGAATAGATTTTAAAAACACTTGCAAATTAAGTACAACTCAATCAACCAAGATATCCTATGATTTTATTTTCCAAAACAAATTTGATTGTTATATATAACTTGAAAAAACTAAGATCACTTGACACACACAAAAATGCAAGTAATCCAAGTCTAGCAAAGGCAAGGTTTTCTTATATATTTCTTTAATGTGGGAGCCCAGGAAGTAACATTAGGCTTATAATAAGCATCGTGATAGACAGCTGACCCAAATAAGTGGTGATACTTCCCACTCACAAATGTGCCCAGAGGTTTGGGATGCCTTTTCCTGTTCCATTGGCAGGAGGTGATATCATGGCAGATATTTCCACAAATTCTTGGAATACCATATACATACACTATTCAGATCTACTGGATTCCAAAGGATTCCATCAATACTAGATTAGTTTCTCTCTCTCTCTTTGTTTCTTTCCTTCTTTGTTTCTTTCTTTCTCTTTCCTTCTTTCTTTCTCTTTCCTTCTTTCTTTCTCTCTCCTTCTTTCTTTCTCACTCCTTCTTTCTCTCTTTTTTAAGTGAGAGGAGGGGAGATAGAGAAAGACTCCTACATATGCCCCTGCCAGGATCCACCCAGCAACCCCAACTGGTGCGGATGCTTGAATCAACCCAGCTATCCTCAGTGCCTCAGGTTGACACTCGGACCAACTGAACTACTCTCAGCACCTGGGGCCAATGCTCAAACCAATCAAAATAACGGCTGAGGAGGAGAAGAGAAAGAAATGGGGGAGAGGGAGGAGAGGAGAAGCAAATGGTTGCTTCTCATGAGTGTCCTCACTGGGAATCAAACCCATGATGTCTGCACTCCCAGCCCGAGGCTCTTATTCACTGAGCAAACTGGCCAGGGCCAATATTAGATTTCAAATTGTTGTAAAATACTTTACAGAGAATGAGAATTTTCTTTCAAGTCACATTTGGAGACAGAAAATTTAGTTGCTAATCCGGCAACAGCCACCATTGCGATGCCCTCTGAGTCACCTGAGCCTCCTTACCTGCCAGTCTCTGTTCTTCTCCTTCCTGAAACCACTCATCTCATAGCCGTGTGAGAGCCCCATATAATTAAGGGACTTTATATGCAGGTGGACAGATGCCAGGTGCCTTGCTTTCATTTGTATTAGCCCTTTACCTGCAAACAACAGATGCTGTGGTGACTCAGTGAGAGCTGTTTTAGTAGGGAAGCTACGTGTAGGCTCATTGGAAGCTACAGTGATCAACACAAATGAGCTGAGTCTTCTATCATGAGTTTGAAGTTGAGTAGAAACTCATATAAATAGCTATCACGTTTTAGGTCCATTGATCTCTGTGTACTTCAGACTGGGCCCTGAGACACTCTAACGAATTCTAATGTAGGGGCCCAGGCACAGAGGTGTAATTAACATGCACAGAGGATTTTGCTTGTGGGCTCCTTTCTGTTGTTTTCTGTTTCTTAGTGCTCCTGTGCTGACTTGCTATTCCAAAACTGGCAGTAATTTTGCTCCATGCTCTTCTTTAAAACATACTCAAATGCTCTTGCTTCCTTTTGAGGGTTCCAGAAAGTGACAGCAACTATCTTGAAATTCATCAGGTAAATGGCCAAATATGTCATTTGTTTTCGCTCTCTGTGTAAAGGAAAATCTATGATATACCTAACCATCATAAAAAAAAAAAAAAAAAAAAAAAATTAAAGTTGGAATTTTATAAACATTCACCTACTTTTTTTTTTTTTGTCAGATATTGTCTTTATTCTAGTTTTTATTCTGTAGAAAGCACTTTCACTGGATTACTAATTTATAGGCTCCCCTTTCAAGGGAGTATGGAGCAGGGAATTTTAAAAATGTTCCCTTTCTTTTAGGCAATGCCTGCACCTTTAAATGTGTGCAGTGTGCCTAGGAAGAATTATTGTCACCAGAAGAGAATAACACATTAAAGAAAGAAAAAGAAAAATATCATTAGCTTTCAGAGGAAAAGTGAAGATTTTTCTTTCTTTTAGGAGAGAATAGAATACCTAACCAAATTTGTTTTTCAAAGAGTAGCCTGAATGCAAAGAAGCGGGAACTTTTCTAATTAGAATGTAATTCCAGGAACCTCTGAAGGTGTCTTAGCTCCACTAAATATGGAAATTTCAAGCCTTCTCTGTTAATTAACCCAATTTGTTCACATTGGGATGGACAGGGCTCTTCACTTCCAAGCTTTAATATTACACTTTGAAACCAGTAGGTCAGTGGGGCTTCCAATACTGTGCTGTGTGCACAACTGGCTTTGTTCAGTAACAGGCTAAACCAAGTAAATGGCCTGCTGACAAGGTTTGCTTTGGTTTTAAATTTTTTTCTTTTCCTTTTAAAATATTTTATTTGTTTTGCCAACATGCCTGCTTTTCTGGCACACCTGCTTTCCTCCTTAGATAGTGTTAGTTCTTTTGAATCAATTGCGAGCAGCTTGCAACCAAATGCCTGATTAAAAAGTTAGCAGACCTTGAGTGCAATTACTTCAGCTCTGTAGCATTCAGGCATTAAACCTGGTGTTAATTGTTTTCCATTTTTGTAATGATCCTTATAATAGGATAAAAACAGGAGAGATCATTTCTTGTAGTCAAAACAGCTGAGAATAAAGCCATTCACTCTGATTAATCATTACAATATAAAATTCAACACTATTAAGAGTAAATATATTTTAGGATATTTTTTATTCCAGCAAAACTTATGATTTCTTCTGTGTCAAAATGTGCTACAAATTCATACTGCAACAAATTATTCATCTAAAGAAAAGGCTTATGTAACAGATAGTTTTAATGTAATTATTTAAAATTTTTCAGTTTTTTCTGAGCATTATTTACCTTTATTAATGTTTATCATAAATACATATTCCCTTGATCAATCTTTTATGATCAGAATGGCTTATATTTTCAAATAAATTATATATTTTTAAAACATTTAAACTAAATATTTTAAAGGACAGATGATATAAAGAGAAGGCATATTAAAAAGATGCTGTAAATAAATGTTAGTCAACATTGCCTTATTCCAGCATTGCCTAGCTTTAAAAGATTAAAATTTAAACCTTTATTAAAAAAATTCCTGATGTTTTAAATGTTTTCTGCATGTCAAAAATGAAAATACCCTTGAAGGCGCTTACTTCTTTTCTCATTTTTATTCTATACACCTATTTTATATCTTATTATTTTTTTAACTTATAATCAGGAAACTGAAATTCATTATTTGTCAAGGGTTACTCATTGGGCTTAACTGCTGGTTTTGATAGTTGAGATTCATGTTGTGATTCTGTATTTTCTTCATAATACTAGGGTCATTTGTGACAGAGAGAAAAACCTTTAGGCAGGTTACAACTTATTAAATGGCCTTTGTAATAAAAATGGTAGAAAAATCTCCGAGACAATCAACACTTCTATAGTGTCTATTTTACTTGCATTTATATATGCTTGTGTGTGTATGTGTGTGTGATTGAGAAAGAGAGAGAGATGGACAGATGGGGACAGACAGATAGGAAGGGAAAGAGATGAGAAGTATCCACTCATAGTTGTGGTACTTTAGTTTTTCATAGATTGCTTTCTCATATGTGCCTTAACGTGGGGGTAGGGGCATCCGAGCCAGTGACCCCTTACTCAAGCCAGTGACCTTGGGCTTCAAGCCAGTGACTTTGGGCTCAAGCCAGCAACTGTGGGATCATGTCTATGATCCCATACTCAAGCCAGTGACCCCACTCTCGAGCTGGTGAACCTGCACTCAAGTTGGTGGAGCCTGCACTCAAGTCAGCGACCATATGTAGGTGTGCCTTTTTAATTATTAATAAATGCATCTCTGGCCAAGTGGCTCAGTGGATAGAGCATGTTCCTAGCACACTGAGGCCATGGGTTCAGTCCCTGGTCAGGGCACGTACCAGAGTCAACCGAAAAGTGCAAATCTAAATGGAACAAATAAATGGAACAACTAATTGATGCTTCTCTCTCTTTTCCTCTTTCTCTCTCTCCACCTTCCTCTCTTTCTCAAATCAATAGGAAAACTTAAAAAAGTGTAGTTTATCTGCTTATGTTTTTTCTTCCATCTATCAACTCAAGTAAATTTTCAGTATTTTCTCAGTAGATAAGTCTTTTTTCTCTTCATGTTTAAAACTCAGTCAAGCTATTTCTTTTATTTTGACAGTCAATAAAGCTTATGTATATTGTTATATATTTTTTATTGAATACATATTTTGAGGGTTGGTCAGGTCCTAAGGATTATACTAGGTAATAAATATATCAAGTAAAATAAGATGTGATATTTTACTTTGAAGAATTTATACTTCTAGTTTTGATTTGCCAAAATGGTCTTTATTATGATTTTGAACATAATTTTAGATAAGCAGAAATATAGGCTACCCCCCAAAAAACCCCAAGACAATAAAGAACCATTGTGAAGTACCCAGCATTACTGGAACCTAGTAATTAAATCCAGGGAAGACAAACATCACTACATCCATGTTTATGTTAATGTATTTAAGTGGAAACAGTAAAAATCAGGAGATCACCAGAGCATTGGGAAATATGATTCCATAGCGTATAGAATTTTTAATGTTAACTTTATTTAGGGTCTATAGAGTTTGTATTCCACAAAAAAATAAAAGCAAGAAAAGTGAAAGAGGCTACTTTTGTAGAGTTATTATTTTATATTTTTGCATGGAATTATAATAGAGTAGAACTATAAATTGTAGCTTGCCAGTGTCTGCACACATGAACATCTATATCCCTTATTGGAAGTCTTCCTTGGGTGTGTTAGATTCTTCTGTTATATGCTTTATTGCATTGTTGGGGACCGAATAAATAAACGGTATTTCTGCAATCTGGTCAGAGGTGCTGTGTCCTCACCTCATTTACCTAGTGAACAAAGAGGTACACCTGATTCTCATTTGTCTCACCCATGTTCTCCAGAGGAAACTGGAAGCTAGCTTCTTATTAATGGAAGTTAGATTTGGATGGTTTGGTGGGGGTTGTCTTTGAGTTGCCTTGGAAATTTAATTGAATTTCTGATGGACCACATTTTTTTCTATAAATAAAAGTGGCTGAGCTTCTGGGAGCACAGGGGTTACAGCTAAGGAACAGTAGAGACTGTTTGCCGTGGCATCCTCCCGAACCCGTGTGTGTGTGTGTGTGTGTGTGTATCTTTAAGTCCCTGTTTATAATTTATTTCAATTTCATACCTTTTCCCATTTGGGACTCTGATATATACTTGTCGTGGCTCGACCACACCATTCCATCCTGGCTTTTTCCTTTATTATATCTAACACATTTAAATTACTTGTTTCAGTCCATTGGACTTACTAGATTGTAAGTCTTCTGAGTAAAAAGATAGCACCATTCCTAATCAACAAAGCCCCCTCTGTACCTAAGACAGCCTGATAAAAATATTTAGATAGAAATGAATAGTTTTTGTTAAATAGTTAAATGAGAAGCTTCAAAGAATCTCTTGAAGCCATTCTACTTTAGCATGCATTCTCTACATTTACAAATTCTTGTAATGGTATAGTTTCAGAAGTGTCTGTTTTATGAGGAATCATAATTTAGTTTTCTTTTACTCTATTTTTTATGTACATCTTTGCATGCAGTTTGTAGGTTGGAAATAAAATTGGTAATTAAAATAAGTTGGAAGGTTTTCAACATATTGCTAAAATAGATTTAATTTCCATTTGTTAATTTTCCATTTCTTTTTTCTCTAAAAACAATATGATGGTACCTTTCTTTGTACTAACAATATTGCTTTATAGAAATTAAGAGAGATTATGTGCATGTGGGATTAAAACGATCATGCTCTTGAAAGAACCTTCTTCTATCAGTTTTCCAGGAGTTAAATTGGTTAACTGCCATGTTTGATCAGTTACCACACAAACTGCAGATCCAGTGAAATATCACAGATTTTCATATGTATGAAAAGTTAGTGATCAGATAATATACCTGAACTGCATTCTCTATATGCTTTGTCAGTCTGTGAAACCTAAGATAAGATGCCTTCCATAGACATTGAGCTCTAGGATCTATTCCAGGAGAGGTAATATTTTAATTTCCAAAGTACCATTATATCTCTTTTCCCATCTGTTGGACTAGAACACGGACTAGAACAGAACTGTTTTCTGATATGGGGAAAATTTTATTTCATATTCATAAAATTAACTCTTTGAATTATCTCTTTAGAAGTGTCAAAATAAGTTTATATCATTGTAAAATACAAATTAAAATGTATATTTAACAGAGAGCCTTTTAATGTTTCATGTGTAAAATTTTTTTAAATGAAGAATACATTTCTGGAAAAAAATTACAAATTTTTACATCCAGAAATATTTTTCAAAATTTATATAATTATATCAATATAAAACTTTTATGTATGATTTTAAAAAGACCAATCAGGGCTAAATATGAGAATGACAATACATGAGTATGTATATTACACACACACACACACACACACACACACACACACACACACACACACACACTCTCTCTCTCTCTCTCTCTCTATAGAAGTAAAATTCAGCATCCTAAAGAACAGTGTTATCATCTTTTACATTCTCAAAAAAGGCCTGAAATCTCCTTCTCTTTGACTACAAAAGTACAGGGAGGAGGCAAAAGGAAGTTTACAGGTGTTTCTATAGAAAATAATGCAATAATCAATAATTAACATAAGAATAACTTTGTTTTTGGCATACTCAAAATTGTAAACCTATGTTTGCTTCACCCTGTATTTGTCCACCTCTTCTTGATTAAACCTATTTTTAAAAACGCACTTTTTTTAGAGCTGTTTTAGATTTATAAAAAAATATGCATAAAGTACAAAGTTTTCATATATATTATCTTCTTGAACAGTTACTCCTATTAATATCTTGCATAATTTGGTATATCTGTTATAATCAATAAACAATATTGATGTGTTATTATTAATTAAATTTCATACTTTACATTATTGTTAGCAGTTTGTTTTCTAATTTATTTTTATATATTCTAGGTAAAGAAAGTTTTCTTTTAAATATTTCATTGTAGTTTTCTCTCATTATATTAAGTACAATATTTAAACAATTGCTTACAACAATAATGTTTTTGAAAATAATTCATTTCAGATTAGCAATTTGTCCATCATTATAAACATTTACATAAGGTAATACATTCTTATCTTTCAAGATCTTAAATATAAGGTTTAGAAAATTTAATATATATGTATTTTTCAAATTGCGGGTTGTTTACTGTTTTTAAATTTTAATGTTCAAACCAACTTGTACAATACAGTGTTACCTCTTGTATTGAAAATTTTGTAAATCTTTTCTCTGAACCCATATTTCTGTCATTACCCAGGTAAAAAATAGAAAGACTTTCTGGGCACATGCTTTGAATTTTTAAGTCAAGTGGACTTAAAGTGTTTATTGTCTTATCTTTCACAAATATTGGTATAACTTTTGGATATTTTCTTTCTGGACTGCTGTGTTCACATGAAACATTGTATCTGAAGTTTGGTCTCTTCAGAAGTAACTATGTTTTTCTAAGTACAGCTTATTATTATCCTGATGCCACCAAATCTACAGAGGTTTTGGTCATACAGAAGTTCTTCACATATGTTTAAATTTTATATTTGTATTCAAGGAAATTAAATTATCCCCAGTGAACAAATAATGGAGATTGGTGAGTCAGTAATGTTTTCAAAGAAAACATTAAAAGTCACAGGACAAGTAGTGATTATCACTGAGATATAAGAGTGATTTTTATTTCAAATATCAGGTTCAAAGTCACAGTGACTGTTGAAAGTAATTTGTGGGTTATTTTTTTGAAATAAAGTCTAGCCAGTTTGACTGTTCAGAACAAAGGTCAATCTACCCAGGAGAAAAATGATATAAAATCATACTCATGTTTATTCCAACTGGGTAGTTTCTCTCTGTTTTTTGTTTTTGTTTTTTTTTAGATCATTATAAGGATTTTGAATCTAGCAGAGTAGACTAGATAGTTGCATATTACCTTTTTTAAAAAACCATAGACTTAAAACATTTTTCTCCAGCTTATCAGGACATCAGTGATTTACAGTCTACGGAATAACATTTGTTAATACTTTCAAAATATTTTGGTATGTTTTACATATCCAAAAGTTACTGATCAATACATATGTAGAAAACATGTTTTGTAAGCTTCTTCTCAGATTTTTGTAATTCAGAAGCCCTTGTGAAATCCATCATCATTCCTTTTATTCTCTAATACCATACCACCTTCACTATACTATATACGTATATGATCTAAAAAAAAACAGTTCCTACATATCACTTGAGAATAAAATTAGCGTTCTTTATCTAAGGAACAGAAACCGTGCACTTAATTAAGAGCTGTCCATCAAATATACCCTCTTTCGTTCCCATGCTTACTGTGATCATTTCTCAAAATATTCTGGAACTTCTCTTATATAATGTTTTTCAAAAATAAATTTTAAGCCACTGAATAAAATGTGCTGTATTATTTTGCAATCTCTTCTTTTAAAGATGTTATCATTCACCACTATGTGTGGTTGTTAGTTGTTTCAAAAACCAAAATCAGATCATAAAGGCAAATAATATGATCATGTCGGTAGCTAAGCCTGTGACATATAATGTCATGCAAGCTCTAAAACAATTCAAAAACACAAACTCCAAATATTTTACAATATAGTATAATTGGTAAATTATTTATATTTTTAAGTACCTCCACCTTGAAATAATTATTTTATAGAATTTCCGTTTATTTAAATAACACTTTTCTCATCTTATAATTATAAATTTATATGTTTGAGTCTGCACTCAATGAAGTATCATTTCCAAGCAAGAAATTTTTGTCACTAGGGAAGGTTATATATTATATGGCACTAAATATTACCGGAAGAGACTGCTTTGGGAGTGTAACTTGTGGTAACTGAATTTGTCTAGATTAATTCTCAACTTTAATTATGATTGAATTTCATTTTTAAAATTAGTAAATAAAGCAACGATCCCAAGTATTATTGACAATTTCCTTATCTGTCACATTCTAACATGTTAAGTGAATCTTTCTGAATTAGAGTTTGTGCACAAATTTTTTTCATAGATCATATAAGTATACATACACAAATTTATGTATATGTTGTAAATATAATTTTTAAAGTATCCTCATTTCCTTTCTAATTTTCTCTGAAGAAAAGAAAAAGATGTATAACACATTCCTAATCAAAATTTTTCAACTGCCAACACTGTTTGTTAAAGATCCTTTGATAAATAAAAGTTAGAATATCCATGTTTTACACAACACAGTTACAAAGAATAAACAAAGATCTCAGTACCTTTTTTTTTGTTTGATAGTAAATAGAGACAGTGTTTAGAGAATAGTCATCCCATATCAATCTATTTATCAATTTACCTTCTGTCGGATATTTTACCAGTGAGTCTAAAGATTCAGATGAATGTCCAAGGATGCCTGTTTCTTTGTGTGTGCTCTATATAGACAAAGGGAGTCCCTTACCTAACCACACTGCTACCCCATTTCTATTCCAGAAAGCATTTCTCAAAATGTTTCATGTGTATAAGAAAGCCTAGAAGAGAGAATTTAATACTTGGTCAATTTTAACATTGCCATGTTTTGCTCCTGTACAAACATTACCATATCTTTTAAGTGTAACTTAGATTTTTACCAGTATTTCATAAACTGTGCCTCACTATTCACCTTCTTCAAGATAATTATTTCCTTCATTAACCTTCTTTTGAAGATCTGATTCTTTAATATGACTGACTGTTTTGGTGGCTCCTGGGATTGAATGATTTTTTTTATTAATAGATAGATGACTGTCTTTATCTACAAAACATATGAATTATAAACTAGCAAGAGGCTTTTCATTCAGTAGTATCAAATCCATTAGCATTTGCCTTATTTTGCTGAAAGTGACAAGTGGCTCCGATTTCATTATAATCCATGAGCTGCCAATGGCAAATATGAATTATATGTTCTAAGACTAGTTGAAAGAACTCCCTTCTCCTTCACTGTTTCTCAAACATTTGTTAAACTTTGTTTTTTATGCTACAAAAATAAAACCAAGAAGTTAAATAAATAAAATCAAACTATAATATTGACACAAGATCAATTGAAATAGAGTATACTACATTTTAGGTTCACATTAACAGTCTTTTATGAGGACTTTTAAATAATCTATTTGTACAGTAATACTATTTCTTGGAGGATTTATACAGATCATTTCTGCCTTTCTATTTCTGTTTTATTCTCTAACATGGAATAACACCATCTGTCTGCTACAGCCTTGAATTACTTGTATTCATTCTTACTAGGTAATGATGACCTTGTGCCTGTTCAGCAACACACAAGGGGAGTATAAAATGTGTGTGTGTTCATATAAATTCTGTAAAGTCAGGGCTACATTCTGGAAGAAACTGCATACTTAAAGAAAATTTGGCTTATTTTGGTTTTACAAGTCTTATTTTGTATTGAGAATTTTTCACAGAAGAAAATGCTAGGGAGATGTCTATCATATCTTTTGTTAATACTGCTAATAATCCCTAAGATGAATTCTTGAATCCTAAACACCAAATGAGACTATTTCTGTTTTCAATACTGACAGATATGACACCTAATTTTTAGTAATCTTTCATTATTCAAACAAAAACTCGCTTTTTGTAAAAGACCATATTTTCTGTCAGTGGATTCTATATAATTACTTAATAATAGTGATCATTTAGTGTAATTTCTAATTAAATTGCTGCAACTAAAATGCATGCTTATTTTGTAAATATGGTAAGAGGAGTAACTTCCTTTGCCACATGGTGTATTCATTTGAACTATAAAATAAACTGGGGAGGACTATTGCTGAGTCATTTCTTCCCTATTTCTGTACATATAATTTATAGATGCAACAATTCTTTCTGCTTGCAGATTCAGGAGCAGTGGCTCCTGTTTAATGTAGGCATTTTATATTTTGTATGCTCAGATAAAGTGCTGCATTCCTACTGGGCAACATTTAACTGTGAGAAATAAGTTGAGGGTGTTTCTGATAGCAGGGACTAAATAAAATTATAAGAAGCAAAATAGCTAATAATGCTAACAATTCTTAATCCTCACTGCTTGCTTGGACCCCAGAGGAACCTTAAGGGTGGGTGATGGCATCAAACCAAGGGGAAAATTAATTCAAACATTTTCTCTTTCTCTGCTGTCCCTGAGGGGAAATGGTGAAAGCCAGAGTCCTCTTTTATGTTTGTTTTCAATATGTATATTCAAGCATCAAGGCTACACCCCAAAAGAGGATAAAGAGTATCCTTTTCCCTCAAGTTTCTTAAAGCTACCAATTGTTTTTGCACATGAAGAGAAACACTAGCTTTTCCTCAGATCATACTGAGATCAAAAGGAAATGAAAATATGACATTAAAAATTTCATCATAGTCATTAATGTCAGTCTTCTATCCATAGGCCCTCTAAAGAGGTATTCAATGCATTTTGTAAAAGTACAAAAAACAGATCTGTACTTTGACGGAGTCGTTTCACATAAGACATTGACAAAGCAAGCAGATTGTTTAAATTAATCTGAATTTCCCCACACACGTTGAAACAAGGTCATGCAGTTGAGGAGTGAAGTTAGAACAAAAGAGGGCAGCTCTATTCTTAATTGAAGTGGTTGCTTGTCAGCAGGTAGGGAACTGGTACAGTACAGGAAGTATACTACAGATGAACACTCCCATTTTCTCTGAAAATGCTTCTCAACTTTATATGGCTTGGTATTCTCATCTTAGTTGTTTTTTACATAACATAGATAACACTAGAAATAAAAAAAAAACATTTTAAAGTTGCTGACAACTTTACATTTATCACTAATGACCAGTGAAGTTAGGCTCACATTTCTCTTACTTTTTTAATTTTGAAAAATGTATATATTGATTTTAGAGTGAGAAGGAGAGACAGGAATATGACCTGTTCCTGTATGTGCCCTGACAGGGTATTGAACCTGCTGTAACACAAACTGAGCCTTCCCATTTGTCTTTATTTACAATATGAACCTGGAAAGAGGAAAGAAATAGAGACTATCAGCTAGTGGATTGTTATTTTTCATTTTTCATTTTGTTTGTACTCACTGCAAACTTCTAGCTGTGGAGACAAAGAACTTTTCCTGTTGAAAAGCACCTTTAGAAGATGGATAATGTTATTTATTTTTATTGCATTTCCTTTAGATTTCCTAGTTCTGTTCTGGATAAATTATCTGCATCTAGTAAAAATTCACTATAAGCTCACAAAATGGGAATTGTATATGCTCTCAGAAAAACTCACTGGTTTTGACTTTAGTAGTTCCTATTGAGGTGGTAGCATTTCTCTAACTACCAACATAAAAACAGTTGCTTGAGGACATGCAGAGTTAACTATGACTCTGTTTTATTCAAGAAGAGCCCACTCTACAGTTTAGGTAATCTGCTATCATTTTTATTTTATTTTTTTATTTTCACAAATTGGCAAAAGGTTCCAATATAAGGATGGTAACAGCCATGAAGGCTGTTCTGGCATAAATTAAAAATGCACTCTCCTTCTTTCTTCTACCTCCCTGGGTTACTGCTGATTAATACAAAGAAGGTCTTCCATTCATGCACTGACGTTGCGTACGCCTGCATAGTCTGCAAAAATTAGAAGGAATTCACATTGTAAAAAGGTGACACAGCTGCTGGTCAAAAGCATCCTCAGAACTGATAGAGTAGTTTAATGAAATTCTATTCTTTAGGAAGTTGTAGAATACAGTTTAGGTATTGTTCATCATTTTATTCTTAGAAGCTAGAATGGTGTCTAGTATATTGTAAGTGCTCAATAATTATTTATCAAGTGAATAAATGGGTAGTGTTTTATGCTGAAAATTAGAAAATGATGAGTTAGTTTCCCACTGTCACTCATACAGATAAGTCACTTTACCTTATTTCATCTGAAAACAAGTGAAAAATCAAAGTAGAATAAAATATTTATAAATACTATTAATCTAAAAATATAAATTCTGCAATAGCAAAACCATTTTAACATAAGTATTTGAAATAAAAAGAAAAAAGAATAACAATATATGTTAAAAATAATAAAATGACTCAGAAATATTTCTGTGTGTCAAATATTTCATTTAGCACCAAAAAGTTCTTTCAAAACCATTTCTTATTTTTGATAATAAACCCATTTTACTCATAATTACTAGTATTTTTCTTAAATCATAAATCCAGAATCTGGTTTTCCACTTTGGTACTCATTCTTTAACATGAATGAAGAATACCATGTATGTATTAATATTAGTTTCTCTTCAGTTGAGACTGGAAATAATATCAAATTAACCCATAACCAAATATTGCTTTTTAGGTGACCTTACCATCTAAACCACTAGAAGTTTTGCCCAGTTCTGGCTTTATTAAGAGAAAGTGTTGTATACTACTGAGAACCTTACTATTTAATTGAATTGTTGGTTTTAACTGAAGATGTGTTGTCATTTAAAATAAAAAGTTGTTTTTCTTTCTTGCTTAGTCTCTTTAATTTTTATTATCCAGTCTCATAACCACCCTCCCTCTCTGACAGCTATCAGTCTGTTCCATGTACCTATGCCTCTGTTTCTATTGCATAACAGATAGACACAGAAAACATTGTGGGGATAGCCAGAGAAAAAGAGGGTAGAGGAGTAGGTGGAGGTGAGCAAAAGGAGGAAAATGTAAGCAAAGAAGACTTTGCTTGGGGCAGTGAGCACACAATGCTATGTACAGATGATGTTTTACTGCATTGCATACCTGAAACTGTATCCCAATAAATTCAATTTAAAAATAAAAAAATTAAAATTCTTCTTTGTACAGCTTGAATTCTAAGATAATACTCATAAATATTATTGTAAAATTACAATTAAAATGTATTCTCTTAAGAACAGTTAAAATGTTTCTAATTAATATTATAAGAAATATTTGTATTAAAATTTACTTTTTATTATCTGGATTTCTTTAATCCTCTTTAAGATAATTTTGTTTGGTAATTTAAGAAGATATATATGAAAATATTATTTTAAAAAAGCATATCTTTATTGGATTCAAGGCAAAGATAAAGCACAAAGAAGTTCACATATGAAATTTTAACATGATTTTATATCTTCATCATTAGTAAATAATGGCTGATATGTATGTTGTGTCCATCTGTATGTGTATTATCTAGTGACTAGATCATTACATGATATATTATTTCTTAACATGATTAAATGGAATAAATCAAAATTGAAATTATTTTAAAAGATAATTAAAGAATTCTCTACAATTATAATCATATTTAAATAATTCTAAAACACCTTTTTTCAACTTTCATAATATCAATTTATAATTTTCCAGCAAATAATTGTTATAAATATCAGTCATTAACTGATAAATTTATTTACTTTAGTTGACTTAGTGTTAAATTCAGGTATTTATTTTGTCATTTGAGGAGAAGGCAAGGATTCTCAATTCCACTGATTAAAAAGCTAGGTGAAGAAAGTAAAAAATGGAAGTTAAAATAGCAGAGAGAGAATAGAAAGATTATTTGATATTTCTTTCCTTAACAGAAAACTTACCTTCTGTCTATGAGATTATTTCATTCTCTTGGACTAAAATCTAATTTGTTATAAGTGATGAAGTAGAATACTTAAACATTAGAATATTTCATTTATGAAGGCAATGCACAAAAAATTTAGTGTAGCCAAAATAATAAAATTTAAATTCCATGATTAAACGATACCACTTTAAGTACTTGCTGTATTTATTAAACTAAAAATACTAGTTGATATATATTCATATACAAAAACACATTAACAAAAATGCAATTCAACTAAGCAAAATCTTTAATAACCTAATTTTTATACCTAACAATAGATTTTTAAATACTTTCCATATTAATTTACATAATTTAAAGTATTGTGAATTATTCAATTTTATATTACATAATTTATTCATTAATCACTTAGTAAACATTTCAGTTTTCTCTACATTATTCAAAATAAAATGAGTTTAACCTCCAAATTTTAGCACATGAGACTTCATCCAGATTAATAGGATTAGAATTGTAACCTTGAATGTGAGTCATTCATTGGTGAATAATATTCTATAGCAGTAAGAAACACACAGGAGGAGCAATCAAGGAATTATTGAGATATTTTAGGTGAATCTTTTTTTTCAGTGACTCTTGAAGAACAGTGCCCAATGCAGGAACATATATATCTTCCTGAGGAATTTTGAATTCTCCCTCTCTTTTCTCTCTACTAACCTGATAAAAAAATATTGCGAATGTGTTTGGTGATGTTTTTTAAGTGAAACCAGAGTGGCACCTTTCAGCTTGCAGTATCCTGGACATACCTATATATACTTTTTTATGCTTGGCTTCTTGTGCTTTCGTAGAGTACAAAGTTCTCATGAAAGGTTCACTTGGTCAGAATTCATATTGGGAGTCCTGGGAGAACATAGCATGAAACAGCCTTATTAGTTACTTGTTTTCATTTTGGGACAGATAGGAACCTGAAGCTAACCTGTCAGTGATATATCAGATAAACAAATATAACACTCAAACCATTAACCAAACATAACCAATAATAATAAATTAACCATCATAATAATTTTCTATGGGAGAAAACAATATGGGTAAGAAATAGATTTAGAAAAATAAAACCTAAGTGGAAAGTCTGAAATAGTCTCATGATAACATTTGTTGTCCCAATTCAGTCAGGCAGGATTTGACTATATAACCCAAATTGTGCCTATTGCCATGGGAATAACCCAAAAGCAGAAGGTAAAGATAGGTGAGGCAGGCCATGATTCTGGGTTTCAAGTAGTTCCCTTCTGAAAGAACAAACAATTTTATTTTCTGGTGTGAAGGGATCACATCTTTAAAACTAGCTAAGTATTGATAGGAGATTAAAAGAAATTTTGTAGTTATGAATTTCAAGAATTGCAACTACCTTTTATTATCTACTATGTGTTAAGTATTATATTCCAGGAACAACTCTTACTTATATAAGCCTTACAATAATCCTCTGGAAAAGTCACTATTTTTCCATTTTACAAATGTGGGAATTTGTTCAAAGAGATGAACCTTGCCTTGGGTCAGTCTCTGCAGACTAAGGGCTCCCATCCAGGAGGCTGGGTTCTGGCTCTTCACCTGGTGCTAGTCAACAAAACCTAAACAAGTTCTTTCAGTTGTTGCTGATACTTACATCTCTGGGTGGATCCTCATTCTTCTGTATTTCAATTTATTCAAGTCTTCTCCCATCTACCTTGCTATTTCAGACATTCTTTTACTGGCCTCATTATAATGACAAATTAAAGACTGATTTGCTTGCAGAGTTGTCTTAGTACCATTATATGTGTGTTACAATTCTTAGTCCATGTGTATCATCACCCCCATCTCCCATTAGACTAATAAGTTGTGCAAAGTTTTGCTGTATAAAACTTAAACATCTTTGAATTGAATTAAGAAAATTTTCATAAACCACAATAGTTTAAACATTATATCAGTCTAATTTATAGTGTCTCATTGCAAATAACTTGTACTGGAATTATTAATTTTCACCAATAAAGTGTTAACAAAATATTATAATATAGTATTTTAGAGATGAAATCTGTTAAGTTACATTGTAAAAAGTTTCATTTAAAAGATTTTTACCTTTTACTCATGGTACTAAGCCCTTTGATATTCAATAAGCACTAGTTTAAATGAACAAACTGTCAGAACTGCCAGATTCAGACATAACAAAGGTTGTAGGTTTGGGTATTTTTTTAGGAGAAAAAAAATACTGTAATTAGAACACATTAATTATATTTAGAAGAATATTACATATACCAATTTTCCCTTTTTTCTTCTGTCTTTCTTTTTTTTAACAGAGACAGAGAGAGAGAGTCAGAGAGAGGAACAGATAGGGACAGACAGACAGGAACGGAGAGAGATGAGAAGCATCAATCATCAGTTTTTTGTTGCTGTTGTGACACCTTAATTGTTCATTGATTGCTCTCTCATATGTGTCCTGCTCGTGGGGCTACAGCAGACTGAGTAACCCCCTGCTCAAGCTAGCGACCCCGGGTCCAAGCTGGTAAGCTTTTGCTCAAACCAGATGAGCCCGCGCTCAAGCCGGCGAGCTCGGGGTCTCGAACCTGGGTCCTCCACATCCCAGTCCGACACTCTATCCACTGTGCCACCGCCTGGTCAGGCTCTTCTGTCTTGAAACATACTTTTTAATGGCTTGCGAGGCATCTGGAAATGCTATATACAGATTGCCAAATCATCTGCTGCATTGTCTTTTTCTTTTGTTTGCTTTTTCCCTAGTCACTGATCTATATAACTAAGAGGTATTCCATCAAAATTAACAATGAAAATAATTTATCACTAAACTTCTGGGCTTTTAAGTAGGTCTGTCACTTTAAAAGCTATGTTTGATAGTCACTTTTAAGGAGCAGCCTGGTCATTGTCTTGAATGCCGTGTTTATGAAGAAAGGATACAAATGAACTAAGGGCATATTGATATATAGACAAAAGACACAAGTATTATTGATTTTCCCTAAAGGGTTAAATTCACATGAGAGATAAAAACTCTTCTGTAAATAAGGATTAGCATGACCTTTTTCTATAAGAAGAGAAGTACATATTAGACATTAACATTCAAGTTTGGCTCATTATATAACTCTCACCTAGGCACATTTCAGAACCTATTGAATGAGGACTGACAATGCTAAGATAGTTGTGCGTGAAGGTGAAATGTGCTTCAATACACTCAATTAATACCATTTATGATTATAGTTTATGCGATGTTGGCATCAATTCATTAAAAATGTAATGAACTATCAAATCATTTTACACAGATCATTGAACAGCAATAAAGTGATATCAGCTCTTCTCCATTATGACTCTGAGCTAGATTTGAACCAGTGACTCTCGGGAAATAGGCCACATTTGATTGTTAGTCTATAAAAGTACATTTATAAAGTAACAGTGTATCTATGTATAGCACTTGGTCTCTAACTGCCTTTATTTTTCTTGGAAATATATTGAATCTATAAATTGTTTCTTGAAAAACACAAATATTAAGTATTATAAAATGATTGCATTATACATTATATATTTATTATATGTTATATATTTTATTTATATATTCTCAATTTTAATAAATCTGATTAAAAGAGGTCACATGTGATGTGATATTGAAAGGTCTTTTGGCTGGTGAAGCAAAATGAAAATTAGATGAAATCAGAGATATAGCACACATTTACTACCATCATATAATACTATAAATCATAAATTTTTATTCCACCCAGCTTTCAATATTCTCATCGCTCATGGACTACATCAGCTAAAAAAACTTTTACAAAGAGAAATAAGCAGCAATATGTGCTGAAATGCATGATTTTATTTCATTAAAATACTAAAATTTATTGAAGTACCCGTGTACATATTTTAGGCCACTTCTGATAGTGACAATGTGCAAATAGATGCCACAGTAATATTCCGCACATCTTTCATCCAAGATATTCTGTAAGAAATGACTGGTAGTAACATCTGGGTCAGTAGGCAATAGTATTGTCATTGCCAAACTAAAAATCATTAAGGAAACAAAATATGTGTTCATTTAAAAGAAATGTAATGTCACAGTATATATCTGCAAATTTCTGCTTATTTAAAATTTTAACATCGACAACTAGGATAGATATTCTGTTTAGCCCTTCTTGGTACAATTTTCAACAGTTTAACATTAGTTTTTGTTCTTATATTATACAGGATTGAAATTGTTCTTTGTATTTTGTAAGTTGGACATTACATAGTAAACAGTAAATCTTAAATGCCTGTGCTTAGCTTTGTTCTAAGTTTTATTGATTTTGCTTTTACATGTATTGTTAGATGAAAGCTGTTTTCATTTTGTGTTCCACTGTGCCAAATTTATCTGGAAAGAGTGTTAATCAGCATGTCCTGTGATCTTCTTTGTAGTCGCAGCGCCGTGTTACCTTTCACCTCCCCGACGGCTCCCAGGAAAGCTGCAGTGACAGTGGTCTAGGAGACCATGAGCCGGTGGGTAGTGGAACCCTGATCTCACATCCTCTTCCTCTGGTTCAGCCACAGGACGAATTCTATGACCAGGCCTCTCCGGACAAGAGGACTGAAGCAGATGGCAACTCTGACCCCAACTCTGGTGAGTTTTCCTCAAATCTTCCACTGCTTGGAGTTGGGTTTTCTATTGTGCACATGAGCTTTAAAAAAAATTCTGCAGGTCGAATAAATGAACATTTTGTTTTTCAGGTTATATTGTTTTATTTTAAAAACTATATCAAGTCTAAGGTGTTTGTTATATATTGTTGTTTTGTATTGGTCTTAGCCTATCAATTGCCAGTGTTATGGCTGGCCCAACACTGGGGTTCTCATTGTGATTACAAGAATCCCTTCAGCAATAACCATCAGGAAACATTGGAAAAATACAGGTTTATTGCTTCTGAGACTTGGAAATCACACAGCACACCTGGGGCCATGCAAGGAGAGGTTGTAAAGGGAAAGAGAGTGAGCACATGGTCCTAGATTGTACATTTATTGGGGTGGAAGGTGGGGCCCAAGAAGAAGGGTAAGCAAAAAAGTAACCCAAATAAATGGTCAGTTACTGAAATCAGGCAAGATCTTGAAAACAAGGAGCTTCAGTTCGCTAGGGGATGCGAGGTGGAGGTGACTGGCAGCGTTTATTGGACAGAGCCATCTTTGTAGTGGACACCTCGGCAATCAGAATTTAAGTCAGGCATTTGTATTACAGAAGAAAAAAGTGTCAGGGCTTAACACTGCAATCAGCTGTTAAATTGTATGTTGCGCCATTATTTTATAAACCATTTAAAAAATGCTATTAATATAATTGTAAGGTATTTTCCCCGCCGAGAAAGAAAATCAGCGTAGTTATTAAGTATTAATTATTGAGGCTTTATTTGGTACAGAGCGTTTTGGACGGGACTCACTGGCACGGGAGATGATTGCCAGAAATTTCGCGCGAGGACCGCATGGCGCTAGATTTTAAAAGGGGCCCTCCTGGGGCCTAGCTAATATGATGTAGTGAAATCTCACAGGCTGATGGGCAGTTGCTTTTCTCCCAAAGGTTTATGGGAAGTGTAGTTTCCGTGTGCCTGGCCATGTGGGCGATCCCAGACAAAGACTGGGGCTCTGATTTCCCACTTGACCACCCCATTGCTAACCACCCTGCAATAATTTTAAAAGTCATGTGTCGAAAGACATCTTGATATTAAAGATGTTAAATGCAATATTCAATGTTTTATTGATAAAATACAACTAAATGGAATATAGTCAATAAAAAATAAGAAAATATTTGTCCTGTGGAATGCTGTTTTTGAGTGAAGAATTTTTTAAAAGGTATATAGTGATTTAAAATAAGTATAAAGGTTGATGATAATAATTTTTAAGTTTACTGTTTTTTCTTTTTCAATTTCATTCCTGGATGGTTTGTTTTAACCAGTACATTGAATAAGTGTAATGTATACTTGGGAGAATATTTATTCTGCACAGACCCACAATCCATGCCAGAAATTGTTGCCCATTCAAAGTAAGCCCTGCAAGGCCTCTTCCTTTGCCTTTGTTATACATTTTTTTTGATCATGTTATTATAAAAAAAAATCACTGACTGGATTAATTTTATTTAAAAAATTAGGAGTGCAATTTAATATTTAGTATGGCAATTCTGTGATTGTAATAGAAATACTAAGAGGAGGTAAAAAACACAAAAAACATTCTTAACTAGCTCTGTGATGGTAATCCAGCAATAGTGTTCTCTGACTTCTAGGATTTTTAAACAGACTATTTCCAGGATGGTGGTGGGGGAAATTTTGTATATGAGCCCCCCGCTGTGCTCCCAGTTTTCTTCAGTTTTCTCTGATACATAGTTATCTTCTTGTTGGGCAGATGAAATATATTATGCTCACTTTGTTAAAGATGGCTCTGCCCACGTGCAAGTTTTAAGAGTAAGCTTTTCCTCACACCCTTGACTGATTGGATGATGTAGGGTGGTGCACTCTCATGAGGAATCCTCCCAGTATGTCTCAGATAAGTGACTTTGTATCAGAGACTTCCTTGTTTGTAGATTGGATTAAAGGTTGAGATTTCTACACTATAAAGTGGGGCAGGCCGGGAGCTTGCTCTCTTGGTTCCTGAGGTATTAGAGGGGAGAGCAGATTAAGGCCACGTGGAGGAGAGGAGAAGCAGCCAAGATGGCAGAGTGCTGAGGAAGAAGCCAGTTTCTGCAGAGTTTGTGTAGAGAGAAGGAGATGGGAAACAGAGGTGAATAAGTCTGGTGAGCCAGAAGTCTTTGATGCTAGGAAACTCAGATAAGTCAGTAGCTTTGTGAGCACTGAATGAGTGGGTTTTGGAGCCCAGTGTGTGTTTTTACTTGCCCACCGGGTGCAAGCTAGAATTAAAGCTGATGGCTCACCAGTTCTTGGCTCCATTGTTTCATTACTGACTGTCCGAATCTAATGTGAACCTGCACTGGCCAAGTGGCTCTGATGGTGGCCTTGAGCACTGGCTTTACACTCTCATTTCAAGTGGAGTGACATACATATCTCTTTTTGCTGAGGTTTCTCCCTATGCTAGCCAAACTTTGGGAATATCTAAGTAAATTCCATACCAGCTCTAGTTCTTAATCTTTCAGATCCTGTATCTTGGTCTCCTAAGGAAGACATAAGTGCATCTTAGGACTTCACATATCCAGAAAGATAGGCCATACCCAAAGAGGCAACTTTGCATCATACAGCATTTAATGGAGCTGGACAACTATTCTCCTTAGATTTCTTGGTTTGGATTTAGTCTCAGCAGCATCGAATCTAAGTGGTTCCATGGAAGCAACCTTTCTTGGGCTTGTGTGTAGATAGAGGTCAGATTGATGGGCCAGCTCTTTCTAAAATGAATTTCTAATCTCCAAGTATTTCTTCTCCGATTTTAAAACATCTGTTATTGGCACAGGCTAAGGGTCTCAAACTGGTATTTGACTACCTGTTTTGCATAGGGAGTAATTGGCTCTCCTTAGATTTGGACCTTAGCCAAAATAAGACAGGATGACACCATTTTAAACATAAATCTGAATAACTTAAGCTGTTTTAAGCCAGAACTTTATCCAATATATATAAGTACTCACCCAATGACTTAGACCTGAGCGATAGGCCTAGGCTAGCTTCCAAATAGGAGATGACAGAAGAGATACTAAAGCCAAAAAAAAAAAAAAAAAAGAAGAAGAAGAAGCTTTACAGCCTGCTTTAGGAAGTCCCCAGAGTTTTTACCAATCTAGTTACATGGAAAAAAAGTCCTAAGGGATGAAACACCCCTGCACACTTCAACATTCATCTCAACACAATGACTTCACCCAGGAGAATCATGGTCAATAAAATGTGTTAAACCGGAACAGTATTTGATGGTGGAGAAAAAAAGGGAGGATCCCTGAGGGCCCCTGGAGACTAAGGTCTTCTTGACAGTGGAGCTTAAAATTTTAACGTCCTTTGCAAATGTCTAGAACAGAATTAATTAGAATAGCCGAGAACTATTAAGAAATTCATAACTAAATGGTAATTTATATTAGAATAATATTATGATATATTATCTTAAACATTTTGTAATGAACTCTGAGAAATTTGTGAACTGAGGTGCAATATAATTGAAGCAATAATTTTCAATAATAATAATCTTGCTATTTAGATTTAAACTGTTTCCTTTGTCTTCAACGGAGTTTTCTGCCTGTGATCTGATCATTCTTGAAGAGCCAAGATTTTATAGCAATCATGCTATGTGCATATACATCACAAATCTGTATTATCTGTAGAGTTATTAGGTATTGCATCTGTATGGGTTTCTATTTTTTTAAATATAATGATTCTCAGAAAATAATTATAGTAAAATCTATTTCCTTAAGAACTGAAATTGTTAGCATGGTCAGGCACTTCCTGTAAAATTCAATATAACTGTTAATTATGAGAAAATAGTAAGAGATTTTCAAATGATGATTGTTATTTTTAACAAATATAACTAGATTGATTAAAGAATATTACTAAGTTGAAAGCAAACAAAAACTTACTGTGATCAGATCAAGAACAAATTATTACTACTAATCCAGAATTAAATCTTAATCTTATCCCATTGAGGATCATGTATAGGGTCATTTTTATATCTGGTATTTCTTTAAAATGTTTACTTTGAAGTATTTTCTGCTTTTTTAACCATGTGCAACCTTTTAGGTTATATATACTTAATTAAAGTTCGGTCTGCCATAGGCTTCCACCTCTGCCTGGACTGTGTAAGAATCAGTGGGTAAAATTCTCACTAAGGGTAGTTTTGAAACCTGATGAAATTTATGGGTAATATCTGAGGTCTATTTATGAGTCAAACAGTTAAAATATTTAAATGTATTGTTTATGAACCTATACCAATATTGTAAGTTATATTGCAAATAAACTAAATATCAGAATATGTGTTTATCTCAAACTACCTAGCATGTACCTGAGGCAGAATGTAAACACAGGGGAGCCTGACTCTACAGCTTATACTTTTACTATTCATAGAAAGTACAATCAATGGACATATGTTGTAAGGCAGAGTATAACTCAGTGCAGTTGTCACTGTCATTGTGTTTTAAATTCTGTAGCACTAATTTTATTTTAAGAGGAATTTTGAGCTAATAAATACTAAGAGGATGAGTTGGTTGAACACATACTAGTTAGATGAACAAATTTTGGCTTGACCAGGTGGTGGCACAGTGAATAGACCATTGGCCTGGGAGGCTGAGGACCCAGGTTTGAAACCCTGAGGTCACTAGCTTGAGAGGGGGCTCACCAGCTTGAGCATAGGGTCACCAGCTTGAGTGTCGAATCACGGACGTTACCGCATGGTCTCTTGCTTGAGAACAAATGTCACTGGTGTTGAAGCTCAAGGTCACTAGCTTGAGCCCAAGGTCACTAACTTGAGCAAGGGGCCACTGGCTCAGCTGGAGCCTCATAGTCAAGCCACATATGAGAAAGCAATCAGTGAACAACTAAGGTGTCGCAACTATGAACTGATGCTTCTCATCTCTCGCTCTCTTCCTGTCTGTCTCTCTCTTGATAAAAAACAAAAACAAACAAACAAACAAAAAAACAACTCATGAGAGAACTAGTTCTTCTGGTGTTTTTGTCATTGGGTTAATGGAAATTTGGACTTTAGTAGAATTATTTTACACAAGCATAAAAAGGAAGTGCTTTGCATATAGCTGCATATTTTGTAAAACAAGAAAAAAATCTCATACGTAATGATTCTTATTTAGTGCTCTTTCCAGTGGAACAGCTTGTCCTTATCATGTCCCTTATACCTTTTTCTCAAAAAAAAATCTTTCTGAGTATCTGCTTAACAATTTTCTCTCCCATTAATCTGAGAAGTATTTACTTACCTTCTATTCTCCATGCGTAACCGTACCTGGCATGTAGTAGGCCAGAAGTGTATATTTTCTGACTAAATGAGTAAATAAACTTTTTGCAAACACAAGGAAATGCAATCAGACAAATTAGAAGTTTTTTTTTATCAAAATAAAAACAAATGAACAAAACTGGAAAGCAATGCATTGTGTTAACTGTGGTTATCTTCAAGTTGAGGTATTGATTTCTTTTTATAGTTGTCTGTATTTTTCACAATTTTAATAATGTATTTAAAATTATGTTTTTATTTTGTAATGAAGTAACATATATGGAAAGCACCTGACACAGAGTTGAGAAAAAACATCATCCTTAGTGTGTGTGTGTGTGTGTATATATATTTACATCAATAAAAGAATTACATTAAATTATTCTTGTCAGTCCTAAAGATACAAAACATATATGCTGAGAAAAATTGAGAATTTAAAGTATTTGGGTATGACAGAGAGAAAAATCAAGTTAATAAAATGAAAAATACTTCAGAAAAAATATAATTACCATATCAAATTCTTATTCTATAAAATTGTGCTATTCTTAACCTTTTTTATTTCTTTACTGGGGCAGAGAGAGAGAGTCAGAGAGAAATATATATATATATATATATAGAAACAGACAGACAGGAACAGAGAGAGATGAGAAGCATCAATCATCAATTTTTCATTGTGACGCCTTAGTTGTTCATTGATTGCTTTCTCATATATGCCTTGACCGTGGGCCTTCAGCAGACCTAGCAAACCCTTGCTCAAGCCAGCGACCTTGTGTCCAAGCTGGTGAGCTTTTTGCTCAAGCCAGATGAGCCCACGCTCAAGTGTGCGACCTCGGGGTCTCAAACCTGGATCCTTCTGCATCCCAGTCCGACGCTCTATCCACTGCGCCACTGCCTGGTAAGGCGCCATTCTTAACTTTTAAGAAAAAGTTTTTAACCATAATATAGTGTGGGAAATAAACATGAATTTGATTTTTGAGGGACACAGTATTATAATAAATATTTTTATGAAATGTTTTTATAATTTTTATAAGAATGTTGGGGTGATCTAATTATGTAAATCCAAATAATATTGTTCAGTTTTTATATTGTCACCTACTGTGTTCACTGGGATTTTGTAATCAATTAAGAGTGATCCTACAATAGTAGCCCCTGAGTTAACAAATCTAGAGTTCCTCAGAGAAGGGTATAAAAATAAGGTAATCATACTGTAATTTGAGTGTAAGGGGAAATAAAATGTCTCAAAACTCATCAATAATAAAAAAAAAAAACCATAATTTGATTATCTTCTTTTCCTATTAGACTTTAATTTTTGCTTTATTAAAAATATTTTCCTAACTCTAAATCCAAAACTTATACACTGTTAACAATAAATTTTCCAGATTAAAAACACCTAGATTAGCCTTACCAAGCAGTGGCGCTATGGATAGAGCTTCGGACTGGGATGCGGAGGACCCAGGTTTGAGACTCCAAGGTTGTCAGCTTAACTGCAGGCCCATCTGGCTTGAGCAAAAGCTCACCAGCTTGGACCCAGGGTCACTAGCTCAAGCAAGGGGTTGCTCGGTCTGCTGAAGGCCCGCAGTCAAGGCACATATGAGAAAGCAAGCAATGAACAACTAAGGTGTCCCAACGAAAACTGATGATTGATGCTTCTCATCTCTTTCTCCATTCCTGTCTGTCTGTCTGTCCCTATCTCTCTCTCTCTCTCTGTCCCTGTAAAAACAAACAAAAAAACCCACCTAGATTATAATCACATAAACATTTACCTACCTCTTTATCTATTTATCCAACTATTTATCTATGTTTCTGTCTTTTACTGTTAATTGCCATGAATTTAGTACATTAGAAAAACATTTGTAATCTCACAGTTTATTTCAGACAGGAATCTAATCCTGATTTGGCTGAGTTTTCTGCTCAGAGTTTCAAAAGACTGAATCAAAGTGTCAGCCAGGTTGAAATCTAATCTGCAGGGTAAAATTTGATACTATTTACTTCCAAGACTTTTCTGGTTGTTAGAATTTATTTCTTGGCAGTTATAGGACTGAGAACCCCAGCATCTTTCTAGCTTTCAGTAGGAGACTGCTCTTAGCAACTAGAGGCCATCTAAAATGCTAGCCACATATGCCTCCTAACATAGTTGCTTTCCTCAAAACCAATTAGACAGTTAGTTTGTAGCAACACAGAGTTTTATATGATTTAACATAATCATGGGAATGACATTTTATCACTATTGCCACATCCTATTGGTTAGAGGCAAGTCTCAGTTCCTGTTCACACTCAAAGGAAAGGGGTATGTAGATATAGTCACAAACACCAAGAAGTGAAGATCAGGAAGGGTCACAATTTAAATGACAGTCAGGAACTTTTGTTTAAGGTCCTGTATTCACTTTGCTTTTCCACGATTCACTAGACTACTTAATCATCTATTTGTTCTGTGCCCTAATGTAGAGGCTACTATAACCAGGTACTACAATAAGTTCTAGGCACAGATGTTTAATCTAAGACTCAATAAATTATTATATACACAGTTACTAAACTGAGAAAAAAAGAGTTTTCATCTGTTTCTTGATTGGAGAGATCCATGAGTAAGTTTTTAGGAAGTTAAGTAATCTGGGAAGGTCCTGAAATTGTTTTGCAATTTTTTCTTTCTCTGTGGGGCATGCTATGAGCTTTTTATAGACCATGTAAAGAAGGAGAAAAAAGCAAAAGAATCAATGAACTTTGTAAGAGATGTTATTTGATACCAATAACCTAGAATATAAACACTACTGATAAGTGTGTAAAAAGTGGATGTTAGAATAGAATAAGTTTTGAAGAAAAAATATTTAATGAAGATTCTATAAAATGATACTTTAAAAAATTACATTGCATGGATACATTGCATTGTTTGTCTAAGTAAACAAAGTGTTTGTGGTGGGGGTGAGGCTTCTTGTTACTTTAAAAGGTCATGGTCTGTTGGGTAAACAGTGAATAGTTCAGTATCTTTGCAGTGCATGCAGGTACACTTAGCTCCACCACTTGGTCTCAGGTTATTAACCTCCAAAGTGGGCTGTTAATATCTATCAGAATATTATAAAAACTAGAGTTATTTGATGTAAGCAATCATCTAGCACAGTGCCTGAAATATACTAACTACTCAAAAATGGTTTATATAAACCTGCTCAAGTATGTGGCAATAAATGAAAAGGATTTGAAAGATAAATTGGAGTCAGATTTTGAATTTTGGGGAGAATAGAATAAATTGTAATGTAGCATATAAGGGAAAAGAAAGACTTGATGGCATTTCCAAGATTATAGTTTGCAAGACTTAGTTGAAAATAGCACAATTAAATAAATTAGAGAATATAAGAGAAAAAGAATTGAAATTAACTGGGTTTTTTTTTATTTTTAATTTTGAGTTGTTGAACAAGATTATCTAGGACAATGTGATTCTGATTTGAAAATTCGTAGACAACAACATAGAAGGTGATAAAATTCTGGGAGTAAATGTGAAAATTATGAAGAGAGACAAGGAGTCCAAGAAAGAAATTATGACAAACCTTAAAATGTAGGCAACATGAGTGTAGAGTAGAACAACAGCAATGATCACAAAGTTAAGGTACAGTGGAAAAGATAATTTAAAAGAGGTTAAATTGTGTACGTATTTAAACATGGTGACAAGGTGGACTTGTGATTAAGAACACTGACTGTGGAATCAAAGTAACCTATGATCTCTAACTCGACCTTGGGCCACAGGGCTGTTGGCACATAATACAGGCTCAGTTTGGATATATCATTTAAAAATATATTATTATTATGAATAGATGAATTATTATTATGAATAGTGAATAAGTGCAGAAGCAAAATATGTATCTTAATTACTTTGTAAAATATTACTAATCAAGTTTTAAAAATTACGATGGTAAATTTTGAAATATAAAATAATTATTATACATATAAAAAAAGAAAATTCTAACACAGTCTTAGTTTCAAGTTCTAAAAACTTTATATTTTAAATCCTTTCTTTTATTACAACTTTGTGATATTTATCATATTTGATGGGTAATTTTAAAACTTCACAATTTGTTAAAGACTAAAAATATAAATAATAAACCATACTTATCTTCCAGTATCTTTATTGTTTTTCTTTAAATAAATTTTGTTCACTTTGTGACTTTAAAGTATTTATTATATTAATTAATGATAAAAATATTTTCTGTTGTATTATTTTATTTTTGACAGAGTTGCAATAAAATGTTATATATTATTTATTAAATAGTTAAACAAGTAGTAACACAAGCTTTTTCATAAACTTCTAGTATGATTTTAATTATTAGAATTACCTTTGAGCACTCATTTATTATAATTATTTAAAGTTGTTAGTAATACTCTCTTGTATTTGAAATTGAGAGGTCATGAATAGTGTTTACCAGTATAAAACTATCTGTAGGAATAATGCGCCTCCTAGTGTAAAGTTAGGGTAATGTCAGCTTTCATTGGTGTGCTGCATGGAAGCACATTTCCATAGCTGCATGTTATCATGTGATTCATTTATCTAAGGATTCATAAAGCAGAATAACATTAATTTACTCTTGATTGGGTAGTCTACTCTAGAGGAGAAAAACCAATTCTTTGAATATCTTTGTTAATAATAATCTGAGAGTGTTCAAAATGAAGAAGTAAAATATAAGAAAATCAGTATCTAAAATTAAGAAGCTAATTTATTTCAGTAGATCTTACAAGCATAAAATAAAAGGTTTCTTTTTTTAACCTCAAAATAAGGCCATCTCACAAGGAAAACTTAAAAATAAATTACCAATTTTAAAGGAGGTACTCATAAAATCACACTACTATATTTTATTTTACCTTACATGAAAATAAATAAACTTTGAAGTTTTAAAACATTTTGAAATATTAAACGACCAATAGATGTTTGCCTAAAATATGTTGAATTTACTTTAATGCTATGTTGATATACATTTCCGATAAATGATTGAAAATTATTCAAATTAATGTGACTAATAAGTAGATGGATGCCAAATTTTAATACCTCTAAAGTAAAGTTGCCGGATAAAATACAAGATGGTCAGTTAAATTTGTATTTCATATAAACAATAATTTTTTTTCAGTCTAAGTGTCTCCCAAATATTCTGTGCAATATAACCTTGCCCTTGGCAATATTTAGGGTATACCTAGACTAAAAATTATATTTATTATGTCTCTCAAGTTTAAATATTTAACCTTTATTTTATTTTTCTAAAATGACAACTCTACATTAAAAATGTGATGTTGAATTAAAATTTAATGCAAAGTTCATACAAAATTTAAGTATTATAAGAAATATACCCATGGTATACATTTAATTATAATTAAAATTCACAACAGTGATTAGCTTATCTTAGAGTTAGTCATGTGGCACTGCCTCGTCTGCAGACATTATTTCTTTACTTTGAAAAATCATCAATTTTTAGTTTGAATATTACCACATCAGAAAATAATCACACTTCACACTGCAAGTTCAGTTGTTCTTATATTTAACAGTTAAATGCATCACTTTGTGATTTCAGAATGAAGACTGTTATGTTGTCCTTCTACTGATGTTGAAGAGAGAAAAGAGTTAAAGTTTTTATTCATTTCTTTAGTTTGTTTAATGATTTTTTAAATATGTCGTGTTTTAGTATTCTTTATATATGAATTGACTTTTACATGCTTTCTTTGCTTTCAGGATCTAATTTGTAATTTTTAGGACCTAACCAATACCAAAGAAACTGATGTCAACATGGGAGGAGGTTATTGGGAAGAGGGTGCTGGCGGGAGGCAGTGTTTAAATTTGTTTCTGTACTTTAAGGCTTTGGTTGAATATATTAGTAAATATATCCACCTAGAATACACAAAACACATTCTTTATTATTATTATTATTATTATTATTATTATTATTATTTTAAGTGAGAGGTGGGAGGCAGAGACAGACTCCCGCATGTGTCTTATCCAGGATTCACTCAACGAGCCTTCTAGCAGGCGATGCTCTACCAATCTGGGGCTGCTAATCAATTGCTCAGCAATTGAACTATTTTAGCATCAGAGGTGAGGCTATGGAGCCATCCTCAGCTCCCAGGGCCAAATTGTTTGAACCATTTCAAGCCATGGCTGTGGGAGGAGAAGAGAGTGGGAAGAGAAAGGGGGAGGAGTGGAGAAGTAGATCACTTATTCTGTGCGCCTTGACAAGGAATTGAACCCAGGACTTCCACATGCTGTGCTGATGCTCTACCATTGAGCCATCTGGCCGTGGCCACAAAACACATTCTTCATACCCCTTAAGTAAGATACTGTGAGTAAATGTATGTAATGGTTAATTGCTGTGGAGCTATGCAGACTGAGCACAACCATGCCTCTTCCATTTGCCAACTGCAGAACTTTGGGAAGCTTCCTCTGTCCCAATGACCACATCTCTAACATAGGAAGAACATTTACCTCATAGACCTGTACAAATTGGAATTTAACACGTGCAACTTGCTTAGAATATTTCTAGATTCATAGTACACTTGCAGTTACATTAGTAATATTGTAAGAATTAAGTCAAACTATACAATCAACTATTCAAAGCAACTCTTTGTGTTCAATCTGTTCTCATAATGAATATACAAGGATAGAATTATGAGAACTATTTTCCCCAAATTTGTTTTTTGCTGGCAGGCTAAGGAATGTTAGAGTTTTTATAGGGTCTCTTAAGTCACCAGGATAATATTTTAGCTCTGCCTTTCACTTTACTTGCACAGTCACATTTGTTTATGAAAATTGTTTGATTTAGCACTAGTTGTTTGAAATGTTACATATATTTAGTCTAAAAACAGTTTTTGAATAATAATATAGAGGGGATTTGTTATTTCTACAGGATCAACCCAAGCATCTACAAATAGGTTTAACTGTCAATAATTTATTTATGTATGAGTAATAATCAAAATCTGATAATATTCTAGACTCCTAATTTTTAATTGAATTTTGAGCCATTACAGATTTATTTCTAGTAATTAGACAGAAAACTCTTTATTTCTTTTAAATTAGAAATAACCTAATTCACACAGGCAATATACTGTATTTTGGGCAAATTTGCAGTCAATCTCTGCAAATCCAGAACACAGTTAAAAATAACATAATTTTGATTTAAATGCTCATTGGAAGAGAATAATTAAACTGTAAGCTTCCTAAAGTGCAGGTACTGGTTCATTGATTTTTTTTAATGCTTTTGTGTTTTGACATGAACAGGTATTTTATCATTCCTGCACATTCAAAAAAAAAAGCCATTTCACATTAAAAATAAAATAAGAGAACTTGAACTAGGCCTTAAAGATTTCATGAATAAAATAAAAATTAAGTTGCTTTAGGTAGGGAAGGGAGTGTACATCATATCTTATGTATTTTTAGAAACAGTCTTAGAAAAAAAACAATATGGCAATTGAGAAACTATATCTAGGGCTAAAACTAGATTTAGGGTCCCAACGAAACATCATTCCATGTCTTAGGATAGGTACCGTCCTGTCATAAGGAGAATGGTGCCTCACTGGAATATTTTCTCAAGGCTATTTTTATTATGGAAACACATTTTTAGATGAAGCAAAGGAGGGAACCTAATTCAGAAGAGGATGTTGATATCCAAATTAAACTCCTGAAGAACTAGCTACAAAATGTCTAACAGTAACACTTTAGTAATCTTTCCTAAGTCAAAACTATTGTGCAGTAGAAGACTAAGATTTAAAGTAAAAAGTTCACATGCTTTGAGATGGAAATACCAACACTTTACATACACTAAAATCAGATATATTTGTAATAATTTATGGATTGCACTTAGATACTATTGAATCAGAAATCATTTTTTTTATTTCATGTTAAGTGACTTTTAATTTTTTTTTTCTTATATCTCTCAATTGCTTACGTGTTTGTTCCCAAAATGAACTGCAGGCAGACATTCCTGATTTATTGTTAGAAAGCCTGACATGTGGCATTGGCTTTCTCATTTTCACTTAATTGCATAAGCACATAGAATAGAGTGTTTCTTTTTTTGCCATGGCTAAGCATTTCCTTCTTCTTTGACCTTAGCTACAATGTGCTTGTCATCAATAGTCCATCACCCACTCACAGTACTACTGACACACATTTGAAAATTTCACTTAGCACACAGCAAGGTGGTGTCTCCACGGAATGAAAAGACAGAGAACTAAAGGAGACCTTAAGAGGTCCATCAGCTAATTATTTTGCTACAGTTCAAGGTTATATTCTGTAGTGATCATCCTCTTTCAACTTTTCTTACTGATAGATAAGTTTTTCCTTCTCTTACAACTCAAGATGCTGATTTCGTTCCAAATATTTTAAATATATTCTCCAAATATTTTAGGAACTGTTACTTCCTTTTTTGTCCCAAATATTTTAGAAACTGCTATTTCCTTTCTTGTCCTATGGTGATGTAGAGGTCAAATGGAAGAACATGCCTAAAGAGTCCCTCGGTTTAATTCTGGGCAGGAGTGCAGTTCAGGGTATCTCTTGCTTGGAGGCATTTGACAGAACTATCTTCTATTAACCTTTAGGGTGAGGTTCAAACTCCGTCTTTTCCCTTTGCCTCTTTCTAGCGCTATTAGTTTGGGGAATTGGAGGTTTGTGTGAGTGATGTGACTCATCTCATTCCAAGCAACTGGAACAAAACATTAACTATAACGCTACCTCATTGTACCAATAAAATAAAATGAAGAAACTTTTTAAATACCAAATTTTGTATTTCTTTCCTGTACTGTTTATTTAGAAGAAATATTTGAAACTATTGAGAATTTTTATTTTTTTTTAAACGAGGGAGAAAAAGAGAGCAAGATAGACAGGAAGGGAGAGAGATGAGAAGCATCAATTCTTCATTGCAGCACCTTGTTTATTGATTGCTATATATATATATATATATACCATGACCAGGAGCTCCAGCCAAGCCAGTGTCCCCTTGCTTAAGCCAGTGACATTGGGCTTAAGCCAGCAATTTAGGGCTTCAAATCAGTTACCTTTAGAATCAAGCTAGTGACCATGGGGTCTTGTCTATGACCCACACTCAAGCAGGCAACCCAGCTCTAAATCTGGGGTCCCATGCTTAAGCTGGATGAGCCCATGCTCAAGCAGGTGACCTTGGGGTTTCGAACATGGGTTATTAGCATCTTAGGCCTGCACCACTGTGTGGTCAGGCTGAAAATATTTAATTATTAAAAAGTAACTATGGTCTTCTTGAAGTTTTGGACTTCAGAATGTTTTACTCAGGCAATAAGAGCAGCTTATGTAAATAACACAATAAATTGAAAGTTTAATCTTAAACCTAATGACACTATGTAAACTATTGATGATCAGTTACCATAGACATCTAATTTACAGTGTTACTAAAATGTTGTTATCAGCTTTTATATGTATATTCCTATCTCTATATCTATCTTGTGTTTTAAAAGACAAATATGTCAAAAAATACACAGCTATAAAATACTCTTTGTCCAATACTGTTCCAGTTTTCTTTTTACACACTTCATTTTTGATTCATTCTTTTATTCTAAAGTTTTTATCTATTGAAAAAATTATTTCATTTACTTTAGTAAGTTCATTTATTCATATATTTGAAAAAAATTACTGAATGCTTACTTCATTGTAACATGTTCAAAGAAACATTTTAAACATGTGTTATATTTCATTTGCTTGTTCACTCAGATAATCCTCATTTTATTCATGCTTCTCTGAAAAAAGAGGATTACATAATATAGACAGTAACATAATAATTAAGTAAATTATTAAATTATCACACAAATTATCAATCCTTTCATGGAAAACTTTATTAGTCATTATGATTTTGATTAGTTTTAATATTTTTACTATTTTACAGTAGTTAAAAATCTATATAATATTTCTTTGATCAGATGTTTAAGTTTTGGACTTATTTGCCTATAATCATTTCAACCAAGTATATTTTGAGACTGATTCATAGGTACTGTGAGAGCACAAATATATAGGTATGTAAGACGCCTCTATGTGACATGGTGACCATTAATTACTTAGCAGCATATAGTTATCAGATTGACTGTCACAGGAGTGCAGTGCCTGTGCTCAGTTTACCTTAATTTTACTTAATAATAGTCCCAAAGGTATTTATATAACTTTTATTACAGTGCATTGTTATAATTTAGTGTTAGTATTGTTTATGTCTTACTGAAGCTAATTTATATATTACACTATATCATAGATATGTATATAAAGGGAAAAAATAGTATATATAAGGTTCAATACTCTCCTTAGTTTCATACTCTCCTGGGATCTTGGAACTTATTCTTCACAGATAATACTATACATGTATACACTTATGGCTTCTCTTGAGCATATTTCAATTACCAGCATTGGCACTTTTGAATTTAAGGGCTTGGAGCATATACAATATGTGTATACTAGACAAAAGTATGATTCACATCCAGGAAGGGACAGAAGGGAATGACAAAAAATTTGATTATATTAATCAGAACAGTGTACAATTTAAAACTTAAGAATTGTTTATCTCTGGAATTTTCAACTTAATATATAAAACTCCAGTTTGTTGTGGGTAATTGAAATGGAGGAAAGTGAAAACCTTGGATGAGTGGGAACTGCTTTGTTTTATACCAGAGCAGATTTTTTTTACCTTCACAATGAGTAGTTCAATTTGGAAGGATCTCATAATTTTTTTCTCTACAAGAACTGTGACTTACCATCACATGTTTAATGAAATAAATGTACAAGACTCTATATAATTTGTAACAGTTTGGGCTTTAATAATAATATTTACAGTTATTGAGTACTTACAATGTGCGAGGCACTGTGACAAGTTTTTACTTGACTAAAATCACTCTCTCTTTATTATAACATTAAGAATTAAGTGTCCTTTTCTTTTACCAAAACAACAACAACCACAAAAACTGAGGCTTGAACTCACTAATTGCCTCAAGGTCACAAGGCTAATAGGTGGAGGATAGAATCTAAATTCAGCTTTCAACTATAGTACTAAATTAACTGTTTCCTCAAAACACTGCTTAACTAATGTATTGTCTTAAATCTTAGTATTTTTATATTTAGCAAATAGTTTTTTTTTTTTTTTTAGTAGGGACATACTGTGTTTTTACAGATCCATTGAAAACCAATCAGTTTTTGAATCTTGAGTATGTGTAGAATCCCCAACCTCAGATAAATAATCAATTAAAGGATTTTGTTTTTATATCATAACAGTAAAGCATCACCACAATATTGGTATAACAATGACTTTTATCTATATATGTGAGTTTTATGAAACATTAACACAATGATCTATTTTTAACTTTTTTAAAGCAATGTTTAGATAAATTGTCATTTATTTTTAAACTTCAGATAAACAGAAATGCTAATACTTAGGGTAAGTTGGCTTACCTAACAAAAAAAAATCTACCTAGTTAGGGGTGGTAGTTTCAGTAAGTAAAAATACAGGATACCCAGTTACAGATAAATAAGAAATACTTTTTTATATTACTATGAATGATCTAAGACATACTTACACTCAAGCAATACTGATGATTATCTGATATTCAAATTTGACTAGGTATGGTATTTTTTATCTGACAACATAATATTGAATAGAGAATGTTGATTATGTTTTGCTATTATTAATTTTTTCATAACAGTTATGCACATTTTAAAAAGAGAAGAAATGAACTGCTAATTCATCTTACTTTACTACAGAAGCAAGCATATTTTACTCCAAAATTCCAGTGCTATACTTTTGAACATATTTTGCCAAGCCCTTGTAGCCATCTAACATATTTATAAGCTTCTCCAAGGAGAATAGAAGCTCCATGAGAAATTTTGTTCGATGCTATATCCCCAGTGCCTAGAACAATGCCTACTACATGGGAGACAATCAATAAATATATTGAAGAAATGGTTGAATAAATACGAAAAGTACACACTGCAGCTATACTCCTATTAGGTATTGACATATACTAAGGAGGAAAACATGTGCATTTTTTTTTCTACTACAATTAGAAGCACAAAAAGAATTTGCAGTGACCCTCTGCGTCAGAAGCAGTGAACCAACTATTTGTTCTCATGGCCTGTCCTCCTAAGCTTGACTTTGTATGAGAAAAATAAGTGAGGGGGTGAGCCTGGTTCCTCTGCAAGCTCTAATCCTAAAGATCATTGATAGATGAAAAGGCTGTCTGTAGCTTAAAGAGCTGCATGAATGCTGAAGGCAGTCCTTTGATTGCCATTTCACTCCCCCAAACTGCAGTTTAGATCCTGCAAATCTTGGCAGACCTGGGAGGAGGTGGATTATCCAAAATAATGAGTTGTACTTGAAGGGCGAAGTCAACCAATGTTGTTATTGGAAAGGGAAAAAAATGGCCCTAACACATAAATGAATGCCTCTTATCCAACACTGGGAATTACAGGCAAAATACTGCCATCATTTGTGTCACACATGATATTGTATAATATTGTGTTTGTAACATAAGGTCTATTAGGATAATGTATGGAAAACATGTTTATTCATCTGACAAAACTAATAAATAAATAAACTGTTAAATTAATAATCCTAGTGCCAGTTCTGCTGAATAGTCTGTCATGTGGACAGTTCATTTACTGTTTAGCTAAAGGCTGAACAGGACAAAGCAGGAGCCAAGTAGACAATAACTTTTAAATATAGATTAAGCTTTATTATACATTTATCAGTCAATATTTGTAAGAGCTGCTAGTAAACATCATGTGTTGTACTTTCGGGTATTCTCCTTTGTTTTCTTTTTTTCCTGTTTTTCCTTCAGAACATTAAGTCTTAAACACTTTATTCAACACTATAATATAGTAGGAATATAGGAGTTTTCTATATACAGCAAGAGATAATATATATTACTTGTTGCTATTCATTGCTAACAGTGTAGGTAGCTTCTTGATAAATTCAGTGAGTTTGTCTTAAGACAGTATACTTTGGGTCAGTTCTTATATAAATATTATTTTGGTAAAGTTTTGGTCAAAAATATAGAAAATACAATAAAAGAATCTATCAACAACTCCAGTTCATTCATGTGTATGTGCACCAGTTGTGATAAGTTTGGATGGAAAATATATTTGGTAATGCCACAAAATTTCAGTAATTAATATCACCACATTAATATAAGAACTTTGAGATATAATAGTGTTTGAAAATTTACCAAAACTCTCAATGATTCTGATACCTCACTTTCTCTCAAAACCCAGAAACCCAGTAAGTGTGACAGTGTGACTAGTATGTGACTACCTCATCCAGATGGAACTTTGCTGCCCTTTTTTAAAAGCAAGTATTAAATCAGAAGATACTATGGAAATACCTGTAATACAGTCACTGTCCTATGAGCAGAGATATCACTGAAAAAAAACTGTGTGTAAAATAATACTTGAAAATATATTACAAGTGAATGGTTTCCATTGAATGATGTGATTAATAAGAAATGTATTATTTTTTCTATCTCTATTTCTCAGATGGAAAATAACATTTGCTAATAGTTTTTTAAAATTATGTTTATACTATCTCTAGGTTAAAAGTTTTGGTAATCATGTTAGAATAAATCAATCACCCATTTGATCTTTAACACTTCTTTATATTAATATTAATTAGGAGATATATGCTAATTTTGGATGGATATACGTACATAATTATTAATAATAGTAATTTACATAAATTCATAAAAATTTTTCTTTTTGCATTTAGGTAGCATAAATAAGTTGAAAAAATAGTTTTTTATTCTATTATCACAATGTGTAATAAAAATGCACACATACGTAACTATATATCTATCTAAACACACATTTAAATTTTGTTTAGAATACTCTATTCTGAGAAGGAAGATCACAGTATAAAAAATCATATATGTTCAGTCAGGTGCAATGGAAAAACAGATTCCAACCTGAAAAAGAATCTTTTCCTTTGAAGCATGCAGAAAAACTCTGGGCTGCAGAGAGTTGCTGACAGAGTCAAAGAAAGCATAAAATAGCAAAGTGCCAGAAACCAGGAAGTCTGAAAGTGAGTAAGAACAGACACAAGGTTGAGTGCTCACTTTGAGGAACTATATTTTCTAATAAATTTTTGACAACCTAAGATATAAGTTATAACATAGAAGCAGTATTTATATTTGTAAGTAGAGTAAATATCCATCAGAAATGCAAAGAGAAAACACAGTCATAAGCTCATCTAATTAAAGGAAATTTTGTCAAAACATTGATAGAATTAAAAAAATAAGCACTAAAATTTAAGTAACTAGGCATATGTTATAATTTATGTTCTTGTACTTTTAGTTTGTTTGGTATTTCATATGATTTTTATTGACTTTGAATTGCATAAATAAGAAAATCTTAAATAATGAAAGCAATTTTATTAGCAACTAAAATTTTAAAATCTTCAAAAGATAGTTGCATCACCAGAAATATGCCACACTTTTTTTTAAAGCATTATACTTGTGCCTGACCAGGCAGTGGTGCTGTGGATGGAGTGCTGGACAGGGATGCGGAGGACCCAGGTTCAAGACCCCGAGGTCGCCAGCTTGAGCAAAATCTCACCAGTTTGGACCTAAGGTCACTGGCTCGAACAAGGGTTTACTTGGTCTGCTGAAGTCCCATGGTCAAGGCACATATGAGAGAGCAATCAATGAACAACTAAGGTGTCACAACAAAAAACTGATGATTGATGCTTCTCATCTCTCTCCATTCCTGTCTGTCTGTCCCTATCTATCCCTTCTGACTCTCTCTGTCCTTGTAAAAATAAAAATAAATAAAGAAATTATAAAAATAAATTTAAAAAAACATTATACTTGCAAGTCAATGTCCTAATTTAAACAGAGAATATAAAAGTAGTAAAATGTGGCCTGTTTATAATAATGAAAATACATAATTAAACCTCAAATAGTTAATTCATACATGTATGAATTTCAGTGTACAATTTGTAAATGCATATTCAGTCATATTTTTCAGTGAAAATTTCTTGGATTTACATTATTATATTGAATAACTTACTGGTAAAATATTACAATGATTTGTATATAGAAGAAATCTCTTAGATAGTATATGCAAAAATATTTAGAATTTTAGAAGAATGATGCTGAGTACATCCAAGGAATTATGCTTTCTTTTTTTTGATGTTATTTATTCACATTTTAGAGAGAGGATAGAGAGATAGACAGAAAAAGAGAAGGGCGAGCAGAGATCATCAACTCCCGTATGTTCCTTGACCAGGCAAGCCCAGGGTTTTGACAGTGACCTCAGCATTCCAGGTCAATGTTTATCCACTGTGCCACCACAGGTCAAGTAGAATTATACTTTCTTCAGTTCAAATTAGTTTTAAACAAAAAAGTTAAAAATCATTTTTATGATTATCACAGTCATATTTTTTAATTTAATAAAACAGCTAACCTTTCTCCAATTAACTGAACGATATTAAATTTCTACATGTTTAATAGTCTGTGCACTGTTGCTACTAACACTAAGAAAAGCATTAGTGTGTTATAAAAATATTTATTTATTGGCTTGAGAGAGAGAAATAAAGCAATTGTTTTTCACTTTTTTATACATTCATTGCTTGATTCTTGTATGTGCCCTGAGAGAGGATCTAAATGACAGCGTTGGTATATAGGGACCATGCTCTAACCAACCAAGCTACCTAGCCAGAGCCTAGCATTAACTTTAAGAAAACATTTTAAGTCTTCTTTTCTTTCTGAACCTATGACTTATTTTCTTGAGTGTGCTCTTAGAGTATTTCTATCTGGTAAAACAACCTTCTTTGAAAATATCAATACAAATAACATGCTCCATATGTTAAGATATTTGAGTTGATTTAATTGTGATATTAATGATCTAATGATGACAGAGCCTTGAGAGACAATTAGTATCTCAGTTTATTCAAATACAGTGCTAATAAGTTTGAGGCCTAATTATTTAACTCTTTGCTCACCCAGCAAATAAGGGAAAGTCAATTTCACACTTACTCAGTGAAACTAACATCTTTTTAAATGACTGCATTAATCAAATTAAATAGCAAATTATATATAAGTAGCTAATATCAATCTCTAACAACAATTCTCCTGAAGGTGTGTGTTTATGCATGTGGGTGTGTGTGTATCTGTGTTTAAAATATTTAAAAAAAAACACATTTTAAGAAGGTCTGTACAAGACATTAAGACAAGTTAACCTATTTTTTAAAGTCAGATAAAAGGTACCAATATCTTTGGCAAAGAATACCTCTCAAAATTTTTTTTATTATTGGGAATAAAATCCAAAAGTCATTTTATACAGCACAGAGTTATCATCTAAAATATATGATCCTCTATGTGACATATATGCTATATGAATAAGATACTGTAAACTGACACTTAAATATGAAGCAATACTTTCTTATTATATGACTTCATAGAAGTGTACAAATAAATCTTAGGAGTTCCCCTGGGAAATATTTGTTTAATTTGTTCATGAAAACCACTAAAAATGAAATTATACAGTAAGTTTCTCCCTCTCACATCTTGGAATTTTATAGTACTTAAATAAAAACATGAAATACATCTTAAGGTTAAGTGTTCTCAAATAAATTACAGTGCGCCCTGAGACTTGCATGTAATTTTAGTCTTAATGCATAAATATAGAGGGAGGGGGAATTGCAATATGGTATAAGTAAGCTTTCTTAAGAAAACACAATTTTAATTTGTCAAAAATGTTATTATACATGTTTTTTCTTGAACAAAGAATTCAGTCATAAAGTCTGATGCCAATGTCATATCAGTATCCCTAATTACTGACTATGAAATGTAAAGCACAAAACAGATACAACATATAATAGTCTACTTGTACAGAATATGTAACAGGCTCAACTCCTAATTGCTAGTTAAGGGCAATGAAATATATTATTGTGCACCTAAACAAAATATTCCAAATATGTGTATTTACAGAATTTCATGAAGTTTGTGTTTATCTTTAGTCAACTCATTATAAAAATATTTAAATAATGAGTTACAAAATAGCATCAGCAAAATAAGATATAAATTTTCTGTTTTCTAGAAAAAAAATTTACAAAATGTAAAATTGATAATATCAGCTCCTAGATAATTACTCAGTAGACTCTGAGGTACTAAAATATTTTGTTGTTGGATTGTCTGACAATGAATTGTAAAAATATGGTTCTGATTATGAAACTTTATACTTGATTTTGAACATTTCAGAATTCCAACATTTTAAAAAACTTCACAGTATATTTAACAGTTCTTCATTAGTCTATTGATCTAATAAACTCATTGAAAGTAATTAGATGCAGAAGAGCTTTTTCATTCCATTTCTAGAATACCGTTTCCACACATTTATTTTTGCTTCTATTAATTCAAAGTTTACTGAGGGCTTATATGTAACTAGGAAAGGAAATATAAATGAGATTTGGTTTCAACTTGAAAAGTGCTATAATTGAGGTAATGGGGCATTTTTTTTTTGCAAGCATAATAACATCATATTAATCAAAAAGCAATTTTTTTAACTTATTTTTTCTTAAGTGAGAAGCAAGGAGGTCGAGTGACAGACTCGTGCATGCGTCCGACCGGGATTCAGTCAGCAAACACTTATGGGGTAATGCTTTGATAATCTGGAGCTGTTGCTCCATTGCTCAGCAACTGAACTATTTTAGCACCTGAGGTAAAGCCATGGAACCATCCTTAGTTCCTAGAGCCAACTTGCTCCAACTGAGCCATGGCTGTGGGAGAGGAAGAGAGAGATAGAGAGAAAGAAGAGGAGAAAGGGTGAAGAAACTGAAGGTCACTTCTCTGATGTGCCTTGACTGGTAATTGAACTCAGGCACCTTCCAGGCTGGGTCTCTACCACTGAGCCAACCTGCCAGGGCCTATTAGTGTAAAACATTGAAATCAAAAACTAATCCTGAAAACTCTTTTTAAGAAAATTATACTGGAAACAAAATTACTCAGAAAATAATAAAGTATTAATATAATACCTTGTTTCTGACATTTCTTTTATCTGGTATATATAGAACATTAACATAATTAATTGCTAGCATTAACATAATTTAAATGATAGTGCATGGTAAAATATTTAATGATGTTTAATATACTTAAAATTTTTTGAAGAAGTAACAGTAGTTGCAAAACAAAATATTAATATTTTAATAAATTTTATTAGTTGGTAAACACTATAAAAGTAACCCACTGAGTGATATACAAAGCCCTTAGGTGTTCTAAATATTTCTGAAATGGGATTTTAAATATTTATGGTTTTCTTTAATTCAAAAACTCTTATAGCAAAACAAATTCATATTGAATTTCCAGAACAAACAAACAAACAGAAAACAATTTTGTTATTAAAGTATGCTCATATAACTATATGAAGAAGCAAAATATAGAACCCAGTTTATGTTTTGCATGGGAATGAAAAAAAAACATACATATATTGCTACATATTAAAGCAGCTTAAAAATAATAATAGTTTCTTTTTAAATTTTTTAAAAGAAAGTATTTATTTATTTATTTATTTCTGTGGCAGAGACAGAGAGAGTCAGACAGATAGGGGCAGACAGACAGAAAGGGATAGAGATAAGAAACATCAATTCTTCCTTGCGGTTCCTTAGTTGTTCATTGATTGATTTCTCACATGTGCCTTGACCCAGGGGCTACAACAGACCGAGTGACCCCTTGCTCGAGCCATCATTGACCTTGGGCTCAAGCTGGTGAGCTTTGCTCAAACCCTATGAGCCCGCACTCAAGCTGGCAACCTTGAGGTTCTGAACCTGGGTCCTCCACTTTCCAGTCTGATGCTCTTGGTCAGGCAGTAATAATAGTTTCTGATGTTCAAAAAAGAATTGTCTTGAAAAAGGAAAGAATATAAATTTTCAGTTAGATGTAACAAAAAAAAGGAGTAAATTGCATAATTTTAAAGTTTGCCTGAAGTAATGGTAACAAAGGGAAGATCTAAGAAAAGTTAGTATTCTAATTATATACTATTTTGATTATCACTGTCTTTCCTTTAGAACAAACAGTATTATAGGGACACTGTGCTAATCTGAACTATTTCAGTTTAATATAGGGCTAATAATTACAAGGCCAAATATATGAACCCATTTTTCCAAATGCATGATCCTTATGAGGTATTTATGTAAGGTTGGTAATTGTCACTGGTCCCCTAAAACATCTTTAAATTTAAATTTAAATTTATGAATACACACCTCTAGTTTTTAATCTCCATTAATGTTATGTGCTAAACAAAGTTAAGCAAGCACAAAATTCTGCATGTTTAGATTAATTAAATCATTAAGCCAGTAGTTGCTATGTTGCAAATGTCTATTTGGCCTTGTTGGATTTATGATCTAATATCTGTGGGCACTGATTAGCAGTTTTGCTCATTATTAAATTGAACTGGTTGCATAAATCATGGCCCTAAAACATTTCTTAGCATAGTTGTTCCCTGAACCATTTTTAACCTTTTCTGGATCAAATACTTAATTTAGTTTTAAAAAGATAAATATGTATTAATTTCTTGAGCATAATCATGAATATAAATTATTAAAGTATTTGAATAATTTTCTCTCAAATTGTATATATATTTTTTTCTATGTATCCTTGACTTTTAATTTTCCATTTAATGTAAAGGTAACTAATGAATAAAAATAGCCCTGGCTGGTGATGCAGTTGATAAGAGTGTAGTCCAAGAGTTCTAAGGTTGTCAGTTTGGTCCGGGGTTTCGTTCCTAATTCGAGCCCCAGTCAGGGCATATATGAAAAGCAATCAGTGCGTGCACATTAAGTGGAAAAACAAGTTAATGCTTCTCTATCGCATTCCTCTCTATCGCCCTTCCTCTCTCTCACTATCTCTCTCCTTTGCTACGGTACAATGTCAACCCTTATAGTTTAATGTGCTTCCCCTCCTCCATTTTTTAAAAAATAAAAGTGGGCCTGACCAGGCAGTGCCACAGTGAATAGAGCATCGGCCCGGGATGCTGAGGCCCCAGGTTCAAATCCCTGAAGTTGCCGGCTTGAACACGGCTCATCCAGCTTGAGGGTGGGTTCACCGGTTTGAGCGTGGGGCTGCCAGCTTGAACATGGGATCACAGACATGACTCCATGTTTGCTGTCTTGTGCCCAGAGGTCACTGGCTTGAAGCCCAAGGTCGCTTGCTTGAGTCCAAGGTCGCTGGCTTGAGCAACCAGTCACACGCTCTGCTGTCCCCCCACCCCCGCCCACCATCAAGGCACATATGTGAAAGTATTCAGTGAACAACTAAGGAACCATAGCAAATAATTGATCCTTCTCATCTCTCTACCTTCCTGTCAGTCTGTCCCTATTTGTCCTTTATTCTTGCTAAAAAAAAAAGTGGTTACCTGAGGAAAAAAATGAATCAAAGTAAAATGTTTTCTGTAAATTAATGGACTATTAAATAGTATATATGGGAGTTCAATCACAGATAGTTCATATATTTCTGTTGATTTTTAATAATATGTCATATCAAGGTTAAGACAAAAGAATGCTCTCGTGATGAAGAACATTATGACCACATCCTTATCAAGTTTTTGACTCATTATTTTATTAACATGGTCAGTTGTAAAATGCCTAAAAGATACATTACAAATGAATAATACCATCCCTACCTCAGTCTGCTTTAAGTGTCATCCCAAAATGACAGGATTGCGTATTTAATCCGCGGTCAAAACACACAGGGGGAGCAACAGATCAGTGCACAACTGAGTAAGAAAACAGATGGATGCTTCCCTTCCCTGTCCTTTTTCTTACCCTCCTCTCTTCCTTCCTCTCTCTGTCTCTCTAAAAATATATCAATAAATAAAAAATTAAGTGCTGGCTAGATAGCTCGGTTAGTTGGAGCATCGTCCTGAAGCATAGAGGTTGCCAGTTTGATCCCCGGTCAGGGCATATACAGGAACAGCTCGACGTTCCTGTCTCTGTGTTTCTGTCCTTGCCGTTCTCAGAAAATAAATAAAATAAAATAAAGGAAGAAAAAGAAAATATCTAGCAATATCTATTACATATAGATGAAAGAATGATATGATTTATTTCTTCCAAATTTGCATACTGTTGGGGATATATATAAATATATATATATATATATATATATATATATATATATATATATATATATATATTTGTGTAAATACACACAAAAAATAAAATAAATAAATAAATAAAATAAAATAAAGGAAGGAAAAAAATATCTAGCAATATCTATTACATATAGAAGAAAGGAAAATATTATTTATCTCTTTCAAATTTGCATATGGGTGGATATATATATATATATATATATATATATATAATTTGTGTTAATACACTTACATATATATACATAGATATAACCATGCAACATCTTATTTATTTTTTGAATTCAAAAATTTTTCTAGAAAATTTCCATTTGTTAATGTATGCATTAAAGAATCATTTGTTTGGAAATAAAATAGAGAGTAGATAAATTTAATGAAGGCTTGATATAACAAATTTTCCCCTTCTTTCACATAGTGTTAATCGTTTCTTCAGGAGTGTAAAATAAATCTCTACACTATTTGGAATTAATTTTTGTCTTAGGTATCCTCAATATTAGATAAAACCAATGTGATTTTTTGAATGATGGAAATGCAATGTATATTTATTTTGTTTGTAATAAATTTTCACATATTATTTTGAAAATCTTATTGCTTAAAAAATAGGTATTATAATGTTTGTCACACAGTCTATGACCTTGTGCATTTGATATCTTTCACAACACAATACATTAAAAAAAATCCTATTTTGTTAAAGGATTATGCCAAATTTTACTTTTGCCTTGTAAAATTATAGCCTTTTTATTTACTTAGTTAACTGATATGCATGGTTAAGATAATAATGTATTCCATTATACTTATTAATTATTATTAAAAATAGAATAATTTTTAGGTGTTAATACATTGTTTAAGAAACATAATTATCATGACTTCATAAATTTATTATAAATATTGCCACAAATACTAAAAAGCTGACATATATTTTCTATCTGGTGCAAATCTTCTAAATTCTTTGTTTCTGACTAATTTTGTCATTGTTGGGAAATATAATTAACAAAATTGTACCTCTTTACCCAGAAATTCTCTCCACAAACATAGAAAAAAAAGAAAACACTTTTGTTTTATTTTTACATTTTAATTTGATTTATTGAGGTGAGATTATATAATAAAATTATACAGGTTTTAGGTGCACTGTTCTATACTATATCATTTGTATATTGCATTCTGTGTTTACCACCACAAGTGAAGTATCTCCCCATCACCACCTATCCCCCATCTTCTCCTTTACCTTAGTACACCCCCCTTTTCCTCCTGAAATCCATTTAAACATGCATTAAATCAGAATGTAAAGAGCATCTTAGGCAATTCCCTGAGAGATTGCAAAGATGTATTGCAATCTCAACTCTTTATATAACCAAGTAGATACAATACCTATTAAAGACACATTTTCAAGATAAACAATAGTCTTCAAGTAAAAGGCCTTGATAGTGCTACTTGTCACATATATATATATATATATATATATATATATATAGTTCAATATAGCTTTATGTGGTAAAAGGGTGAATATCTGAGTTAGCTTACTGGCTTTATCATGAGAAAAATCACACTTCTCTTATCTCTATGACAAGAGGTAGTTCTGTAACCTGTAATAACGCACCTACTGAAGTTAGGCTCCTACCTTCCCACAGAAACTGGGAGACAGGGATTCTCTCTCTCTTGACATTTACATTTCAAGCAGATGGAGCTCAAATTCTAGAAAAAGGCATTGCTAGATACTAATGCTGACAAAAGGTTGATTAAGTTTTCAAAAGGCTTTTACAAATGAAAAAATGCTTACAGCGTTAAGTTTTATACAGTAATTGTTCTTAGAGAGAGAGGTCAAGGGAATTTCCTCTTTTATTTTCAACACAGAGAATTAAGTTTCCTATTTTTAATTTTCCATGTTAATCAATATTATTCTTCCTAACACTTTAACTTTTTTCCTTAACATAAAATTTTGGAGTGATATTAGGAAATTACTCATATAAATTTCCAACTTGAGATTTTTGCAGAAGAGTTTGAAAATTTTTACTTCCTGTCTTGGATTCAGAAGATTATGCTCAAAACTTGTGACTTGACAGTAAAATATTGTGCTCTCAAGAATGTTATGGGCATATTATTTCTCTCTTCTCTCATATTGCACATCTCATAGTCATATTATTCTGACTGCAGAAAATATTTTGTCTTAATACATTGCTTCTAAATTAGCTTAAATGTAGCCAAGCCCTTCTTCTAAATAAATATTTTATATAATTCCATAGTATGTTACATTTATAAAATAGAATTGTTTTAGTTATGTCATACCATCTCTTGCCCCAACATCAGTATTTCTGAAAAAATTCACAAATAAAAACTGTGTAAAAGCACTTTACATATAATAATAATATTAATTCCTCCATGCTTCAATCCTTAATGTGTGGTATGCTCATAAATAAAATAATTTTGTATTTTTAAAATAAAATTATTTTTATATGTACAAGAATAATATAGAGTTTTTATATGTACAAGAATAATATAATAGTTGGCCTGACCAGGCAGTGGCGCAGTGGATAGAGTTCAGACTGGGATGTGGAGGACTCAGGTTCGGGACCCCAAGGTCACCAGCTTGAGCGTGAGCTCATCTGGTTTGAGGAAGGCTCACCAGCTTGAGCCCAAGGTCGCTGGCTCAAGCAAGGAATCACTTGGTTTGCTGTAGCCCCCCACCCCCATCAAGACACATATGAGAAATCAATCAATGAACAACTAAGGAACCACAAGGAAGAATTGATGTTTCTCATCTCTCTCCCTTCCTGTCTCTCTGCGCCTCCCTCTGACTCTCTCTGTCACACACACACACACACACACACACACACACACACACACACACACACACCCCAAAACAAACCCCAAAGAATAATATATTAAAGCACTGTCTCTTACAAATATAGTACCATCTTTATTCATTGTTGTAGACACGGGACTTACATAAAAGCCATTTCTCTGGGAAGAATATATACCCTAAGAATTTTATTCCATATACTATTTTCTGAGTTTGATTTTGCAAATTATAATTAATTAATTACTTTCTATATCTTCCCGGGGTATCATTAGAATTTCTTTCTTCTATACTACATAAAAATCTAGTCATGCTTAACACAACACCATTAAAGTTACCTTTTTACATGTAGTCATTGGGTACACTAAAGCACTGTGTCATGTGATTTTAATAGCTCTTGATAAATACTTCTTAATTTAGATAATATCTCAGAACCAACAATGCAAATTTGAGAATTTATTGTGTACTTTATTGCTGAAATAGAGTTTTTCTAGAGCCTTTGTTTTATTGAAGAGCCCTCTAACTTTAAGGTACAGTGGAAAATAAATATCTGCAGAATGCTCATTTTGTAACTAAATAATAGAAAACCAACTTCACTGAAATTTTATTTCCTTATATTCATATTTCTTTTTTCTTTTACTTATATTAATTATTATGTCTATCACTGTATATAATTTTTTAGGCAAACATGTTTATATAAAATTGTCTTCACTCTTTAATAATCAACTTCTCAATTACATCTTTTATTTTGTAAAAAGAAATAGAGATAGCTCAAGCCCCTAAATGATATATAAAAAATTAGGCTGTATTTGCCTCAAAGCTGACAAAATAGATAAAATGAGAAAAAAATTGAACCGGTTATATAAAAATATATGTAAGTGGACTGTCAGACAATATAAAATTGTCAATGGGATTTTTTTTAACATTTGACTTTTAAGAGAAAAATCACAAGAAACAGGTAAATTACAAGCTTTATAAAAACACTATATGTTTAAAATAACCATATTTTTATATAAATGTAAATTCAGTTTATTTTAATATCATGAACAGTTGATATATATTCTTTTCACAGAACTGCACTCTGAAAAGTTCTGGACTATCAATTAACTATTAAATGTAAATCAAAAAAAAGTTTAATAGTATATTCTAAGCCCTTTCTTGTTTCCTTTGTTCCTTCTTTCTTTTCTCTTGTTTTCCTACTCCTCCACTTTTTCATCTTTACAATTAAAAGATGAACATTGTATTTTGAATCAAGTACATTAGAGCCTATAACTAAATTCAAATAACTAATACTAACTAGTTAACTGAAATTGTGTTCTTTTTTATTTTTATGTGTGTGTCTTGTTAAACATAAAACTGTTTGGTTGATTGAATCTTGCCTTTTTCCTAAAGGTAAGCTTAGTTCAATCCCATTCAGGATGTAAATAAAGCCTCTGTCTTATGCCTATTTCTACTCCTTGTATTGAAACTACGAGGAAGAGTTAAATTTATAAATTCTGTAAGTCTCTGTGTATGATATACAATTTATTTTAAATATCTGATTTCACATAAGCAACAGGTGTTTTCAATTTTCTATTTTCATTGTTATATTTTCAGTAAATACTTTTGTCTACATGTAGAAAAATAATATAACTATAAGATATATAACTGCAGTATTAGAAAAATCTTAATTTAAATAGAAAATATAAATTAGACAAAACATATTACAAATATTGACATGGAAAGATATATATAAAGTATATGATATTTTGGAAAAACACTACATATCAAAGTTGGCATATTTTAAGTACTAAGCAGCAAACTAAGTCTATTCTAAAAATAATTAAGAAATAGAAAAATGGATAATAGATTCAGGACAATGTCTCCTGTGTGACATTAACACAATATTTGTGTTGAATTGTTTTTATGTAAAATAAAGATAGAAACCAAATTTTTGTTTGATTTTGTATATTTTGCTATCATGGTTTGATAGAATACAATACATAATTAATGAACAATTAGGATATGTGTATTAAAAGTACTCTTATGCTGCCTGACAAGACAGTGGCACAGTGGATAGAGTGTTGGACTGGAACTCAAAGGACCAAGGTTCAAAATCCCGAGGTTGCTGGCTTGACTGCGGGCTCATCTGGTTTGAGCACAGCTCACCAGCTTGAACCCAAGGTCGTTGGCTTGAGCAAGGGGTCACTCGGTCTGATTTAGTCCCCCAGCCAAGGCACATATGAGAAAGCAATTGGTGAATAACTAAGGTGCTACAACAAAAAATTGATGCTTCTCATGTCTCTCTCTTCCTGTCTGTTTGTTTCTGTCTGTGTCTGTCTCTGTCACAAAAAAGTAGTCTTATGTTTAAATTATATATTGCTATATTTATATTATCTATATGACTAAAACAGAATAAATATGAGAAAGTAAATCAAGTTGTAGAGATATGTGTAAGGAAATATAATATTTTTATTTAAAGCTGTAAGAAAGTATACTTTCACCTTTAATATTTGTTTTGGTATTTCTGAGTATAAGTAGGAAAGTGAATATTAAGAGTGTTTTCAACTTCAACTACAGCTATGCAACAAATAACAAAAACGAACACTGAGGAGAGCTTTTACTGAATAGTTGTATATATTTCAATTGAAAACTATCAACTTTTTTCTGAAAATGGTGGATGCAGATCAGATTTTGATTTTCTTAAAATAATCTTCATTCTTTGCTAAATAGTGTCTATATTTGTTGTCCTCAGAATTTTTATTATTTCATACTCTGAATGTAATTTTCAGTTTGGTTGAATAGTACAGCAATTCACATTTTAACATAAACTTACATAAATTGAAAAAGACTTTGCCTCATTTCTCTCATGTTTATTATACTTTTAAAAAGGAATATATTTTTTTCTTCTGCTGGCTACATATATTTTGCAATAGTCTGAAGCTATATTACTCATATGCATCACCACACTCTGATGTCCAAAACAAGGATAATAAGAGGCTCAAAAAATGTGAAATTATTCTCAATTTTTAAACATTCAAAAGCTTTATGTCTTTTAAAAAAAATGATGCAAGGACTTTGGGGGCAATTGGTCTCTAGAAGTTCAAAATTCTTTTTAAAATAATGTTTTTTAAAGATAGCTTTAGAACCACAGTTTGATATAATAATTATATTAACAACTTTTTAAATTAAAGAATTTCTTATCAAACATTCAAATTTGAACTTACCACATGTTAGTTAAATTTAGTTAAATAATGCTATGGGATAAATATGCTAATTATTTAACCTTTTGTTGGTTGTTTTGAACAATATAAACATATTAAAATAGAAACACCAAGCAAATTTACATGATATCTATATCAAATGTTCTATATTCTCAAAACTTGAGGTTTTCTTAAGAGTTCTCACTATTTTTTTCCATTTGATTAGCTTTTATAGATGAACAAAACCAACAAAATTTTGCTTTTACCCAGTCTGGAAGGCACACTAATCATTTTGTGACATGGAATAATATATATGATTCTGTTTTCTTAAATAGCTGTGTGAAATTACTGCAGTCACATAATCTTTTAGATGTAAGGTTATTCAATTTTACTAATATATATATATATATATATATATATATATATATATATATATATATATATATATTCACTCAAGCTTACTAATTTCTTCAATTATAAAACTTTTCAATCATATACAGTGTTATTAGTAATATAAAACAGCAGTGTAGTTGAAGATGGAATTTATGACACAGAGCCCAGCTTGTAGTCAAGGAACCACCACAGCCTCCACATTAGAATGACAACCGCATTCTGAAGGGATCCCCAGGGTCTTTTTAGTTTCTAGGATCCATATAGCACTAGCTCTCAAATCATGCCATCCTACATGACTATCTCACACAGCTTCTTTATAATTAATCTTTTCATATACTTGTTATTACACCTTATAATTTTGTTATAATTGAAAGAACATGTCAAGGTTTATTGCTCTATTTCAAGCACACTGGCTCTACCTAATCTCTAAATATCAGCATGGACATACTTATTTATAAGAACAAGTAGTAATTTTTCAATTAATTGGGCTTAAAATTAGATCATATTCAAATTATTTTTAGAACTGGTAAGTAAGAGCCCCAACCACTAAAACATGTATTTTGGTTTATGTAAAAATAAACACTTAGTATAACATTCACGTTAAAAAAAAATGAAAGCAAAAAGAAATTAAGAGAAACCTTTCAGAATTATTGAATATTATGTAATTTAAAAGTCAACCTTTATTCTTGTTTTTTCTTAGTGAGACAATGAAAATGTTTTTTTTTTTTTAATTTAAATGTGCTCATAACATAGTTTGTAATTTTCCCGGCAAAATGAGATTGTTCTCTGTTATTTCTTTATTTCAAGGTACTGTTTACATTAGAACCCCAAACCATACAATTATATAAAATGAATTGTGCCGTCAACTGTATTGAGTTTCCATGGATTGTATTCAAGAAAAGAACTTGTTTAATCAGCCTTAAATACAATTCTTGAGAATTTTATTTGTACATCTTTCTCCACTGCCCATAGTAAGGAAGGATCACATCTGACAAATTTTAGGGAAAGAAATTTATTTAGAAATTTTTGTGTGACTAAACTTTCTTTAAATTTTCAATATTTTAATAAACACATTATACATGTGAATATATATTGATATGTATATATATATTATGCACACACATACACATATAATCAATGTTCTCTCCTTTGAGTTCAAAATAAAATAAAAAGTAATAACAGTAAAAAGCCGATGGGCAAAAATTGATTCATAAATGAGATGGTGGCATTCATCTCCACGCACTTATTGGAAACCTAAATCTCAGTAAATTTGTAGCCTAAGGATACAATGGGCTTAAAGGATTTCTGTCTCTGAAGAAAAATTAGAAGGCCTTTGAGGTAAGGTAAATGGAAAAGGTTGTTTGGGCAAATGTGGAGCACTAGCACTATTAAATGTTAAGCACCATCAGGGGGTATCTCTGTCATTAAGAAGACTGGCATGTGGGAGATTGTTTTAAACATGAGAAAAATTATAGATGGTTATGTGAAGGTGGACTAAAGCCATAGGGGAATTCTGTGAACCAAGAAATGATATTTTTACAAAGTTATTTTAAAGAAAAAGTGAAGAGACTGTGACCATTCCCTTTTTTTGTATATAATCTTTCAGAATATGAAAGAACAAGACAGTTGTAATAGAGGGGGAGAGAGGAGAGCGAGAGAACAGTTAGAGGTTAGCAAATCACGCAGTGGTCTTCAACAAAATCATAAGATCAAGTAAAGATGTAAAATTTAAGACTGATTAAACTCCAGCTGTTTAGCATTTTTTATTATTTTATCAGTGTTTTAATTCCGCAATTTTCAACCCTTGTGCCATGCGAGGCACATTGGTGTAACACAAAAAATTTTAAAACATGCAACACCTGATTATTTAAGTCAGAGGCACTGACTTCTTTTTCGTTAGATTGTCAAATAAATAATGACAACAGTCAACATAACAATAGCCCCCTTCTGTGAATGAATCAAAATTATACCTATTTTATTTTTGTCAGATCTACAAAAAAATATATTTTTTGGTGTGTTGCAGAATTGTAGTAGTTTCTGTGTGCCATGAGATGAAAATGGTTGAAATTGATGTTTTAATAGGTTTGAAAGTTAGTGTTATGTGTGTGATTTTTAACTCTCTAAGACTTTTTTATGATATTGCAAGTTATCTTCTGTTGTATTTCTGCATCACGCTTTCCACTGAGATTATTTGAAAACTAATTCAGTAATATCATCTCTGACCATATTAGAAACTGAGTTCCATGTAATCACACACAAAGCTGTGTCTGAGCAGCTTTCACTCACTGGACCATTCTTCTGCTAGCTCTAAGAAACCCTGAGATTCAGAACTCTGGTAGAAGACATAGATATGCTCCCAGCTGGAAGCACAGAGTGATGACAGTGGTTACATAAATTTCATAGATTCTGAGGTGAGTTTACTCAACATTAACTCAACATTACTCTTGGCTTTTTCTTAAAAGATAGCTCAAAAGTTGATAGACAATGAAGATAGTGTTTGAAATCATGTTTTAAAAATTAAGATGATGTTCTTTTTCTTTGTTGTATGTTTGTTTATATCTTTTTAATACTTTTTTTTTGCTTTGACCGAGACAGTGAGAGAATCAGAGAGAGGAAAACATAGGGACAGAGAGACAGGAAAGGACAGAGATAAGCAGCATCAATTCTTTTTTGCAGTACCTTAGTTGTTCATTGATTGCTTTCTCCTTTGTGCCTTGACTGGGGTGCTACAGCAGAGTGAGTGACCCCTTGCTCAAGCCAGCGACCTTGGGTTCAAACTGGTGACCATAGGCTTCAAGTTAGTGACTGTGGGATCATGTCTGTGATCCCGTACTCAATCCAGTAAGCCTGTGCTCAACTATGATGAGCCCGCGCTCAAGCAGGTGACCTCAGGGTTTGTAACCTGGGCCCTCTGCATCCCAGTCAGACTCTCTATCCACCGTGCCATCACTTGGTCAGTCATTATACTTCTTGATTTATACTATATTCTAAGCAAGAATGGATTAATTTTGTTTTCCATTTTCTTTTGAATAAGTCATAGTTATCTGGCCAGAGAATTAATAATGTTATTGTTCAAGTAATAAAGTCCACTGACTTTAAAAATGACTTAAAGGCCCTGGTCGGTTGGCTCAGTGGTAGAGCATTGGCCCAGCCTGAGGATGTCCCAGGTTCAATTCCTGGTCAGGGCACACAGGAGAAGCACCCATCTGCTTCTCCAACCTTTCCTTTCCCCTTTTCATTTCTCTCTCTCTCTCTCTCTCTCTCTCTTCAACTCTTGCAGCCAAGACTCCACTGGAGCAAAGTTGGATCAGGTGCTAAGGATGGCTCCATGGTTTCTGCCTCAGGTACTAGAATGCTCTGGTTGCAAGGAAGCAATGTGCCAGATGGGCAGGACATTGCCCCCTAGTGGGCATGCAGGATGCATCCCCAATGGGCGCATATGGGAGTCTCTCTGCCTCCCCACTTCTCACTTCAGAAATATACAAAAAATAATAATAAATAAAAATGACTTAAAAATGTTGATATCATGATCAATGAGGATTTTTTTTTCTTTTTAGAATTAACAGATTATATTGACCATGAACTTTGAATTTATTTTTAGACTGCCACTTTAAATTTCTGGTAATGAGCATGTTATATAATAATTTTTTGGTAGATTTGTTTTTAAGAACTATGATATTTTTTAGTTCTTCTCATAAGGAGGTGGCAAAGTATAGACCCGTTGAGGTTTGCTCTGTTCTGCTGCTAGAAGACCTGAGACTTCCACACTGTTTGGGAAAAGGAGAAATCCCTTCTTCTCTTTCTTTAGTTATTATGGCTAGACTAATAATAAAAGAATAAAATAGACACAAAACCAATTAACAATGAAAGACCAACTTTATATGTGCACATGGGAGGTTATAATATGATGCTTAGATCATAAAATGAGGCTCAAAGAAATGATTAAGTCAGGCATATTTTTATACTTTTGACAAAGAAACATTAAATTTATGAAGAAATTGTAAAGACAAAGAAAAAGATATGTTAGTGCTCATTAGTGATATAAGCATCATTTAGATAATCATTAATGAGAAATTTAAGCAATGTAATATATTTGACAAGAGGCAAAAAGGCTTGTTTATACAGACTATGACTATAGTTGTTTAATTTTAACAATACAAGCATCTCCAGGTACAGGAAGAACACCTTTCACAAGGAAAATTTATCTTTTTTTTTTAATTCCATTGATTTGAGAAAGAAAAAGAGGGAGAAAAATAAAAGAAGAAGGAGGAGGAGGAGGAGAAAGAGAAGGGAAAGAGAGAAATGAGGCTGAAGAGGGAAAGAGAGAGAGAGAATCATGTTGTTGTCCCACTTGCTTGCAAAACTCATAGGTTGCTTCTTGTATGTGCCCTGACCTGGGATTAAACCCATGGCTTCGTCACACCAGGATGATGCTATATCTACTGAGTAACTTGACCAAGGTCTATTATCTTCCTTTAAGGGGATCGGTGTGTTCTTCATGTTTTGGAAGTTTCTTAAGTAACTTTAATTCAAAATTATCAATATGCTATTATGAGATATCTTGGGGCAGCCTGTCTTGAGCCCTGATAATACAAAGAAGCTTAAGCTAGCTTCCTGGAGGATGAAAAACCCAACCTCTCCAGGAATCCCAGACCCCAGCCAACCTACCAAATAACTTGAAGCACAGTCTAAACAGCTGCACATTTAGATCTGTTTTCATCAGAAATGTATACAAGTGCCACAGTGGTTACTGTCTTCCAAAAGTCATTACTTGAATTGAAACTTAGAGTCAGTTAAAATAAAATCTGTAGTTTAATCCTTGTATTTTAGCTAATGTATTTCTTTTTTGTGTCTATTACATATTAGTTGGGCTCTCTGATAGTTTTTTATTTTTTTCAAATGTGTTGTCATTAATCTAATGGACTAATATGCCAGTACTGTCATTAGCCTAGTACTTTTCCAACTTTTTTGTTTATGTATATTTATTTGTCTCTGAATCTGTTAGAGATTATTTAAGAATTCCTCAATGATTTATCTCCAATATATTTAATGAGTGTATTAGCTGATTCTCAGATATGTATAAATATTTTATCTTATGCCTACCTTGTATGTAGAATTTTGTACTAAGATGTCCATATTTGGTGTGGCTTGGGATAGAGCAAGTTTATATGCCAGGGTGTAGTGTGCTAATCCAATAGTGTTGACCAGAGATAGATCACTAATTTAATGGTCTCAGCTTGAAACACAGAATGTTGGTCACAAAAGAAACAGAAGACCTCTTTTAGTCTCTTTTGGCCTAAACTGAATTGAAACTGAATTTGTTGGTCAGATATTCATAATCTAAGATCATTTGTTCACCTCTATACACCTCAATATAATTTAAGGTAATTGTTAGTCCTTTAAAATAATAATAATAAAAAAATCCAGTGCCATGACAGGCCATTTCTGAGATCCTCCAATGAAGTGTGTGAGGTCATTTTCAAGTACCCTGCCTAGCGTCTGTATCTCTAGACCGTTCTTTTATAATAATGCAATCATTTTTTCGCCTGACCAGGCAGTGGCACAGTGGATAGAGTGTCGGACTGGGATATGGAAGACCCAGGTTCGAGACAGCGAGCTCGCCAGCTTGAGCGCGGGCCCATCTGGCTGGAGCAAAAGCTTGCCAGCTTGGACCCAAAGTTGCTGGCTCCAGCAAGGGGTTGCTCATCTGCTGAAGGCCCGCGGTCAAGGCACATGTGAGAAAGTAATCAATGAACAACTATGGTGTTGCCACGGCAACGAAAAACTAATGATTGATGCTTCTCACCTCTCTCCATTCCTGTCTGTTTGTCCCTATCAATCCCTCTCTCTGATTCTCTCTCTGTCCCTGTAAAAAAATAAATAATAATAATGCAATCATTTTTAAGATAAAACAATGTATAATAGAAAATATTTGAAAGGTTTTGATTTCTGAAAAATATTTTAAATTTCTTAAGACATATAAAATACTCTTTAGAGTTACTTATTTTATTTTTAATTTAGTAAAAGAAGAAGTAATCTCTTATTCAGGAAGCTCTGCCAGGAGTGGAGAGAAAGAATCTGTTAAGAGTAGAAAAGGAGATATTCACGTTTAAATTAATTTTAATTGTTTTCACTGAATATATATCTAAGGGATAGTAAAACTACTAGCTATGCTAGAAAACTACCAAATTAGTTTTAACTTCTCACTAATAATTAAAACTTTGCAGAAAATTTTAATTACAAAGACAGTTTATATTTTTGCATATGCTTCATGTTATACACTTTCTCAACATGCACCTCTGTATATCAGTCTCCCAAAACTACAAGTTCTGCAATTCATGTTCTTTCTAAACTATATGCCTTTGTGTAAACTATTTCCTCTACCTTGAATGACTCATGTTCCTTACATAACAGAGTTTTAATTCTCTTTAATTTAAATACCACCTTCTCTTTGGAATGTTCTTAGCTTATATCTAGTTGGATTAAACTGCATTCCCTATTCTTAAAATAAGTGTTATTCACATTGGCATTTATAAAATTGCTTCTTATTTCAATATGAGACTATCAACTACCATGCTTTGTGTATATATTGAGGTAAATAAATGCTATTTTTTAATGAAACTTTCTTAACAAATTTTAAAGTTACAAAGATACTTCTAAAAATATTCAGGATTATTTTATAGAGTTAGATATGATCCAGAGATACATGAAATATGAATATTATTATTATGGCATAACTAATATTATAATTGATAATAAATCTTTTGAGACCCAAGTAACTGAAACTCTTAAAAATATCACTCATGTAAAGCTTGAATGATAATAGTATCTAATAACTTTTTACTTCGTTTAATAATTTGGTACCTATTAATACCCTATCTATCAAAATGGAAATGCCTATATTGGACCAGTAATTTTTGATTGCAATATAAGATTTTGGGGCTTTCATAAGCTTAGAAATTACGATTAATTTTGTACTTAAAAACAATCCTGTTGAAGCCCTGACCAGTTGTCTCAGCGATAGAGTGTTGGCCTGGATAATGGAAGTCCCGGGTTCGATTCACAGCCATGGCATACAGGAGAAGCACCCATCTGCTCCTCCATCCTTTGCCCTTTCCTTTCTCTCTATCTCTCTCTTCCCCTCCTGCAACCAAGACTTTATTGGCGCAAAGTCGGCCTGGGTGCTAAGACTGGCTCCATGGCCTCTGCCTCAGGCTGTAGAATGACTCCTGTTGCAGCAGAGCAATGCCCCAGAGGGGCTGAGCATTGCCCCCTGGTGGACATGCTTTGTGGATCTCAGTCCGGAGCATGCAGGAGCCTGTCTGACTGCCTCTCCCCTGCTTCTCACTTCAGAAAAAAATACAAAAAAAAAAAAAAAATACCCCCAAAAGCATGCAAGCTAACAAACATAATAACAATTCTGTTGAGTATATATGTTACTAGGATAATTGGGAGAAAGCTTATTTCGGTTTTCCATGTAGTATTTTCTACCTAAATAGCATAGTTTCTTTCTAGAGAGATACAATAAATAGAGCTTGGGGTTATAAACTCTTTTGAAAAGTTTCAATCCTTAATGTTGAGTAGGTAATCAGGTGGTAAGAAAGAACTATCAAGTAACTAAAAATAATCAAGATGTCATAGGCAGGTACATATATGAATATTTTTTGAAATGAGTATTCATTTCTTTAATCAGATTGGCAAAATGTTGATACAACAACATGGAACATGACAAGAAAAATTCACATGTACATATTTAAAATTCTTCATACAATATCAAGAATATTCTTAAGCCCATGTAGAGATCTTGTTTTGAAGGAAAACGATGAAACTCAAGGAAAGTCAGATTTACAAAAAACAAACAAACAGTCTAATATATTGGAAATGAAGGCTATAGGAACACTAAGCATTGTGATCTTACCCAGATAATAACAGGTATTTAAACTAGATTATAGGTGTTTGGGTGGAGTGTAAATAGAGAATTTATATGCACTTATACATGTAACTTAAAAACCAAAATAAGTGAACAAACTCATGAAGAACAAATTAATGGTCACCAGATAAGAAGGGGTTCGGGAGATGGCTGAGACAGGTGAAAGGGTTAAGAAGTACAAATTGCCAGATATAAAAATAGTCATAATGACATAAAGTACACCATAGGAAATATAATTAAAATATTATGGCTCTGTCCAGTTGGCTCAGGAGTAGAGTGTTGCCCAGCGTGTGGAAGTCCCAGGTTCAATTCCCAGTCAGAGCACACAGGAGAAGCAACTATCTGCTTTTCCACTCTTCCTCCCTTCTCCCGTGGTCAAGGCACATATGAGAAAGCATGAACAACTAAGGTGTCAAAACTAAAAACTGATGAGTGATGCTTATCATCTCTCTCTATTCCTGTCTGTTTGCTCCTATCTATCCCTCTCTCTGACTCTCTCTCTCTGTCCCTGTAAAAAAAAAAAAAAAAGTATGTATGGTGCCAAATAGGTACTAAGCTTACCAGGATGATCACTTCTTAATTTCATAAATGTCTAATCACTATGTTGTATACCCAAAACTAATGTAATAAGGTATATCAAGTATAATTGAAAAATAAGTTTAAAAGAAAAAGAACTGATGGAAGATTTTTGTACTCAGAAGAGTATTAAGATGTAACCAAGATCTTGCTTCAGTGTTTGTAGATTTTTGCTACTTAGAAATAGATATTATAATAGATCATGTTAGTGGTAAACAATAAGCTAAGAGAGAAAAATTGTTTTATAATTCCAAATCTGGTCATCTGTTTATGACTCTGTACCACTTAGGTAATTTTGACCACAGAGTAATAATTTTGTAGGTCACTGGACTTAATATACCAGCATTAGAAATTTTTATGAAATACAATTTTTAATAATTGCACTAAATGTTCAAGGTTGTAAAGAGATGTCTTTGAGTTTTTACTAAGAAATGATAAAAGAATAAGATATACTCTAAAACTAGCAATTATCAGTCAGCTTAATATTTTATCCTTAGTACAAAATGGATAGTTTCTTGAGGTAAGTGAAATATCAGGATGATTATTAGAATTGCATAATGATGTCTAATTTATCCAGACTGTTCTTAAAATAGATGCCATCTAGATAAAGAAATAACCTTATCTTCTAATGTAGAATATAACATTGTAAAATTGCAAAGGTAAGTCAAATTATTATTTTTTTAATAAAGAACAGACTATAATTTATTTTGGCTTTCTCTTAAAAAATAAGAGCTTTTTTATCTCATTATGATAGGTTAGGTGTGTAGTGATATACACTTTGGCCTCAACACATTACCCAGAATGACTTGATAGAGCATAGGTTTTCATTGACTTTCAACAGGAAGATTTAAGTTGGAGGCTGACTGAGAGAGGTCTGGGAGATAAATGCACTGTGGTGTGCTGCATATCTATATGAATAGTTACTCTGCTGATTAGATGAGGTACATTTTTCAAGCTCTAAATAGAATCACTGTGGGACTATATACATTTGTATTATTTGGTAGAACTCTGAGGCAGAGCTTCAAACAGTAGGTATTTGAAACCACAAAGAGACTGAAGAAAAATGTGAGACTGAGTTGTTAGTCTTCATAGCAGCACCTAGCACACTTTTTTCTTCTTGGGCACACATAGACTATTACTCAGAGACTGTGGATAAAATCTAACTCTTTTGGGGAAATCAAGTAATTAAGTGAGTCTGCCTCATAAAGAAAACTTTTGTTTTTGAGTTTGAAATAATGCATTTACTTCTAGCAGTCTTATCTGCAGGTTTCCTTCCAATGTCAGTTAGTTGTCATGAGAAGTAGGAATAAATGCTACATTTTAAAGCATCTCTGGTAAGTTTGTACTTAAGGGAATTCATTTTTGCTGTCCATCTTATTTGAGACAAAAACCCCACAGCAAATGGTGTGTTCAATGCTAATGTCTGTATTATTCACTACCCAATACTACAGGAAAACTTCACATAGCAACATGGCCTGGCTTAGTAATCAAGCTATACTTATGTTTATTTTATCCTATCCATGGAATGGTACTAATTTGTGGGTGGCAATAAAGTCTTAAGACTTTTATGACTTGCATTTTGAAATTTTTTATAAAAAACTAAACTTTTCCAGACAAAATCTATTTACAGATTTTCACTGTCTGGAGTTCAAAAATTAAAACTTCATGGTTTCTATTTGTAGCAAATATGATACATTTGACTCATTTTGTGATAAAGCTTAGTTGCTCTCATAGAATTTTGATAAATAGAAATAAAGGGATTTAATGTAAGAATTAGGGCTTTATATATGTAGGAATATTTGTGGGAGTGGAGTTTCACAAAGCTGTAGACAGAAGGTCACACTCACTGACCCCTTCTGTGGTCAGAATTCAGTTATGGTCAGCATTAATTGAGAAAACTGTCACCTGCTATAATCCTCCTCCATGTCCATTTATGTCCCATTCTCCTGTTCTGACTCATCTAAATTATTTTTAACAGCAGCTTAAATATAGAGGATAAAATTTTTGAAAATTAACAATTTTTGAGTTTTAACTAAAAGATAATCTATCTCCCAGGTGCTAGACAAAATGGTAGATATTGAGGATAGAAATATGACTATAACACTGCCTCAAGCAGTCTAATAAGGTAATTTAGTAAAAAATAAACTCATGTATTCCAATAATCCTAGAAAAATAAGGAGAACATTTTAATAAAAATGTTTAAAATTGATATGTACTCTCGGAGCAAGATTTTGTTAAATTCAGCTGGGATGGGAAAATGTAAAGTTTATACACATATACCATAGGAAATTACCTTTAATTTAAGACATTCATTTCATATAATACTAATACAGTTTATGTCAGGAGCGAATACACAGTCTTTCAAGAAGTATAGATCTGTTGATTCTGGATACTTGAGAGTTCAATATACATTTTAAAGAAAGAAATTTGCATATTTTCAAAATTCTTTTTATGGATTAAATTTAAATTTGATTCTGGAATTATTACCTGAACTTTTAAAATTATCCTTAGAATCAAATCACTTAATGTTCTCAAATGAGGGCTCTGATGATTAAAACTGTTTTTAAGTTAATAGATAAGAACACTGGTTTTGTTACATAGATCTAAAATAAATTCTACCTTTGTCACTTTTTCTTCTATTTTTTTCTCTTCATATGTTTGAGATAGTTTAATATTTGTGTGACAGGTACTATTATAGCTTACTGATTGACAGCTATGCTACTTTAAGCCATTTTTGAAATAAGGTAGGTGTAAACAAATAAGTCCAATCTAACTAATAATGAATATGCCCATTTTTCACCACTTTTTTTTACTGTAACAACACTGTTGATTGATAAATCCTGTCACTTACTATGTCCACATTATACTATAATATTAAATATCCAGGTTCATAGCAAATTTTTCTACATAGAGAATCAGTTTTCTACCATTGGTGTATATTTCTCATATTCTCAGTTATGTATTTGACCTTAAGTAAATGAATGTGGCAGAAGTTTTTATTTTTTATTTACTTTTGTGATGATTTAAAAATTGCTTGTCCTCATTGCAATACTTTTGTAGTTCAAAATTTAGTATTTTGGCTGTTTCTATACTTCAGTAAATTTATATTAACACATTTTATGCTATAAATTTTATGATTTCCATTATGAAACACTTATAATTTACATATTTATATTTTAATTGTGGTTAATGTTACTACAGATGAAACTAATAACAGTATCAATTTTGGAAAAAAAGAGCTTTCTATTTATTATGTTAGTCAAAAGTACAGACAAAGCAATTAAGAGACCATTTACCTATAGAATGGAGGGCTTCTATTAAATATGCAGTTTCCGTGGTTATAAAAATAAAATAGGAGGAAGTTTATTTTAGAACCCCACCCCATACTTGTTGATCACTAAGTCCCCTTGGCCAACACTGGCCTGGAAACAGGGCCCTAAATGAATGTCTCAAGGAGAGATCAATGTAGAAATACAATCTACCTGGCTGCAGAGATAGTTAGGCAGCACCCATTTGCAAAGCTTAAACAGCTTCAAGACTGACAGGAAATTCAGGAGAAGAGGGATGTGTGGCTAGTTGACAGAGAACCATATGAACTCAGTTGGTTCCCTCAGTGCTTACTGAATTTGCTGCCTCATATCACATACCACTATGTTTTTATCTCTGTTGTTTTTAGTATGGTTTTCACAGAAGAATATATGCAGGAAATGGGATATTCCATGGATCATTCAAAGCCTGACTTTCCCTTTTTTTACTTATTTCACGGACTGCTAGAGATTTAATATAGTTCTTAGTTCTCCACATTTGTTTCTTTCTCATAAAATATGCTTGTCTGAGATTGAATCATTTGAGATCCCTGTTTTAGAGGTTGCTATTTTTAGCAAATTTGTTAGTTATTGTGTCCCCATGAGTTAACCCTGTAGCCACTCAGAAGACATATTGAGTACTTCTCCAGGCCCTATAGCAGGCTGACTACAGCATTTTATCCTCTCACCACCCTTTAAAGTGAGTAGGTATTAGCCTCTTTTTAAAGATGAAAAATCTGTAGCTCATTAAACTTAGGCAATTTATCCAAAGTCAGACAACCAATAACACTCAATTTAAAGTCCTCCATCATGGCTGAAACATAAATGCTCCTTCCTGAGTAGATAATCATCTTTCAGATAACATAATGTGAAACCACGTAGTATGATGTCTTCCTTAAAGTTGCAGACCACTTTACAAATTATCTACAAGAGTATATGCTTCTATTTTACCTGGATTTCAGCAATATTTGTTTTTTATACTTGGTTTATACTTTTATACTTCAAGTGTCTTCATGGAGGTGATGATACATTAGGGAAATATTCAAACTATCAAACATTTGGATAATTTGTATTATCTCTTGATAGATATACAGTATACCTTTTATAGGGATACAAATGCTAACATTGATCTCAATCTACTGGCTGGTTGTGATAAGAGGAAAGCACCAGAAATTAGTATGTAATCACAGTTTTCCCACCTTTACTTCTGAATCAGCACTCTAAGAAATAGTAAATGTCTGGCTGCAGATCAGCTGAGCTTACAGTTGTGTGTCCTATTTTTCCACTTTTAATGCATCTGTCACCTTCTAGGTTTTAGCCAAGTTTGCAGAGCCTCAGAATCCTCAGTCAACAAAGTGCTAAAATCCATAACTCTGCAAACCCTCCTTTAACCAATAACTAATGCTCTTCAACTCAAGTGGAACTGAGAAACTTAAGAAAATATGAAAGTTATCCTCTATCTGTAAAGTAGGCTGCTTGTATTTCAACTTTTTTAAGGACACAGAGTAATACAAATATTGATATGCACCATGTATCCTATGCGTATGTTTCATGGCTAACAACCAGGGAAAAGGACAAAACTCTGAAATAGGTGTTAGAGCATACCATGTGTCTGGCAGTATTTTGCATTCCAAATATAGAATTTATATAATATTTATAATATACATATTATTCTAAAATGCCATTATTAAAACAAAATTTAAAAACTGCTTCCATTATACATTTTTGTTTTTATTAACATTCTATTAAGTATTTGTTTATCCCTGTTTCTAAAATATAGGGTGGTTTGGTTACTATTAAGATTAAAATTCTACTCTTGTCTGATCAGGCTGTGAAACAGTGAATAGAGTGTCAGCCTGGGAGGCAGAGGACCCAGGTTCGAAACCCTGAGTTTACTGGCTTGAGCATGGTCGTATCAGCTTAATCGCGGGGTCACTGGCTTGAGTGGGGGATTGTAGACATGACCCGATGGTTACTGCCTTGAAGTTCATGGTCACTGGTTTGAGCCCAAGGTTGCTGGCATGAGCCTAAGGTCACTGGCTTGAGCAAGGGGTCACTGGCTTGGCGGTAGCCCCCTGGTCATGGTGCATATGAGAAAGCAATCTATGAACAACTAAGGTGCTGCAATGAAGAATTGATGATTCTTATCTTTCTCCCTTCCTGCTGTTTGTCTCTATCTGTCCCTCTCTCTAAAAAAAAATAATAATAAAAATAATAATTCTATCTTTATAATCAATCAATTTTGAAAGGAAAATTTTTGAGAAATAAAGTTCTCTTTTGATTTGTATACTATTGGCAAAGAGATAATAGTTTTAATTTTAAATAACTATATTTTTGATAGTAGACTGGTTTATTGAATAAATTAATATCAATAATTTTGATTTCTTAAAACAGCATAAAAGAGTTTTGAAATTAATTTAAATTATATAAGGTCATTTCTCAGACATGGTTTATCAATAACTTGTTCTGTAAAATTATCTGATTTTTTTTTTATTTAAACAGTCCTAAAATCTTCACAATTTACATATAATTATGTATATATTATATTATATATATTATTGCTCTTAAATGCAAATTTACATTTTAAAAAACAGAAGAAATACAATGCAGGGATAGAAAAGTCTTTCTCTAAATAAAATCACTAAGGTGTACCCTTTTTTAATTTATTACCCATAGAAACTATTTCTCAAACCCATGGCTAAGTACTGTATTTAGTTTTTTTATAGCTTTTCTCATAGAAATTCATTTCACAGAAGAATAGAAAATTGAAAAGGAGTGAATTTGTGGCAGAATAATTGATGCCCCTTTAGGTTTTCCCCTTGAGATTGTTCCCATAATAGCTAAAATTCCCCTGATTTAGGTCTCACAGTGTAACCTGTCAATATGTAATTATGATTCCAAAACAAAACAACTCACTTCGCAGTTATGATGTGGATTCTGTCATGCTGTATAAAAAAGACACATTGGCTAGACGGAAGGAATGTCTCATTAGTAGTTTCATATTTAATGATCCACCAAAGTTGGGACTCTAACTGTGAATGCTATCTTTAACAATCTTAGGTAAGATTCCTCCTGAGGCTCTGTAATAGCTGTAAAAGTTTGAGTCTACAACCTTAAATTTGACTGGTATGATTATGGGCATTCTAAAAAGAAATGTATGTACACAAAGCAGTATACTGTATGTGTATCTGTGTGCATAACAAAATCTGTGTATTAATATATAACACCTAATCACAAAAAAGCTACATACTTCATTTATAATGAACATTTTGGATTATGTATTAACTTTGCAGTTCTTGAAGACTGAAACTTTCAAATCAATAAAACGTTTGTATTCTAATAGTTAACTGGATTTATAAAATGGTTTCTAACTTCATGCTAATTATTAAATTAAAGGTTACCTGTATTGAACTGTTAAAAATTTTTCCTTCGCTTTTTTCTCTTTTCTGTAATGTCTTATAGTATTTGCTATTTTTGTTTAGGTTATTAATAACCCAGTATATTTAGCTTACATATGCTAATCCAATGACTTTTTTGTACAAATCCATGTAATTGTAATACAAAAGCATATAATTGCCTGACCAGGCAGTGGCACGGTAGATAGAGCATTGGACTGGAACATGGAGGACCCAGATTTGAAACCTCAAGGTCACCGACTTGAGCATGGGCTCATCTGGCTTGAGCATGGGCTCACCAGCTTGATTGCAGGGTCACTGACTTGAGTGTGGGATCATCAACATGACTCATAGTCACTGGCTTGAGCTCAAAGGTCTCTGGCTTGAAGTCCAAGGTCACTAGCTTGAGTCCAAGGTTGCTGGCTTGAGCAAGGGGTCACTTACTCTGCTGTAGCCCCCTCCCCCCATGGTCAAGGCACATATGAGAAAGCAATCACTGAACAACTAAGGAGCTGCAACAAAGGATTGATGCTTCTCATCTCTCTCTCTTCATGCCTGTCTGTCCCTATCTGTCCCTCTCTTTGACTCTCTGTCTTTGTAAAAAAAAAAAGCATATAATTAAAAATTAATGTTTTTATTGAGCAGCCACTATTTATAAGACCATGCTATAAATTGGATATATAGTACATACATGATATACAACACACACACATTGTATGTGTGTGTGTGTGTGTGTCTTTGTGTGTGTGTGGTTTCTTCTTTCATTGGACTTGTCCAGTGAGGAAGTCATATAATTTATAAATACTACAATAAATTAAATAAAGAAAAATTACTAAATTGTTTTGAGTGTGAAGAAGAACTTGTCATAGTTGGATGGAAATAGTGGTCAAAAAGTGTCTGCAGAAACAATATGTTAGGTAAGACTTAATAAATGTAAATATATGGCTAGATACAGGGGATACCACACAGTAAAAACAAGAATTGCTAAAGAGCAAGGCATATTTAAATAAAATGGCTGTGTTTGGAGCAACATCATTATTGAAGAGGAGAGTGGTTGGCCGAGGAAAATCATTCCTGGCCTTTTGGACTAAGACTTTTCAACATTGTACTAAAAGCAGTGAAGAAACTTTGCCAAATTTTAAGTAAATGCTGGTGTACTGTATTGATGTGAAGAAGATTCAGGGGAGATCTAAGACATTCAGAATTTTGACTCAACAACAAGGTGGATTATAGTCCCATTTCCTTGATGTAGGAACAACTGGAGTAATAACACACGGATGTGAGAAATACAATTGACTATCTCTGTGTTAGGAATCAGTAGAGAGCTACAGCTGCACATGTACACATATATATTTTCAAACGTAAATATGCCAGTTGTTGCTAAGGCACTCCTTATTTCTTCTTCTAAGTTTATTTTTATTTATTTATTGATTGATTGATTGATTTGAGACAGAGAGAGAAAGAGGAAGAGGGAGAGAGGAAAGAGAGAAGCACTCATCTGATGTTCCATTTAGTTGTGCACTCACTGGTTACTTCCCACATGTGCCCTGACTGAGGACCACACCCGCAACACCACAGGATAATGCTAACTGAAAAGCTAATTGTCCAGGGTCTAAGAATTTTAGTTGTAATTGAATCATTTGTGGCTAGAGCAAGGCCAGCCTCTTCCAGTAAGGCAGAATCCACATGAGTTTGGTGAAAAATAAAGATCAACAGGACAGAAATTATGAAGGATGTGACTTTCTCAGAAATTATGGGTGGACAGAAAGAGAAGCAAAGTGATTGCTAAAAACACTTCGGTTTGAGAAAATTATTTCTGAAGATGAATATGATTTAATTTATTTAGAAGACCCATAAGGGAGTAGGAGATTTTAAATGCAATAGATTTAATAGTAGTAAGGAGTACCTCCTTATCTTCTCAGTGGAGAAGATTGGAGGGGTGGAATATAGAACTCAAAAGAAAAGATTTAGAAGTAACAGACACTGCATTTTAAAATAATCTTATAGAGGATATGTTGATAGCTTATAAATGATCAATTTAAGGTTATTCTCATTGGAGGACTTCAATTTTTCTCTTTATTAATAGGCTAGATCATTTGCCTGTGGTGTTTAGTCTGGTTCAGTAAAGAAAGAATGAACAAGAAATGAGATTGTGAAAGGAGGGAAGCAAAACACAGGTTCGAGCAAACTAAAACAGCTGAAAAAGTGTCTGTGGAGAGGGTACCAGAACTGACCAGAGAACCAATGTAGTTGTTTCAAGTAATGTGCAATTTCCAGCTGAGGCTGGTGACCTCCAATATGTAGTTGAACTATCCTGATTAGGTGAGAGATAGTTCTCCAGTAATGAGTAGCAGCTTAGTTGTTAGCTTGTAGAAAGCAGAAAACTGACTTTATTAGGAAGTGGTTTTACTCTGGGTGCTTTTGCCCAGTGTCAAGGGCAGTTCAGGTATTGACCAGAGAGATTTTATGGACAGACTATAAAATTTTGAAACTAAAAGCAGCACAGAAAAAGAAAGCTGAGGAAGACTGATGGACAGAAAGAAAGCAAAGGAGAAAATTAATTGAAGAATCAATAAGGTGAAAGAACACTGCAATGAAATTATTCAGCATGTCTATGTACATGTGCAAGTAATGTTGACTGATTAGTTGTACGCATTTCAGTTATTGTTGTACAAAATAAAATCAGCAGCTCTCAGTTAAAGCCTCTTAATTATGTAACTGCCACTTGATGGTAAAAATTATACAGATTTGTCTATAAATCACTTTGCAGTTCATATACTAGTGCATATACATAATCTCACCCTACTATCTCTTCTCAAGTTTATACCAATCCAGATACTGTGCTAGAATCTAGTGATACAAGATGAACAACATAGGACACTTGCTTTCAAGGAAGTCACATGAGGCAATGGGTAAGTCTATATAGAAGAGTCATGCAAAATTACAGCTAGAAAGTCGTAGTTGAATTGGATCCTAATTTAGAACTAGGAAGCTCAGTAGGTTTAAGAGTTTTACCCAAGTTTATATGTTCAAAAAGAATAAGAATTTGAAGTAGAATCCATCTTCTGACTCTGAATACTATTACTTCATTTTTCCCATTTTGACATACTTCTGCAAAGGCATATACAACACTGGGGAACAATTATTATTTTCATTTTCTGTTGCATGAGGTTTTAGAACTGTTTCTATATATATCTGCATTGCTGATTAAAAATCTAAAATCCGTTTTTTTTTTGGTGCATGCTCTAGTTTTTATGCAATTTAAATTTCTTTTTGTTACAATTAATGGCATGCATTGGTTTTTAAATTGAAATTAAAGGGCAACGACTCTTGGATTGAACATAACCACAAGGCAATTAATGTTTTACAAACATCACTTTTACATAATTGTAGTCATTATTAAATGTAAAAAAAATATTGTCTGATAAAAACATTCTCTAATTTTGTTTTAAGATTGAATCATGGCTTCTTTGAGTAGGTGTAAATGTAAGAATAGTCCTGACACCTTCTGTTATATATGTGGCTGTTACACACTTCAACGTCAAAGGCGCAATATTTCATCATTTATGATGCATGCATATACTGCCTATTTTCAAGTTCCCTTTGGCTATCAAGACAAGAATTGGGCTCCACATATTGTGTGTCATAATTGTGAGGAAATGCTTTGTGACTGGACAAAAAGAAAACGCAAAGGAATGCCTTTTGGTATTCCCATGGTTTGGCGTGAATCTAAGGACCACAGCAGTGACTCTTATTTTTGTCTGATTCATACAAAGAGCATCAGCAAGAAAAAAATGGCATATGATCACATATCCTAATATTCCGTCAGCAATACAACCTATCCCACACTCTGAGACACTCCAGTTTCCAATTTTCAGTGGATTTATTTCTTCTTCTAAGAATGAAGAAAGTTAACATGGTGATCAAGTGTATTTTGATAGGATGCATGAGGAAATGGTGGTAGACTCTGAAGGGTCTTCTTCTGATGCCAAGCAGTCATTAACCCTTCAGCAGTTTCGCCAACCCAAATTGAATGACTTAGTAAGAGTTTGGGCCTATCAAAGAAAGCAGCTGAATTATTAGCTTTCATGCTTCAAGAAAAGAATGTACTTCACTGGTCAGCTATAGTATCCCATTTCAGGAAGTGTGAACAAATCTGTGGCATTATTTTTCTGAAGACAAACACTTTGTTTATTGTCATGATATCAGTATTCTTCTCAGCCAGCTAGGTTTTACTACTTACAATCCAACAGAATGGTGGCTATTTCTTGACATCTCTACATAGAGTCTGAAATGTGTTCTTCTACACAATGGTAATGTTTATACAGCAGTTCCAATTGGTTATTCAACTCATCTGCGGAAGATTATAATGACATAAAAATTGTCCGCGACTTTCTGAAGTATGAGGAGCATAACTGAATCATTTGTGTGTATCTTAAAATAGTAAATTCCTGCTAGGACAAAAAGGATGTTTCACAAAGCTTCCTTGCTTTCTGTGCTTGTGGACAGCCGAGCTTGGGAGAAACACTGGACACAGAAGAAGTGGCCGAAACCTGAAACTCTGGAAGAAGGGATGCAAAATGTTGGGAATGAACCTGTAGTTAATTGAGACAGGATCATTTTTCTTCCACTTCACATCAAACTTGGCTTAATGAAGCAGTTTGTTCAGGCTTTGGCTGAAGTGAATGCTTTCAACATATTATTTCTACTTTTCCTGCCATGTCTTTTGAGAAGATAAAAGCATGTGTATTTGATGGACCTCAAATTCAAACCCTCATATGTAATGAAGAACTTTCTAGAAAGATGAATAAGGAGGAGAAAGCAGCATGACAGTCTTTTGTGGCAGTTACAAAGAACTTCCTTGGCAACAAAAATTAGAAAACTATAAACTTTTGATTCAAAGGATGCTGTTGGCTTTCTGCGACATTGGATGTAACATGAGCATTAAGATTCACTTCCTGAATAGTCACCTTGATAAGGTCCCAAATATCTTGGAGCTGTTAGTGATGAGCAGACTACTGTTAGAGCATCAAACGAGATTGTCATCAACAAGTACACCAACATAAGAGCTACGAACGCAAATTTTTTGCCTGAATAGAATTTAAATAATATTTAAATAATTTTTAAATAATAATTTAAAAATTTGCACAAATTTTATGATTAAAATAAATGTTTTAATATGTTCTATTTTGAACTTGTAGACAAATTCTGATGCAGTCTTTTCTTTTAATGTATTAGTGTACTTATTGCATTATATAAATTATTATATTTTCACAAAGATGATGCCCAAGAAAAAATTCTACTTCATTATGTTAAACTAAATGCTAAAAATTTTACAATAAGTTGGAAAACTAAAGTCTTGAATTGCAGAAAAAACTGTAGCTTTCAGAGAAACACTAATGTCAGATTTGAAATCAGCACACTCGAATTAGGTAAGAACAAGTGTTTTTGTGGATGCAACAAATTTTTTTCCTCAGTGCAATTAAAAGTAAACATTACTGCCAATTTTCTCAACAGCAACTAGAGTAAATTGTAGATTTTAGACATAATCAGATATTAACATTAATTCAGGCATACACAATGGTATATTTTTTTCGAAGTTGCAGTGAAGATAGCCAGAAACAGTATCAAATTTAGAAACTGAAAAAAGAAAAGAAAAAAAAAGGATGTTACTTTTATGTTCAAACATCTGACAATTTTATTATTTCAAAAGAATTATTTGCTCACTCACTGTTGAGATTTCTCATTTTTAATTGTGTATGCAATAGACTTATCAGTCTATCTCATAACCTTTTTATGAGAAATGGCTAATAAGAATAATTATATTAAAAGAGCAATATTTTAACAGTTGAACTGTCAAATGATAATGAGATGGTATCCGGGAGTACAACTAATAATGTAGGGCAAAAGAGGACAATTATTTCTCATGGCAACAAGGTATAAAAAAAAATCAGTGTCATTTAATTGCTATTTTTAGGCTAAATAGAGCTTTCTATGTCTTTGATCATGTCCTTCTCTTTTCCCATAAAATTCAGTCTCTGGTTATTATAATTTTTCACATACTGTTAGGTGAACAAATAATTCTGATAGGTCTACAAATACCAAGTGAAGGGTCAATGTTTTTAAATTAAATGTATTTGTTGCTTGTAAAAAGGTTTCCAAATATATTGAAATATTGTTTGAGATAAGCCATAACAATTCACAATAAATACTTCAGAGGACCAGAATTAGGACAGAATAGCAGAGTATATATATATATATATATATATATGGTGGCATAACTTACCATAGCACACTGAATATTCTCTCATAGAAAATATAATTCAGATTTTACTAGACCTCATCTAACATGTTTCACAAAACAAAATTCTTGCAAAGTTACTTTGAACCAGTGATAAGATTGTGATTCTGTTATGCCTGATTATATTTTAAGATATTACTTATTTAAGAAATGATATGTTTCCATTATTGAATAGTATATTAATATAGATGCTATACATTCTGATTAATTTTTCTTTCCTTTTTTTTTTGGATACACAAAAGTAATGCTATAAGTACTGGAATTATTATTAAATATACATTCTAGACTTACTGTTTTTCCTCTTTTTTTGAGAGCCTTTTATTTAAATGTCTTCTTATTAACAAATGAAGTAAATATTTTCTTATTTTATGTTTTGTAACTGTCATATATGGATACTCTACAATTCTGTGTTCAAATCCTTTGCCAAAAGCACCCAAAATGTGAAATAAAAACTACCATAACCCTAAAAAACACACCAAAATAAGCAAACAGAAAAGATTTCCTAAATGTAACAATTTTGTGGAGATAATAATTTATCTTTTCTTTTCCAAAATCTCACATATTCTTACATTGTTTTCCCATAAAACTATTCCTCTGATTGATTAATTTTTAATTGAAATTTTTAATTGAGGTAATTGAAAAGAAACATGTGGTTTTAGGAAATACTTTAGAAAGATCCCTAGTCCATTTTGCCAAGTTTACCAAATGGTACTATTTTGCAAAACTATAAGACAGAATTTTGACATTTATATCGTCCACTTATCTTACTCAAATTCCATCAATTTTACTTGTGTGTGTGTGTGTTTGTACTCAGTTCTATACAGTCTTACCTCTTGGGTAGGTTCATATATTCAAAATAGTAATGACACTGAATAGTTCCTACAACAAAAAGATCTTTCCCACTGCCTCTTTCTAACCATTCACAACTCCTTCCCATCTTTTTCTCCACTGCTCAACTCATCTAAAACCTGGATAACCAATAGTCTATCCTCCATTTCTTATGTTTTGTCAATTAATAATATTATATTAATGAAATTACACAGTATTCAACCTTTTGCTGTCAACTGTTCTCATTCAATGTAATTCCCTGGATGTTTGTCCAAGCAGCAGCATGTATTAGCTGCTTGTTCCTCTTCACTGCTGTGTAGTATTCCATGGTAAAATTAATGCATTGATTCATTCACTTACTAAAGGATATCTGGGCTATTTTTATATTTGCCTTTAAGAATAAAACTTCTACTAAACATTTATTTAAAAAGTTTTAGAAATTATTATTGATTTTTAGAGACAGACTGAAATCAGTTTCTTGTTCCACTTATTTATGCATTTATTGGCTGCATCTTGTATGTACCCTGACCAAAGATTGAACTTGTAAACCTTGGTGTATTCATCTGAGCTACTCAGCCAGGCTCTACTAAACATTTATTTGCAGGTTTTTGTGTTAACATGAATTTCATTTCTATGGTATAAATGACCAAGGATGTAATTGTTGTGTCATATGGTAATTTTAGGTTTAATTTTATAAGAATTGCAAAGCCTTACTTTCTAGAGAGGCAGTGCCAATTCACATTCCCACAACAATGTAAACAATGTGGAATCTGCTTGTAGATATAAAGTGATTGTATGTCTCCACATCCTCACAAACACTTGATGTATTCAATTAAATTTTGATGATCTCTTGTCTGATAAATCTACAAATTCTCTGAAAGTTCTTCATAAGTAGAAACACCCCCAACCAATAAACAACCCAAAAGCTTATAGTTGATGATTTGACTACAGAATATTTTTAATACGAGTGGATTTTTTAAAAATTATATACAGCTCTGGCTGGATAGCTCTGTTGGTTGGAGTATCATTCCAAAGTGCAGAGATTGTCAGTTTGATCCCTGCTCAAGGCACATACAGAAACAAATATATATTCTCTCTCTCTAAAATAAATAAATAAATATATATATATATATATATACAGTAAGAATGTCCCAGTAGCTCAGTTGGTTAGAACATCATCCTGACATGCCAAGGTTGTAGGTTCAGTTTTTGGTCAGTACACATACAAGAATCAATCAATGATGCATAATTGGTTGAAACAACAAATAAATATTTCTTTCTCTCTCCCCCTTACTCATCCTTATCTAAAAATTAATTTTAAAAAATTGAAGGAATGTCATACAATAAAATTGATAAACATTCATGATACATTGGGAAAAGCTTACATTATTGTAAGTATTGTGCATTATATAGAGAGAAAAATGCCAAAATTTTTCATGTTTAATTTTGAGTGGTGCATTGTAAGTACCTTTATAATTTCTTTCTTTCTTTTTTTTTTCAGAGACAGAGTCAGAGAGAAGGATATACAGGGACAGACAGACAGGAACAAAGAGAGATAAGAAGCATCAATTATCAGTTTTTCGTTGTGACACCTTAGTTGTTCATTGATTGCTTTCTCATATGTGCCTTGACCACGGGCCTTCAGCAGACTGAGTAACCCCTTGCTGGAGCCAGCGACCTTGGATCCAAGCTGGTGAGCTCTGCTCAAACCAGATGAGCCCGTGCTCAAGCTGACAACCTCGAGGTCTCAAACCTGTGTCCTTCCACATCCTAGTCCGACGCTTTATCCAATGTGCCACTGCCTGGTCAGGCTATAATTTATTTTTAATTATCTACATTCTCTAAATTTTCTAAAACGTCAATTTTATTTACATAAAAAACAGTTAATAAAAACAAATATATTAACATGTTAGAATACATATTACTTAATATTTACATATTAAGACCCATATATTATACATCCTAGAAGGATAAAGAAATCATCCACCTTTAAAAACTTCCATTAATTTTTACTTTTAATTCATAAATTTATATCCCTCCTTTTCATCAGAATATTGTTCAAGATGTATCTATATAAGATTTATAAATATATTTTAATGTTTCCCTCTTTGATGTCTATTAGATATTATAAGAACTTTTATCTTTTTCCTGTTCCTAATATAATTTACATATTCCTTATAAAACACTGTGTGTGTTTGTGTGTGTGTGTGCATGTGTGTAATAATCTTCAACTATTAATTAATCTGTTTGGCTGTCATAGAAAAATAGCATAGACTATGTAGCTAAAGCAACAGAAATTTATTTTTTATAGTTCTAGAGACTGAGAAGTACAAGATATATGTGCCAGCCAATTCAGTTACTAGTGAGTGTCTTCCTGGCTGTAAATGGCTGCATTTCACCTTGTCCTCTCATGCAAATGAGTGCCTGTATCCCTCCCACTTCCTTTAAGGGCATAAACCCTATCAGATTATGGTCTCATACTTATGACCTCATTTAACTTTTGTTACTTTTTCACAGGAGCCCTGTCTCCAAATACAGTCACTATTGGGATTAGAGATTCAATGAATGAATTTTCTGGTGAGTGGGAGCATATTTAGTCCATAAAATGCAGAATGACACATAGCAGGCTTGTTTATTAAGCAATTCATTAGACTTTGGCTGCAAACCTATAGAAGTGAAATATAAACCAGAAAAACATATTTTTCAACTAAAATGTAGTTCTAAATTAGGCTGGCATAAATGTGACTGCATGTAATTTATATGATAAGGATTAATATTTCAAGAATTACAAGGATAATTTTGTACCTGTTATATAATTTGATAATAGAAAAAAAAATCAGACTGTTATGTCAATTAAATTTGAATATTTATTTTAAGGTGCTACATTTGACAGTTTTAAAGAAAACTTTATGTTCAACTATTGCTATTGGTGGTGAATTGTGTTTCACTAAAAGTTTCTCTAAACATATTATCTTGGCACATTATGCAAAAGGAAGAAGTATAAAAGCTTAAGAGGCCTATGCATTTTTGTTAGGATTATGCATTTGTGTTATAATATTATTTGTTGAGGTAAGGACGATTGACTTAGTTGATGAAAGATGGATGTATTCAGTATTGCAAAAATGAAATTGAGCTGACAATTGAAGGTTAGCCAGTGATTACCACTGTTGTGATGAATATGAAAAGAGGAAAAAAAGAAGACAAATGTCAAAGGAAAGAGGAGCTGATTTAAAAACCAATGTAAAACAATCATTAAAACTACCAATTTTTTATTCAGATCTAGTTTGATACTGTCATTTATGCAAACCGTTCCTCCCTAAATAGAAGGTGAACTCCTTGAGAAAGTAGCAGTGAAGTAGATTCCATCATATCGTGCGTAGCACCAATCACAGTGCTCTCCCAGAGAAAGGACTGGGGGCACCTTCTAAATGCAATTGACTTACTGAAACACACTAAATTAAAAAGACTTTTCCTTTAGGACTGAAATTTTAGTGAACAATTGTATTTTAAGGATTTTTTTAAACATAGAAAATAAAAAGAATAGAAAATATTTCTCCTTACTATTTTCTTTCATTTATGTACCATTTTTTTCTATATTTTTCACATAATACTAGTAGGTTCCCAGTGATCTTATTACAGTGGTAACTTGAGATACAAATTTAATTTGTTTTGTAACCAAGCTCGTAAGTCAATCAACTCTTATATCAAACTGCCGATACAGGATCCATGTGCCAGCACGCACCTAGGGGCAGCTTCCCGAATCACGACTCATATCGCAGAATTTTGCTCAGATCTCGAACAAAAATATGGACTAAGTCGCAGCTCGTATCTTAAAATTTTATTTTTGCTGGTGTTCGTATCTCAAGGTACTACTGTATACTGTTCTTTCTACAGCTTGCCATTTGCAGTTTTCTTGTATAAAACTGAGATGTGAAAATAGTTTTCATTCCCATTTAAAAGACTATGTTTTACTCTTAAATGAATACATTAAAATTTTGTGGATGATAGTTTAAATAAGATGCTCGCTAACAAAATTATAACTAAATGTTAAAATTATCATTAAGGCTTGGTCATAAATTTGGTTTCTAAAACATAAAAGACAATTCTACTTCAGAACGAGTAATAGGCCAGATCACTTCAACATATCAACTATTGAGTCCTTGATAGGCAATGTCACAAGTAAAATAACTGAAATGAAGGGAATGAAATGAAGGGAAATATAGTCAATAATATTATGATAAATGTGCACAGCGACCAATGACTATTATTAAGTTACATAAATATTGCATCATTGTTTTATACACTTTAAATTAAAAGTAATGTATACCAACTTTCTTTAACTTTAAAAAAAAAGGAGAGACTGCAAGAAGTTCTAGTCTAATCAGGAAAAAAAAAGAAAGAATAAGCTAATTATATTGGACATTTTACTGGATACTGGACAAGGAAACCTCAAGAGAGTCAAGGTCATGAAAAAACAAGACTGAGAAACTGTCACATAGCACAGGAGACTAGGGAGACATGACAACTAAATGCAGTGTGTTACCAGGGATTGAATTCTGGAACACAAATCGGATGTTAATGGAAAAATTAATAAAATTCAAATAATACGTGAAGGTTAGTTATTAGCAATAGACCAATTTCAATTTCTTAGTCTTGACAAATGAACTATGGTAATTTAAGATATTAACAGCAGAGAATACTAGATAAGAAATACACAACAACTTTCTTTATTATTTTTGCAACTTATATAAAAACCAAACAATTTTATTAAAAAGTTTATTTTAAAAACTCAAAAATGCATGCAAAAGATAGAGCAATATTGGTGAAGTCATTTTACTCTCTTTGAAGTGTATACTATATACTCTTAGCTTTTCATTGCCTAGCTTTTTAGTGTGAAGAAAGGGAGAGCAATAAATATACTCAGAGCTTATTGCTATTTCTTTATTAGATAAGGCAAAGGTATATATAGACAACATAGATAACCTAAAAGCTCCTTGCTTCTTGATGTGAAGATAAAATTGAATCAATATCTCCGGTTACCTGTAGATATCTAAAGCTCTGCCTACATGTTACTAATATTTAAAGTGGTCTTGCATTCTTTTATTTTCCTTTTTTTTAAATTTCTTCAAGAGAAAGAAAGAGAGACAGGGACAGACAGACAGGAAGAAAGAGAGATGAGAAGCATCAGTTCTTTGTTGCAGCACCTTAGTTGTTTATTGAATGCTTTCTCATACATGCAGCCGAGCCAGTGACCCCTTGCTCAAGTCAGCAATCATGGGATCATGTCTATGATCCCACGCTCAAGGTGGTGAACCTGCAGTCAAGCTGGATGAGCCCATGCTCAAACCAGCAACCTCAAGGTTTCAAAGCTGGGTCCACATCATCCCAAGCAGACACTCTATCCACTCTGCCACAGGTCAGTTCACAGTGGACTTGTATTCTAATGGCCAGTCTGCTTGCACAAGTTTGCTTCTTTAGATCTCTCTCTTTCTCTGTCTCTCATGTCCACCCCCATCTCTCTCTTTTTAAACCACACTTCCAGAAAGTATTTTTTTAATGCATTAGACTTGTATTTTTAAATATTCTAAGATGGAGAAAAATCTGATGAGTACATCAGATAACTTTAAATTGAACATTAAGCTTTCATGTTTTTCCAGGTTTTTCACACACTTTGCAAACTAGAATTTCTCCCCAGCCCATCCCCATTCTGAAGCATGATTATCACATTCCCTTTTATCTTTTCTTAATCTCTCCCTTCTCTGCTATCCTTACTCCCTCCTGGAGCAAAACACCTAAAACAAACCAATAATTTCTTTTCCTAGACAGAGCAGAAGAGGGCTTCTTAATTTCGTCTTAGGCTTTTGCAACCATTTTTTCACTTCTGAATGTCTCTTCTAAGCAGGGGAGATATGTGGCCAGATGTTAAAACAATGAATATATTTTCCACTTTATACTTGTATTCTGATAGACAAATATATAAGTAACAAGAATGTATGTGAATGTCTGTATATTTTCTAAAAGAAGTTGGGTCTGGCTATATATTTTATCAAGACATGTATGCTTTCATAGAATAACATTTTAGTACAAAAAGAAATCTTATAATTTATTATGAAAATGTTAAATGATAGCAAGGCCTGAAGATGAGATCACTAACTACATGCAATGTAAAGCAGAGTATGAAATAAAGATGGAAATAAATTTGAAACTTTCTCTGTACCAGCATTAACAGCTGTTCTGTCAAAATCTGCTGCTTTTCCACTTTCTGTGAACCTAGGACTGAGAAAATCATTCCAGGAATTGATTTCACTGCACTTTCTTGAATTCTCATACAGCTTTTCCTGTGGCCATTGAGGGTACATCCATTCAAGAAAACCAAAGAACAACCTTTATCACAAAACTAAATAATTATTCTTCTGTATTTAACTTGTTGTCACTGTTTATTTGAATGCTGTCATGTTCTCAATACAAGGGTGAAAATTTGTGCATCAGCATTAGGATCAATGTGAGGTTATAATTTCAACACTGCAATATACTAGCAAAAAAAGATTATATAGCATTTAAGCACCAAACATAAATGAGAATCTGGTATTCAGAATGTACATATATTGATGTGAAATAGTTAATAATACATAAAATCTTTATGATATGTTATATTTGTATAACTTTTTAAGGGATGAATATTCTCTGTATAATGTCTATTACAGAGAAAAGTAGTTGAGTATGTGTGGATGAATATAACCCCTCCATTGATTTATGAACACACACAAAAAAAATCCTCAGAGCATTAAAACAAAAAGAAAACACACCCTACATTATATACTTGATATATCTGCATGAATTTAGCTTTTTATATGCATTTCCTAGATGAATGAAAGATATAGAAAAAAATCACTGGTGAGAGAGAACTCCCTATTGACTGTGCATCAAAGAAAACCTAAAATGTATTGATATTTCAGCAACTAGATGGCATATTTTTCAGTCACAAGTATACTCTTTTCATAGAGGAGAATTAAAATTGCTAGAAGATATCTTCCATTTTCCAAAGCCATTATTTGTTATTTCAGTGACATCACATGTGGTAATCCTCCCTAGTCTCCTTTATCAATCTTTTTTGTTTTGTTTGTTTGTTTGTTTTTTTTTTGGGGGGGGGTATATTTAAAACCATGTTTAAAATCTTTGCCAAGGCATTGAAAAGAGAGATTCAAAATTTCTCATAAAATTATTGAAGCAAGATGTCAATGCCATTGTTCTTTTTAGATCTGCCAGCTCTCTTTAAGATTTTATCTGTCTTATTTATAGTCAGCTGCAAAGCACTTTGATTCATCCCACAATTGTTTTTTAAGCATGGGCTGTGAACCAGGCACATTTTAGCCCCTGGGGATACAATGGGCAATGACAGACAATGAATGGTTTTTACAAAGAGCTGAAGTAGGGGAGGGTAGAACTAATACTTTTTTTAAAAAAAACTATATGAATGATATTTCAGTTGCAAAAAGTGCTTTGATGAAAATAAAACTTAAAGTAATTCAAAACAGGGTTGGATGGGCAGCCAGGCTGCTAATCTAGAATGACTAGATAAGGAGTCACTCTCAAAGAGGTAACAAATACCCAAATTTGAAAACAAAAGAAGGTCAAGAGTGCGATAATAGTTTTAGCAAAGAGCATTTCAAAATAAAACCATGTAAGTGTCTGGTAGATGGAATAGGCTTTTTTTTCCTGAAGAACAGAAAGAAAACCATTGAGGGTTGTAAAGCCAGTAGTCACGGCCACAGTCACAGCCACCTGACTCATGCAGGTTCGCATTAGATTCGAACAGTCGATAATGAAACAATGGAGCCAAGAACTGGTGAACCATCAGCTTTAATTCTAGCTTGCACCCGGCGGGCAAGAAAAACACACACTGGGCTCCAAAACCCACTCATTTAGTGCTCACAAAGCTACTGACTTATCCGAGTTTCCTAAAATCAAAGGTTTCTAGCTCACCAGACTTATTCACCTCTGTTTCCCATCTCCTCCAGCACAAACTCTTAACAAACAGGCTTCTCCCTCAGCATTCTGCCATCTTGGCTGCTTCTCCTGGCCTCCATGTGGCCTTAATCTGCTCTCCTCTCTATACTCAGGAACTAAGAGAGAGAGATCAAGTTACTGGTCTCTCCCACTTTATACCGTAGAATCAAAACCCTTAATCCAATTATACAAACAAGGAAGTCTGTATAATGGGATTCCTCAGGATAGTGCACCACCCTACATCATCTAATCAGTCAAGGGTGTGGAGAAGACCTTACTCTTAAAACTAAACCTTAGGCTACAACGACCCAGCCTGCCCACAGCCTGTTCCGGAACACACATTAATATCAACGAACTTCCATGTGGTCAGCGCCATCTTTAACAAAGTGAGCATAATATATTTTATCTGCCCAACAAGGGTGGAGCCTAGTAAGTGAGGCTGAGTATGGTGGAAGATGAGAGCAATGGACAACAGTCAGATCATGCAGTACCTTGTTCTGAAAATAAGCCATTCAGATTTTATTTTAAGCTCCAGGTAAAAACATCATGAGGTTTGAAGCAGAGGAGCTAGAAGCTCAAGTTTATAATTTTGATACATCACTCAGGGTTAGTGTAAAGGTCGATTTTTAGGAGCAGTCCCCATCTCATAAAAGCAAGGAGAGCAGTTTGGGCATATAGCAGCCACAGCAGATGCTCACACAAGAGATGCTGGTTTTGGCTCAAGTAATAAGGGGTGAAGAGATAGAGCTCAGTGGTTATGCAGAACCTACTTTGGAGGCAGAGCCAATAGGACTTGCCAATAGATCGAGTTTGTGGGGAGGGAGATGGAAGATAGAGGAACCTATAGGACATCACTTGAGATGTTAAACTCTGATATTTAATTCTAAAAATCTAACTGGTGTTTAGTAAGACCATGGATGTTAAATACACTTTGCAGAAGTCAATGAATTTGACTGGAATAGAACGGTTTTAGAGGACATGTCAAACTGAATGTTCTCTAGGGTATTAAACTATATAGAATATATACAAATGTGTATATGCAGCATATATACTTCAGATACACAAATATAAATAGACATATACCCCAAATTTTAATATAGTTGAGGAACATAATCATGAACTGCTAGTTATGCTTTATTCTCTGTCATCTAGGATTGCACCCTGAGTCCTTGTGACTGGGTTTTATACCTCTCCATCTACCTACTCAAGGAAGACAGCTTGGCTCTGACCACTCAAGCATTTAGTACATCTGTTTTACTGAGATCTGTCTGTGTCTAACACATAGAACTCTTTAAAGGTTTAATGATGTGAAAAACACAGTAGACTATATGCTGGATTCAATATATATATATATTAGGGATGATTATATCATCATTGATCATAGATTTACATTTTATTGTTTGAATATTTATTATTACTATTATAATTGTCTTTTAAATATGTTTTATGCTTAACTGTGCTTTTTATGATTCGTAAATTTCTAAACACAATCCTTGACTTCTGGACTGATGTTGGATGACATTTCTATAGGTAGAATCGAGAGGTGAGAGGTAATTGGGCAGTAGTAGAACTGTGACAATGGCTGTGGCAGTGTCTAATCAAATAGTTACATAGGGTGTCCTTAGAACAAAAAGATATTTTTTAGGCTATGTTCCAAAGATGAAGATGTCTTGAGTTATTTTTCCTTTCAACTCGGTGATACAAGAATAGCTTGCAGATGATTTTAATACTTGTTCATTTATTTGAAATTACATAATTGCCTGCTATGACCTCCAGAGTAAAGTGTTTACTTATTGGGTGGCAAGGCTTTGAGGCCAAGATTAAAATGTAGATAAATGCCACCCCGGGATGAGGCCAGTGCATGATTCAGAGTTGCTGAGAACAGGAAACATGCAATCAGGTTCAAATTGTATAGCCTTTACCTTTAGCAGAAAAGAAGAGGCAGGCACAAGATCTAGCTTCTTGCAATGAGTCAGTCCCTCATGGCCAGGGGATCCACTCCGCAGCCTGGCAGGCAATGAAGCTCCACACCCTCCACTTCATGCTGTGGTGGAGGGACCCTAATCACTTCCCCATAGAGTCTGAAATAGAGAAATCTCAGTGCATGCCCAAAGGACCATTGACACGTGCTTAAAAAATAATAAAGAAATGCACATCAAGGGAGAGATAATTCCAAACAAGGTGATCAGGCCAGTGCAAGCTGTGAGGGCTCTTTTTCTTAGTAAGAAAGTGTTTCAGGCTCAAGGCTCATTCTTAGATGATCCTGCAAGGGCAAAAGACTGAATACATAAACCCGCTTTACCCAACGCTAAGGATAAGCAGTTATTGACTGAATAAGTTTGATACTTCTAAGTTTAATTTCTGTTGGTCTTCTATTTATAAAAATATAGTCCTTAGCTATGTCTGATAAAGTACCTAAAAATGCAGATAGCAAAATGAGAAGGAAGTGGACTTTACCTATGGTTGACCTCCATGTCATTTACTTTATATCAAATAGTAACTTAACTTCTTTATATCTTCTATGAGGTCCAATTTTGAGATATTAGAGATAATGTCGCTTTGTAAGATTGAATGACACAACATGTGATAAAATATTGGTCATAAGCAAGCACACCCATTATATCCTCCAGTACAATTCCAGAGAGTTAATTTTCTTAATTTGTTGGCATAGCAAAGAGGGGTTGAAAAAATGTGAGTTCTTAGTAGCTTTTTCATTTATACATTTTTTTTATTCCAAATTACCAAGACAACCGGAAACCATAAAAACAAACATGTTAATAGTTTTAACAGGATGTAAATTAGTCAATAGAGAAGTTAGATGTTTTATTCTGCACTCGCCTTACTAATCCCTTCTGGTTGTGATCAAAAGTAAATCTTGCTAATGGAAACAAGTTTCAAATTCACTGCACCACTTTGGGCCTTTTAATGATTCCTTCTGACCCCACTTCTCAAGTCCTCAAAACTCTTGCTTGTCAGCTTTGTCATTGAAGCATAAATTAAGAACGCTCAACTACCACCAGGTAATTATGTCTCACTTCATTGACAGTCTTCCATTTGGCTTACAAAATTTTAGTCCCTTAATTACAACTAAAAACAATCCTAGGAACAATTTATAGAATAAGCCACTTGAACCTTTGCCTTAAGGAGTCCTGAGAACCAAATTTTCGCTTCTGGCTGACTGCATCGAGAGTGGTCTGAAGGGAACCCAGCATTTTCCAGACTAAACCCATACTTTGCATCAGTGAATTCTGTTGCTGTTAGTGCCTGCCCTCTCTGCTTGAGGCGCTGACTTTGGCAATTGCTCCAGAGAAACTGACTGTGTACTAGGGCACTTTCTGAAAGTTTCAGGGAGGGAAGAAAGGCTTTTTTCTTTCTGTCTGTGCCAAGGAGGGCTTTAGGGGTATTTTCTTCCTCAGCAATTCTCTAACTTTCCTCTTGTGAAACATCTTTTTTTGTACTTTGCAGAGAATAGAATCTCACCAGAAGCCCTCTGCAATAACTGCAGAGAAGCACCAACAGGAATCCAGTGTGCTACTGCTTGCCTTCCACCCTTCACAGGGTGACTGCAGGACAGAACTTTTGACCTCTTTTTAAACTATGCAAACATTTTCATGTCATATACGCTTTTTAAAATACAAATATGTGTAACAGTGTGAAGTGATTTCCTAAAGCAGTCTTCTTACTTAACTGGACTTTCATGTAATAATGGTGCTATTTAGTAATAACAATGAAAGAAAGAGTGGTGTGGCTGGCTTATTATCATTTATTTCTGTTCTTTGTCTACAATTTCATCATACTTCTGACATTCTATGCAATTCTATTATAATCTGGATATGTACTTTTTATATCTTTATCTTTATATACAGATGATAAACCTTTTCTAAGGTATCTTCTCCATATACTGGTCATACTCTTAATTTTAAGTATAATAGAACTTAAATTTATAAATATTTATCATATTATATTAGACCAGAATTTTTTTTTTGCTTTAGATTTTTCCTTTGTTTTTAAAAAAGCTTACTATATTTATTGGAAATTCTACTATAACTAGTGCAGAGGGAAAATGACGGGTCCAGTACAGTAAAAGAACATTAACAATTGTGTTAACATGCACATGGTGATTTTTATATAAATTGATGAGAAGATTAACTTTCTCTGAAATTTTCTAATATTCAGTGAAAGAAAGATTCTTAATAATAAAATATTTCCAAAATATAACTTTATAAAAGAGACTATACTTAATATCACTTATTAAAAGTCTCTATAATATATTGTTTAGTGATAAATTTCTATATTTTTAAAAATTACTAAATAACTTTTTTAGATTAACCCAAGAAATTCTTCTAAAATTCTAACCAAAGCTTTCTGTTAAATAATTATTAGCTTCTATTACAATATAATTATGTCAGTAAGAGTTTTGCATGGTTTATGCACAAAAAATACATTTCTTTTGAATGTCTGCTGGAAATTTTTTCCCACTTATATTTTTCTCTTATGTATTTAAACTTGAAAGAGTAAACTTCTTTCTCAGCAGTGTTTGGGTGTTTCTTTGTCCATAATCTTATTGATAGGTTTCTTTGTAATTTGTAACGAAGAATTAAGATCAACCTGTAATCTGTTAAAACAGTGCTAAGCATGCACTTCAACCACTAGCTCTGATAAATCCTTTATCTTTGTGAGGAAGAAAGGCTCTTAAGTATAGACTTTAAATAACAAAACATAGCTGCCATTCTAGTTTTACCTGTCACATGCATGCCGTTTCATAAGTTTTTTTCTTCCTACTTCAAAGCTTACCCTTTTTGTTTTGAAAAAAAAATATTCTCTATTATCTCAGGGAAGCACTGTAGAACATTTTCAGTTATCAAACAACTGTAGTTTGAATGTTTGCCACAATAGAGATAATATAAAACACAAGTTAGGATTTTTTTTCTGTAATACTTTGAAATTTTTATGATTAAGTTATACATTTCATGGAAGCATCTTAAAAAATAATTTACTGTTAAACTTAATCATCATGTTACAATAAAATTTACAACATATAAACTATTGATTATTGCTATGGAAAGAGTAAGCCTAAATGTTAACAGCAAACAGAACCAGATATTAGACCTCAGACCTTGAGTTCTGGCTAAGAATTTAGAGCTAAAACTCAAATACAAGTGGAAGATCATTTAGCAAGTGACAGGGGTAGAAGAAGGAGCCAGGTGGGCTGTGTGGACTCAGAAAACAGTTACAGAGACAAACAAAGGACCTTTAAAGCTTAAGAGAAAGAATGGCAAAGAAAATGTGCCTAGGGGAAGGGGACAGGGGTAGGGTCGAGGGTGCTCTAGAGAGAGACAGAAAGAAAGAGAGTGCATACATACACTGGGTCCTTCATCTTGTGGGGTTTTATCTGATTTCCAAATACAAGAATTTTAGTGGAGGTCTCAGGGGAAGAGTTCAACAGAATATTTATCAAATTTTCAGATGTATCTTTTCAGGCTAGTGGTCTCTACTGATTGGGTGGCACTAGGGCAGGGAGTCATTAGTCATCACAGCTGGTGCTGAGGTCAGCCATGGCATAGCCTTGCCTGGACTTGTGCTTTTCTGGGCCTGAAGCTGAAATACAACTGGGAACTAAGAGTTATCTATACAGTTTGACCAAAATGCTGTCCCCATGGTGAACAGACCTGAGGCTTTGTTCCTAAAATTATTTAATGTGGGTTAGAACCTCATTGTCTTGAGGACTTAATTCTTATTGGAGTGGTCATATAAGGGCTTGTAGGGGAGTTGTATAAGGCTATTTTCTGGTCCTCTTGTTCCTCTTCTTGGGGGTCTACCACATGACTAGTGGTATGCCAGGGGAGAAAGATCAGGGAGGGTCTGAACTGATATGCTAAGGGAAGAAAGGTCACCTTGAGGACAAGGTCCCACCTTTCAGTACTTATTCTTTCAGCTCTTCACATTGCTAAATACCCAGGGCTCTTCACCCAGGTGATTGTGGATATCTGGCTTATTGTTCTTGCTCTGCTCATGTCTGCCTAACAGCCTACTATATTATCATTAAAAAAAATCTATCTGCTTCTCTATCTATATTTCCAACCCTCCTTGCAGTTAAGCAGGCTTATCTGACTTATTCTGGTCAATGGAATATGAGTTCCCGACTAATGTAAAGCCCAATTTTCCAGTCTGTCTTTATGAGCTGAGATGACCTACAAGGCTACATATTCCAGATGGAACATCTACATGAAAATAGGTGTTAGCTTGGTCCCTGAGTGACATTGTGAAGAAACACTTACCTGTGAAGGTCATGTAATATTAGTAAGAAATGAACTTTTAATTTTATTATAAAAATATGTCTTGGTTAATTTGTAATTACATCACAACCTAGCCTAATCTGGATAATATGATTATAGACTAACTAATAAGTAGAAATTATCATGTCACCATAAAATGATACTGGTATCTTTCATGAAAATTTACTTTAAAACTTTTGAAAATAACTTATTAGTTATATTATCCATGTTAAATTAGGGAGTTTCTTAATATTCTTTTCAGTTTCTTACATGTCAAGGATAAAAATGAGTGAAAAACTGGAAATGAGTGGAATTACTTTTAGCGGAAAGAATTATCCTTACAATAATTCATCTTACCAGACAAGATTCAAGGTCAGAAAAATCTCTAGAGTTTGTGAAGAAATTATAGGTTAGTTCCTCTAAGAAGACAGTTTTTAATTTACTTAAACATCCCACTAGAGTATTTTTATGTTGCTGTCTCAGATTCTGTTGTCAGATATCTTCAAAAGAAGTTCAAAATGTGATTTGTTTTATTCAACTGTATATAATTTTATCTAATCGCCTAAGTCTCCAGTTTTATTTTAAAACCAATTTAAAATCTCAAGACTGATTATATTTTATTGTTTTAATAGAAATTCACATAAAATGTGATAACACTTGATTTTATCCACCAGGTTATCTAAAATTCTAACTCTATTTTTAAAATTCTGAACTGTTTAACAACCATTGAAGAAAATGATTAAGTTCCTGCTATTTTTCAAATGTTGTGAACTAGAAATAAAAACTACTTGTAACTTTGTTTATTTAGAGAAAATCTTCCCAAGGTTAATTACCTTTTTACACACAGAGAATTAGAGTTTATACCTTAACACTTGATTAGCAAACTACTTACATTATTGTAACCAGTTTTCTCCTGTACCAACATTTTATACTCATGCTTTAGGAGAAATAAACAAATAAACTAAATAGATATGTATAAATTAAAGTAACATTTATCTACAATATTTTAAAAATTCATCATATATTTAAGGGCTATACCTCTTGTTAAAGAAACTTATTTTAGGACTCAGTGAACAAAATCAAAATGGGTTTTACTTTGTAAATAACATTAAGTATTTGTAGTCTATACTCAGAATGAGACGGAAACTAATTTTATGCAACTCATATGTTTTAGATGATAGAGGTTAAAGAAATAAATGTCACACATCTTGTCCTCAGAATCTATCAGTGTAATGAAGAACATTGATGTGTGATAAAAAACTTCAATACAAGTTGACTATTTAACTATTGTTATAATGTAACTAGATACTTTAATATGTAAAGAAAACTTCAGATAGTTTCAGGTGAGAGATTAAAAGAAATAATGCAAGTCTGAATAAACAAGTAATGATGCTAAGTAAATTTGAAAAATATAATTTGCATATATATATATTTAATTTGGCCAGTGTTAGAATGATAAAAGGAACAAAGAAATTTAAAATTGCTACTTAGTTTTCAAGCCTAAATCACCCAATAATTTTGTTAATTTTATTAGAGAATATATAAAAACAAACACTTGAGAGAAAGTACTTTTTTGTTTTTGTGAAATAACTCTTGTACCTTTTATAAAAATTATTATTCAGTGAGAGAAGGGGAGGCAGAGACAGACTCCCACATGTGCCCTGACAGGGATCCACAGGACAAGTCTGCTAGGGAGTGATGCACTGCCCATCTGGGGCATTGCTCCAAGAACTTTTTAGGTCCTGAAGTAGAAGCCATGAAGCCATTCTTAGCCCTTGAGGCCAATTTGCTCCAAGCAAGTCATGGCTTCAGGAGGGGAAGTGAGAGAGAGATTGAAAGAGAGAGAGAGAGAGAGAGAGAGAGAGAGAGAAACAAGAGGAAGAGAGGTGGACAAGCAGGTGGTCACTTCTCCATATGACCTGACTGGGAATCAAACCCAGGACTTCCACACGCCAGGCCAATAGCTCTACCACTGAGCCAACCAGCCAGGGCTCTTATATCTCTATTGTGAATATATAATCTAGTACAGAATTGGAATAAAAGGAGCATTTTTAAAAACAAACACCCCAAACTACTTTATATTGTATATTATATTCATCATGTTTGTCTAAGGCCATTATTTAATTTAAATCTAATATTTATAATTAATTTGCTAATATGTTTGGTTTTTTTTTCAAATTTATTGTTACTCTTTAGCAACTTGTTTTTTGTTTTTTTTTTGAAGCTCTAGATTTTTTTAATTCTATTAATCTTGCTTATGATGATGTCCTATACCTAGTCAATAAAAATCTTGCACTTTAGAATTTTTATGTTAGGCAACAAAAACATCCAACAGCAAATATTTTATTAGACACCACTTTTTAAAATAAAGTACATGGATTTTAACTATTAATTTATTTGACTTCAGAAGAAATATTTAATACTATATTTATATATCTAACTATCCATTTAATTATTTTGTGTGCTAATTCAATAAAATTCTGAGGCTGATTAGAAATGTTTTATTGTCTTAAACTTTCAAAAAATTATGATTTTTGCACCTAATTTCTTGAAAAATATTTTATTTAATTTTCACTTTTATAAAAGAAAATTGTTCTTTTATACTGTTGCAACAGAAAATACAAAAGTTAACTATAGCTACATATTTAATGTCTAGAAAATAAGTGTTATGTCTTTCTCAAAACTTAATTTTAGGGTTTAAAGAGTACTCCATAGGTAGTTAGAAAGAAGCAGTTACTATTGATTACTAATTGGCTCAACTTCTCTAGAAAGGTTATTAGTTCCTAAAATACAGAACAGAGTGTTATAAACAATATTGTGCTCTCCCAAGTCAGTCTTGGACTAACAATTCCTTGTCTGAAATGTTCTTTTGACAGAGCTTATGCATCTCAGGAGCTCTGATGTAAGGAGCAATTTAGAATTAAAGACTATTTCATCAATTAAAAGAGAGAATGCTCAGGAACGCCCACATAAGCCATATAAACTCTAAGTGAATGAAATGGAATAATTATAACACCTACTGATAATTACTCATTGTATATAAACATACTTTATGAAACTAAAAGTAGATAATTCTGGATTTATATGATTGTAACTGGAAATAGATGTAATGTGAGATATTATCAAGTTGCAGAGTAAATAATATATCTACATTATGTATATAGTTCATTTTTATATACAAGAGAAACTTGATATAAATAAGGGATAACTTTTGATATCTTCATAGATTTATAAATGATTGAACATAGAATTGTTTGTGTGGGCCTCTGGCATTTTCCAAGATCACTTTCTACTGAGGGTCACACAGAGGTGGAGAATAATTTAGGACACAGGATCAGTATCAGAAAATTTTAAACAAGATCAGATATCTGGGGAAATATGTATAATACCTCACTTAATTTCTGTGGATTTGTGATGGTAGAAATCTCAGAAAAATCTGTTAAAACCTAGACTGGGGTGGAAAGTGAGTATGACCAAACTGGAATAAGAAACAGGCACACATGGGCTCATATTTGGTGGACTAGAAAGAGAACTTTATTTGGGACTGACAATTATAACAAAATCAGCATTAATATTCTTTGTGTTCGGCCTGTTTATAAATGGGTTTATTTTATGTTTAATATTCAGCTATAAATAACAGAAAAATCACATACTTAACTCATTGGGATAAAATCTCCATTGATTTCTTCATTCATAAAACTGAATAAAGCAAATGTAGGTTATTTAGCCTTTGAAAGTACATCCTATATTGTAGGCTATATACAGTTTGTCCGTAAAGTTTGACTTTTGACTGGTCACAGGTCAAAAGTGCACCATGACTTTACGGACACACTGTAGTTTCACTTCACTTTTTAAATGTGAAAAGTTGTTTCACATTATTTGCAATACAAAAAATGAAGAATTTACAATTTAAAAATATACATTGATAGTAATAGTAATCATAACCATGGAATTTAAATTCACTAAGCTTTTTCTACTTGATAATGAGCTCTATTGAAGAACTTTATTCTCTTGTATTGCTAGGACACCAATGTTTATGCTGGCACTCAGGTAAATAAGTACAAGAATTAAAAAAAAAATTGATTAGCTATCAGTACAAGTATGCCTTAAATTTGACATGAGTTCTAGAATTCTTTTATTTCCTGTTACTTCCTCCCTCCCAGTTTTCTTCGTGTTGCCATATTCTTCATATTTCTTTCTAATTCAATTCTTTTTAATCAAGAGAAAGTCAAGGAACAGCATATGATTCAGGCATTTTTTCTTCCAATGGTGAGCTGTGAATGCGATGAATCATACAAATGCTGTAATGCTATGAATCATATTCTCTTTTCTCTTCTTCAGTGAGATGCAATGTGCTTCAAGTTTTAATAGTAAAAAAAATAACCTTCTAGTTTCCCTTTGGCAAGAGGGATTAAATTGTCTATCATCTTTTGGGATCTTAATTCTAAGGTCATTTTAGGAAGGTTACACATTAAGTTAAGGAAATGACACTGTAGGCCAATTTAAAGGAAGAGAGTTTTTACTAAAAAAGTTCTGCTTCCCCCCAAAAATGAGAAATTAAAAAAATAATAAAATAAAGAAATGACTGCAGAGTCACCCTGAGCTTGAAACTACAGCTGGCAAGCTGTGAAAATAGATGAGCCACATTTTTGAAAATTTAGTGAATTTTATTTTCCTTTCCTCAGTTGAGCATAGTGTCAAGGGACTAATCAAACAAAGTGTAGTGGAGAAATCAAGGATATTGGTCTAGAGTATCATTTGAATGTTGTAAACATTCAGTACACAATGTCTCTCTAGTGTGTTCATGAATCACTAAAAGGTAAAGAATGACTATTCTTTGATAGAAATGTCAGGCTGTATAGTCAGCATCATCCCTCTTCCTTCCAACAATTCTGCTTTAGTTAAGACAAGGTTTATCAGCAAATAACCCAAAACAGCACATGGCATTAACAAAATAATTTATTTTTCTTGCACAAAAGTTTAGGGCTGTTTAGGAGCTTTGTGCTATCAGCAACACAGGATCTTTTTGCTTGTTGCTTCACCATATTTGTCTCTAACTTAAGGTCCAACACAGCAGCTTTAAAACCCAGGCAGACAAATGGTGTAGGATAAAGTATAGGTCAAAAGTATTCTATGGATAGTTCTCTTTACAATTCAATGTTTAGTATTTAGCCTCAAGGTAGCTTTGATGATATCCTGTGGTAGTCACATGCCCAACCTAAATGTGTATGTCAATGGAACAAAGAGAAAGAGATGTTGAAGAAAAAACAGAAATTTCTGCACCATGTTTGTTTTAGAGAAGTGCTGAAAGTTTTGATATAAAAACACCAACAGATTTTTAGGTGCTATTACTTAGTAAGAATTTTATAAAGTTTGCATAATATTCTATATTTATCCCTTATACTTAAATCATGCAATAGTTGTTATAAAATACAAATATAATTTGGCTAAGAGTAAGCAGATGAGAATATAGATTGTATGTATAAATAAGTCAGAATTAAAGAGTTAAAGTCTCCTCTATTGAATTTATTTCAGTACCTATGTTTCTGAATTATAGACTTTTTTATTATCAATTATAGTTGCTTTTTTGTTAAATATAGAAGTCAAATTTTTAATGAAGAACTTTTATTTCAATTAATATTATTATAATTTGTTTTTAACTCAAAAATCCCAAGAAAAAATAGCTTTATTATACTCTTGAATTTTAGTGGCATTTCCTGTAGCTTTATTTATTATTTCTTTTAGCATTATATAACCAAAAAAACTGACCAATGTTTCTAATGTGATATATTACTCATGTACACAGATATATTTGTATATATGTATTTTTATTTATTTCACTGGTATACACTGATGTCTTTAATTCTATTATAACATACTTAAATGTAAGAATACTAGATTTAACAAAATTCAGCAGAATCCTATAATAAAAACTTTGCAGACTTAATATGTTACTCTGCAGTTTAGCTTTTCCAGAATAGATTGTGATATGTAAATATATTGGACCACTGATTCTCTATTCTGAAATCAATCAACAGAACCAGTATCTGTAGAAAATATTTTAGGAAATGATAAAAATTCAAATGATATAGAAATAGTTTCACTTAATAAAATCAAATCACAAACTTAACATGCACTTGGTTTACATAACCCTAGGAATGAGAGTCTTCATAGAAAGAGGTAGGTATCCATGTTGGTTATTTTTTTCAGGAACACTAAGAATATTTAAAATGAAAAATAATTTCTATAAAAATTCTATAATTCTAATGAGTTAGCAAAATGTAAAAAAATCAAACTTTATTTTGAAAAATAACCTATAATGTATTATAATATATTCATTATTTAACTTAACTTATTTGGTCATATCTGCCCAATAACAAGTGATTCCTTTAATCATTTTCTTTACTGCTCTCCTTTTCATGTAATATCATTTATTATTCACCTTTATTTTATTTTACTACACATAGATTAAAAACAAAAATGAGAGCTAAGCATCTATTATTAAAAGCCTACGATACAGCAAGAACAATGTTCAGTGCTTAGAATATAAAATAAAGGTAATCATGGACTACACTAACTTTATATATAAATATTAAAAAAGACAAAAAAATGAATGCCTAGCCTGTTTATAATTTAAAACTATGCAAAACTCTTTAGTGTTGATTGAAACAGTTGTCTAGGATGAAGAAAATATTCATATAATCAAACTTTTAATCACCTCTAAGAATATCAATAGCATGTTTATTAATTGTTGAAAGGCCAGAAAGATATTTGTATTTAATGATGTAATTTAGAAACAATTAATTGGTGAGTAACTACAAAAAACCAAAATTGTGAGTCCTGTTTTCTTACCACAGTGCATTGAAATTAAATGTTAATAACAAGATTGAATAATTCTTGCATGAAGATGTACATAGCACTAAAATGGTAGGCTATTTTGAAAATTAGAAAAATATAAACATTATATAACAAAAAAAAAAATATATATATATGCTATATATATATATATTTTAAAGTCAAATCCCAAAACTGGATCCTTTGATTATTAATATGATCAGTAAAATAAATTTTTAAATAACTGCTCAATCAACTAGAGAAATTAGGAAGAGTAATCCAATCCAAATACTTGATGAGAAATAAATTAATAAATAAAGGGAGTATGACTTAGGAAACAGAATATAGTAGAATAAACAAATATATAAAAAAACTGGAATGATTAATCAGTAAGACAGTGAGAAAATACAAAGAAGTAGGAAAAAGAAGGTATAAACTAAACAATGAAGAAAAGTACAACTTTAATATATGCAATAAATATTTACTATTTCACTTCTTTTTTTTTGTATTATTTCAAAGTAAGAGGAGGGAAGGCAGACAGACAAGACTCACACATGCGCCTGGCCAGGATCCACCTGGCATACCCACCAGGGGGGATGCTCTGCCCATCTGAGGCATTGTTCCATTGCAACCAGAGCCATTCCAGTACCTGAGGTGGAGGCTGGGGAGCCATCCTTAGTGCCTGGACCAACTTGCTCCAGTGAAGCCTTGGCTGCGGGAGGGAAAGTGAGAGATAAAGAGAAAGGAGAGGGGGAAGTGTGGAGAAGCAGATGGGCATTTCTCCTGTGTGCTCTGGCAAGGAATTGAACCTGGGACTTGCACACATTGGGCTGATGCTCTACTGCTGAGACAACTGGCCAGGGTCTACCATTTCACTTCTTAATTAAGGTAATTCTATAAATTCTAAAACCAAAAACTAACACAGAATAAAAGCTTGAGTTATCTGAGAAGTTGTGATCACAGCCTGTAGAATCAGAGTATCTGTTTCCAGAAACTAGCTCTGCCAATTATCTGTTGTGTGAATTTGGGTGAGTATGGGAACTCCCAAAAGCATTGTTTCTCTTTTCTGTGGAATGAGAATAACAATATAACCTACTAAATAATATTGTTATAAAAATGAAGTAACATATGTAAAGACACCTAGTATAATTTAAGCACGATAATTAAAACAAGTGTTTATACCTCTTCTATTATCAATGGCTTTATATAAATCTTCACTGCTTAAAATAAAAATAAAAGTAAACATACTTCCTTTTTATTCCTAACTAATATGCTGCTCACAAAGATTAAGGGATCAAGGCATTTGCAGATAGTCCAATACTTTCAGCCTTTTTTATAGTGCATTTTCACCAATGAAATAAAAGTCGGTTTTGCATCTCTTTTGCATAATAAAACAACTTTCTTTGACTTGTCATTTGTTTTTCTGATGTTCTTGTTTAATAAGTAAAGTCAAATGCTTCTTTTTTTATCACTTCATATTTATTTTGAAATACCCCCTAATTTTTGTGAACAGTATATTTGGCATTCTATTTGTCACTTAATTTTGTCCTCATTACAAATCAAAAAATATTTTTCTTACATAACAAAAGGGCATATATCAGTAAGCAATACTTTTAAAAATGTATGAACAAATATTAAAATCATTTCAAATATGTTTTATTTTTATTAGGACAAAATACTCATTTATAAGAGAAAAAATATTCCCATATAAATGTAATCAATTCATTCTTACCCAATTAGCACTCTCATATGCAAATATATACAAATATACATACAAATATATATAAATACAAAATATATATAAATATATACAAATATATATGTATACCTATAAATACATGTGTAAATATATACAAATATATATGTATACCTATAAATACATGTGTGTGTGTGTGTTTGTGTGTGTGTGTAATTTTCTAAAGCTTTTAAAGAAATATACGCTGGATAAAAGTACCAAGCAAGGCCTGACCTGTGGTTGCGCAGTGGATAAAGCATCGACTTGGGAACACTGAGGTCGCCAGTTCAAAACCCTGCACTGGTCTGGTCAAGGCACATATGGGAGTTGATGCTTCTAGCTCCTCCCCCCTTTCTCTCTCTCTCTCTCTCTCTCTCTCTGTGTCTCCTCTCTAAAATGAAGAAATAAAAATAAAAATTAAAAAAAAAAAAGTACCAACCAAATAGAATGACTAATTGCAATGAGATGAGAAAAAGTTAACTGTTCTCTCACTTAACAGTGGTATGTTTTCCTTGAATTAACTAGCCAAGTCAAAGGACCTTTTAAAATATATTGCTCATTCTTTTTTTTTATATTGCTCATTTTTAATCATAAAATACTGAAATAAAAAAAAGATATCAATGCTTTTTTTGATAAAATTGAAGATCCTTTTCAATTTTGCTTACTTTGGAAGAATGTTTCTTAATATAAAAGGGAACCTGTCAGTGTCATGAATACTATTTATAATCACCTTTGAAAAGCTAAAATAAGTTTCTTTTTCCATAAAAATTAAATTCTATATCATTTACATGGATGATTTAAAGTGGATAACACTGTAGTTATTTTAGTCACAACAAAATATAAATCTAAGGCCAAGTTTTTTACTATATGAAAAGATTAAAATAAAATTTTTAAGAAGAAAAAATACTAGAATTATTTTTACAATAATGGGTATTTAAAAATAATGTTTTGACTTATATGACTCTAATATTGCAAAGTTAAAAATGTCTATTTCAAAAGACATTAATGTTAAGTTGCAGTATATAGCACCTCATCACACAGTGAAAAAGGTATACAGTAATTGTTCTTTTCAACATTAAGTCAGTTGAAAAACAAGTACTAAAACATACACACACACACCATAAAGCTTTCTACAGTTATATTGCTTTTAAGGTCATTATTTTTAATCAAATATTATTGAAATAGTTTCACAAGTTACTGTTTGTAAGTTTTATATTAAATTAATTGAGGTGGCATTGGTTAATAAAATTATATAGGTTTTAAGCTTACAATTCTTTAATACATCATTGTATATTATATTCTGTGCTTATTATCTATCAAAACTCCTTTTCTTGACCCTTTCCCCTTTACCACCTCCCCTCACCCCCCTTTTTCTCTGAGTTAATTTATATACAATCATATGAGTTAATTTATATACTTACATATCCATTTGAAATTTTGGATTATGTAAAAATGTGTATTCTATGTTACATGCTTAAGAATCTTGCCCTACATGAATGGGAAGATAGAAAATTCACTTTTTTAAAATTACAGTACTTCCAAAAATATTTCTTTTCTTAAGTTATTAAAAATAAGCAACAATATGATAGTTCTTTAATATTCTTCCATAAAATTAATGGAAAAGTTCATGGGTACTTTTACTTTTTATCAGAATTGAAGAGAAACATTGCATCCCAAACACATACAGTCAGAATATGGGAAGGTTCTTGCCAATACTGGAGGTAATGCAGAATGCAGTCACATTTATTCCCTTAAGAAAATCTACTATGGTTCAGTGAAAGAGAATGACAATGGTTCTTAGAAAGTCAATTTAATTAACCTTAATCTTCAATCAATAGCTTTGTATGCTCTATCGATTTGAACAAAGAAAAAAAACATTGCTATCAAATGGAGGATGTAAAAATACTATTTTTCCCCACTAGAACAGATAAGTGCTCTCATTTTAAGCATAATGCTCCTAAGGCACTCTAAATCTACAAAATCCCACACAGTGTATATGAGTCATAGCTTGATCTAAATAGTGGGTAAAGTCCTATTTACCAACTGCTGCTTACACAGAAAGTAATAACTGATTAATGTAAAAAGTTATCAATTGAATTTAATTTTTATAAATTTGGTGCTGTAACTGGGTTGAAGGCTGAAGTAATTATAAGATAATAAACCTACATAATTTGTCAAATTGTAAAAACCTAAATTTATCAGATAAGAAATAAAACTGATGTACCATCATATAATTAAAGCAAGTTCAATTTTTATTACATATATTCAAAGTCTTACATGGTAGAAAAAATAGTGAAATGGGGAAAGGGATTCTTCCAAAATAGGATATCTTTAAAATACCATGTTTGTTGAACTGAATTGAATTGTATTGAATTCAGTCAAAACTCTTTTCTCATCCAATTTATTTTTCCCTGAGAGAATTAACTCACTAATCTGTTGTGTGTAGAATACAATAAGTTACTTCCATTAGAGTGAAAATGAGCCGCCAAGTCTGTCAAAGACACTTTCAAGGTGTGTTGCTCAATTTAGAGCCATGCTGCAACCAAAGACTCATTAAGCTCATCTAATTAAATAAAAACAATAACCCAAATAATTAAGGACAAACTCATGACCTAATGATCCCTTAGCTTTTCACTGATATAAAATGAATTTTAATTACCACTAATGGTCCACGAACACCTAAGGTATGACGCAGTTATAATCTACCCTGAGGGAGTCTTTCTTTCCTTTTGTACATGAAGTATTCTTTTGAGACTGGGTATTAATTACTCTTACACAGAAACAAATGTATGTTAAGTTCTCAACACATTTTATGTCAACTGTCAGCATAAGTATACATAAAATTTTAATTGTGTCCTGGGTGGCTTCTAATATAAAATTATCCTTGAGAGCTTTTAGAGCTTTACACTCATTTGCCATGTAAAGAAAGCTAATAACTAATTTTCTGACGCTGTTTAGTCAGCACGAATTATGTTGAGTTTACAAGAATTAAGCTGACAGTTTGATATGTGGTACAGATCAAATTTAATTTTCTACTAAAATTACTAAATTTGCAAAACCAACACTACAATGTACTCTGTTTATTTGAACCAACTATTTCTTTTTTAATAGCTCCTTCATGAATATGTGTGTATAAATAGCTCCCCCCTCCTAAATATAATGTATTGTTGCTCAGTTATATTTAGAAGTCTCTTTAAGAACTTATCTTTCTTATTCTAAACTTTGGATTCTTTTTTGGGTATTTCTTAGAAATAAATTTTGGAGAGACAGCAAAGCAAAAACCAGGTAATATTAAACTATTAGTCCTTATAAAATTAATCTATATATCAGATTTCTATTATTGTGTAAAAACAAAACACACCAACCCTAAAACAATCTAATTTAATGCAATCACTATTTGTTTAGCTTATGATTCTGTGGGTCAGCAACTGGAGCTGAGCTCAGCAGTGTGATTCTTCTATTTATGACTGAGCTCTGTGATTGTGTTCAGTTGCCGGCCATATATGGTGGACAGGCTAGCAGATGACCAATTTAAGATGGCTTAACACATCTCTGGTGGTTAATTTTTTGTTGACTGAGATGAAAAGGCAACTGGGATATATGTCTCCTACCATCCCACAGGCTAGCTTAGCCTTCTTTCTTCTCATGGCAACTTTGCTGATTGCAGTGGTAAAAGTGACAGCTGAAAAGACCTCCTGAATTCCAAGCTCAGAACTGGCACAACTCTCTTTATTCCACAGTATCTTGATCAAAGGAAGTCACAAAGTTCATCAAATGACAAAGCATAAATAAATAGACTATACATAGTGACTGAGAAAGCTTCCAAGTTACAGTAAAAAAGAACATGTGATTATAGGGGTAGAATAGAGAATTTTGGTCATTTTTGCATTCAGTTACAGGATGTTTGTCTAAAATTGAAGGGTTTAAAGCTCTACACAAGGATCCTGGTTTAATTGGTCTAGAAACCACTTCAGGAATATTTATAGAAAAAGAACAACCCACAGTGACACTCATAACACCTGTGTTCTAATGAAGTTGGGCAAGTCATAATTTTCTTAAATATTATTTTTCTCACTAATAAAATGATGGATCAGACTTGATAATTCTAAGTGCCCAAGCAATACTTGATTTTTGTTATCTATTGTAATCTATGTAGCAAATTATTTCACATTAAAATCAATATTATATATTGTGTTACCATAGATTTTAAAATAATTTTCTTATTTATATAATTTAAATTTATTATTTTAAAAGTCCTCAGTCCAGCCAATTATATTTTATACTTACAAATTAAAGAGCAATTCCAAAAAAATGATATTCTTGTCTTTATAATTTCAAAGCAACAGGTCTTTTTTTTACTATTTCTCTCACATAGTCTAGATCAGTGGTTCTTAACCTGGGTTCTATCGAACCCTAGGGGTTCAATGAGTCGGTCTCAGGGGTTCGGAGAAGCCTCAGCTGCGGAGGCCAGAATAAAGTAATACCATAATTTGTTGTGAGTCCATGCACTTTGTTGGTTTTGTTCTTTGAGCAAGGTGATGTTCATGCACGGCTCATTTTGTGCGCCAGTAAAAAAACATACACCTATGTCTTGAATTTGCAAAAAACAATCATATTTTATTTATCACTAAAGAAGAGTTTGGTGAATGCGCATATGAAACTGGTAGGTTCAGTACCTCAAAAAAGGTTAAGAACCACTGGTCTAGATTATACACTTTTTATATTTAGGAAACATTTGTCTATGCTTCTGTTTTTAAATAAAACTTACTTCTATGTCATAGATGTTATATGAAGTGTCTTATAATACAAAAATAATCACTAATTCATGGTTGAGCTATGACAGAATTTTTACTTCTTTATTTTATTCAACAAGTAGCACAGAAGAGATAGAATGCACCTGAAAATATGGTTCTTACAGAGTCCTTAAAGAAAGTTTCATATGGACTAAGTCTTACTGATGAGGACAGTATGGAAGGCCAATGGTTAGAGATTGTGAAGCTAGTAAAGAAACAGAAAGGAGAGAAATAACCCATTTTCCACGAAGACATAATATGGTGTTAAATGTGCCATAACGAGCAGAAGAGAGGTATAAAAGCTGAGTCTCTGTGCCAGGATCCTGGGACATCATGCAAAGTGCTTCACATTACCCTGTAAGATATATGAGGGGTTTCTGGAGATGAAAAGTAAATTTTTCCAAATCATTAGAAATTTCAAATCTTTCAATATATAATAGTGACTTTAAAGAAGAGAATCTGCAAAATCCTGCGATGATCAGAAAAGAGCAAGCCTGTGAAGGAGGGGCAGAAGATCCTGGACTTTGAGAAAATAATGTTGAATGTCAAGAAGAAGGCAGTAAAATTTATAAGACTGAAAAATGCTTATTAGCAGTAAAGAGGTCAATGGTAACTTTGGTGAAGATGGTTCTAGCGACTGGAATAAAGTTCTGAGTGCTGCTGTGAAAGAAATGAAGGCAGAAATTTGAACTATTTTTTCTGTGAAGTTTGGATGAGAAGGAAAAAAATAATTTTACAAGGCTTACTATGAACATATTAGACATACAAATATTTGAATATATCCCCATATATTTAATTAACTCTCTTTATAGTTTAAAGTTTTGCCTCTTATTTATTGTCTTTAGAAACATGAGATCCTTTGTTGAAAATTACACTTCTCACTGAAAAATGACTTTTGCCATATATTTGACTGAGATGAACCTCTCACACTCCCTAGAGAGAAACATACTTTACATCAAACCTATAGTGGACTTTATCACATATGTGATAGTTAATGTTATATGTCAACTTAGCTAGGCCACAATAGCCAGATATTGGACCAAACATTATTCTAGATGTTATTGTAAAGGTACTTTTAGAGGAGATTAACATTTAAGTCAGCAGACTTCCAGTAATGCAGATTATCCTTCATAATGTGATGGGCCTCATCCAATCATTAGAAGGCTTTAATAGAAAAAGATTAAACGTCCCCAGTGAGAAGGTAATTCTTCCAGCAAACTGACTTTGGACTTAAAACTGCAGTCTTCCCGGAACACCAGCTTGCCAACCTACTCTGCTGATTTTGCACTTAACAGCTTCTACAATTGTATAAGTTAATTCCACAAACTAAATCTCTTTATATTTGTATTTACACACACACACACACACACACACACACTATTAGTTCTAGTTCTGTTTCTCTGGAACATCCTGAATAATACCCCTTGAGATGTAAATATGAAAAGATCAGGAAAGGTAATTTTGTAAAAAGGCTTCATTGTGCAAAAGAATAATTCCTCTGAACTTGACAGTTTTAGAAAATGTTTGTTGAACATTTATATAGAGAGAAGTAAATTATTATTTTCCAGTGATATATGCTATGTGTAGATGTTTCTCCCACTCATATATATATATATATATATATATATATATATATATATATATATATATATATATATATTGTTATCTCATCACCTTTTATGTTATCTCTTTGAATAATATGTAGAAACCAAGGAACAAAGCACTAATTAGTGAAAGTATAAATAAAGTATTCGCATTGTCTGAACTTCATTAACATGAAAGACTTTTAGGAGTATCCTTGTCACTGAATTAGACAACCAAGGGAACTCTAATAAGTGTGAAGAAAAAGAAAAAATTAACTCCTTGTATTTCAGTATTGCATATTCGTTTTCTAGTTGCATTGTCAAAGAGCATATAATGCTAAAAAAAAAAAAAAAAAGCATACTAATTTTTGCACATGGCCAATTCACAATGAGTAACATGGAGGGTACTTTTAGTATTTAATGAAAATTGTACTGAATAACTTTTCAGAAGGACCCTTAAAAAGGAATATTTTACTTTGGTCCCTGAATACCCAAAGCCTACAAGTTTTCTGCTCAGTGACTGAGTTATTCAGTGACCAAATGTGCCCTGGATAAAGATTTATTTTAATTAGAAAAACTGTTTAAATGACTTCTGTGTTAATCTTTACAGAGTAAACGTTAAGGACTTTTCAATAGTCTACAAGGCTCCACATAATCTGGACCTTGGCTTTTGCCTTAACCTCATCTCCACACACATCTCCCTTATTTCTCTCTGTGTCAGCACTACAGGCCCTTTTTTTTTTCTTCAAACATGCAAAGCAAATTCTGCCTGGAATGCTCTTTATCCAGATATCTTCAAATTCTTTCATTTCTTTGAAGCTTTCTGTTCAAAAGTCATCAGCTCAGCAGGCCTATATCAAAATATGTCTGCTAATAATATATATTAAATTATTAATATGGACAATAAAAATAGGTTTCAGGTTCAGTCTGATCCAGACCCTATCTCTACCAAGAGTGATGCCAGTGCTCAGTCCTCAATGGTCATAATGCTTCATTAGCTGACTAATGAGCTCTGAAGACCCAAGATGCTCATGATCACTGAGTACAATGCAACTAAGTGGCTCTCATCTCAGTGTACAATTAGAAACACCTGAGCACATTCCCAGCATGCCTACCAAACACAGACTAGAAAGCTAGGCATTTCCTCCATCCTTTTGAAAATTGAGGTCTCTTCTTCAGAACAATGGTGTTGAGAGAAAGATATGCTAATTCATTTACAGTTACAATTTTGATAATCCCTTGTTGTCCCCCCAAAATACTTCAAAGAGAGTTGTTAGAGCTTTTAGTTCCTAAAATTAATTTACTCATTTGAATGCAATATTGTAGCATGCTTTTGTTTTCTAATTTGTCTGTTTATCCATTGATAAATATTTGTTTTGTATCTGCTTTTAAAGGCCCCACTGATTTTAACTTCAATTTGTAACAATTTTTGTAAATTTTTTGTGATAATTGAAAGCATGTTTATATAACTCAAAATCAGAGTTCATTAAACATGTGTCCTCTTCAAACTATTACATCTGTGTATATGCAATTTTTAAAAGTGATATTGGTTCATTTAAATTTTTTACATAGTTCACTATCATTTTAGTGCCAAAATTATTCTTTAATAATTGTTCTTTTATTGTCTAAAATATAGCAAAATATCAGGGCTTTCTTAATGTGTACCTAGCAGTGGAAGTCATGTTGACTATTAAAAGACATGCCTTCCTTTTTGAGCATTACCTTTTCATCACAGACAGATGAAGTATAAAGTGGTAATATGTGAGAAGCATTTTGAAAGTAGTGTTTGTCATAAAATAATAGCACAAAATTTTTTTAAAAATACAAACAAATAAATTAATTTTTATATTGAAAGAAATTATACTAAATGATCAAACTAATGCCTGGTATGTATGTGCACATGTGTGTGTGTACATTATATTATTTTATTGATTGAAAGGGTTTCTTTCAATGAGCTCTTATTGATCATTGTCACCATGTTAAAGTTAATTCTCTAAATAAAATTAAAACAAGAAAGGGTTTTATTACATCCTTCTTGCATAAAGAAAGGGCACTAAGTGGGGAATCAAAAGGCCTTTGAACTTCAGCTGCTTTACTTCCTAAGTTGTGTAATTTCGAGTAAGTTACTTGATAAGCTCAGAGTTTACTGTCTATAAAGAGAAAATAATTCTTTCCTATAGCTATATTAGATAGTGAGGATAATCAAGTAAGATAATACTTAAAAAATTGCTTTCTAAACTTAATAAGCGAGATAGTTGTATATTTCTTTGTATATGTATGCATAAATACATGCACTTTCACATGTATGTGTTCTTTAAGGTACCATCTGATAACTGATTAATTATCATAATTCAATAGTAATATTATAAGTAAAGTTATGATTCTTTTAAAAAACAGATTTTATTTCTTGAAACTTTTTTCTGTTAGCTAGTAGTAATTCTCGGGAGGGACTGCTGCCTCATATTGCTATTCCAAATGGGTGCTACCAATAATGGAATAGTGTGACTGGGAAAATTGAATGCATGTTGCCCAAATAGTGTTAATTATAGTTCTTTCTGAGAATTATTTTAATTAGATAACACTAAAGAAAGAGAGTTTTCTGAGATTTGAGTATAGGATCTACTAGTAACTATAATACCTTCTTTCTAGTCAAGGGTAGCTTTTTACTTGTTACATTCTGAATCAGTCAAATTTAGTATGAAAATCTGGCACATAATAATTTAAATTTAAATAACACTTCATTTTTTTAAAAAAGTGGTATATAATTGTTTTTGGATTATTCTGGTTATTGCTCTTCTTACATTTGAGTTAGTGAACCACTGGACAGAATAGTAAATGTAAGAGATTGTTATTTTAAAACCACTGCAATAAGAATATTTGTTATCATAGTATGGTATTTGGAATTTATATAGGTTGCAAAAATAATCAATTTTTTTCTTTAAAATTTGTGTTAATCAAAAGGGAATATCTTAATCTATGTATTATTCAGAATTAGTGGTGAATTGCTGCAAAGAATACCAGACATACCAAAACATGTTTTCCAATGGGATAATAAATATATTTAATTTTCATTTACTTATTAATTATTAGAGAGAGAAGAAGGGAGACACAGAGGGAGAGAAAGAGATCAGTTTGTTGTTCTACTCATTCATACTATCATTGGTTTATTCTTGTATGTACCCTGCCTGAGCAGGGAGTGAACCTGCTACCTCGATGTATCCAGACAACTTTCTAACCAATTGAACTACCCGGCCAAGGCTTGGATAACAATTCTTAATGTGCCCTATGCACAGCTTATTATTTCTAATGTTATTAAATACTGTAATGACTATACTCCAGTTTTCTAATGTTGCATATCCTAAATAATATAATTTAAATAGTATTCTGTTACTGTTTTAATAATCAGACTGCCAAAAAGATTAGTGGGTCGCTCATTTGGTTTTTATTCATGCCACATACACATAAACAATCAAACAGGTTTAGATCAAAGGATTTAACAATACTTCTTTATAACTGAGCCATTTTATGCTTTGGGTACCAGGTGTATTTATATAATAAATTGAGGAAATAAAAGGTAAGTTACTGTTTTATAATGAAATACACCAGCCAGGTATTAATAACTAGCTTTTGTCATACTTGACAAGAGTTATTTTTGAATTTGTTATGAATTTTATAGTGTCTAACAACAGATTTTGCTGCCAGTACTTAAAAGGGTACTAAAAAGTCTGCCAACCTTCTGTTTGCTCTGTTCATTAGACAGTTACACTGAGTGAAGATCACCATTAGTATAACTTGACTAAGAATGTGTTAAACTAAGGCCATTACAAGAGAAAATGTACAATAAAAATTTAATTAAGACATTCTTTTAAAAATTTATTCATTTTATATAACTGAAAAATTCAGTTCTCAGGGCTTTTCTCCAAAAATTTTCCTAACTTTTCTATCAATTTTAATTCATCTTGTTCATTCTTTGAAGTAGAAATATAAATATACATTAATAAAAATAACATTTTAAAAAATGAGAGTAAGAAAAATAATTAAATCAAAACATAATATAGGCTACTGTAATAATCATTTCATATTGTTATTTTCAGCTGTATTTTTAAATTGACTACTCCAGACAGACTTTCTCCCTTCATAAATGTGTAGCCCTTACAGATCTTTGGAAGTCAATTAATCGCACCAAAATTAGATTTGATTAAATGAGTTTTTGGTTGTTCTTTCTGTAACTTTATATTTGATATTTTTTAATCAAAACATGTTGTTATATTATTTAGTCAATGAATAAATAAGTTGAATAGCCATGAAAATACTTAACTTCTAAGTTTGTCTCTTTAAACTAACAGCAAAAACAAATTAAAATGATATTGTTAGTTAAATAAGTACATCTTGCAATGAATAAGTAATAACATTTAGTTTATTTAAATTAAGTGACATGAGGAACAAATACTTAAAAGCAGATGTTTCCATCAGCAAGTGTAAGATTAAAATATAATAGTTTTAAAGTAAAGTAATTTTTGGAAATACTTTGAATTTAAATTTGAAGAAAAGTAAAAATTATATGTTTAAATTTTGAATAATTTACTGTTTTCTAATTATAATACATTTATAGTGGCTATATGTGGAAAATATGTAAAATATTTTCAGAAAAATCTTCTTTAATTTCTTAATAATCTTTATAGGAATATTAATCAAAAATAGTGTTCACTCATCAAAAGTGAAAGAAATATATTTATACCCGCTTTTAGGAGATATAAGTTTACCTGTTAGTGGCCAAAATTACTAAATGACTGTATATTGTATAAACTTAATCTATAGATTTAGCATTTTTACCTTATTGTAATTGTAGTGTTTCTTCCATTTGTAAGCCCATGCCCTTTACGTCAATTTCTTTTTCATTTCTTTTCAGCTGCTTAACTACCTGAACTGTATATAGAACTTAGAGTTTTATATTAAATTTATAGATCTCTATATAGAAAAAGAATTTTAAAGCATAATATATGTTATCACAATTTAAAAAATAAAGTTTATAATTTAATTCAACTCAGCTACCTTATATTTTATGTTCGACTAAATCTTCAAACCACTGAAGATACTAATTTTATTGTCAGTTTTTATATACAATACTCTTTAAAAATTCTTTTATTATAAAAATAAAATACATAGGTTTTAGAAGAAATTAAAGAAGAAAAAGTAAATTATTATAGCTATGTAAGAACAAAAAGTAAATTTTTCCTGTATCACCTTTAGTTTTGTGTATATTTTTAACATTTATAAATAGATATAAGTTTAGATATAAAAGAAATCAAGTTCACATGTGTTGTAGACAAGACTTTTAAAAATTTTCTTTGAACAATGTATTTCACACAACTTTCTCATCTTATTATTCTGCTAATTTTAATCACTATATTGACTACATATCACTGAAATTAATTGACTAGCTAAGGATCTAGCTAAGAAAGAATCTTAGCATCTAGGGAGCAATGATTTTTTTTTTTTTAAATTCTATTCTCCAAGTACTTATTATACTCAAAAGCAAAGGAAATTTTATTAATTGTTTATAATGAATATACAAATAACTTTGTGCTTTCTATTTATTTTTACATATCTTCAATATTTTATTTAAAAATAATATAAGCCATGAGATGTAACAAGAGATTTAATAGTTAATTATGAGAAAATAAAAAGTGAGTTAAAATTTTAAAGAGGAATAGATTAACAATCTGGAACATGTCCACAATTATCTGGAAACAGCTGGTGCCCTTTCACCATGGCTTCAAGTGAAGGTCTTGGTATGCCTCTCTGACAGAAATAGCATCAGTCCTGAAGCCCTGAATGCCAGCACATAACTGCCTGAGTTCTACAGAACATGAGCTATGGAACATTGTGTCTTCAGCCCACACCAAGACGTGTGTAGGTCTAACCATAAAATAATAACCCTTGACGTTCTTTGAACTATGCATATCTTTAAGCCTGTATATCCTACCCTTGGCTAAATCATTTTTTAAAACTATAACTAGTTCTCATATAGCCACTTAGTTTCAAATAATATACAGTGTGTCTGTAGAGTCATAGTGCACTTTTGACCATGTGACGGGTCAAAAGTGCACCACGACTTTACGGACACACTGTATTACTCTGCTGAAAGTGCTGAAATAGCCAAGCAAGAATAACAGGTAGAAAGAAAAGTGAAAATAAAGAATAATGGCTATTATAATATGTAAGTGAGCAATTAGAAAATAAAAATAAAATATTTATAAATTCAGAACAGAAAATAACATGCAGTTAATTGCTAAGAATTAAAAAAAAAACATTTGTTTGCTTCTCTATCTACAACTCATGTTTAATATCTTAAATATTAAAACTCTCTGGACAATTTGTCAATCTTTTCAGATCCTATTGTTACCAAGTGCAGGTTTGGCTGCCTGCTACGATGCAGAAAGCCAATTTTGATGAGACAACAGCAGGTGCAAAGAAAAGATTTTCTTTCAAGAGCTGGTAGCCTGAGAAGATGGAGGGACTCCTAGCCTCCATCCTTTCTTAACAGCTCAGACACCTTTGCCAGATTATATAGGAGATTGGTGAAATTTGGGAGAGAGAGAATTCTAGAAGGAGGGCAGATGTGCAGTTTTTCTCAAGAAAGGGACTTTCTTATTTTCATGGATGGCTGGTGTTTTGTAGTTGTAGTTGTCTTGGCCTTAGAACTAGAACTGAAGCCAGCAAGTAGCTCATAAACTAGAGTTAGTGTTCTTCTGAAACTGGGGTCTACACATTCCTGCAGTCAGGCTACCTCCTTGGCCTTGTCTGAGAATTGATACTATAAGCCTCAGCATGGTGGGAGAGAGGGAAGGGGAGCTGAGGGTTCATTCTCCTCACTCTGATGTTAACTCTTGATGTGTGTCACCCAGATGTCTGATTCGTCACTGGGAAAACAAGCCATTCAACTGTAACAAGAACTCAGCCAGAGGTGAAAGTATAGGATTGATTTATTATATACTTTTAATTTGTTACAAAATATATAACTTTGATTACTAGAGTGACAATATTAAGTCATAGTTACAGTTAGAGTAACAAGCTGGGTTTAATATTTACTAATGTTAACATGAGTATAGTAGCTTTATAGAAATTCTTTTATAAGCTTATTTTATTGGTATATTCTTATTTTAATTCTATTCTATGGCTAGTCAGACCACTATAAGTAGTATAGTATATACATTCACTGTTACACTATTTAGACAACTTTTATGCAAACTGATTTATAGGGTATGCTTAAACATAGTGATTTGATTTAAGGATTTCCAGTTTATGAAGTAGACACAAGTAAGGTACCTTAGGATGGAAGAAACAGAGCAATTAGAGATATAATGACATTTTCTTTATTTTAGAAGGAAAGAAATTGTAACTCAGAGAATTTAAGTTAATGAGAGACTTTAGCCTAAGTCTCTAAATTCCTTTTTTGTTGTCTTTCATTAATCACATGATGAAAATCTAACTTAAAATTCAATGAATTACCTTTGTCTTAATGCTTTATTAATTAGAATAAATAAATAATATTTGTAAATGAATATTATTTAAAGCCTCAAATGTTTCTGTCTTTGTTTAGGAAAGGTCTTGCATTTTACAGATCTAGAAAATGGACCACCACCCTATACAAATTGCAAGATAAAATCAATATTTCTTATAAAAGTTGTTAAAATTTAGATGAGGCTTTTCTTCCTCAACTGCAGATTCTTATATGTAAAGAATCTCAAGTGAATCAAAATAATACATACCATAACAAGAAGATTGTTTCTAGAGATTTTCATAGTATACTATTCTATTTTTAAAAATTATGTCTTGTTGGTGACTGCTTTCCACATTGAACACAATTATTTTTAATAAGTTTTTCATATATAACTTTTAATGAGTACATCACAACAATCCATTGAGATTAAATGGAGACAAACACTGTTGTTTTCTTGTAATTGATAGAAATAAAGTGCAGCATCTTCCCAGTTTCAGAACAAAGGCAAAATTGTAGTTACCTGTTATCAGTAAGTTCTCATTTGTTTTTTTGTACTTTAGAGCAGAGTTCTTATCACCACCGGAGTCTGATAGAATCAATATTACCAGGAAAGTACAGAACAAAAGGGATCAAAGACAAGAGACAAAATGAATCAAAGACAAAATAAAAAGTTTATAACAAAACAGGGATTTTGTTTTTACCTCCAACACTTTTTAATTCATTTAAAGGTGTTTTTTAAAGTCTTTTTTCTTAAGGCATTTGCATACTATCATGATAATAAGCAGGAGGGAAACAATGGAGGATTTAAAAACAGAAATCAAAATCCAAAAAATCACAAACTCTTTAACATCAGACATCATGCTGGCCTGAGGAAAAAGGAGAAAATAGTGACAGAAGTCATTGAATTTTATGTAAAGGAATGCAAACACATCAAAAGAGAAAGAGATTAGTAGAGTATTTCCAAAAACAGTGTTCTCCTGAAGTCTTCAGAATGATAATGCAAATAATATCAACAAAAGATTTAGTGGTGCTATTTAGTTGGATAAAGCCTCTTATTTCCTCACTATCAACTAATTTGTTGGTGAAATTGGAGGGAAAATGTGTTGGTGGCAACCTTATTTTTATGTTTTCAATGAATCAACAGACACATGGAAATAGACATTACTAATGTATATTAATGATTAAACTGATTTTTAAATAGCATTTAGTTAGTATATATCATGATCCTAGATTGATGAAAAATGGGAGACTTTTTTTTTCTTGTTAATGTCATAGTTTACATTTTTAAAAAAATGCCACAAAGACATTTAATAATTGGCACAGTGCTAAGATTTCCTCAAATAAAGATATGGCTATCTAAATAATCTACCTCAATTAATAGATATTTATACCCAAAACACTGTTGTGAGAGAAAAGTAAAATGTTACTAAAAGTCAGCATGAAGTTTTTATCTCATCTGAGATGATTTCAAGAGATAAGCCACACACTGTCTAAAAATAATGAAGTCTGAAAGGTTAACCACTGGGAATCCTTGTCACAAACACATATCTTCTTATACTCTGACACTATTAATAATTTCTTTCCGTAGACAAAAGACCTTCAAAATTCTACATCATATTAGAAGGAAGTAGACAAAAGACCTTCAAAATTCTACATCATATTAGAAAAAAGTAGAAGCTGAAAAAAAATTTAAACTGCACTTACATTTAAAATTGTAAGCAAAAAGTTATTGCTTATTAAACCTTACTAATAGTGACTAACAATACAAAATGTCATTGTAACTCAACCACATATTCAGGGAGATGTGTGCATATGTGTGCAGATGATGTATTATCTGAATATATTATGCTTATAGTTATGATTTCTCAGCTCTTATCATATAAATTGTGAATCTTTAAGTTTCTGGAAAAGAAGATTTTTATTTTTCCTGAAACAAATACTGTCCCCCCTCCCGTTTTCCCCCCACGATATGGTGCTGTGATTTCTTTCTAGTACGCAGTCCTGTCTTGTATTTATGTACTGTAGTATTGATCTGTAGAGGAACCTTTTGCTTTCTATCTTTATTCTGTAACTGTGATATATATCATGTTTTTATGTCACAGATATATATTAGTTACCTTATAAAAGAGATATAAGAAGAAAGAAACAAAGCAGATCAGATTGATCAGATACTTTTGCAAACAGAAAAAGAAACATACTTTAAAACAGACTTTTTGTAATAAAAAGAGATTGCATAATATTCAGTTCCAATAGGGTTTGATTCAATATTCTAGAAACAATCAGATTTCATTGCATCTCAACAAACAGTGTAGTTATTAGTTTTGGGAACAAATATGACTACTGTTGTGAAAAGAAAAGGAAAAAGAGATACAAACCCTTTTGTTGCTCAAAAAACTTTATACAAATAATAATAAAAAGTTATTCCCCCTTCCAAATAGCTCACTTTAGTGCAATAGGTTCTATTTTCTCAGCTGTCAGTACTATTATTGGCACGAAGACTGGGTATATTGCTGGATTTTTCCAGTTCCCTTAAGTGGAGAATTAGGTTGTGTCTGAAAAGACGGTGCATTTCAAGTCCTTTTCAGCCTGTCACTATTAGAGAAGTTTTAACTTCAACTTCTTTTCTGCCTTTTAAAATCTGACACTGATTTGTCCCATATTTCCCAGAGGCTTCTGTGTGCAATTAGCCATTGGATTCGCTAAGTAATTACTTCATTTTTCATGTAAAATGCACTTGATTTATTATATATATGGGAAGTAATGGCAGAGATAGGTCAACAGCAGTTAGAGGAGATTAAAGGAGATATTCTATTTAACTGCGGATGCAATCAATCCCCATAAGATTGCTGGAGAACACTGAGAAGGGTGTCAATCAAAGTTTAACAGTAGTTTTCTAGATAAATTTGCCACTGCCTTGACAATTAACTGAGCAATGGAAGGTCAATTTTAAAAATCTTACCTTTCAAGTGTATTCAAGTGAGAAGCCGAATGACATATGAGTCAGGACAAATTCAAGAAAAAAAATGTTTTAATTCTCAATAAGAGTTTTCACAGGTCTCAAACTGTAAATCAGTGTGATTGTACTGTTTAAAAGGAAAGAGAAGACCATTGTTATACTTTCTCAGCTCATCTTTTTAGAATTTTGCTAGCAATTGCTATGATAATGTAATACTTTCCTGAATGGAATTTCCCTGTCTGTGGAGAAATTACTCTGACTTAAATAAAACTTTTCAGTGTAATACAAAAGGTATGACTGGAGTGGAATGAAGAAAGATTGTTTTCTTTTGACTAGGTACTCACATTTTGTGTACAGTTTAGTAGTTGATACTGTACACCTGAAAATTATACTTCACTCGTTTGGGGAAACACATTTTAGTGAGATGCCAGTATGTTGTTTCTGTTTGTACAACTGTAGATCGCTAGGAGCTTCTTCTGTAGAGTAGTTTCTGTCTGTAGGGCTGGCATTGAAGAGAGGATAATTGAGTGACCTTGTATTGCTGAGGAGGAACACCAACTCGGAAATGGAAGACTCCCCTGTGAAGAAAACTGCTGAGAGTTTTCATTGCCCAAGATAGCAACGCAGGGAAGGGTTTTTCAGAAGTTATAAAGCCAGCTCCAAAGGGACCAGACTTTCTCTTCCTCTGCCATTTCTGTTTTTATATTTCTAATTCTAGACACTTGAGAGGTGGTAAAATTGCAGGAAGGGAAAAAAATTTCCTTCAGGTTTATCATTCTGTACTTTAACAATATTGTGTGTGTGTGTGTGTGTGTGTGTGTGTGTGTGTGTGTGTGTGTGTTTGAGAGAGAGAGAGAGAGATTGAGGCTTTCTTTCATAATAGTGTTACTTGAAAGGAGATCAGCTTGGAGCAATTATGCCTCAGGTCGACTGGCAGTATGTGGGTTCTTGACTTTGTGCAGGAAAGATTTCACAACACAAGTCTGGGTGATTATGAGAGGACATTTATTAAAGCTGGGGACAGTGAAACAGGGAAGGGCTTAGGACAAAAGAAGCAATAGGAGAGAGCTTAGGCAGGGCTGCTTTGGCTCTCCAGAAATGTTATAAAAGAAAATTCAGTGTAGATGGGGTTGCTTTGGCTTCTGAAGCAGTCAAACAAATTAGGATTAGTCCAGGGGGGCTGCCATTGCTCATTGCTCTCCTGGTTGCAAGTTCTGGGAACCCTTAGATTTTAAGAGATGAACTCCTGGGAGGGAAGAAAGGGGTGGACAAGCTCCTGGGAGGGAAGGTATGCTCTAGGTCCTTGTCTTGAGCATTTTAAAGGCTGGGAGTTTAGAGGAGAGCTTAAGGGAGAAACTCAATAGAGTATTCATCAACTTTATGCTAATGTGCTAAAATAAGTTTATTCCCCGAACTTCATATGTCCTTGGTGTGGTTGACATAAATGGCGCTAATTGGATTTTTGCTATCTATTTCCGTGAGTAGGTTGACTTAAGCCAGTGATTTTCAACTTCTGGTCGGCAAAAAAATTAACTACCCTGATGTTGTATGAAGATTATAGACCCAGTGATCTGAGTTGAATGTACTTATGCTTAGGGTGATTGCCACTTACCAGCCTGTATCATCGATAAAAATACTATTGAGGTTGTCTTAAATATCTTTGGAACTTGTAGGCTTGTTTGAACCACCTTTTGTATCATGCAGAGTATTTATAAATCATGCACAATAGACAAAAAGAATTCAGACAAACATATAATAGTCAATACATCATACATGTGGAGTTCAGAAATTAAGTATCAATTTGTATCATGTTGCTCTGTTATGTGCAGTCAGATAAGACTTTATTTGTTGAGTGTTTTTGTTTTCAGCCCTAGGTCACAAGTACCCAAGTGTGAAAGGGTTGAAAACCACTGATTTAAGCTACTTATCCTCTGGTTGAAGTGTAATTTATTTTACTTGTAAATGTCTTCAGATAAGAAAGATAAGGTTTTGTGATTTACTAGATGGTTTTTTTTTTGTTTTTTTTTTTTTACAGGGAGAGAGAGAGAGTCAGAGAGAGGGATAGATAGGGACAGACAGACAGGAACGCAGAGAGGTGAGAAGCATCAATCATTAGTTTTTCGTTGCTGTCGCAACACCTTAGTTGTTCATTGATTGCTTTCTCACATGTGCCTTGACCGCGGGCCTTCAGCAGACCGAGCCACCCCTTGCTGGAGCCATTGACCTTGGGTCCAAGCTGACAAGCTTTTGCTCAAGCCAGATGGGCCCGGGCTCAAGCTGGAGAGCTCGGGGTCTCGAACCTGGGTCTTCCGCATCCCAGTCCGACGCTCTATCCACTGCTCCACTGCCTGGTCAGGCACTAGATGGTTTTAAACTGCTGGGCTATTTATATATCTCAGTTTCCCTATTTCACTTATCCTGGCTTACTAACCCTTATCAATAATATCTTCACTCCTTTTTCTTTAGAAACTACAGCATAATATTGCACTGCCAGAAATATTATTTAATTCCTATTAGTATTTATATAGGGACATGTATGATAGTCTTATTACATTTAATTAATGTATACATAATTAGTGTTTTTGATAGTTTACCCCTCATAAATGACCAGATATTTTATATTTTCTTTTATCTTTAACTTTCTTATATGTTTTGCACAATTATGTCAATATATGTTTAAAAATTTGAAAGGCAAAGAGCTTTCTCTATAGAGTTTCTATCGTAAGAAACCTCAATCACACAAGCTATATTAGTCAGTCCATGAAATGAAAAGTCTACAAGATGGAACTTTCTACTTTGGAGTATCACAACTATCTCCAGATAGCACCTGAATATTATTACCTGTTTGAGATAAATTAAAAGAGAAGAGTGAGATAAATGAAGAAAAAGGGAAACCAATCATCTGTAGGCCAACGAGGGAAGATTTATATCTACCATACAAAGTGATGAATTCAAAGAGAGCACTCTATCTCTTAATTTGAAAAATGACATAATATTGCTGGTCTGGAATTCTTTTTGTAACAGCTTGAATAAAACGAGGTGGCCAGCTATATTTCACCCTGACACTCACAATATTTGAGAGTGATTAAGGAATGGAAAATGAACAAAAATAAAAAAATATATAAGTTTTACATAATCACATATTTTCCCCAAGGAGTGTACTGAAAGACTAATAATGTGTTTTAGAAAGCTTTTGTGGACAATTAGTGCTAGTTAGTTTCCGTGTCACAAAGCAAAGCTAGCCTAGGAATGAAATAATCCCAAAAACATTTATGTTCAAATCACATAGTGACTTTGAGACCTACCTGCTCATATATGGCTCAGCCAAGCAGAAGTGGTTTTCTCTACCCCTTCTGGCAGTTGTGGGAAGTCAATGAAATGCTCACAGTACTTTTATGCACTTATGCTTGCACCAATGATTATCATGTAGGTTTATCATTTGTAAGAAATCCAAAGACAGATTTTATTTTTTAATATTTATTTTTAATTACAGTTGAGATACAATAATATATTAGTTTCAGGCATACAACATAATGATCAGACAGTTATATAACTTAGAAAGTGATTACTCCAGAAAGTCTAGTACCCACCTTACAAATTCTCTTATTCACAGAGATTTTGTTAAAAACAAAAATAATCCTAGCATTTCCAGTGTAGGGCACATTGAGACACTTTTGCTGGGATGCAGTCACTCTGTTTTGAACTTTCATTCATGTGAAATTTGAATTTATTATGTTTCAGATATTAGATCTTTGATATTCAGAGAAAAGCCAGGGAATCTAAAATGTGTTGTATATTAATTCCCAATACAATAGGAATTGATCACTTTGTAAGTATTAATAAAACAAAAGGGCAAATTATGGCAAATTAACAAATATTGGTGACTTAAGAGGAACTGTGAAGCATTGTACCCTGTGGGTAAGGAAGAGGGACGGAGAGGGAGAGAGAGATTTTAAACTGTTGCATAACTTAAATACATGGCATTTAAGACTCATGATTTTTAGGCATTGAGCTCAGAAACATTTCTGAACTTTGAGCTATATAGACATTTCTCTTTAAGGATTCTTTATTCTGACAAAACTGTTAATTAAAATATTTTTACAAGACACAGTGTTCTTATTTTCATCTTTTATTAACACCACAGGATCATAGTCACTTCACAAAGCATTTGTAACTCTGACCTCAGGTGTACTTTTTTTTGTTATTGCTCAGTTCATAATTAAGATAAATAGCATCATTTATTCTTTAGGGACACTTCGTTTAAACAAAGTTTTCATCCCCTTCTTGATAAAAATAGAGAGGGGGTTTCACACTCACAACTATTATTAATTTTTATTGAGCACCAATTATGCCTAAGCTTGTTGCTTACCCCTAAGGCTATAAAAGAAATAATATTTCCATAGCCCCTTCCACTGGGGAAATCAGATTGATAGCCAATTTTTTAAATTAATTAATTAATTAATTAATTTTATTCATTTTAGAGAGGAGACAGAGAGTGAGAGAGAGAGAGAGAGAGAAAGAGAGAAAGGGGGAGGAGCTGGAAGCATCAACTCCTATATGTGCCTTGACCAGACCAGTGCAGGGTTTTGAACTGGCGACCTCAGTGTTCCCAGGTCGTTGCTTTATCCACTGCGCCACCACAGGTCAGGCTTGATAGTCAATTAAATAGTACAAATAAGTTCTTAGAAAGGAAGAGCTGGGCAGTGAAGATGCAAATAAATGGAAGGATTTAAACACGATTTAGAAGCTATCCTCTAATAATTAAATTGTGCGGGTTTAGGGAGACAGCAAAGGCAAGAATAGCATGCATGGTCTTAGCTTTGGCAATGGGAAAGGCTGAGGAGTTTGAGAGAGTAGATGGTAAACTTCATTTTGGACATGCTAATTTTAAAGTACCTTTGAAAAGTAGAAATGCAGATTTTTGAGATGCAATTGAATATATGTTGGGGCAGAGGACAAATTACAGCAGACTAAAGTGTAAGTGGCTGACAAAGAGTCATTCAGTAGACACAATTACGTTTAAAGAAATTTGGCATAAGGCAGCAAGATTGAGAGAGTATGCTAATGAGAGATTTTTTTTTTTTTTGCTTTAAGATAAAAAAGGTTTAGACATATGTAAATGCTGATGGGGGATTGTCTGAAAAAAGAAAAGCATTGAAGACTAAATAAAGGAGTCATAAATTGATAGTATTTCATTCCAGAAAAAAGGAAGAGGAAATTGGATGCAGAACACACATGGAGGGACTAGGGTGTGAGGGGAGACTGGCTAATGTGAATTTCAAACACAAAAAGCAGAAAGGACAAGTGAGGAATTAAGGAAGATTATAAAGGGGTGGCAAATAGGGGGAATTTTCTACTGATGGGATGCCTCTTTACAAGAAGTGATATGGGCCTTTTCAGCGGTGGAGCAGGATTGGGGGAGATAAGGTGTTAATGAGAACCAGGAAAATTGAAAATGCCATTGTAGAGAAAGGGACTGAGGAAGAACTAGAAGCAGTGACTAGCAATGCAAAGGAGCATACAGCTGCGGTTAGAACCACAAATGAATTGTGACACAGACCTGTGACTTTCTGGGATTTTACTCCTGAGGCATGCAAGTACTCACTCACTCACTCACTCACTCAATATTTTTAATAGAGATTTCCTCCAAAACTTGCCAACTATATTAAATTAGAAGTGAAAGATAGCATTTTTTTTCAAGATACTGGAGATATCTACATATGTTGGTTTAGGAATAATGTTCTTTACAAATTAATTTCTCAGTGTATATCCTTATAAAGTGTAACATATTGGCTTGTGCTGGCTTTACTAGAAAGCTTATATAACCATTTTCATCCTTTCTTGCAGTGCTCAACAAAGTTTAAGTTAACATTTAGGACAGGGTGAAATAAACATTCTCACTTCTGTTCCTCTCCTTATAGGTTGCCTCTTTAATAGCTCTGCTTCTCCATACTTCTCCATGTCAATGTGCAAATCCAGATGATAACATTCATATTAATATTCTCCTTTAGCTGAAAAGGAAGTTCTTAGCAGGTATTTAAGTTTGTCAGATATACCTGTATCCTTTTTAGAATTGCTGAACAGAAATAATGTTCATTTTTCTAGAATTACTTATAAAAGTTTAAGACGCAGAAGATACATAAAATTAAAATGCCAGTCTTCCATGGAAGAATCAAGGTAGACACAAAAGAAAGAGTAATAAGAAAAAATATCTGATACATCTGAAATTTATATTTCTTTTTATTGTAGGTACCCTGACAAGAGAATTGAACCAGCAACCTACATGTTCTGAGATGATGTTCAAACCAACAGTAATTTTAGAGACAGAGAGAGAAAAGGAGAGAGAGGGGAGGTGGAAGGGAATCATTTACTCATTTCTACTCAGTCATGCATTCATTGGTTGCTTCCTATGTGCCCTGACCAGAGATTGAACCCACAACTTCATTGTTTTCAGATGATGCTCTCAACTGACTGAGCTAAGCAGCCAGGGCCAAAATTTATATTTCAAAAGCTATTTATAACCATTTTGTATGATCATATAATTATGAAGATTTATCATAAATAAAATACTTTAAAAATATATTTATTACTTTCAATTTATTTTATTTTAGTGGAATCATCCTCATAATTAGATTGTGATAAAAGATTTTGAAAGCTCCTGTTGGCAAAAACAGCGTAAGTTCATTAAAGCTTTTTCCACTATTTATTCATTTCCTTTCTCTTACTTTTCCACCTGAAGTCTTAATGATCAAATACATTAATTAGTATTTAACATCAGTTCGTAACAGGCCATACTGACTTTGTAATCTTCATATCAATGGAAGTTTCATTGATATAATCTAAACTTAAAATTTATAATCAAATTAAAAACTTTTTGTGTGTTTTGTTAGGTAAATTATTTTCTGTTTAAGTATCTTTAAATGTTGAAATATTTAAAAACCAAAAGAAAACCATTTCTTTTATGATACTTTTTTTTTTCTTTTGTGCCAAAACAGAGAAATCCAGTTAGTTTCTGAGAGTGATTCTATATGTGTTATCACTTGAGCCAATAACTTCTACGTGATAATGGAAAAAAAAATAATAATAATAGTAGCCTGACCTGTGGTGGCACAGTGGATAAAGCATCGACCTGGAATGCTAAGGTTGCTGGTTCAAGACCCTGAGCTTGCCCAGTCAAGGCACATATGAGAAAGAAGTTGATATTTCCTGTCACTACCCCACTATCCTTTCTCTCTCTCCTCTTTCTAAAATCAATAAATAAAATCTTAAATAATAATAATAATAATAAACATCCTTGTTTAATCTTTTCTCATCCTTCACTTTGCCTCTTCCCTGAACCTATCTTCCTATACTCTTAAAGAGCAGTCTGTGTGTGCATCCTGGTACTGAGATCTTATGCATATATTATTATTCCTATTTACAAATTTAGATCATTAGAATTCTAGTTTGGGGAGGGCACTGTGCTCTTCAAAGACACACATTATATGTTACTTAAACACTTGAATTGTAATTTTTCTGTAACAGTATCATCACTGGATTAAGTTTCTCATATAAATTCCCTTTATTGACTTCACCTTTCGGCAAGTACTCAAACTCTGTCATACCATCAAATCTGTAAAGTAGTCATAGTAATAGTGCTTATATTATAAGGTTGTTCTGAGGATTAAATTAATCTTCTTATCTACTGGCATATAGCAAGTGCTATGTAATTGTCAGTTATAGCAGTAATGGCAATGAAGATGGAGGAGGAGAAGGATGGGGCACTCCACAGAGAGGCAGTGGTGCAGGAAAGGCAAATGAGAGTGCATTCACTTTCAAGAATGCTGATGCTTCTTCCCTGAAAAAAATGCTATGACTTCACCTAAAACAACTTTGCCTTAAGGTTATTTTCAAGAAATATCTTACGGGTAAGGGAAATATGGTATATTCTCTTCTACGACTATAATTTCAACCCAGTGACCTAAATTGAGGTTGTTATTAAGCTATCTACTAATAGCTAAACAAGTATAAGATATTAGTGTCCTGTGGTTGTTGCAACAAGCTTGTCTCTAAAAATAGCCAGAAACTCTTCTCTCCCACTTATATAAGCTGGAAGTACAAAATCAAGGTGCTGACAGGACAGCACACCCTCTAGAGGTTTTAGGGAAGATCCTATTCCATGTATTATCCAGTTTCTATTGGAAGTTATACATTCCTTGGATTTTGGTTTCACTGCTGTTGTCTCTGCCTTCTCTACGTATTACAGTGTGAGCTCCTCAGTGTGTCCTTTTTAAGGGCACTGGTCACTGGATATAGGGTCCACCTGAAAAAAATCCAGAAAATTCTCATCCCTAGATCTTTGACTTATTACATTTTCAAAGGTCTTTTTGTTTCTCCAAATAATATCACATTTACTTTCCAAGGATTTGAACTTGAACACATCATTTGGGGGACCTATTCAATCTCCAACATATATACTTAGGTAATATGATAGCTATGCTTTTAAACAATTGTGAAATTGTCATTCTGAATCAATTTTGAAGTGACTTAATCTTCTTCCTTACTTCTGAAAGCTACCTAATTCTTAATTTGAAGTCTCAGTTGAACCTCTTTCAAGAGATTTTGTCTGGCCACTTGAGTTTATGTTAGATTTTCCTATTTCAGATGTCAATAGTATAGATTGTCTGTGACAGTTACTTTGGTTCCTGGTCATATACTTTCTAGAGATTTGTGGTGTTTAAAAAGAACTTCCATGCCTTTACCTATCACTTGATATTCTGATTTAATTCAGCTTCAGAAGGGTTTCCGTTGTTGTTACTTTTTAAACTTTTCCAAGTAGTTTTTAAAGTACAAAGTATAGAAACACTGCCTTATGCAATAACTCTTAAAGTTTGGTATCAAAATTCTTTTTCAGAATCTAGTTCAAATCCATAGACTCTGTCCCATAAAAATGTATTTATGTGCACACAAAAACAATTCATTAAAAATATATCTGTTCACACACATCCATGCAAGTTCTTTCACAGATGTCTTAATGTTAAAGAGACTGGGATTAAGAATTCCTAAATATCTCTGGACAGATGGCTAAGGTGGTGATAGCTTCATCTCAAAGCACAGAAGTTGATGGATCAATTCCTGGACAGGGCATGTACAGGAACAGATCAATGTTTCTGTCTCACTTTCTCTCTCCCCCTTCCTCTCTTTTTAAAATCATTTTTTTAAAAAAGAATTAAAGCAATGGGAAGTTGAGAACGAGAGAATTCTGTACAAACAGACCTTGTTAGCAGTCATTATTTCTTTAAAAAAAAAAAAGAATCCTTAAATAATGAGCTTATTTTGTAGATGTTTTTTATATTAAATTTTTAAAAGTAAGCCTCACCAATTAAGTTCATTTTGGGAGACAAACTTTGCATTTTTAGGATTCATCCATGTTATGGGTTAAACCATGCCTCTCTGTGTATAAAAATATCCAATTATAACACATACCACTAGTCTTATCAGTGTCCTGAGGCCTTAGCAATACACTGGACTCAACCACATTGTCACTCACGATAACAATATCAGTGCTCCTTCTGAAAGGTAGTTTCTTTTGACAGTTTTTATAAAATTGGAATTCTATGTTAGCCATCGATGATAGGATGTATGATGCTCATAAAAACATAGTTTTCTTATTTCATCTTCAAAGAGGTGACTATTTTTTTGTGTGACTGACAGAAAGCAAGATTCTACATCATGTGACAGAAACTACCGACCTCATCATGGCCCATTTCCTTTCAAATTGCACAGGAAAATAAATGATGAAAAAATGTGAAGGAAATGTTTCAGAAACAATCTTTTATGTTTCTAACCACATTACACAACACACGGAAGGGCTAATACTGTATTTTATCTCAGTTAGTGTAACTCATAGCCATGCTTTCAACAGAGGGAAAAAAAAAGATTTAAATACAGGTCTTGGCTTAATTTGGAACTGATTGCTCATTAATCTTTGGAGTAGGTATGCAAGCTGTCTTCCAAATGAAAGGGAGGGTGTTGGCTGCTTACCCTAAACCCACTGTGCTGTTTTCAATTTGTTTTTCCATATGATATTTAGTCCTTCATTCAGTGTTTAATACTAAACATTAATGGGGAAAATATTGCTTAATGAGCTGTTGTGTTGGGCAGAATGCGGTCAAACACACCTCCTTTGCAAGAGCTTGCCAGCTTGTGCCAGTATTTAGATAGTGTCATTAATCATGAAACATTTCTCCTCTATCCTGGAAGACAATGGTTTCCTGATGTCATGGAAACAGGCCCTTATAAAACGAGGTATGAATTAAGACATACGATACTTAAGTACAAGACATTGTATGGTTCAATTACTGTGAGGCAAATACCCCATTTATGGTTCATAGTGCTGCTCCTGGATTTTATTAGCTCTAAAGAGTAAAATCCAGAGTTAAGAATTTATCCTGCAAATGCACAGGATTTAAAGATTCCGCTATTGAACAAGATCAGCTAAATATTCAGATACCCAATAGATCAATTCTAAAGGCAATGAGCATTAAAATAAGCTTGACTGGTCCCAGGCGGGCTGCTTCGCCTCACAGGTTTATATGTGGCTTTGTTTCAGGGAAAGTGTGCAGTACATAACACCTGGAAGTTTCTGACCTGATATTATCTCCCACATAGTGTTATATAGAAAAACTAAATGTATTTAGTTCAGATCACTGATATATATATTAATAACAAAAAGAAGACCTAAGGAATTTTAGGACAAGTGTAAATTCCAAGTAAGGAGGGGAAAATCATTATGTACTTAATTAATAAAAATTCAGGAAAGTGTGTTGTCACTGACATTTTTTAAAAAAATAGTACTTGTCAGTTTAAGAAGTTAAAAGAAATAGATGCTAAAAATAAATAATAGTACTGAGAATAAGAAAAGGACATAAAAAGGGCTAACGCCACAAACATCCCTGAAGCACACTGACTGTTCAGAGTTACAATGCTCCCTCTTTCATCTCCAACAGTCAGAAGGGGACAAGGCCTCCTTGCTTTTTTGTCATGAACCTATTTAGATTGCTGCTTCGGCAGCAAAAGACAATCTGAGTAATAGGAATTGTGTCAATCAAAATTTTTATTTAGAGTAATCCCTTGTCAGTAAAATGTGAAAATGTGAGTTCTGTTGTAATAGGGTTGCCACTGATCACTCAAAAGAGAAGCCCAGAAAGCCCTGACCAGCTGGCTCAGTGGATGGAGTGTCAGCTCAGCGTGTGGAAGTCCCAGGTTTGATCCCTCCTCAGGGCACACATGAGAAGCAAACATCTATTTCTCTTTCTCTCCCTTTTCTCCCTTCGCCTCTTGCAGCCAATGGCTCATGTGCTGGGGATAGCTCTGCTGGTCAGAATGTTGGCCACAGGCATTGAGGTTAGCTCAGTTGGTCTGAGTATTGACCCCGAGTGCTGAGGATTGTTCTAGTGATTTGAGCATCAACCCCAGATTGTGGGTTGCTGGGTGGATCCCGGTTAGGGTTAATGTAGGAATCTCTCTAACTCCCCTCCTCTCACTTAAAAAGAAGAGAGAGAGAGAGAGAGAGAGAGAGAGAGAGAGAGAGAAGCCCAGAATTTGTAAATGCTAGTCATCCTGGCTTTTCTGAAAAATTTTCAGTAGACTAAAGCTGTTTTGGCCTGTAAAACCAAGAAAGTATATTTAACACAGCTTTTATAATTGAGGGTGTTTTTCTGTTGTGCAAATGTGGACTAAAAAGTTTTTCAGCCATATCAGGATATCAGCATCATAATCTGTTGTGGAGAAGGGAACTGGCTTGTGTTTTGTCTGTTTCTCTCATAATGCCTAACAAAGGTCTGAGTTACAATACTTGCGTATTTAAAGGATTCGTAGGCTAATAAAATCTAGGGCCAAAAGTACCTTAGGGATTCTCCAAGCTAACACGCTATTTATTTTTCAGATATGGAAATTAAGATTCAGAAACTCGAATTGGTTTACCAAAGGACATACTGTTAATTAGAAACAAGACTAAGATTATAAAGTGTTCCTGTGACTCTCTGTTGATGGTCAATTTGATCATTACAAAGCTTTGCATAAATCACCACTGGTAATATACATAACTCAATTAATGGTGAATCCACCTTGATAGATATAATCAAATGTACTGATTGGATATAATAATAAGCAATCTCTCATATAGGACTTACTAAGTACCTGATTTTTATTTAGGGATTTGCATACATTAATAATTAATTCTTATAGAAACCTAAGGGGAATGCATTATTGTCACACCTTTTTTCAGAACAGAATACTGACAACAGGAATAACCCATCCCAGTTCACAGAGCTCATGTGCTCAGTCAACTCTCCCAAAGCACACTATTACTCCCAAATGCCAGACTCTTCAGAGCTTTCCAGGCTAAAACATAAACTACTATGCTTCCAGAAACAGAGCATTCTCCATAAGCCCTGAGAAAACACAATGTTATGACTGGGTCACCAGACAATATTTTCTTTATTTAAAGTAGTTCCACTTGAGAGATTTTGTTGCCCTGTGTGCCGTTGGGCCTTGTGGGCATCACTTTAGTGTCCTGATAAGGCAATTTGCAATGGTTTCAAATTATAGGTTAGGGTTTTAGTCCCTCCTATCCTAAAAGTATTAAAATCCCTTCTAAAAATAGATTGACCTCTTCTTGAATTCCCTGGCCATTCCTACGAACAGCAGAGCAGACCCTGAATTTTAGCAGATGGCAAGACAAATTTCTTTTTACTTCTCCCACCTAACTTACTTACCTTTAAAGTAACTTTATATAAACCCTAAGTTTATATAATTTACAACCCTTAGGAGTTTCCTTACAGAGCAAATATCTACTTTGAGGTGACTATCCTCTCATCCCTAGATTTTAAATATACTAACGGAAGTTTTGAATCACTTCAAGTGCATCATTTTAATTCTGCTTAAGACCCCAATCTTGCACATATAAAAGTACATTTTTTATAATATCTAATTAATATTTAATATTAGAATATTTTGGATATATTAGATAATATTGTATTAGATTAATGTTTAAATCTAGTGTTTATTTGGGGAAAGGGGTTTCCAACTTATGGTTAAGCATCAGCAATGGTTTCTAAATTTTACTTTTTTTTTTCCTTACAGGGACAGAGAGAGAGTCAGAGAGAGGGATAGATAGGGACAGACAGACAGGAACGGAGAGAGATGAGAAGCATCAATCATTAGTTTTTCGTTGCCTTCACAACATCTTAGTTGTTCATTGATTGCTTTCTCACATGTGCCTTGATCGCGGATCTTCAGCAGACCGAGCAAAACCTTGCTGGAGCCAGCGACCTTGGGTCCAAGCTGGCAAGCTTTTGCTCAAGCCAGATGGGCCCGTGCTCAAGCTGGTGAGCTCGGGGTCTCGAACCTCGGTCTTCCACATCCTAGTCTGATGATCTATCCACTGCACCACCGCCTGGTCAGGCTCTAAATTTTACTTTTGAAACTTGTTAAAGTATTGCTTTATTGTGACTTGCTTTTATAATATAGAAAAACAGGTTTGATAGGATATGCCAATTTATCTTGTTGAGAATAATAGATTCCATAATGTAGGACATATCTAGTCATTTGTATCTTTATTTATTCATGCAGCCATTCACATTTTTTGTCATGAATACTTCTAAATGATTTTATTTTGGAGAAAAAAATATTTCTAATTGTAAAATTATTAAAAAAGAAGAAAAACAAAAATCATGTATTAAAAGTATGTAGTACAAAAGTATAGAATACATGACAGGAAAGGAAATTTAAGATTAGCTACTACAATTGAGCCTTAATATTAGCTCTGGGTTTCCCAAAGGTCATTTTTTAAAAGAAAGATCAATGGATTGGGTAGCTGTCATTGTCTAATAAAGGGAAACGTAGCAGTTAATTAAGAAAGATACACTTTGCTTTAATGTTGAATTCTGGGAGGAATTTTGCATGAGCTTTCAGGAGGGTTTTTAAAGAACACAGTGGATGTTGTCCTTGATGGTATATATATATATATTTTAATTACAGAGACTTTAAAGAATGTCTGTTTCATTCCAAAAGCTAAAAGCATAATTATTGTCAAAGGTCCTCAAAGCTGTCTTTAATCCCACAGTTATGCAGTTCAGATATGTAGTACTCTGGTGATCTCACCAGATAAAGGGATCAAACTTAGAGAAAATGTAGTTTATATAATAATTGGATTTTTTGTTCTACAGTGATTTAATAAATCAATTAGCTATTAAGTGTTAAATATGTTCCCTGAGCCGAGTAAGGTGCTTTGAGGATGTATTTAACATACATGTTTTTAAAAATTATTCTTAATATCAAGTATATTTCATTTTAATTGGAAAAATAAACTTACTTAAAGGAAACTGTAAATGTGCAGTTAAATTATATTTTTTTCTGTTCTGTGCTATATTATATATAGTTTGCCTGGGGTTTGCAAATTTTTTCTGTCAAGTGTTAGATGGCAAATGTTTTAGGTTTGACTTTATACATTAAGCTTCTGTGGCTCCTACTAGCTTGTAATAATGTAGCAGGAAAGAAGCTATAGACAATACTAAACAAATGGGCACGGCTGGATGGGGTCTGCTGGCAGGTGTTTGTACACCCCTGTTATAGAAAACACTGTTTAACTGTGTTTTAAACCACGGAATACTGCCTTCAGAAACCTTAAGATTTTAAGAGAGGAAATATTCTTAAGTAATATTAAAGGTTTTATGAAAAATAGATTTGAACATGTCCTGAGTAGATAAAAATGACAAACAGACACAGACTGGATTTCTTATTTAAGATATTGAATTGCTCACAAAGGGTGTGATATAATTATTTTAAGGTATTTTCCCCGCCGAGGAGGAAGGAAGGGCATGGACACTTAGTATGGAATAATAAAAGCTTTATTTAGTACAGTGCTTCCAGGACGATGTTCTCTGGTCCAGAGGACAGAGGCCAGAGAAGTCACATGGATAAAACCGTGTGGGGGATATTTATAGGGTCTTCAGGGTGAAGGCAAGTTGATATGACGTGGTGAAATCTCACTGGCTGATGGGCGGTTGCTCTTTTCCAAAGAATTCCTGGGAAGTTTCTTTTGGCGTGCATGGGTGTGGGTGGTTCCAGCCAAAGTTTCCATGGTCTGGTTCCTCACGTGACCCACCAATCTGACCTTTTATGTTAGATAGGGGCACCACTTTTCATCTGGCTACTTAGGGGCGCTGTGGGGAGGGGAGGTAGGAAGGTGGTGGCATTGAGGGGAGTGGGGAGGAACATTTGTTTGACTGTGACTCGAGAAACTTTGTGGATGTGGTCCTTTTGGTGAGCCGGAGATGGGTAGGGCCCAGTGGTTCCAACTGCCAGCGGTGCTGCATGAGGGCAAGCTTGAGGTGAGAGACATAGTTAAAAATGAAGGTAGCATTGATTATAGGGGAGCCCTTGGTAGTGAGGAAGATGTTGTCAGCTGGATAGTGTCTTCAAGACTTTGTAGAATGTCCTGACTCAGGAGGGGTACAGGGCATGATGGCATAACTAAGAGGGAGTGTGAAAAGGAGATTCCATCCAAACTGCATGTCAGGAGTGGTGTGTGAAGGGGAAAAGAAGGGGTCCCATGCACTCCCATAACCGAGACCTGTGAGGGAACTAGAGTTCCAGAGTGTGATGGCAAAACAGAGAAGGTAGCCCCTGTGTCCATAAGAAATGAGATAGTCTTACCCGTTAGTTATAGCATTATCCTGGGCTTGATGAGGGTGATGGGGGTCTTCAAGTCCAGGCTGTGTCAGTCATCCATGAAGCCTAGGAGTTCAAGCGGTGGGCCCACCTGGCTGGCTTGGCCTCCCATTGGGTGGCTTGTCCCCCAAGTAGAGGCGCTGAGGAAAAGCCTATTGCCCAAAGGGACAATTGCTCTGCCAGTGACCAGGCTGCTTGCAGTTAGGACAGGGCTTAGTGGGCAGCCTTAGGCAGGGGCACTGCCGGACACAGTGACTCTGCTTGCCACATTTAAAGTTAGCTTCTGGTGGGGTTCCTCTTTGTGTCCTTGATTTGGGTTGGGCACCTCCTATGCCTTGCCCCTGTTGCTCTCCTGGCCTCAGGGCTGCCACAAGAGCTTGGGTTTGGAGCATTACATTCTGCTGCACGTGGGCCTGGCAAGTAGCCTTGGCCTGTTTCTTTTAGTCGCGACTATTAAAAATTTTAAATGCCATGTTCACAGGTCTTAGATAGGGATTTGGGGGTGAAAATAAGAGTAGGGGGGGTCTCTGGGGAGCCTGGCACCGAGATCCAGCTGGAAATGCTGGAGCCAGAGGCAGGACAGGGCCAGGCCTTACTGCAAGAAGATTGGGGTTGGGCCATGGGGTCAGGAGTCCTGCAAACCAGCGTGTGGGCCAATGCCCTGTGGAGGAGGGGTTTAAGAACACAGTGGAGAAGGGAGGGACCCCTGGCCAGCAGGGGAGGAGAAAGACAGACTAGTATTTTCAGGTGAATGAGAAACAGGATCCCACGAAGGGGGGGGGGGAGGAGCCCAATAGGATGGAGGGAGCTGTGCAGAAGGGGAAGAGAATTGGGGGTTTTAGGGGTCGGCTAAAGAAGAAAGATCAGGAGTGGAGGGTCTAGGTGAGGTTTCTCTGGCCATAAAGGGCCTGCATCATGTAGCAGGAAGCACAGGGATTAGGATGGGAGCGCAAATACTAGAAGCTCTGAATATAAAGGATCTCCAACCAGTTCCCAGATATTTTGGTGATAGTTAAATTGGTGAGGGTGTTAAAATCGATAGTCCCTTCAGGAGGCCACCTGGTTCGATTATGCAGTGGGTTCTGTGGTCTGGCCACACTGGGGAAGAAGAACAGTTTCTTTTTCTTTAGAAAGGGAGAGATTTCAGATAAGGCACCTCAGGAGTGTTTTTGAGTCAGATTTAGATTCCTGTGCCCCCACGGCCGCCCTCTGTTCTTGGAGTGATCAAAGATGAGAATTGGCATCCCACAAATCAATCTCTGGCCACCGGACAGTTAGGTAAAGTGGGAGTGATCAGGACATCTCTATGGGCACACACTCAGAACAGAAAAGAGGTCCCTGACGCAGCTGTGATTACAGACAGGGAGTCTCGGTGGAAAGAACTGAGGGGAGGCTGGAGGTAGGGGACTTACTGCACCATGTGCCAAAGTGGGTGGAAAGTCGGAAATCCTGGTTCTTCTTCAGAGGAGAAGGGTAGAGGAGCAGCCCCAGCGGGCTTCAACTCCTCCCAGGTTTCAGCACCAAATGTAAGGTATTTTTCCCCACTGAGGAAGAAGGAAGGGCATAGCCACCAACTATGGATAAGCAAAAGCTTTATTCAGTACAGCACTTCTTGGACAAGGCTCTCTGGTCCAGGGGACAGGGGACAGATAAACCACACAGAGGAAACCATGTGGGGGAAATTTATAGGGTCTTCATGATGAAGGTGAGTTGATATGACATGGGGAAATCTCACTGGCTGACAGAAAGTCACTCTTTTCCAAAGGATTCCTGGGAAATTTCTTTTGGAGTGCATGGGTGTGGGTGGTTCCAGCAATAGTTCCCGGGATCTTGTTCCTCATGTGACCTTCCCCCATTGCCTGCCGACCTTAAAATTATTAGTCATGCTATAATGTCTCACTACGTTAATAAGCATGTTTCTTATAAAACTTTTCTAATTTTGTGTGTAAGTTTTTAATTTAGTAAATATTAGAGTGCACATATCAAAGACTTAGAATTCCATTCTGGATTTTTTGCATTTCAAAGCAAGAAATAATGGCAAAAAAAAAAAAAAAAAAGGAGAGAGAAAAATGACTTCTAGGATTATTATTAATTAATTAAATTTTTTAGAGAGAGAGAGAGGGACAAACAGGGACAGAGGGACAGACAGACAGGAAAAGAGAAAGATAAGGAGTATCAACTCATAATTATGGCACCTTAGTTATTCACTGATTGCTTACTCATATCTGCCTTGACTGGTAAGCTTCAACTGAACCAGTGACCCCTTGTTCAAGTAAGCAACCTTGGGCTCAAGCCACTGACATTGGGGTCATGTGTATGATCCCATGCTCCAGCTGATGACCCCACACTCAAGCTAGTGAGGCTGCACTCAAGCCAGTGGCCTTTGGGTTCTGAATCTGGGTCCTCACTGTCCCATGCTGACACTCCATTCACTCTGCCACCATCTGGTCAAGCAAGGATTACACGAGGGAACAAAATTTTTGTTGCATCCACAAAAACACTTGTTCTTACCCAATTTGAGTGTGCTGATCTCAAATCTGACATTAGTCTTTCTCTGTAAGCTACAGTGGGTTTTTTTTTTGCAATTCAAGATTTTAGGTTTTCATCTTATTGTAAAATTTTCAACATTTAGTTTAACATAATGAAGTAGAATGTCTTCTTGGACATAATCCTTGTGAAAACATATGTTATAAAATGCAGTAAATACACTAATACACTAAAAGATATGATTGCAACAGAATTTATCTACAGTTTCGAAATAGAACATATTAAAACACTTATTTTAATTATAAAATTTGCTCAAAACTTATTTAAATTCTATTCAGGCAAAAATTTGTGTTTGTAGCTCTTGCGTTTGTATACTTATTAAGGACAATCTCATTTGATGCTCCAGTAGTAGTCTGCTCATCACTAACAGCTCCAAGATTTTGGGGAAACTTATCAAGGTGACTGTTCAGGAACTGAATCTTAATGCTCATATTAAATCTATTGTCGAAGAAAGCCAACAGCATCCTTTGAACCAGAAGTTCATAGTTTTCTGCTTTTTTGTTGCCAAGAAAGTTCTTTGTAATTGCCACAAAAGACAGCCATTCTGCTTTCTCCTCCTTATTCATCTTCCTGGCAAATTCTTTGTCACTTATGAGGGTTCGAATTTGAGGTCCATCGAATACACCTGCTTTTATCTCCTTGAAAGATAAGGCAGGAAAAGCAGAAATAATATATTGAAAGCATTCACTTTCCCTATTTAAAGCCTGAACAAACTTCTTCATTAAGCCAAGTTTGATGTGAAGTGGGGGAAAATGATCCTGTCTCAATTAACTACAGGTTCATTCACAATATTTTTCAGCCCTACTTCCAGAGTTTCATGTTTCGGCCACTCCTTCTGTGTCCAGTGTTCTTCCAAGCTCGGCTGTCTCACAAACTCAAAAAGCAAGGATATTTTGTGAAATCTCTCTGTTGTCTTAGCAGAAAATTTACCATTTTATGTCATTATAATCTTCTCACAGATGAGTTGAATAACCAATTGAAACATTACCTACCGTTATGTAGGAGAACACATTTCAGACTCCATTTAGACCTGTCAAGAAATATCTGCCATTCTATTGGACTGTAAGTGGTAACACCTAGCTGTCTGAGAAGACTCCTGATTTCATGACAGTAAAAAAAGTGTTTGTCTTCAAAATAAAAGTCCATAAAGATTTGTTCATGCTTCCTGAAATGGGATACTTTAGCTGACCGGTGAAGTACATTCTTTTCTTGAAGCCTGGAGGCTAATAACTCAGCTTCTTTTTTTGATAGGCCCAAATCTCTTACTAAGTCATTCAATTTCAGTTACCTAAACTGCTGAGGGTTTAAGGATTGCTTGGCATCCAAAGAAAACCCTTCAGATTCTACAACCATCTCCTCATGCATCTTATCAAAACACACTTGATCACCATGTTCACTTTTTTCAACCTTAGAAGTAATAAAACCATTGAAAACTGGAATCAACTGGGAGTGTCTCAGAGTGTGGGGTAGGTCGTATTGCTGAATGAATATTAGGATAAGTGATGATATGTCAATTTTTCTTGCCGATGCCCTTTGTATGGATCTGACAGAAGTAACAGTCACCGCTGTAATCTTTGGGTTCACACCAAACCATGGGAATACCAAAAGGCATTTCTTTGCGTTTTCCTTTTGTACACTCACGAAGCATTTCCTCACAATAATGGCATACAATATGAGGGGCCCAATTCTTGTCTTGATCCCCAAAGGCAACTTGACAATACAATATATGCATGTTTCACAAATGAGGAAATAGTGCACCTTTGTCGTTGAAGTGTGTAACAGCCACATATATAACAGAAGGTGTCAGGACTATTCTTACATTTACGCCTACTCGAAGAAGCCATGATTCAATTTTAAACAAAATAAGAGGGTGTTTTTATCAAATAATAATTTTGTACCTTTAAAAACAACTACAATTATTTCAAAGTGATGTTTGTAAAACATTAATTGCCTGTGGTTATGTTCAATCCAAGCATCTTTGCCCTTTAACTCCAATTTAAAAACCAATGCAGTGCCTGACCTGTGGTGCGCAGTGGATAAAGTGTCAACCTGGAATGCTGAGGTTGCCAATTCAAAACCCTGGGCTTGCCTGCTCAAGGCACATATGGGAGTTGAAGCTTCCTGCTTCTCCCTCCCGTCTCTCTCTCTCTCCTCTAAAATGAATAAATAAAAATAATTTAAAAACCAATGCATGCCATTAACTGTAAAAGAAAATTAAAATTGAATAAAAACTAGAGCATGCACCAAAAACCAAATTTCAGATTTGGAATCAGCAATGCAGAAATATATAGAAACAGTTCTAAAACCTTATGCAACAGGAAATGGAAAATAAAATTGTTCCCCAGTGTTATTATTGATAGTATTAGTGGTATTCAATAGTTGTCTTGGGCCTGACCAGGTGGTGGCACAGTGGATAGAGCGTCGGACTGGGATGCAGAAGACCCAGGTTCGAGACCCCAAGCTCGCCAGCTTGAGCGTGGGCTCATCTGGCTTGAGCAAAAAAAAAAGCTCATCACTGAAGTCCCATGGTCAAGGCATGTGTGAGAAAGCAATCAATGAACAAAGAACTAAGGTGTTGTGATGGTAACAAAAAACTAATGATTGATGCTTCTCACCTCTCTCCGTTCCTGTCTGTCTGTCCCTATCTATCCCTCTCTCTGACTCTCTCTCTGTCCCTGTAAAAAAAAAAAAAAAAGAGAAAAGAATAGTTGTCTTGGCTTTACTTGAAGGACTGGTAAATATTAAACCATTTTAAAGTATTACAAACATATCTTTGTTTTAATATTTTTGCCAGTTTTATTCTCTAAAGATTTGTTTAATAAAGTTAATGCAAGTTTTGTCTATTGATTTGACAAAAATAAAATTTCATTGAATTATTATGCTATTTTTTGATGAAAATTAATAAGGAAAGTAATGTTATATTGGCCAATGTATTTTTTAAAACTAAAGGTATTTCAAATCGTGTTCAAAAGAAATTTGAAAAAAATATTTTATTTTTAACAAGCACAAAACTAATGGGCATGGAAGGAAAATATTCAACTCCAAACTTGTAAATATAGTAATCATTGTCCTTTGTGTGATAACACAAAAATCAATGATAAGAAGACACACTCTATAATAGGTTTAATTTATATGAATTAATTTCTTTACAGTCAGAAAGGTAATTTGTTTTAGACCTGTTTTGCATTCTCAAAGAAACTAACATTCAATAAATTTCCATTTTTACAAACTTATATAGAATGCTTCTACATGATCCATAATTTTTAAATCAATTTTACTCCTCATGTGTTTTTGTAAAATAATATTTTAATTTTTTTTTAATTATGAAAAATTTCCAGTTTAGAGAAAAAATGAAATGCTTATGAACTCACTACTTAGACTTAGCAGATATTAATATATTTTTATTTGCTTAACTTTTTATGAAAAATATACAACATTGGAGATACGCTATCTCTCCTCTTGCCCAGACCTATTATTTGTATACAGTATATGGTTTTAAAATTTTTCTATAAAGTTGGGTATTCCCCAAACAACATATGATCACTATTTTGTTATTTTTAATTTATCTAGACAATAATATGTATTTATCTATTTGCAACTTTTATTTAAAAGTCAGATTATTTTAGGATTAAAAAAAACCTTTTTTAAATTTTATTTTATTCAGTGAGAGGAGGGGAGGTGGAGACAGACTCCCACATGCTATCTGACCTGTGTATCCACCTGGCAAGCCCACTAGGGGGCTATGCTTTGCCCAAGTGGGGCATTTCTTTGTTGCTCAGCAACTGAGCTCTTCTTAACACCTGAAGTAGAGGCTATGGGGCCATTCTCAGTGCCTGGGGTCAACTCATTCCAATCAAGTCATGGATTCAGGAAGGGAAAATAGTGAGAGAGAGAGAAGCAAGAGAGGAGGGATGGAGAAGCAGATGGGCACTTCCACTGTGCCCTGACCAGAAATTGAACCTGGACATCCACATACTAGGCCAAAATTTTATTGAGCCAACAGGCTATGACTAGGATTAAAAAAAAAACAACACTTTTTATTAAATTTATTGGGGTGATATTGGTTAATAAAATTATGCAGGTTTCAGGTGCACAATTTTATAATATATTATCTATATGTTGCATTTTGTTTTCACTACCCAAGTCAAAACTCCTTCCATCACCATTGATCCCCCCAACTTCTTCTTCTCCTACAATCCCCCCACTATTGTCTGTTTCTATTAATTATTTGCTTAATCAAATTTGAATAGCTGAAGTTATTAAAATATATTTACTAAACATATTAGTAACTATTTATTTGAGTAATAATAATATTGAATTTGTTCAAATATCAATCATAGTTTGATTTCTTATTCAAATGTGATATATTATGTTCATGCAATCAAAGCAAGGTTAATATGAGTACCTTGGTAACACATATAAATACATTTATTTATATAAAACGACATAGTGCAGTATCTAGAGGGAAATTTCTCACAAGTTCTTTCTGAATCTTCTGTCTTTTATTCAGTAACTGTGTTATTTACTTTAGAGTGGGTTTACTCTTACAATCCTTGCAGTATTCCAGGTATAATCAGGAAGCTAATACTGTCTTATGATGATGAAAACACTGTACTTCTAAAACAGAATAGAAATAAGTAGATATCTGGGCCCTGGATTTAAACTGAGTCAAGTATCTCTGTATGAAATGGACTATTACAGGTTTATTTTCAATTCATTTCAGAAATATACTACGGTAGGCCAGTGGACCAGATAATCACATATAGTTGAAAGTGTGAACGATGCAGTGTAGCCATTCATTGCTTTTACATTATGTAGTAGGCAGAAAATTGGTAAGAATTCAAAATGCCTGTAAATAGCAACCTTTTCTGAATAGAGGTTTCCAAAAAGCTTACTAAATAAGACAATGGAAAGCTTGTTAAACCAACTGGCTTTCTCATGTCAGCCACAAAAGCACATCTGAACAATAATTTCTTTCTGCATTGGATTTTTGAATTCTATATAATATGCTTTGAAATTTTTAATGTAAATGTTGCCTGGGGCATTTATTACTTACACTCAGCAACCAATTTTGCATGTCTCCTCTTTTTCTGTATCTACTTCATTTTCCCATTCATTAAGTTTTAAGCTCAAACAATTTATTCGTTAGGTGCACTGCCATTCTGTCTACATATAAGGATGTGTCCATGAACCACGTCTCAATATCACTATAAATACATTTTATATTATACAAACCAGGTCTACGTCTTTAAACAAGGTGAATGTCCCAGTAAGTGTGGCTAATTAAAGTCCAAAAAATAGATTTTATTGAATCACATTAGGGACTTGGGATATGCGAGGCAGCAACGCCGTAGCAAAATAAATTTGAGAACTTTGATTAAGTATACAGCACTGTGTATACCTAATCAAACTTTATTTTACTCGGAGTTATTTAACCAGGTTTGCAAATATAGAGTTCATATTTTCAAAGAGATAGATCTTCATTCACGCTAAATCTACCTAGTGAGTTCCAGCTGCTTATTTCACTTCCTAATATATGGATGTGGTCTCAGGGTCACAGAACAAAATTTGCTCAAGAGTTGTTGATTCAGCTGAAACAAAAATGCTACGTCAAACCTCCTTTTGCAGTTACTACTTGTCATTGCCAGAAATAGCTTTTTGAAAAGGAGTTCTTAAATTTAATCTCTATTTAATTGAATTAAACACACATACCTGAAAAGAGAGTAAGAAAAAAAATGTGATCTCATTGCCAAACAGTAAAAAAAAAAATAAATAAATAAAAAAGAATGGCTGGACCTTTTGAGGGAAAAATATCTTGACTTCAACTTATTTCAAGGACATAGGCAGGGCATTTTTTTTTTTAAGTTAAGAAAGGTTACACATTTTTATTCTGTCAGCCATTCTATTGTTTTCATTAAAGACTGAAGAATGAAAGACCATGAGAATATTCAGCTGTGCCTGATAAGATTTTTTTCTTTAAAGATGACCCCAACCTGTGGGAGATGATTTATGAAATCATGGTTTTCATTATTGGACTTGGTGCTGACTGTGTTGTTTTTGATTGATGGGCCTTTAGTTTTTGTCTCCTTTTGTCTTCAGTAGAGAACAAGGGCATAAGAACACTGCTAGTGGATGGATGAAATTATGTAAACGGTGGCACTATTTAAGGAGAAGCGGTTTGAATGAAATGTAAGAAAAAGTACTCAAATAGTTTAGCCACATAATAAAAAGCATGGGTTTTATTTTATATTTTTAAAATGAGTTGTTATATTTAAAGAAGATTATACAAACTATGGCAGATAATTTGTAAAATTTGCATTTGCTGTTGATAAAAACAGTTGTAAAATGCAAGAAAAAGGTCACTTTATTCACCCTGGCATATAAAATGTTCCAAATAGCAGAGAAGGACATCTGTTGTTTTATTGAAAAACAGAAAATATTTTTGTCTGTTTTTATAGTATATATAAGAGTATGTCTTTTGTGCTAGAGTTAATAGCTCTAAAGACAAATTTGAGAAAATTTCTCATTACATAAACAATAGCCACTGTGAAATAAAATTTTTTGTTCTTATTTCTATAAATCTAAAGACTGTATGTTCTTTTAAAAACTCTCAAAATAATATAGGCAAGTCTATAAATTGATGAGGATAGACTTCCACAACAAAGCCTGGCATAAACATCTGTAAATACTGGGGAATTCTAGCCAGAACTATTGAGAGTAAGAAATATCTTTGTTCTTCTTTGAAATATTCACTAGTTACTCTCAGAGTCTATTCTCAGTTAATATTTTGTTCATTCTAATTTCTTAGTCAAAAGAAATTTTTACAAAATTGTTTAAAGACCACATATATTTTTAAATACAAGTCTTGATATATAATTGATATAATCATTTATTAATGATTAATTACTATTTTTATTAACTGTTTATTGTATAGATATAATTCTTAATGTATCCATATATACCTATTTGTTGAATAAATTAAATTATTTTATATGTTTTTTCTAAAAATTTATTAGAAAAGTATCCAGGCATGGATCCAGGTCTGAATATTATAAAAGTTGTGGGGCACACTCTAAAAAATATATATAAAATTATGAATAAGAACATTGCTTAAGGAAGTAAATATCCTAATAGTTATGTTCTATTAACTTCATGGTAAACTGAGCTACATTTCTTTCCTTTTTTTATTATTTATATATTAATTTTAGAAAGAAAGAAGAGGGGAGAGAGAAACAGAAAGGGAGAAACATTGATTTGTTATTCCACTTATTTATGGACTCAGTAGTTGTTTCTTGTATGTGTCTTGACCTGGAATGAAGTTCACAACCTTGTCATATTGGGATGATGCTATCTGGCCAGGGCTGTCTGAATTTTCTTTTTCAAAATAAAGTGGGGTAAAAAAATTACCAAGCACAGATAAAAACACATCAGTTAAGATGACTTGACCAGATTCTACTACTCCCACCATCCCATCATCATCATCATCATCATCATCATCATCATCATCATTTATTAGGCACTTGTAACATGCCAGACACCATGCAAAAGCTTTGCATTATTATTTCATTTAATTCTCATAACAATTCTATGAGGCATGTGTGATTTTTTCTGCATTTTAAACATGAGGAAATTAATACTCAAAGAGTTTAAATAATATGCCTCAGAGCATTCAAATAAGAAATGAGGGAATACATATTTCAATTTCAATTTATAGGGATTTGGAGTCAATGAAATTATATAGGATGCTTTAACATACTGTATATATATATACCATGAAAAACAAGTACAAAATGACACTAATGTGAACAGTTTCATAGCTATTCAAAATAATACTCAAATTTATAGTGATTGTGTGTTTCATAAATACTTAAGAATCTTAATGTGAATGATTTAATATCAGAATTTTTCTGGATATTAATCCAGAAGAACACTGAAACATTCAAAGCTCATCACAATTTTAGGCCTCATTGACATCATGTATCCTGTGTGTTTATAGGAAGAGTAACTTTCTTCAATAAGCAAAGGAAGCATTGCTGCAACAAATTTTTTGGTTTCAAATTTCGCATAGTTGTTTCTAGTTATAAAAAATTTAACAGCATTTCAATGAGAAATTTCAAGGATCATAGAAAATGTCTAGTGTTGCATATATTTTATCCCTTTAAAAACTCAAGCATAGTTATTCTGTATGTAAAGGATGTATTGTAAGATAATGACAAAATATTTTCCCAATCAAATTATACAATTCAAGATATCATTACTTTATAAATAGAAAACAGAAATGCAAATGTTCTATTATATTTGGTAATGCATTTGTTGGTAATGAATTGGTTTTAAAGTGAAGTATATTAAAATGCAAAACACTCAATAGTTTGATTAAGCAAATTATTTTATTGAAGATATAGAAACAATGATGTATATTAATAACTCATAATTCATTGTAGTGGTTAGGTCTGGCTCCACCATTAATTAACCTGAAAGATAGTTTGAGACAGAGCTTTTCAAAAATTTCTGCTGAAATTTGCTCAGGTGGAAAAAAGTAAACATAAAACCCAGGGTAAGGGGCCTGCAAAATCAGACCTAATTTATCAGTCTTTATTTGGAAACACATTTGTAATTCCTTTACTTATAAGTATATTTGAAAATTCAATTTTACCTTCTTATATATCTATGTTTACTTTCATATAAAAATGTTTTAAGTCTGTAGCTAAGTGTCATTTTTCTTTCCCAATCTTCCTGTAAAATGTAAGTGCCAGTAGATATCACAGGGCACTGTGTGAATTATCAAAGCAAAATTTGCACTGGCTAAAATTAATTAGGCAAAGACCTTATTCAAGACTATTACAACAGAGGAGAGAAACTGACCTGCTAAAACTAAGAACATTTTTTAAGCACTGAGGTGAGCTAATGGAAAATTACTGGAGGACATTGTAGGAAGAGTTTGGTCAATGAAATGCATCAAGCTCATTTAGGTATTCCAGAATTTGCAAATTTATTATTATTATTTTCTTTAATTAGGTCACCTGTGTTTGCTAAGTGCTGCCCACCTAATAGGAGACTGGGAGCTTGGCAGCCTAGTTCTTTCGACATTTGCATTTCAAAGATATGGTTTCCAGGTTCTTGCTAAAGATATTTCCTGGGTAAGAGGCTAGAGGAAGCATTTCATAGAGGCAAAAAAAAAAAAAAAAAAAGTTCACAATTTTAAATTTTCTAAAGTTAGTGCTCTAAGAAAAGAGAATTCAGGGGTCTAGAGTCAGGAAGAAATCTGTCAAAGTTTAGTCAAGCTAAGAAGAACTATTGGAGCTCAGTCACAGTCCATGCTTAATCCAGTTTGAGAATCTGCTGGTTTCTTTTTATCTACTACAATGTACGCTCAACCTATTGTACTCCTAATACAGTATTATGTAAGAATCTTTTTTGACAGGTACATTTACAAGTACTTATTATATGCTAAGCAGAATTCAAAACCGATTATAGCTTGACCAGGTAGTGGCACAGTGAATAGAATGTCGACCTTGGACACTGAGGACCTAGGTTCAAAACCCTAAGGTCACCAGCTGGAGTACAGGCTTATCCGGCTTGGGTGCAGGCTCACCATCTTAAGTGTAGGATTAACAGCTTGAGTGTGAGATCATAGTGAAGACCCCATGATCACTGGCTTGAGCCTAAAGGTTGCTAGTTTGAAGCCCTGGGTTGCTGGCTTGAGCAAGGGGTCACTGGCTCAGCTGAACTTCCATGTCAAAGCACATATGAGTAAGCAATCAATGAACAACTAAAGTGTCACAATGACAAGTTGATGTTTCTCATCTCTATCTTCTGGTCCATCTGTCTCTATCTGTTCCTCTCCCTCTTTCTCTCTGTTTCTTGTTAAAAACAAACAAACAAAAAACCATTATATTCAGTATCTATCTCATTCAATCCTCACAACATTTTGAAAAGTCATCCTCATCATCACAATTTACCTATAAGGGAGGTTTATAGGACTAATAACGAAAGGGTCTGGGATTTGAACCATGGTCTTTCTGGTTCTAAGAAGCAGTTATATTGCATTACCGCAAGAATTTCTCAAACAAAAGTAACTTTCAGTTTCTTTACTGCAAACATGAACATGTTTTAATGCAACAGATTAGATAACATAACATCTATTACTCAGTTTTGCCATACTGTGGAGGTTAATGAGAATAAATAAGACAGTAATCCTTTTGGCTAATATAATAGATAGAAGTGAGTAATGGTATTTGATGGGGGCTTTTTGTGAATATCCATGGGGTGCCAAGACTCCCTGTCTAATGAAGGTCACATTGTTTGGAAATGTTGATTAATTGACTATAAAGTTCTTGATGTTATTGTACCTCACATTGGTATTTCAAACCATGTGTCCACTCTTCCATACTCTGATCACCAGTGAGCAACACAAAAGTGAAGAATCTAATGTCTGTTGTCTGACTGGCACAGTTTTTAATAAACTGTTTTATCAGAGAAAAGCTCAAGGAAAAGAGAGAAAGCTAATATGTTTTTGACAGGCATGCAAAGTCAGTATTTAGGACATGGGAACATTAGACCCACAGCCCACAGGTGGTATACAGAGCAATATATTTCTCCTTTCAGCACATGGTTAAGAGATCAGAATCGTGTCAGGTAACTTGCTTAGTTTTCTGAAAGTGAGAGGAAAGATCTGGTGTGCTTTAATTATCCTTTACTGCTCCACCATTCAAAACCATTCTTTCTGAGAATGATGGCCTTTATTTTCAGAAGGGAGAGTAAAGAAACTCCAGATGTGCCTACACTCAAATGATGATAGATTCTCCCTCTGTAATAAAGGTGCATGATTCTGTTTTTAAATTACCTGGCCAACTTTTAAAAATATGGCTACCTAACTACCTCTCTAGAAATTTTTAGTCACTGGAGTTGAGTGGATCTTGGGGTATCAGCAATCTTTGAAATCTTCCCAGGTGATTCTAATATTTAGGCAGAGTTGAGATCCTGTTCTTATCTTCATAGTTTATGGTAAAACAAACCAACCAAACATTAACCTATCTATATTAGGTCAAGGATATAGGGATGTGGTTAGTAATTATTCATTTCTAGTCAAAAGTCATGGTCTTATACACATTACAAGTATTGTCAAAAACAAATCACCTCATTAAATATTATGATTCTTCTGAGAAGCAGAGACTCTTCACTGCTTCTGAAAAGCAGCATAGTATAACGGAGATAACATTTGACTAGTTTTCCAAAGATGAGTATTCGCTTCCCAAATCTATCACAAAATAGCCTTGAGGACTTTTATTGGCCAATTCACATGCTAAACCTTAATTTTTTAACCTAAATATGATCCTCCTAATCTGATCTTTTACATCGAGTCTTTATTTCTAACAATTCGAGTTAGGTATTATTAACCACATTTTAAGGTGACTAAATTAAAGTAAAAATTATGCTGGAATAGGTTTAGGTTTCCTTGCAAATAAACTCCTTTTAGTCATTTAAAGAAAAAGGTGGCTTACAGATTCAATAAGTGAACTGGAGGAGCAGGCTCTAAGCTCAGCCTCCTGTATAATTCTCAGTCCCCAGTGTCTCCGGCCTAGTCCCTGGACTGGGAAAGCTCCTGCTACCTTTGTGAGGATCCACTGAATCACAAAACTGTCATCAGAGAGACATGCTGTTAAAACTCACACCAGCAAAATTGATTCATGGCACTCTGCCTGTCCTTCAATTAACTTGGTTCTAAATATAAATCTAACAAAAGTACATCTGATTGGTGAAAGATCTAAATTTTAATCCATATGATGGTGGCAAAGGCATCTGGGAAATGTAGTTTTACCTTTCCAGATTCTGCTGTATACAAAGTTACACAAGGAGGAGGCTGTAAACAAGAATGGATGTTGAACAGCTGATGTACAACATCCACCACAAATATATATTTTGTTTTTTTCTGCTGGTGCTATAATATGCGCTTGTTCTGATCATAAGTGAGATAATGTGTGGAAGAGTTCCTAAAATACAAAGTCATTCTTAAACGCAAATTATCATTATGAAAGTGTCCAAATGATAGGTAACATTTATTTATAGCAACATATATTTAAAAGCTACCGTGTCCCAAGCACTAAAGTTAAATGCTTTATATCAAATAATTTATTTGATCTTTACAGCAACCTTATAGACAAATCAAGACATAGAGGTTAAATGGCTATCCCAGGTGACATGAAATAGAAGCAGGTTTGAACCCATCTAGTCTATACGCCTACCATTGTGTAATCCCGTCTCTGTGGCAGGCATGGACACTATTACATTTTCATAGAACACTGAGAGGCTTTACAACTTGATTAATGCTAAGACATGACACAGACAAAAAAAAAATGAAGCAATAAACAACACTCACAAACCCACACATTCAGGTTTCCTGACAAAGGAGATAAATGGGGTAGGCCAATAACAGGAGAGGGGTTGCAGAAAGCAGAAGGAAAATCTTACTCTCCCCCCATGTAAAGTTCAAAATAAATTATTATTTTAGATTTTGTCCACCCATGATACTCAGTCTGAATTTTGATGCATAAAAATGAAGAAAAAATGTGTTTCAGCTTAAATACATTTTGCCTAAAGGAGCTTCAGACAGTTTGAACTTGAAATGCAGCCCGTAAATGAATATTTAATTTCACTCTCCTTATAAGTGAAGTTGAATCACTTTTGCAAGTGTGAGGGTGACAGTTTCAAATTTCAGCTCAGGCAGGCAATCAACAGAGAATAATATTACAGCAGGAGAAAAAGTTGGTGATTCAGTAATGACATTTTAATGTTACAGAACAGAGTATTGGTATAGAAATCTGCAATCCCTTGTGATAGCTTTCTGTTGACTTAACAATCAATACAATCATAACAATAAAAATAGGCAAGTCCCTCGCTGTAGCCAATGCCTAAGAATGAGAAGTTGTCAATCATTTGTTACAACCTTGCGGGTTTTCCTACACAACAAAGAATTTTCCATGTATTTAATCTCCTGTTATAAAGCAAGACATAGACCTTTAAAGAAATTGAAAAAGTATTTCTTCCTTGTGGCTATTATTTACTAAAGCAAAGGTAGTTTATACAGGACACCTTTTCAGTTAGTTTCCAAAAGTAATTTGCATTTTTATTTTAAATTGAAATAGCTTCAAATGCAATAGATGGTATCTTATCATCATTAAGCATTTATTAAGCTTTCTTGTTGCATGGCGCCGTGAACAGAAGTTAAAATAGACATGGTCTCTGTCTGTTAGAATAGACAGAATGGCCTATAACCTGCTGGGCAACCGCAGAATGGACTCCAGCCCACTTACTGTCTTTACTTACTGAGTTAAAGAATAATGACTATAACAGACTTATCTTTTCTAGTAATGATGTTTATAAATTGATCTTCTTTCTTATTATGATCTAGGAGCATTTCTTTTTTTCATTTCTGACATGTTTTTTTGTTTCTAGGGAATCTTTTTTTTCCTTTTTCCTTTTTATTGAACCCAGGGAATTGTGAAATAGATTGCTATTATGTCTATCTTCTAGGATATAGGAAAAAAGAATGAGAAATAGCAGGAGTTTACAACTTTTTAAACTTTGAGTCAGCAAAATATGATTATAAAACTTTCCAGGCTTGTATTTTAATTTTTGTTTTTGTTATTAGAAAGAGAGTGAGAGAGAGAATGGGAAAGAGAAGAAGGGAGAGAGAGAGGGAAGAGAGAGATGAGAAGTATCAACTTGTAGTTGTATAACTTTAGTTGTTCATTGATTGATTCTCATATGTACGTTGACCAGGTAACTCAAGCCAAGCCAGTAGTACCTTCCTCAAGCCAGCAACCTTGGCCTTCAATCCAGTGACCACTGGGCTCAAGCCAGTGACCCTGTGATCATTTCAATGGTCCCACACTCAAGCTGGTGACCTCAGGGTTTCAAATCTGCAACCTCAGCATCCCAGGTTGATGCTCTATACACTGCTCCACCAACAGTCTGACTCCAGGCTTGTTTTGTGGGCTAATTTATCTCTAAATATAAAAAGGAATGTATAAAGATACAGGTCTAGAAAATAAAAAAAAAAGAAAAGAACAACATGAATATTAGATCCTTCTTTTCACCAAATATATCTGTGCATTATTGTTCACTTCACAACTGTTTACAGTGAAGATCTGTCTGCCAAAGATAAGGAAGACAGGAGGCATGACGTTTACCCTCAAGGAACACATAATCTCTAAAGGGAGAAAAGTATGAAGTATTAAAATCTTACTATAAAACTATAGTTAAGAGATATACTGTACATATGTGCAAGAACTGTATGAAGGTACAGATTACACTCTTACTCTAGTAAATGTGTCTCATGAGGAATGAAAATAGATATAGACTTTGAATTCTGAGTAGGGCTATCCCAGGCTGAGAAAGGTAGGGAAGGCACTATAGAGAGATGGATAGTGTTGGAAGAGGCACATCAACCTCAAGGCTCATAGTATGTCTGGAAATGATACATAATCTGATATGAAAAAATATATGGAATATAGAATATGTAACAATGAAATTTCTGAATTAAAACCTAGAATGGACTACAAAAGGTGGTTTTTGAAGTACCATGTTTGCTCTGCTAAAGTGTTTGAATTTATCCTGATAAAATTCATGGCTATCAACGGGGACTGATTTGTTAAGATAACTTGGGGGTGATAAAAATGGGAATAAATATTTGCTCACAGTGTTTTACCTCCTCGGCATTACTTGTCTCGCTTTAGATCCTGCGTGAAGTGTCCCTGATACGTCTTCTTGCAGGCAGTTTGACAGTCTACTTTTTTATCCCGTCTCTTATTTCCACATTTATTTATTGAACACCCATTATGCTCAGCATAAGCCATAGCTCTGTAAACACAATGATAACCAGCATTGACGGTCTCTGTGCTCAAAAACTTTGATCTATCACAGGTGTATTAATTAATTATCTACAAACAAACCACCTAAACCTTAAAGGTTTAAAGTCATAACCATTTTTATTTCTCACAATTCTGTGGGTTACTAGGTAATATTCTACTGGTTGAATTTGGGCTTTCTCTTGGGGCTGCATTCAGTGGAAGCCAGCAAAACTGGGTGGTCAATAATGCACTCATTCATGGCAATCCAGATTCGAGGGATAAATAAACTCCATCCTTTGAAGAAAGAAATTGAAAAGAAGTATGGGCTTATGACTGTAGGAGGAGTTAATATTAAATAAGATAATTACAAATATCTAAAAATTGCTTGAATGGGAACAGATCTAGTCATGAGATAGACCTGGGTCCAGTTGACCATTTTAGAAAGAAGCATCAGTCAAGACCTTTCTAAGAGAGAGATATCAATTTGCAACCTTAAAATAAAACATCTTGTAGATTCATCTTGGAGAGGTAGAAGAGGATGGTGCTTAAGAAGCAGAGATGAGAGGTTAGTGTGTCTGAGTAATAATGAGCAAAGGGGCAACTGGCTTGAAATAAAGTTGGATTTGCATTAGGAATCATTCTGACTAGTAGGCTTTGTGGACTCTGGTTATACATCTTGAATTTTTGTTTTGGCAGTTCTCACACATTACCTCTCTTTTCCGTATATTTTATAGTTTGTAATGGATGTGATGCTATCTTATACCTCATTAGTTAACAAAGTCCTACCTAATTTTTTAAACATACAAGGTGGTCAAGTAATGGAATCTGAGTAAAACAGGTAAGGGAAGAGATTACAAATGTTTGAAAATATTAGAGTTAAATCAGTCATTGAAAGTTGTACATATTTTAAAGAAGGCTTTTGCTTTACGATTTTGGATCCTAAAATATGATGTGATTGACATGATAATTATTATCTCTTTTCTAAAGATAAGGAAAACGAAGCTTAAATAAATAAAGTCATTTGCTCAAATTCACCCAGAAATTAATAATTTTTCTTACCCAACTCACTGTACTTTCTTTCATGCTTTATTTTTGTAAAAGAATAAAAAGAGGGGGAATATGTCAGTAAAAGTGGGAAAATTACACTCTAGTGTTTTTTAAAAAATAATGTTCCTAGAGTATCATTTAGGTTTATCATGGAAGAGAATGATTTGTGTGTCTGGTAAAGTGCAGATTCTTACTAAATCAAAAAGGAAACTCTAGAAATAAAGATTTATAAACTCTTCCCCAAAATACTAATATACGGAATTTTGGAAAAATAATGTCTTCATGCTTCTTCACAAAGTAAATGCATTTATTCTGAAAATTATTTTACAAATAAGTTATATTATTACTTAAGTATTAAATAATATTAGAGGTCAAGCATGCATTTATGAAGATAAATTAACAGCAAGATTTAATACAAGTCCAAAATGTATATAATACACATTTTTGTGGAGGGAGTTGACTAGTTCAAAAAGGAATATTTTACAGTAGGATGTTTACTTTATCCATGATTTAACAAATTGCCTTGAAAGTTTATTTTATTTTATTTCTTTATTTTTTATATTTTCCATTGATTTTAGAAAGGGAGGAAAGGAGAGAAAGAGATAAAGATATCAGGGAAAGGGAAAGAGAGAAAGAAGCCACAACTCATTTTTCCAATTAGTTGTGTACTCATTGATTACTTCTCATAGATGCTCTGATGGAGAATCAAACCCACAATCTCAGTATGCCAGGACAATTTTTTATCCACTGAGCCACATGGCCAAGGCCACTTCTTTCTTATTAATTTTTTTTTTTTGCTAAGTTAACTCCTACTTAGATATCTAGATATTCCTCATAAGCATGTGCTTCCATATTCTTTACATCCTCTTAGAATATGGGCTTAAAGTTTTGGCAGATAAAATTGCTAACCATAGCTGACCATTTATTTTTGTTAATGTGGTTTTCATATAATTTACTTTTATAAAAATAAATCAATTATGTGTTTAAAAATCTAATAAAACCAACTTTAAGAAAAATACTTTGATCATAAGAAATAGACTACAATTTTTAAGTAGTCTATTAAAGAGGGCAACCTTTTCGAATAGAAGCATGTTAGCAAAATATGAAATTTTAAACTCTCTAGTAGTTAAGTTTAAAAAAAGGTTAAAAGTAATACAATAAAAATATCTTATACAATGTGACAGCCCACATAAAATTTTACTAGAACAATAGAGAACAATATTTTACTCTGATTTTTTTTATAACTTAAAATTTAACTAATTAGGTTTAGCCTCTAGGCACATTTCAAACACTGAATAGTCTCCTGTGCGTAGTAGCTACCATATTGGATCGCACAGACAGAGACTATCAAAGCTGGGCATCGACAAAATTGTGGAATAGCCACTGTTTCACCTGCACATTAAGTAAGCATTTATATGTCTTGAATGCTTAACACACAACTCCAGAGCAGAAATTACTGAAGAATTTTTAGACTTTATGAATTGTTTTATACCTTTACTTATTTTCTGTTAGATGACAGCTCTTTGTCAGAAAAAAAGTCACTTTGCTCTATTTCCTTTATTCTTCCTAGAAAGCTTAATGACTCCTTTTCAGCAAAATGCACCTACCTCATTGAAAGGTCTTTAAAAATGAGTGCACTATTGACTGATTTGAGGAGATTTTTCGGTCAGTTTGATTTTTCAGTTCTTTAAGGTGCACATTACTGCAATGATTAATACTTGATATTCTCATTTAGCATAATTGTTTAATATGCCTGAGTATTTGAACCTGTTACAATTTACAGGGATCATTATTGTTGCTGACTATTGAGAAAGCAACTTTTTAATTTTAGATAAAATTTTGCTTGAAAATATAAACCTGCATTTAGGTTAACTGCATTTGGATGAGGACCAGATCATTCATAGTTGCTGGGAGAAAATGGAATCAGAGAAATATAATAAAGTGTATAATGAATGGAGAGGGACATTTTCTAAAGTCACTCTGTTTATTTCCTCTATGCTGTTTAATGAAATCTTTTATAAGACAGCAGAATATAGTTGACATTTGAGAGCAGTATGTTTAACAGTGATTCATCATGGAACGAGATAGTTTGGAGTCTAAGACTGCTTTATCCTTGATGGGGAAATGGGATGTAAAACATTGAAGTTCTTCTGTCTCCCAGTTGGGAAGGCAATGTTCCTTTTACAGGAAAATTGAGCAAACCTTCACAAGTAACACAAATATTAGTTTTAAACTTCCCAGCATAGAACACTCTTTAGAATGTACATTTAAACTTTAAATTAAATGGGATTTTGACACTTAACTCTTGAGTTTGGCCCTCATTTTTTGGAGATTTATTCTCTCAGATTTATTGAGATATAATTGACATATACATTGTATAAGTTTAAGTGACTTTATATAAATATATACATATATTTTCTTACATATATGTATATGTATGTGTATATCTATATATATATATAATAATGATTACCACAATAAGGTTAGTTATTATTAGTAAAATACATCTATTACCTCACCTAGTATTTATTATGATTTTGTTGAGAATTCTTAAAATCTTTTCTTCGCAACTCATTTTGGAAGTTTGTATCCTTTGTCCACCCTCACCCATTTCCTCACCCACAGTCACCACTGCTGATGATAACCTTCTATCCTCTGTTTGTATGAGTTTATTTTATATTCCACATCTAAGTGAGATCATCCCATGTCTTTCTCTGCCTAACTTATTTCACTTAGCATACTACCCTCAAGTTTCTTCCATGTTGTCACAATGGGGAGTGTTTCCTATTTTTTTTTTTAATGACTGAGTAATATTGTATTACATATATTGTGTGTATATTTACATATATGAAATTTCCCAATTTTTTTTGCTTTCCATCCATAGATAGACACTTAGGTTGTTTTCATTTCTTGGCTATTGTGAATAATATTGCAATGAACATAAAGGTGTAGATATTTCTTCAGAATAGTAATTTCAGTTCACTTGGATATATACTCAGAAAGTGAAATTGTTAGCATTACTATGGATAATAACATATTCTATAGTTCTATTTTTAATTTTAGCGGAAACTTTTATACTGTTTTTATAGTAGCTGTACAAATTTATATTCCCACAGTGTACAAGTCATTATTTGTTTTGCACAAAACTTTAGAGTTCCTGGTGATTCTTTTCCAATATAAATAATAGCAAATAATTTGTTAATTCAACTAATATTTGAATTAATTTAAATTAGGTATTATTTTTGTCAAGTACTTTTTATTATTAATCTCAACTAAATAAAAAAAGTTATATAAGGGAGAAAAAAGAGTAAGTAATAAGATATACTCAAGTAATATACCTTATTTGGAATGAAAGTAGTAATATGATAAATTAATTAGATAGTAATAAATATAGACTATAGAAGTATAGAAGGGAAAATGTAGAAAGCATGCACCAAGAGTATAATGTAGTTTTCTTTTCTTTTTTGACAGAGACAGAGCAAGTCAGAATGAGAGATAGATAGGGACAGACAGACAAAAAGGTAGAAAGATGAGAAGCATCAATTCTTTGTTGCAGCTCCTTTAGTTGTTCATTGACTGCTTTCTCATATGTTCCTTGACCAGGGGGCTACAGCAGACCGAGTGACTCTTGCTCAACCCAGTGACCTATGGCTCAAGCTGGTGAGCCTTGCTCAAACCAGATGAGCCTCCACTCAAGCTGGTGACCTTGGGGTTTCAAATCTGAGTCTCCTGCATCCCAGTCCCACGCTCTATTCACTGTGCAACCTCCTGATTAGGCTAATGTAGTTTTCTTGAACTATATATAATCTAGTGAATTAACCGTTGTTTAGAAACTGATAAACAATAAAACAGAAATGTTATCATTTTGATAATATAATAATCTTGACAATACTGATTTTGAATAATACTAATAAAAATAATAGTAACAATCATTTTTTGAGCTCTTCCTAAGGACATAGTACCCTGTTAAATATTTTATGTGCATTATCTTAATAAAAACTTACCCTGTTAGGAAATTTTATTCTTCCTGTAATACATATTTTAAAAAGAAAAGAAAGAAAAAATATCTCTGAGATATACACAGAAATTACAACCCAGAATAACAATTATTGTAGCAATTAAATTGATCTTTTTTATTCCATACATTTAATAATTTATTAATCCTACACGAGAATTAGAAGAGGAGATTTTTATAGTGGATTGCCTACTTTTTATGTGTCATTGTGTTTTTCACGTAGTATATTTTTATCATTGCTATTTCACTAAATAAGTTTAAAAATGGTTAATAATTGTTCTGACTCACCACACACCCCTTGGGCTATATGGTTTAATCTAGTCTACTCCATATTTTGATGCCCACCACTGAGAATGCTGCTTCCATCACTGCTGAGGAAAATTATGACTTCTAGATGAGTCACAAAGATGTTCTGATTGCACATCTAATTAATGGGAATAACCATGTTCTTTACAACCTACCATACTACACTTCTCACAAAAATTATGAGATCAGAGAACATGCAGATACTCCAGTACTTTGAGCTTTTTGAATAGTACATTTTCATCAGTGAAATAAAAGTTGGATTTGCATCTCATTTGCATTATCAGACAACTTTTTTTGACTTGTTTGCTTTTCTGATGTTCTTGTTTAATAAAATACATCAAATGCTTCCTTTTTTTAATCACTTCATATTCATTATGAAATATCACCTAATTTTTCTTAGCAGTATATTTGGACATATTTTAGGAAACAAATTAATGTCTATTGTATCCTCTTATTTTTATTTACATTTAAACATAATAAAAATTAATTTTTTATACACAGGCATTTTTGAAATACAAAAACATGTTTCATAGATGTAGTATGAAGAGAAGAATAAATTAATCATTTAAAAATTACTTTTTCTTATTTTTCCACTCAAATATTGCCTTTCATTTTATTTCATGTTTCAGTAGTATTGTTTTAAATGTATTACAAGAATAAAATATGTATGTTATAAAGATTTTTCTAGCCCCCAGTTTAAAAACTTTATTTTTTTCTCTCTCCTTCAGATTTGCTTTTAGGTATTCAGGTCTGCCATATCCATCAGAAAATAAGTAAACAATGATGAAAAATAAAATGTTTCTTTAACACTTCATTCTGTTTGTTGTTCTTTTAAGTGAACTATTGCCATGTGGCATTTGAGAATGACATCCAAGGTGTTTAAATCAAAAAATAACTCTGGTCTTCTGTTTTGACTTTTTTGATGGAAGGCAACCCTTGGTTTAGCCGCCAACCAACATAAGGGCCAAACTCAAGGCTCAACTGTAGGAACTGATTTATCCAAAGGATAGAAGAAAATCAGTCCTCTAGTTTGTTTAAACTCTTATGTTTTTCCATATCATATGGAATAAAATATTAGCATTTCATATTATTCTATCTTCTCTTTGTCTTCAAGGCCTTATTCTTATTGCTAACACTGCCATTTAATAATGTGAAAATATTTCTTTGATGGAACTATAGTGTGTTCTACTTGAAAATTTCAATACTTAAATGGTAGAGAATAAGGTATGACATTATAATATTATTGAGGACAGATTCCAATAAGTCATAAGTTCTTTTCAGACCACAGGATATTGAAAAAGTGAGTAGGTTAGTAAACAAGGCAAAGTTGTCCCCACCAACATTTCCTGTTAATGTGCTTTCAATTTAGGAAAAAAGGACAACATTCTGGAAATACTAGGTTGTAATTTAGCGAGAACAGAGTGACAAAAACAATAAGAGTGCCTATAGCAGTATTTCTCAATATGGACACTTTTTTAGTACTTCCTAAGGAACAAATGGGTGCTATGTAATGATCACCTTCATACAATTCTGGGCACCGGGGTTATCAAACCCTATTACAATGACCAACTAAGCTAACAATGTCTCTTAATTTCTTACGGTCTCAAATTTCTAGCTGTTAATATGTGGCATGTGAAACATGGTCTCTAACATTCTGTGAGCTATAATCATGACATCTTGAGAAAGAAAAGAAGAGATATGGCTGATTATTTACTATAAATTTAGATTTATATTGACTGTTGAACTTCAGGGAAAATGAGATATTCAATTAAAATCATATCAAATTAAGCCTAGTAAGTAAGATTAGGCATGATGTAAAACAAAGCATAACCTTACTCAATATAAATGGTTTATGATTACCACTCAATTCTTTTTTTTTTTCAGACAGAGGGACAGATAGGGACAGACAGACAGGAAGGGAGAGAGATGAGAAGTATCAATTCTTCATTGTTGCGGCACCTTAATTGGTCATTGATTGTTTTCTCATATGTGCTTTGACCAGGTGGCTACAGCAGACTGACTGTCACCTTGCCTGAGCCAGTGACCTTGGGCTCAAGCTCGTGAGCCTTGCTCAAACTAGATGAGTCTGCACTTCAGCTGGTGACTTCAGGGTCTCAAAACTGGGTCTTTCGCATCCCAGTCCAATGCTCTATCCACTGCGCCACTGCCTGGTCAGGCCCACTCAATTCTTGATATTAAAAACAAGAAGAAATGTAAAAAAAATCATTGCAACCAAAAAGCGTTAAAACAAAAGGCCTTGGGAAACCAGATAACTAATTACAACAGTAATACAATGGATATAAGAAACTTAAATGATTATGATAGATAAATAATCTCATACTGATTTGGGATTTTAATATTTTTTTTTAAAAAATTGTTTTTTTAATTTTTTTTATTTTTAGGCTTGCATTTGTTCTTGCCACTAATTGCACTGTTAAGGACTTAATTGCTTGTGATATGAGGCCATGTTCACTATTAAATAATGGACAAGTAGGTAATTGTTGTACAAGTATGTGATTGTACCTCACTGATGAATTATTGACATTATGCTCTATGTTGTTTTCAAAGAGCTAACTTGTATAAACCTGTATATGCCATCCCAAGATAGGTGTTCACATGGAGAGCACTTATTAATTATATGTATATAATAAATATTGGTTGAATGAATATATATATATATATGTTTATATATAATTCATAGCACTAAAAAAGCTATAACACATGTCTTGTTTGTAGTAATAGTTTGTACTGAGGGGCTTAGTGCCAGCAATGAGAGGAGAAAATAAATATACTTGTGAAAGAAACATTTAAAGAATGGAAAAATAGAATGTTAGGATAATTATCTAAAAGATAATATGTTTGGGGATTTATGCACAGTACAGAAGACATAAAGATAGTTTGAATATAGTGGACAAAGAATGAAATGGAGTTAATGGGTCCCTTAGTTTACTAGATAAATGTTAATTTTTAAAAAATGTGATCTAGTTTGAGTAGCAGAAGAAGGGTACTATTTTGAACAAAGGCCAACCACTATGGTAGAAACAAGGCAGCTTATTTTTCTAGTCAGGGAAAGAAATCCAGACTATATTGGACATAGATATTTCTGTGTTAATGCCATGAAAAATTATAACAATAATAAATATCACACTTTTATTGTTATGGGTCAGGAACAAATTAAGCACTTTAAATGTATAAATCGTATATTCCTCTGCGGAAGGTAATGTGGATACCATTATGACCTGCTTTATAAAAGAAGAAATTGAGTCACAGAGAAGAGTAAAATAATTTGCCTAAGAATACAAAGTAAGTGGAAGAGTCAAGATTTTTATCTAGGCAATCTGATTGCAAAGTCTATGTTCTTAATTACTAGAAAGGATTACTGTCTAGTGGCTTCTGCAGGGATAAAGATCTAAAACTTCAGTGACGTACACATTGGGATTGGGAGGTAGAAATGCATCAAGAAGAAGAGGAAAATAGTCATTGTGATCTCTAGCCAGTGTTAAATTAAACAACTCTATTTTTTAAATTAATTTTAATGGAATGACATTAATAAATCAGGGTACATAGGTTCAAAGAAAACATCTCCAGGTTATCTTATCATTCAATTATGTTGTACCCATCACCCAAAGTCAAATTTTCCTCTGTCACCTTCTATTTGGTGTTCTTTGTGCCCTCCCCTCCCTCCTCTCCCAACCTCTCCTCCCTCCCCCCACCCCGTAACCACCACACTCTTGCCCATGTCTCATAGTCTCACTTTTATGTCCCACCTATGTATGAAATCATGCTGTTCTCAGTTTTTTTTCTGTTTTACTTATTTCACTTCGTATAATGTTATCAAGGTCCATCCATTTTGTTGTAAATGATCCAATGTCATCATTTCTTATGGCTGAGTAGTATTCCATAGTATATATGTTCCAAAGCTTTTTAATCCACTTGTCCTCTGACGGACACTCTATTTTTAAAAAATATAATGTTCTATTTCAAAAAGTAAGGTTTAGAATTATTATCTATGGATCCAGAGTATTTCTCAGCAAGCAAACATTCATTGATTGCTGACTCTTTCTGACATACTCTTGTTTAATCAAAGCATCACTGTAATGCTCAACAAGGAAATATTGGATTCTGATTGACCAGGGCTACATCCTACCCAGTCCCCACCTGGCTATAGAGAAGGCATCTTGCAATAGAATACTATACCTGATCTTAGTCAAAAGTCTGAGAAGCAATCTCTTTCAATAAAATAAAAACTGAAATAATTTAGCAACTTTTGATGCTCTACCTCAGATTATTTATTCCAAGGAGAGCAAATCTAATTTTTTCTAGTGTTTCTGGAAGTGTCATTTGGTGACCACCTATTTTAAAAGTACCTGAATTGTTTTTAAAATACAGGTTGTTGGACTCAAGAATTAGAAATCAGATTTCGACAGGGAGAAACAAGAATTATAGTTATTTTCTAGAAACCTTTTCTTTTATGCTTCTTTTAAAAATTATAAAAATTTTCAGTAACAAGCATAAAGTGAATTGTGTAATAAACCTCTATCTACCCATTAAGTTCAGCAATTATAAAAAAAGTAGAATTTTGTCATTTTTTTACCCCTCTCCTTTCTTTCTTAGTTCCTTTCTTATTTTCTTTCACTGAATTACTTTAAAGCAAATCTTAGACATCTTTTTATCTTATATGTTTCAATATGAGTAGTTAACAATGTGGATATTTTCTTATATAACACAATCACATGATCAGACCTACTAAAATTTATAATTCATTACTATCATGAATATTCAAATGTTCACAATTGTCTAAAGAAGAATATTTAAACTATTCTTTTACAATTACCCTTACCCATTTTTTTCATGTAATAAATATATGAAGAAAACATGTCAATTTTATGAAGTCTTCCACAGTCTGAATAAGGTTTTATTCTTTAATTTTTTTTAAGTTTTATAAATATTTTAATATATAAGTATTTTAAAGCCAGCTGACTCAGAGTTTTTTGTTTTCTTGTTTAAATGTTTACAGAGATAGATACCAATGGGGAGCAATAATCTGTCGATAGATGAAAAATAGAAAAATAGATGGACAGATACATAGATACATAGATAAGTAGATAGAGGCAGGGACATATTTAATCTACTTAGGTAACTTATGTACAGTCAGGATATATATCTCATTAAATTCATGGAAAATTTGAAACAGCTACTTTAATCATTTAATGGATTATTTACAATATCAAAAACTACCTTCACTAGATTTGCATTTATTTCATTGTTTGTAAGGCTTGGTGAATTGTAGATGTCAGCATCATCTATTTCTAATATTTTATACTGTGATGGAATAGCTCAGTATGTTGACAGTCATATCAGTTCATACAATTTCATGCTCTGAATGTTGAGAGTTTACTAGTTTTTAAATGTCCACCATCCTAAAAGCATGCAAATCTCTAAACAGAAAATGTATTGAATAAGTAGTTTTGTTAACCTTGTTCTTTAGCCAACCAGAATCATCTTTAAGTAATGTTCCACATCTCTGCATTCTCATCAACAGATTGTTTACATTCCATTTCCTTCATATTTACAATTTCCTTTCTCATCAATAAATTAACATAAAATTATTTTTAACTATTGGGCCTTACATATGAAACTTAACCAATTTATTCAGTGATCATGGTCATCATTTCAACTATTATTTATTAGTGACCCAGCGCATCACTATAAATATTTTTCTATTATATTAAAACATGTTATTAATCTGTTTAAGCATTAAAATTATCATGAATAATTGTTTGATCATATGATATATATATACTATAATGTAATTATATGTGAAAAGCAAAGGAACTCACACATCAGCTCTTTTAATAAATCAAGCAATTCCTTAAATAGACTCTATTAGTGGCTAGCACAGAGTAGGAAACTAATAAATATTTGTTGAATGAATGAGTGCATTGTTTTGATGAGAAAACTGTGTTTTAAATATGTTATGCCATATTTATTTGATTATGGCAATTCCTTGGTAAATGCAGATACTTATTAGCTTATTTGCATTTGAGAATGAAGTTATCTGGAATGAAGCTATTTTTTTCTGACTATTCACTCTTAAAGGGTTTAAAATACTTGTTATGCTAATCTATTAAATTACCAATGTTGTATGACAATTTTGCCTGGTTAAAAATTAAACCATTTAAATTTTGTTATTTGCTCAAATACATCAAATAAGGAATAGGTACGAGCTAAATTTACTAATAAAACTGTTGTAATAGAAAAGATTTGATTGTTCGAAGAGAGCAATTTTCAGTTGCTCCGGAAGTTGAAGTTAGGAATATAATTTATTGCGTTGTCCCATAAAGGAACACTTGCTAGCTAGTATTCAAACCCCACAACAATATCTTCTCTGGGCTAATATAAAATACAATTGAACTTTTCCTCCAAGTATAAAATATGAGATTTACTACAAGTCTGAAAAAAAGGTGGAAAAGTTAGAATTCCTATGTGTGATTTTCCTCTAAACAATTTTCTAGCCTCTGGGATATATTCTAAGAAGTTTATAATCACTTAGGAAACATATCTACATTTATTTTATTTCCTCATGTTCCAGTTTAGATTATACTTTCAGGTCATTCCATAGATGGTGAGAACTCACTCAGGATATTTTTAATGAGGCAGGATTTTACTTCATTAGTAAAACATTCAGTAAGACTAAGTTCCAGGATCACACTTAGCTCCAGCCTGCTCACCTTTTCTTTGAAATAATGTCTCTAATTTGTTGTATTAATTTGTATATATTTCATGTGTTTGCCAAAGAAATTCATTTAATTTGATCATGACCTTATTATTCAAAGCTTAAATGTGAAACGTAACCTTTTCTCCTCAAGTGGTGTCACAAAAGGTTGCATTTAGTTGTGCAGCCGATCAATGACTGTCATGCAGAATGAGGCTTCCGCCAGCCCTGAGTGGCTCGTGGTGGTTATTTATAGCATGACCAGCAGAACCATCTATCTTTTCTGACAGCTTGCAGTGTTACTAACCCAACATCATGTTTTCCTCTAATGCTACTTGCAGAACATCCACCTATGTATTCATCATTCATTTATTCAACCAAGCTTTAAAAAAATATACATTGAAGACCTATTTAATACCAAGGATAAAATGGTGAACAAGATACCCTCTTACCTCCAGGAAAATTGAGTATGTCCTTTTTATTTATTGGAGAGAAATTTGAATGGCATAGAGATATGTCATAGAGACTCAAGAACCTTGCTGTATTAGAAAGGAATATATAACTATAAAGGCAAATAACTGCAAATAAGGAAGCTAATAATGATTCCAAGAAAAATTGGTATCACAATGAAAAGGACAGAGAGTAAGTGTCTTTTCTGCTATGTCTCCCTACAGGATATTTTGTTTAAGGGAGGGAGATTCTTTTTCAGAACCCTGAGATGAGTTTTCTTTATAATTTATCTGATCTAAGTTGGGTCATACATGTCACTCTGAAAACCAGACTAAAGTCCTGGCCAGTTGTCTTAGCAGGAAAGCATCGGTTATGGTGTGAAAGTCCCGGGTTCGATTCTAGTCAGGAGAAGCACCCATCTGCTTCTGCACTTCTCCTACCTCCCTCTCCTTCTCTCGCTCTCTCTCTTTTTCTCTCTCTCGCTCTTCCTCCCACCCCCCTTGCAGTCAAGGCTCTAATGGTTCAAGCAGTTTGGCCCCAGGCACTGAGGATGGCTCCATGGCCTTGCCTCAGGCAGTAAAGTATCTTAGTTGCTGGATCCTATACAAGGTGGCCTCAGTTGAGCAGAGTGTCATCCTGTAGGGTGCTTGCCAGGTGGATTCCAGTCAGGGTGCATGCAGAAGTCTGTCTCTTCCCCCCTGCCCACCACCTCTCACTTAGTAATAAAGAAAAAAACCCAGACTTGTGTCAAAGAGAATGCCATACATGTGTGGCTTAGGTCTGCGTTACCTGCATCAGTTACTTTGACACAAGGTATATATAGGTTATGAGACCTATCAGTACACAGTTCCATGGGGTAAAGTCAACTTAAGTCATAGAACATGATCTACAGAAAGAATGAGTAGATAATAGACCGTGTGTGTATAGAAAAATAGAGCATGTGCGAACAGAGGAATGAATGCTGGATAAAAATAAATAGTTAACAAAAAAAATGACCATATCAAATTTTACCTTTCATTCTGAGAAAAAAAAAAGACCATAATAAAGCAAACAAAGACATTCTGTTAAAATTAACTGAAGAATTATTATTGTGGCAAAAGTAATTGAATTTATATAATAGAGTATATAAGTTAAGCCCTAAAATATCTAAGCAGTAAGCTGAATAATTCAAAACAATGTCCATCCTCCATGAGGAAACTAATTTTCTTATGGTAACTTCTTCTATTGAAAGGGTAGTGACTAAAGAAGAAACAATGAGGTTTCCAGGTATTTAACTTGGAAACCAACAAGTTACTTAATTCACTAATATGGTACATTTGGGAGACCTTAATTGACGTTAGATTAAAATGTTTTTATTTTTCTATTGGATCACAGTAGGTCCTCACTAAATATTTATTAAGCACACACACACACACACACACACACACACACACACACACACACACACACACCACCATTACTTTGACAAAAAAATTTCTTCAATTCTTAGCAACAGTTTACTGAGAAATTCAGTAAAGGCCAGCTTCTCATTAAATTTTTCTCTCATGTGTAAGCCAAATGATTCTTAATCATTTTCTAAAAGAAGGATTATGAACTAGTCAAACTTAGTCCATTTGGCTGGATCCTATACAAGTTTGCATTCACTAAAAAAGAAAAAAGAAAAAGGCAAAGGAAGGACCCATTTTGTTAGGGCACTAAAAGTGTTTAGTGCAGTTCAGTTTCAGTTTAAAATAGATGTTCAGCAGAAGCTGAGAAGAAGCCTGTAGAATTAATACTGTAATGTGAGAGAATATCTCATTTCTATAAACTGCAGGCTTAATTAGCTTAAAGAAAAGGTAGGCTCACTTTCAGACAAACTGTGATTCTCTACAGGGTAGCCTGAAGCAGGGACAGACATGCTGGGCAGAGAAAAGCCACAGAAAGTTCTAACCAAAGAAATAAATGTGATACATATTTAACTTTTATCTAAGAAAGAAAGCTTACTTAGATCAAGTGCCAGAAAGATAATTGCTATAGCTTTGCTCAAAGTTCTTTGTGTCATGACATTTTCTTCCTGAGTTTTATGTGCTTTGGTTTATCCATTAAGAAGTAATTAGCAAGTTATAGATTTACTTAGTTCACAACTCTTTCACTTAAAACACTCTACTGGGCCACCACCTCATCCATTAAAAACAGTTTAAACATCAGGAGTTCATAAATAATGCCCCCCAAAAAAACAAAACCATAAATCAGAGAAATAGATATAAGAAAAAAAAAAATAAAACCCAAACCTGAGTTCAGTTTTATGAACTACCTTCAGAAATGAACCTCTCCTATTCTTGCCAGTTTAACTACCTGATTTTCAATCCACAGGTGAGTCACAAAAGAAATTAGGAAAAGGAATGGTTAGTTACAGGCTGAGTACCAAATAAGGACAACAGCATGTCTGCTTTTCAGGAGCCAGCACATCTGCAAGCTTAAGTGTCCAATTCAGTGCTTTTGTTCAAAGTGACAAACACTGAAAATGGAAAACTTGATGGCATTTATAGTTTCAACAAAAGACAGGTGTTTCTATCTCTAGTGATGACTCTGGGTTAACCATTATATTTAGTATAGTGTTCTTTGTCTTCTTTTCTACATTGATTGATTTTAGAGAGACAGGGGACAGGAGAGAGACAGAGAGAGAGAGAGAGGGAAGCATTTATTTGTTGTTCCCCTTAGTTGTACATTCATTAGTCACTTCCCTTATATGACCTGATGGACTTAACCTGCAACCTTGGTGTTTTGGAATGATTCTCTGACCTACTGAGGTAACTGGTCAGGGCCCAACATAGTCTTCTTAAGACATCAGAAAGGAGGATACAAGATTTGGAAATATTTCTACCCAGTGCTGGAGTTTTTGTTTTTATCTAAGAATTAAGAAATTACTGATTAGTTATTAGTAACTAGTTGCTGAGAGTGCTGTAATTGAAATGGTTTTCCTGTTTGGGGACAATAAAGGTTGATCATTTTAATACGGTTGCTCTTTGATTTCTGATTATAACAGAAACGAGTTATACTTTTAGCTAGTAAGAATGTGTGTTACTGATGAAGATCCTTTATAATTTTTCTTTTTATGTATGTGTTTAGTGGGACCGACAAAATTAAACTAAGTAATGGGGATGAAAAGACAAAATTTTTCTCAATAGATTTGCAGTGGAGTCAAAGGATATATAAACAGTGGATACATAATTGTATATTAATAAAAATGCACTTAGGGGATTTTAGAGTAAGAAGAAGGGAAAGAGTCCCAGTCTGTTCTGGGCTCATTTGGGGATTAGCCAGATTAAAATAATTTTTCATGCAATCACACAGTAATATATAGTATGCAGCATCAGCCATCACTCATGCCACAATTAGGAGGAAACATCATGACTAAATAATACAAAAGAACAAAAAATAAATTTAAAGACCATTTAAATTATTTCAAAACATATTTACCTATATGGCTGTGGATAAAAAGGAACTCTCATTCACTGTTGGTGGGAATGTAAAGTAGTACAACCATTATGGAAGAAAGTATGGTGGTTCCTCACAAAATTAAGAATAGAACTACCATATAACCCAGCAATTCCTCTACTGGGTATCTACCCCCCAAACTCAAAATTATTGGTATGTAAAGACAAATGCAGCCCCGTGTTCATTGCAGCATTGTTCACGGTGGCCAAGACATGGAAACAATCAAAATATTCTTCAATAGAGGACTGGATTAAGGAAAATGTGGTACATATATACAAAGGGATACTACTCGGCCATAAGAAACAATGACATAGTATAATTTATGACAACATGGATAGACCTTGATAACATTATACTGAGTTAAATAAGTAAATCAGAAAAAGCCAAAAGCTGTATGATTTCATACATAGGTGGGATGCAAAATTGGGACTCATGGACATAAGAGTACAGTGGTTACCAGGGGTGGGGAAAGTGAGAGGGGGAAGAGGCTTGGGTGAACGGTATAAAGAGGAAAAAATATAAGATGACGGGAAAAAAGTATTAACCAATATGATGATTTTCTAGATTAAAACTTTTACAAGTTGTTAAAATTATAAAACCACTAACAAATAACAAAGTATTTACAGTGAAATTAAAAGGCAACTATTTGTGTTTGTATAAACATACATACTTTAGTTTTATGTTTTACCTTTTACATATTGTGGTACATTCTCCTTTGGCAACTAATTAATAAAGTAATTAATAAAGTGTTTTTATTGGTGGTTTTTTTTAATGTAAATATTTAATCCAGCTGGAATACATTTTTATGTAATGTGAATTTATTTTTATTAAGATGGATTACCAGCAGTTTTTATGTAGCAACTTTTATTAAATAATTGATACTTATGCAGAATTGAACTATTACCAATATTATGCATTAAGTTCTCACAAATATATACATTCTCATACATATGTACATATGCCCTATTTTATTTCGGTAAGTTATTCCACTACCAATATAACATTAAGTTTATTATAGCGAGTCCATAGAATTTTATGTTACCTATTAAAGCAACTCCATTCTGTTTCTATTCCTAAAAATTCTTGGGTATTTCTTTTTAATGTAACTGTTTTTCCTTAATATTTGTGCCACATAATTATTTCTACAAGCCTCTTGTATTTTTCTTATGATTTAACAATTCTTAAAAACAAGTTTTTATCAATGCCTTATAATATTTTTTATTTGATTTTGTAGGGTGCTCTTTGGTCCTCATCTGTGACCACCCCTTTGTCAATTTATACACCCAATTGTTAATTAGGAAATCAGGTATGTTAGCACCAAAATCTACCTTGTTATTGCATTTGACTTCACATGGACCATCTCTCCCCCTGAGCAGTTCTCTCTCACTGGCTTTTTGGACTTACCTCCCTTTTATGATTCTTTGGACCTCTTTCCAGATACTACATGACTATATTAGCTTGTTTTTGTTTTTTGTTTTTTGTTTTTTTTTTATTTCTCAACATTAGCTTCTAGCTCAGAAGATGTTGTTGGAGTTTCTTAGTGTCCGCAGTTTGATGGCAGTGTAAATCATCCTTCGTGGTTTGAAAACCAGTGTCATTTCTCAGTCAAGAGACCTGTTAGATTCTGTGGTTCTGCTGCAGGGCACTGTGGCTGTTCCACATGCCTAATGCATTTGTCAACTCAGCCTGATGCTGAACTTGCTGTAACACAGAATTCTGCCAGCCAACATCTTCCCTTCTCACAAGGGTGACTCAGTCAACTCTCTTCATCCATTTGTAGTCCTCATTGCAGTGAGCTGGTATCTATCAGTTTGAATCAGGAGATTAAAAAATGGGAGTTGGTAGTAGAAAAGAAAATTTTCAAGATATGTTTCTAGAATTTACCCAATATAACTTTTCTTTAAATAGACTTGAAATAGTAGTTCATTTTTTAATAAAGACAGAATATCTTTGATTATTCATACAAGTCATTTCACTATCTATATACATTCTTAAACAGTATATGATATGGACACTAACAAAGTAAGTTTGGCATAATGGAAAAGCATGTTACTTTGTCAACACTATCATCTATCTACTATCTATCTGTCTATCTATTTATCTATCAATCTATCATCTATCATTTATCCACCATCTATCTGTATGTATATACATGTATCCAACTATGTTGAATTTACAGACACAATTTCTATTTTTAAAAATCTATAAGAAGGAAATTTAGTGAGGGGCATTAAATTTTAGTAACTCAAAAACTATAAACTAAACCTTTGTATATAAATGGAAGTTTTTCTTTTCTTTCTTATATAATTTAAAACTAAATGTGTACAGAATTAGACAATGGTCTACTGAATTATTGAATGCCACAAATATATTTTGTGCCCTGTACTTTACACAGAGACATCAATCTTTTACTAAGTTAATATGTTGGGAGCCTAAAATTATTCTCTAAACATTCAAAATACAACTTGATTTACAAAGGAAATCTCTGGTACCACATCCTGAAATATTAAGATAATAATTGTCAAAATCTTTGCAAATGTGTATATTTACTGTTAATGTATTTCTATTAATAATATGGTAATAGGTTCAATGCTCTTTTTAAAAATATGTAACAGACAAATTAAACTTAATTAATTGTTAAATTCACTAGTCTTGTGAAAAATTTTTATGCAGACATTAATTTTTCCACAGAATATTTTAATGAGGTGCTGTTAATGACAGAAATGCACTTTCTATATCACTTTTGAAATTGTGTTGCTCATAAAAATCTAATGGTCCTTACAAGCTTTGGCCAGTGCATACCTGATTGCTCTAAACCTCTAGCCAAATAGTCAGGTTAAGATACATACATACACACACACACACACACACACACACACATATATATATGTATATATGTATATGTATATATGTATGTATGTATGTATGTATGTATGTATGTATGTATCTGAAGCCTCTCATTTCTTTCTTATTTATCTCTCAGACATATGAGCTATTTGGTAGAGACCAAGTCTTATCTAATGTGGTTAAATCTTAATTCAGACCTCACTGGCTGATATCTGCATATGATAAATATACAGGAAATGTTTTGTTGAATAAAAATATTTGTTAATTTACTTTAAACTGGCTAGCATGCTATTTTATAAATGTAATGATTTATTTTCTCAAAATAAGTCATTACTGATTAAGAATAATTATAATTTTCAAGAAATAATGGATAGACCTTTAAAAGTAAATTTTACCATGACTAGTAACTAAAGAAATTATAAAGGACAATATAGCCCTGATGAGGTTACTTTATCAATTTTAGACAAGTTCTATATCATAACATTTTACTTAAAAAAAAAACAACAGAAAACAAAAGTAGTTTAAATATATTCCTCAGCTGTGCTTCAAGTTTTCAAGAATACTATTTAACAGTCAGGACTGAACACCTAAGAATTTATCAACCACCCTTCTATTTTACTTTCTTGAAGAATGAGATAAGACATTGACATATATCAGTGTTTTAAAATTGGTTTTGTGAGCAAATAAATAACCCCCATTATGAGTAGATTTTATTTTTAATGCCAGAGCAGAACTTTAAAGAGTACATGTGTACATGTATACATTCTTTATTCATCATGAAATAAATATTTGTAAAGCTTGTCTTATTTTACAAAGCTCTAGTACATGTTTTATTCTACTTGATTTTTACAACAAGTGAGTATAATATTCACATAATTCTCCTTGTTTTACAGAAACAGAAAAAATCTCAGAGGAGTTAAGTGATCTTCCCATGGCAGAATTTATATCCAAAGGTGCATCTGGATTCAGATCACATTCTTTCCATAACATGAAACTGTACACACATGTTCATGTGGTCATATAATTATTTCTGGCAATAAGCACTATTCTACATAAACATCTACTTGTTCAATATCATTGACAAGAAATCTGGAACTTAATTGTAATAATCATAAAACCCATTTAAGTTATATGTGTGGTACCAAGGACTACCCCAAAAAAAACCAGTTCTAGAATTTGCTCTTCCTTCTTCAATTCAGGATAAGTTATGAGAATAGTGGTTAAAAATTACACTGTATTGCTATTTTCTATTACATATTCAGATTCCAAAGTTACTTTTAGAAGAAAGGATTGTTTTTTCTCAATTTTAATGGAGACATAATTGACATAAAACTCTGTATATGTGAGGTGTACATAGTAGTAATTTGATGTAGTTATACAGTGTGAAATTATTACCACACACATGCTAATTAACACATCCATCAAATCACATTGCTGACACTTTTTTGTGTGTGTGGTGAGAAATTTAAGATCTATTCTCTTAGCAACTCTCAAGTTTACAATACAGCATTGTTAACTATAGTCATTTAGCTGTATATTAGATCCCCAGATTATTCATTTTATAGCTGAAAGTTTGTACCTTTTGACCAACATCTCCCTATTTCTTTCACTCCCAGTTTTTGACAACAACCAACCTACTCTCTGTTTCTTGAGTTTGACTGTTTTAAGTTCCTTCTATAAGTTGAATCATATGTTATTTGCCTTTCTTTGTCTGACTTATTTCACTTAGCATAATTTCCTCAAGGTTCACAGATGTTGCCACATCTGACAGGGTTTCCCTCTTTCTTAAGACTAATCAGGGATTTTTAAAAAAAATCTTACTTTTTTTTTTCTTACCCAGTCATGTATCAGTGCAAACTTATGTTGTTAGTATGTCTTGGCTGTTGTGAATATTGTGTAGTGAATGTGAGAGTGCAGATATTTCTTCAGGATAATGACTTCACTTCCTTCAGAGATTTACAGAGAAATGAGATTGCTAAATCATATGGTAGTTCTATTTTTAAATAGAATTATTATTAAATAAAATTAGTTTTTTTCTTGTTTTTGTGCATGGGCATGAAAATATGGATACATTGGTGATAATTTTTCCATATTGGTAGTGGTAGACCAGAAACTTTTATACCCACTTTTTAGGAGATTGCTATATGACAAAGCTATGCTAATAATAAATCTGACTCTTTGGCTTGCCTACTGCACTTGTCCTTTTAAATAAAGGTACTGACACAGCTATCTACTTTTCTGGACATATTGTTTGAATCTATAAATCATGCAGTATATGTACTTGTTTATTATAAAATGAAAGTACAAATAAAACAGAAAGAAAGACAATACAGTGTAGCTTTGAACATGTTTTCAAATCAGACAAGCTCATCACCACTTTCAAGAAAACATTAAAAAATTCTTGAAGGCAAACATTCAGATATAACTGCACATCTCTTCTCTATATTTCAGATGAAGTAATAATTTCCAAGATATATTGTGGACTCTTTAGAACATGAGTCACAAAGAACAATTTTTCTAGCATCAATCATCTGGTTGACATTCTTCCTGATAGCAAGAACTCCACAGTGTCTATGAATAACAGAATGAAACACAGCAGGGCTTAGTATGTGTGACAGGAAGTGGGCACCAACGGCCATGGCAAATGAGAGAGCCAAAGAGTCCTCACAGTGTTATTAGAGAAGCATTCATTCTGATATCATGAAAATATGTTTCAAAATTAATTCATTGTTTACCTCAATTATGCTGACAAGATACTTAGTTTGACTTCATTATAACTAAGGACAATTTTTACCCAAAAGTACTGGATAATTCCAAGAATTCTTCTAATATTTGAAGAGATTAAACATAAAAAAAAAAGAAAAAAGTAAATCATGTCACAGTAATAAAAATCCTGCTACTGCTTTTGAAAAAACTACTTGTTATATATCCTTGTTGTTACCCAACCAGTATCTATCCCACTGTGTAATTCCCTTACTTAAGAACGTGATTCTATTTGGGGAGGCAGTATGCCTAGCATCATGTGATAAATCATGTAAACCTACCATGAAAATTTAATTTTATTTTGTCAGGCACTTAATTTCTCAGCCTTCCTGTAGCTAGTGGTGGGAGAGTGCCCAACTTCTGCTCAATTAGAAATGAGGAGATGTCTACTGGTGCAGGGTATTGTGTGTCTGGGAAAGCTTACAACAGACAGCAGTACTTGAAGCTACTTACAGAGGTTATTCCTAGAGCTGCAGTAGCCACATTGGGAAACTGAAATGACAAACATTCGGTCAAAAATCCAACTGCCAAAAATAATTGAAAAAAAGTAGAAAGGGAATGGCCTTTGATGATATTGTTAAGTGGCAGTTTCATCATTGGTTTTTCTATAACCAGCCATGCTGTTCTAGGGGATACTCGGGTCTTGCTTCAATCACAGTTAGAACTACTGTGATTATTCTATTTATTTATTTTGCAGCAGAGAACAATCTGAGCTAATTATCTCTCCTGACTATCTGCAAGTAGATGAGAGGTTTATATCAGTAGAGTTTATTGATTTCAATCCACACACTGGGTCGATTCATTTAGGAACTTTGTATTTGTGTTTTATTTTACATTATTGTGTGCATGTGTGTGTTTCTCTGAATAACCTGCAATTATTTATTCCTGATGTGTTTTTATCAATGACTTCAGCTTTGGATATCTTTCAAACCTCTTAAAAAAGTGAAGTTTTTAGATTTTGGCTTATTTAAGAGATTGGGTAGAAGGAGGTAGATTATGATTGTCAATTACTTTTTCAGAAACAGAAAATGCATAATTAGATCTACAATTAACTTTGAATAATTCAACATCTTGCCATGCTGGTTGCACTGATTTAACAAAACAGATGTTTTAAATGACAATAAATGGTTTCTCATAATAATTCCTTTGTAGTTTCATAATCATGTAAGGTCATGCTAGAAAGAATTATGAGATTATGCAAAATAAACAAAGGTTTTACAATTTAAGAGGATGGATACAACATGGTTTTGTCATCTTATTGCTTTTTGATGCTAACTATTTTCTTTTCTGGTATAATGTAGATTCTAGTGTGGTTTACATATGATTTATATAAATAATATTATAATCAACTTTTATAGAAAACTTACATGCCAGATACTATAATAACTGTTGCACATAGTAATTATCTTAATTTTCAAAAATAGCCTTAAAGATAGGTAGTACTATCATCCCCACTTTTCAACAGAGAAAACCACGGCATGGAGAAATAAAGCAGCTTGCCAAATGCCATGCAGCTAGTAGCAATAAAGATAATCCAATTCCAAAATGTCTGTTAGATCTCTATCCTTTGATATCTAACCAACCAACAACCCAGCTAAATCTCATATAATTTAGGTAATCATAAATTCCCAAAAGTCAGGTTATAGTTATAGCTAAGCATGAGGTTGAAAAAGCATGCTGTTAAGCGCTTCAATATATATCATCCTGTTTAATCTCCACGGTAATCCCATTAATTAGGTATTTTTATTATTCAATTTTATAGTTGAGCAAACTGAGGTTCACTGAGTAAGTTACCTGAGTTATGTAGCTTATAAGTGACATTCAAACCTTTTAGGTGTGTCTAGCTACAGAGTATAAACTCTTTACCAAACCTTTCTTAATAAAATGTGTGGTCTTATGTCATTTTATTTTATAAACACATACTTACATACATAGTTTCTCATAATCCCTTTCTAGTTCCATGGTAATGTAAGGTCATGCTAGAAAGTATTATGAGATTATGCAAAATAAACCATTTTACATGCATTGAGGCACTGTCCCTGCTCATATCAAAATTTATACTTTGCTTTCCTCCTAATGACTAAAATCAGTGAAATACAGTTATAGATAGTCCTCCTGGTGATGAATGAGATAGGTTCTGTAGGTTTGAAATGTTTAAGTATATACATGCACAGAAAGGTAAAAATAAATACTCTGTTAAGACAAACATCTAAGTTGCATTTAATAGGTAAAGGTATCTGTTCCAACTTGCATGCAAATTCAACTCAGAACAAACCTATAGAACCTATCTTCTGTAGGGGCATCCTGTCATTGTTTAAGTAAAAGGCAATTGAAGTATTCGTGCTATAATTCATATCATTGGATAATAAACAACTCTTAGGAAAGTTAATTATTCATAATTATACTTTTAGCTGCTTACTTATATGGTTATGGCCTAATATCTTTGCATCCTAAAGTTTAATTTTATATCAGAGCTATTTATTTGACAAGCTGAGGGTTGAAGTATCATTATCATCAAGTTAATGTTATACTTTTCTTTCTGACAATATTTTCAGATTTGAGTTTTTAAAGGACACTCATAGTTTCTGAGAGTAAAATAATGCCATACAGTGCTAAGAAGATATTTACCTTCTTACATGATATAAAAGAGAACAAGCATCACATTCGCTGGCTCTTAAAGCATTGACATATCAGGAGTGTACATTAAATCTACTTTAAAATAGATGTTGTTATTAAAATCTTTCAAAATATTAAAAACATAACCTATTTTTATATTTATATTTATAATGTTTTTACATAATCTGATAATAGGTTAATAGAGTTATGTTTAATTAGAATTATAGATTATCAAATGCAATAACAAGATTGAAACAATCTCACCAAATGCATATAGCAGTAATTCTATTGGCAATTCTCTTTAAAATAAGAGTGTTTTAATTATGTCTGTGTAACAAAACATAATAATTGGTGAAATATTAATGTTATCTGGTTTTAAAGAAATGCTTCACTCCTTTTGAGGGACAAGCTTTCCATATATGTTGTGATAATGTTCTAAATTTTTACTTGAGAGTGGAAGACACACATAAAAACCCCTGACAGTTTACATCACAAAACTTTCAGCAATAAAACTTTTTTTTTTGGTTTGTTTTATAAAGGTATGTAAGTGTTAATAAGTAAGGTCAGGATAAGATTCTAGAAGTTTTGAGGGTTTTTTTTTTTTAGATCCTATATTGATCTTCATTACAAGAAGATATTCTATTTTTTTTTTTATTCATTTTTAGAGAGGAGACACAGAGTGAGAGAGAGAGAGAGAAAGAGAGAAAGGGGGAAGGAGCTGGAAGCATCAACTCCCATATGTGCCTTGACCGAACTAGTGCAGGGTTTTGAACTGGCGACCTCAGTGTTCCCAGGTCGACGCTATATCCACTGCGCCACCACAGGTCAGGCAAGAAGATATTCTTTTAATACAAGGAATAAAGTCATCATCTGTTGGCTAAAAGTATAAAACAATTTCTAGGGCAATTGTCTTAGGAAAATGTTTTGAGATTTTTAAAAAAGGAAAGATAATCCTTCTGATCAAATAAGGACCAGTGAAGTGTCCTGTAATCTGTAAAGGAAATTAAATACCTAAAAAGGCAACTTTTTTGAAGAGTTAACTCTAAGAACGTTAAAAGACAAAAGACTAGGGAATAGGAGACAAGGGCTCAGTTAAGGAACAGACTTGGAGGTGAACTAAGGAGCTCGAATTCAGAAAGAGAGAGAAAAATGATAGTGAAAAGCTATCTGGGGCTAATACTTTGTAGAAATATTCAAGTTGAACAAATGTTTTCAATTTATTGTGACAATATTTCAGTCTTAAACCTCTTTTTCTGGACATTTGGCTATATGACTTCACTGGTGATCTGAGTATTATTCTTTCTTGACAGAAGACCATTTTGAGGTACATTACTAAGTAGAACTCACATCAAACATATGTTTATTGCATTCACTTTCATTTACTTTGGACCAACATAGGAAGAATTAAGATGAGGAAATATAGAGGAAAGGTGGAGGGAAGGAGGAAACAACTGAGAAAATGAATATATTAATGTAGGAATATTTGGAAAGCAGCAAAAAATAGTTTGCAAGTTTCAAACACTTGGTCTCACAATGGATGAATTTAGGTATTTCACATTTGAGAACAGAGATTTTTAAAAAGTTATGGTCTTTGAATTGAATAGTATGTAGTATAATAATAGTGTGTAGTAAAAAATCCTTATAAGGCAACATATTTTCTGCAAAGTTATTTTCAAGTCATAGTGACAGCAGGAGTGTAAGAAGGTGATTAACATATTTTGTGCATCTACTATATGCCAACAAGTGTGTTTTATACATATGGTCTCTTTTAGCAAAACTGGCAGATATTTGCTAATCTTGCATCTAGATAGTCTCCACAACCAACAACAAATGCTTTTCTTTATGCTATAAGCATGTACCACTAGTATAATGAAAATAGCATCTTGTTATATTCAGCAATCTCTTTTTCTCAGAAACTTTAGAAAATTCATTTATTCCACTAGTCTGTGAGTCTTTACACATTACCTAACTGATTGGTCATATTTTTTTACTTGTTTGTTGTGACATGGTGTCCCAAGATGATATTTAAACATATGAAAAAAAATTATAGATATAGACACAGTCATAGTTATTCTTTGGGATGACAATGAAACTATTCAAGGATATTCTAAGTAACTTCCTCTACCTCATCCCAGAATTCATTACTACTAAAAACAGAAAACATAGAAACATAATATTAACAATTCTGGAATTTCAACTTTGGATTAAAAAGCTAACACATTGATTGTGGTGACTGTCAGTCTAACTCAGTGACAAGAGCCAAGAAATATTAATTCCATTTATTTTTCAATTCCAGTCAATTAAATAATTTTATTAAAATAAAATTTCTACATATTAAACAGTACATTATGTTATATACTCAATAACTATTCTTATGTTCATATACTGATATATTTTATAATATATCATAAATTTAATAATTTTTATTTTACTGACTCTTTTCTTATGTAAATAGTAAAGGTTTTTATAACCAAATATTGGCTACATACAACTTTCAAAATTTCAGTTCAGCAAATATTTATTGGGTGTTTGCTATACCTCATACTATTAGACACAATTTAGCCTATTTCATACAGCTTCAGATCATTACATTAGATCAGTGGTTCTTAACCCTTTTTGAGGTACCGAACCCACCAGTTTCATATGTGCATTCACCAAACCCTTCTTTAGTGATAAATAAAATAAGATTTTTTTCCCAAATTTAGTTTTGCTGGTGCGAGACTAGAGTTGCTCAACTTGGCATTGCATATTATGATGCAGATAGGACGCTGACTCCCATACCATTCCGTGATACATGTGAATCCATGTTGTACGTATTCGTCCGACCACTTTCTTTTTTTGCTCGACATATTTAGTATGGATTAAAATATTAAGAAAGAAACCACACGACGTACAACTACGACAGCCGTTGACTATTGCGCACACTAAATTCCCCGTAGCACTGGTTGGCCAAGCAATGTAACATGATCCTCTGCAGCAAGTGATGGCCAAGCAGGGCGTGTCATCACGACTTTACACAAGTGTGTCTTTACCTCCACGGCAGAGGCTTCTCCGAACTCCTGAGACTGTTGTTTGTTTGTTTTTTTTTTTCATTTTTATCCATTGAAATGGTATCTTCAAAACAGCTAGCATCTGTGTAAACTCAGAAAGAAGAGCCATTTTATTTTTTGGAAACCATCTCTATTTTTTGTGTGTTATGGAGTTGTATTTTTAGATTCACAGTATGGATTGTGCATACAAACAGGTGAGCAATAATATAAATTTGTGGGTTGATTGAATTTGATCATGAACATGAAAATATCTGTAGGTTACCTATGCCTAGGTTTATACTAATCATTGAATACATTTTTTTTGTCACATGCAATTTTCTTAAATGTTGATGCTAAATAAATTAGAGTTTTATACTGATCTTTGAAGTTTTGGTGGCAAATTAGAACTTGTGATCAGTATGTGTATATCAAGATTAAAGAGTTAATTTTATATCTTTTATTAAGACATTTATTATTGACAATGTTTGTTAATAGAAAATTCATTCAAAGATATAGAGCTCTACATTTCTAGAGGTGATAAAGAACCAGATATGTTTCTTTTGTGGTTATTATTTGAATGAAAATTTGCTTTTGTCTATGTAGCATTATGAAAGAAGTTTAGTAGTCTCTTAGGAAAAGTCAAGATCTGCATTTAAATAAAGATATTAATAACTTGAGCTCAGGCTGTCTTTAGAAAGCTCTTAAGTGGTTTAAGATATTTTGTAAGGTAAGAATGTGAAGTGAATTGTTAATGACACATACAGAATGATTGTGAAGGCCTCATCTTTTGTCATTTATCACATTGTATGCAGTAAATTACTAGTTACATTGTAACATGAATTCTAATACATGTATTATTCAGGAGCTATTGATAAAAATTTGATAGAGATATACAAGTTTAGTTTCAGTATGTGTTTATTAGTAGTATTCATTATAATAATTCTAATATAGACTTATAAATGGATTATGTCTATATATGTGCCAATAGAAATTTTAAAATAACACATAATATCTTTACAATTATTAGTTTATTGTTTATATTTATATTAGATTATTGAAAGTAAGACTGGCAAATATTAATACTTCAATTTTCAACACTTGTTTTTTTTCCTTTCAATTTTTACTATGCACTTGCATTTTTCTAAATTAAAATCTCCTACAACATAACCTTCAAAAATTGCCATGTAGGTAATATTAATAAAATGTATAATTTCTTCTGTAAGACTTAGGATCCCAGTAAAATCCAAAGGAAGTTTAAATAAACTGTCATGGATTGATATCTTAGATTATATAAGAAACTACAATTGTCAATTGAAAGATCCTTAGTACCTACTGAAAAAAATTGAAAAAAAACCCCAAATTTATTAAATATACTTAGAAGACTTTGTAAGCTCACCATATATTAGCATTGAAATGTATGAATATAACTAGAACTTATAAAGATTCAAATATAATAAATAATAATGCACTGATATTTATACTTTAGGAAATGACTCAATATTTCATTGAATTATCAACCCTTAGGATAATTTTATTTTTAGTGTAGAGTATATAAATTCTTGGTTTTCGGACTCATTCCTCCCATCCAGTGCTTTGTGAGTTTGAGAAGATGTTAGGAATAAGACAAGCTTAGATGTTGTTAAACTATAAAACTTAATGAGAATGGTTTAAATAAAAAGAAAGAATGTGGGACTTGGCCAGTTGGCTCAGCGGTAGAGTGTCAGCCTGGCATGTGGATGTCCCAGATTGGATTCCCAGTCAGGGCACACATGAGAGGTGCCCATCTGCTTCTCTACCCCTTCCCCTCTTGTTTCTCTCTCTCTCTCTCTCACTCTCTTTCTCTCATTTCTTCCCCTCCTGCAGCCATGGCTCAATTGGAGCGAGTTGGCCCCAGGCGCTGAGGATGACACCACAGCCTTTTTTACCTCAAGTGCTAAAAAAAAAAAATGATTCCATTTGCAATGCAGCAAGAACCCCAGATGGGCAAAGCAGTGCCCCCTGGTGGGCTTACAAGGTGGATCCCAGGTGGGGAACATGCTCGAGTCTGTCTCTTCCTTCCCTCCTCTCACTAAAATAAAATAAAAATAATAAAAAAAGAAAGATTTTTGAAAATTAGAGTTCTGGAATTATTGCTCATATTGAAACTTGGCCACAGATGTCTGTAGTTAGTAAATTCAAATAGGAAAATTAACAAAACAAAATTGTTATAGAATAGATTCATTTTTTTTAAATTTCTGACAAGGATAAACTACATTTGTATTATAAATAGATAAAAAATGTTATATGAAGAAATATAATTTTTGTGAAACACTAAATAATTCAGATTTTGACCTAAAACATATTCCTTTCTGTTATTTTACATATTTCTTTGATAATAGCATGATGGTTATCAGGATTTTCTCTGGAGCTAGATACCAGGCTCCAAGTTTCAACACTGTCACTTAGTTGCTATGTAAATTTGGGCAAGCTACCTCTTTAACCTCTGTTGCCTCATTTTTTCTAACCTATGAAAGGGGATATTCTTTGTAAAATGTTATGAAGATCAAATGGTTCATCATTTTTTGCACAGTGTCTGGCAAACAGAACATTGCGTATGTCTTAGCTATTATAATGTTTAAGTAGCAATGTGTCAATGTTTCAGTCATGTCAAAAAATTACCATCCACTAGTTGATAAAATTAAGATTATATATTGAAATTAAAATTATTGCTAACTTCTATTATTGTAGATTCATATAGTAAATCTCTGTAGCAATAATCTTAAAAAAAATAAACAGCTCTATAAGATCAATTAAATGGATTTGACTGTTTTAGCTAAACTTGCAGGAGTTGAGTAACTGCTGAGAATGTATATTTGCTTATTTCATAATTGGTTCTCTTTGTTGTAAGATAACAATTTAGCAGTCATCTTTTCTCAGTGTTTTTCTCCTTCCTGAAAAAAGGCATCTATAAACTGATCAGTCTTTTTAAAACTACAGCTAAAAATATTAAGTAGAAAACATAAATTGATTTACGTGCAAGTAACAATAGTCTAAACCCTAAGCAAAGTCTATGGTGGTCCAGTTTGCAAGATCAATAATCTTTTCCCACAGGTACTCAGTTCAAGTATTTTCTTCAAACCAGATATTAACAGTTTAACAAAATTAATAAAGTCTCTCTTTTAGTTAGTATTTACCCTTTACCATCCAGTGTGCTTTATGTACTTCACATGCATTTATTTAAGAAGAATAATCCTAAATCTATACTTTCAGGGATCATTTATATAGTTTATGACAAAAAATAACCCTGCTAAATCCACCGTCAGATAGTATGTCTCTATTTTACAGCTGTGCAATTTTAGACTCAGACAAAATATACTGCTCACAAAAATTAAGGAATATTTCAAAATGAATATGAAGCGATAAAATGTCCCCTAATTTTTGTGAGCAGTATGCACTGTCCAAGTTTGCAAATAAGAAGTAATGGTAGGATTTAACCCAGTCATGTGTCTACACAGTTTTTAAGGTTAGTTCCTATATGAGTTTTCAATAGTTGTTTTAGATTTTTAAGACTCATGTCTCTACAAATTCACATGCATCTTTTCTTGGTTTTCTTCTTTAGATATTTGTAAGATTTCACATTTTCAACAATTTTTTACCTTATCATAGAAAACAGAGATGTGTTTTCATGTGCTATCGAGTGAGACCCTGCTTAGGTGAGCTTTCCTTCACCATTAAACTGACCCAGATTCTTGTAAATCACCAAATATTCTTTAGGAATATTGCACTTTTCAAAGATGCATTAACACTTTCAAATGCTCAGAGTATTTTCATGACTAGTGGTAATGTACTTAGGGAACTGGGTTAGTGCATCTTATACAAATGCCTACATTTGAGGAACTAGGCACTGGATAAATATGGCAAGCCATGTGTTGAGTATGCATGCATACCTAATCAACAGAAGGTTATTTATAATTCTAAGTATAAAAGTGCCTTAAGTCATACTGTTTCTTTCTGGATTTTAATTTCTTGTAATTTTCTTTTTCTCATCTATATGTACATACCTGCAGATGTCACAACTCAAACTAGCAAATGAGGGTTTGTCATATTCTTTTAATTATGGAAGCAATTATACTAATATAGAAGTGGCATTAATCAGTACTTGCCTAATTACTTATAGAGAATAGTAACATTAATATGAAACACACAAACAAAGAGAGGAGAGGAAGAGAAAGATAGAGCTGGTGTATTTCAGGAATTCACCAGAGACCACTGTAGAAAATGGACAGTCTAGAAAGACAGGCAGACAGTGATATAATTCGCAATATCGCCATTCTGCTACTAGCTTTGGAGAATGATTAAAGTGCCCTTGTCCATGTGATACTCTGGCTTTCTTTATCAGTTACAGACATAGCAGATAAATGTCTGTGATAGAAGAATAAAAGAGAGAAGTGGTGAAATGAAAGAGGGAGAGGGAGAGAGAGAGAGGGAGAGAGAGAGAGAGAGAGAGAGAACCATTAAGGACTGAGAAGCCTGCAGAAAGTAGTAATGCAGAGCTCCATGTACAAATGAGAGGGTAGTCAAGATAATTATTATTGTCATTTTCAGTTCACTATCACCATGCCTTAAAAGAACATTTTATAATTTTAAGAGTATAATAAAAATGCTCAGTACCATAGAAAAATTATGTTAATATTTACTTGTTACAGATAGCTTATAAGAGAAAATGGATTCTGTTTGAAGTATTTGGTTGCAATTTGAGCTGATCTTCTCTTCCTTTCAATTGTCTTTCTTTCCTTGTTTCTCCCTTCTCTCATTTTTCTTCTTTCCTCCTCTGTCCTTTCTTTCATTTTCCCCTTACTCCCTCCCTGTCCTTCTTTCTCCTTTCTCTCACCTTCCTTCACTCTTTACTTCTTCTAATCTCTTCGTTCCTCCTAACTTTCTAAAATGTATGCCTTTTATAACTAAATATCAATATGCTTTATACATTTAAGAAGGTATCTGATAAGACAGCATAATGTAGTTTTGTCATAGAAAATGTTTCTCTATATAAATATGTAGTTACTGTTCTCATTAAAACAAATTAAACTATCAACTGTAATAGCATATCTAATGCATAATGGATGCAATGTAGTTTCAAAATGATAAGGAACATGAAGATGATATTAGGTAGCTTGGCAAAAAGAATATTTTGACCCAGTTTTTTTTTAGGGCTCATAAATACACACACACACACACACACACACACACACACATGAGTCTTTTAGAAAACTTCTCTAATGAACATTATATTTTCTGAATAATGTTTTTGCACACATTTTTGCACCATTTAATTTCTTAATCCTGTCTCCTTGGGTACAGAATGACCACAGCCCTCAGCTATTTAAGCCTCTTCAGAAAGTACATAGACAAATGCTTAGAAAACTTATAGAAGGGCAGGCTCACATTTTTGTTTAACTCATCATCAAGGTAGGATACCTGTAGATATGGTAACAATGTGTATTAAAGGATTATTTTATTCATGAATAAATTAGGAGAGTACTCAAAAATATACATGGCTATTAATATGCCTTGCATTTGAGAAACATTTAATACATAGTATCATCATTATCATTGCACTGCAAGCAGATTATGTATTGTCATAAAGTACAAAAAATGATGAATATTCTTTTTAAGAAAATAGAATATAAGAGTGGTTAATAATTTTGGACAATACTAAGAGATTCATTACTAGATGAGTCAGATAAATGAGTTATCTGCCTTATATTGTATTTTAAAGAAGCTAATTGTTGATACTATGTTGAAAATAGAATAAGTCATTATAGAAAGGTGTGAGAAGGTGATTTGGATTGGATGGTGGCAGTAGAGGTACAAATAAGTATATTGATTATTGACTTTCAAGGTAGAGAATTTGCTGAGAAAATAAAAGTAAATGAGAAAAACAAGCCTAGGATGATCTGAAGGTCTTTGGAATTTGTTTCTGAAAGAACATAGTGATGCTTTTTTTTTTCTTTATGAGAAAGAGTACAGATTGGAATTGGAGAAGAACAGATAGATTCATTTTGGAAATGTTAAATTTAGGAAGCCTATTAGACATCCAATTGCAGATAAGGAGGAGTTAGATAAACAAATCAGGAAAAGACAGTCAATGATGCAAATTTAGATTTCAGAAAAGGGAGGAAGAGGAGAAAGTGTGATTAGAACTGAAAATTGACTACAAAATTTTGTGACAGAAAGATCACTGATGACATAGACAAGAGCAGTTTTATTTCAAAAAATGTAAGTATGAAACCTTTTGGAAAGGGCTCATGAGGTAATAGAAAGAGATAAATTGGAGATACAAGTGTGATAATCTTTTGAGAATTTTTTGTTATAAATAAAAGAAGAAAATGTAGTTACCAAACTGAGATGAAAGGATCAAGATATGGTTTTGGATTGCTTTTATTTTTATGATTGATATCATCCATTAAAAATGTAGATAGTACTTGCTAAAGCAATAATTTCTGGAAAATTTTCTTGATTTAATGACAAGGTATTGCTATCTAGATCACCAGATATGGTATCTAGAGCATGTCCTTATGTAAGTACATGAGCAGGTCAATCATAGCAACAAAGAAAGATTGAGAATGCAGACACAGATAGATGTAAGTTGGCTGGTAGATATAGGATGCTTCTGTTTTTACAGTGAAATAGATAGCAAAGTCATCATCTCAGAATGAGGCTGAGAATGAAATTACTGAAAGTTTGAGATGAGAGGAAGTATACACATGCCTAGTAAGTAGACTTAGATAATTTAATATACATAAAAGGGCTCTACAAAAACCCACAAGAAACAAGAAGCAGAGGTTGTCTTCATAGAGGAGACCTGGTGAGGTTGAGGGTTGGGGTTGAAAAGACAGCAACTTTTCTTCTTATTAAAATTAGTCTTTTCATGATGTTTGGGTTATTTTTTCCATGTATACATATTAAAATATATGTAAACATATGAAAGGAAAAAATGAGCTTAAATATTAGCTCCTTTGTGAAGATATGAGAGTAATCTTTTGTCTAACTTGGAGCTTTTTTAAGTCATTTAAAAACTTTTAAATATAAACAGAATTATAAATAATTTAAAGTACTCTTATTCCTATGATGTACCTTTAGGTCTAAAGCAACATTTCTAGAGTGTTTTTCCCAAGCACTTATATTAGAATCACTCGAGATACATTTTAAAACACAGTTTCCTATTATTCCTGGTAAATCATTATTGCCTTGAGTACAAAAGTTTCAAAAACACATTTTTATTTACTAGAAAACATTAAAGAAAAAGTAATTGGTGAACAGATATTTTTTCAGAAAAAAATTACTCTTGAAGTAACATTGAAAATATATTAATTCTATGGGAGTAGGGCATTTCTGAGTCACATTATATGTCTTAAGAGTTGGGTCCTGAACTAAGGCAATGGTAACAGAAAGTGCAAGTATATTGTGAAAAATTATTAGGACTTCTTAGACTCTATGGGACATGGGATTCAATAGCTATTTGGTAGGTGGAAAAAAAGGGAAAAAAGACTTAAAATAACCTCTTATTTGCTATTTTTAGAGAATGGTAATACTGTAAGCTAAGATAAGGTATTCATGACCAAAAAGCAGAGTGATTGGTGAGATGGAGAAAGTGGAAGGTATAAAGGACATTAATACTCAGCAATGGATTTGTCAAACTAGAAGTAGTAGTAATACATTAGTGAATAGACAGATATTTTTTTTTTAATTTTAGGTGAGAAGAGGGGACATAGTGAGACAGACTCCCTCCTGCACTCCAACTGGTATTCAACTGGTAACTTTGTCTAGGGCCAATGGTCAAGTCCTGAGCTATTTTTAGTGCTTGAAGCTGATAAACTCAGATTAATCGAGCTATCTTTAACACTCAGGATCATGCTAGAACCAATCAAGCCACTGGCTGCAGGAGGGGAAAAGGGAGAGAAGAAAGAGAGGGAAGGGAAGAAAAGCAGAGGGTTGCTTTTTCTGTGTGCTCTGAACAGGGATTGAACCAGGATTTCCACACACCAGGCCTATCTCTATCTATTGAGCCACTGGCCAGGGCCAGGCAGGTATTTCTAATATCAACATTATTTCTTCTCTCTTGTCCATGCAGGAGAAGGGTATGGAGAAACTAAAGATGGGTAAGAAGGAGAGAGGAAGAAAAATCAACTTTATAGACCTGACCTGAGTTAAAAATTGTGAAAAGAAATATAGTTGTATTTATATAAAAAGAAAACAAGAATTTGCCAATATTTTCAAATATTCCATAATCTAGATTCTATATCATTTGTGGCAATTCTTTACTTCTCTGTGAACTAGATTCTTCTTAAAGAAAATGCTGAAAACTAACATTTAATTTAAGGCAATCTTTATTTATTTACCAAATTGTAAAGACTTTGCAAAGAGTCTAATAGTATTTTTCCTCTATTTTAAATGAGAGCTTATTGAATTTTCCATATTACACATTTTAATAAAACATTTTATTGGCTAATACAGAAGAGCTTTCACTTAAAAACTCATGAATCTGTTTTATTAATATATATATATATATATATATATATATATATATATATATATACACACTTTTTGTAGGATTTACTCAATAAAAAAATAATATTTTTAATAATACTTTCACAAATAAACAAATTAAGGCACAAGACTGAAATACAAGGCTAATGTTATATTAGTGGAAGAGCCTAATTCAATGCTCATTCTTCTATAATGCTTTGGTTAGTTTAAGGCAGTGGTTCTCAAAGTATGAGCCAGGGAGCACTGGTATGCCCTAGAAGATTTCCATGTGTGTCCTATGGTATTCCAGAGAAATATGTGCCTGTTGGGGACCAAAAAACTAACCGGGTTTTTGGTATTTAGATTTTGGGGGGACAGAGGTGTGGGGAATTGGCTGTAAACTGAGAGTCTGCCCAACCTCCCACCTCACTTGCCTGATTAGGTTACAAAAGGCTGTTACACTGTAGTGCTGGATTGTTTACACTACCCCTCATGTTCCACAAAAAGACTGGAGGCAAGTTTTTTTCTACCCTTTGGTGTAAAGTTAAGATAATATGTATAGTGGGGGTTTTCTGCACTTGGTAAAATTCTTGGGTTGCCTTGGAAACATAATCAAAGATCTCACTGATTTGCTAATAGCTCATTTGCCCTATAAATCAAGCAAGATGTGGTTTTGGGTGTGCTTTGTTCTTGCCACCAGCATTTACAGGGAACTCTCAACCCTGTATTTTCTTCATTCGGCATATTTTCTTATTTCTCTATAGTTCCCACTCAGGACCTGGAATTACCAGCTGTGCTGGTTCGCGGCATGTGCCCAGATATAAAAATAAAAATAGTTACTTTATTATACCATTTCATTATGGAAATACTGCTCTTTTTGTTAACACATCATTATTATATTTATTATTAACACATCATTATATTATTTTTAGATAAATACACCCAAGTAAAATGGATAGATTTCTCAAAAAAGAAGCGTGATATTGAAGAATCCGATTCTAGAAGTGAGCAAAAGTTAAGTGTAAATAAAATAGAAATTGAAAGCTGACGGGCAGAATTTAATTTATAGCATTTTCCATCACTTAATACTGAACAATACAATTGGATTAGAAACTCATTCATGGAAGCTTCAAGTGATTTTGGTTTAACATTAACAGAAGAAGAAGAATGGGCAGCTATATCCACTGATTGTTGATTGATGATTAAACATAAGAAATTGTCTCTTGAAGCCTTTTGGATTTCTATAAAAGAAGAATATGTAGCAATATCTAAAAAAGCTTTGAATATTTTACTACAATTTTTAACATCCTATTTATGTGAATTAGGATTTTCTACCCTTAACACAATTAAGAGTAAAAAAAGAGAAATTATTCAATGTATTGATGAGGAAATGAGAGTTTGCCTTTCAAATATATGCCCAATAATTGAAGAAATTGCTAGGACACATCAGGTTCATGTTTCTCATAAACAGAAGAATGAAAAAACTGAACACATTTGCCCGGGACCTGCCGATTTTACTAAATATTTCTAAGAATGTGTGTGTGTTTGTGTATGTGTGTGTGTGTGTGTGTAACTTCTTTATTGTTTTTTTTTTATTTTTAACCCCTCTTTATTGTGAATTTAAAGAGTATAACTCAAAAAATGTAACATAATAATGTTTTTTAATGTTAGAATAAATTTAATTTTGTTGTATTTATTTTGTTTAATTACCATAAAAGCAAGTTTAGATTTTATATTTGTTATTTAATATTTGACTTAAATATTATAACATATTTCTTAGAAATTTGTATATTGTGCACCTACAATTATTTGTAAAATTTTAAATGCATCCCAACTTCAAAAAGTTTGAGAACCACTGGTTTAAGGTAACCAAAGCATGAGAAAGATTTTTGATGTGAATAAAACTAGATGGTATACTGCCTACCTTAATAGTATAATTATTTTGAAGCATATAAATCATACTAATTGAGCTGTCACATATACTTACATTTTACTAAAATTAATTTTATGTGTTTAACTGACAATTTAGTTATAATCCACAGCTGAACTGCTAAGCCTCAATCATTACAAATACTTTTATATTCAGGATATGACAAGATTTAAATGATCTCTAATGCATGTTTATTGTCATCAAAATTTCTATGTTTAAATTTATGAATTTATTAAGAAATATTTTGGTCCCCTATAAAAGGTATTTTTGTTTGTTTGTTTTTTATCATATGAATTCTGGTAATATCAAGACTATACTAAGATCATCCAAGTTTATAATCCAATATTTCTGATCTCCAAAGGCTGGAGCTCTGTTGATGCTGCACTGTAAATCAGTACTCTTCCTTGCTGTTAAATCACTCAAGTCACATTCCCCCAATATGGTACAAATGTATAAATTGCTACTGCTGAAACTTCACTTTCCACCAGATGTTCAAGAAAGGCTAATATCCTTTTATCCTAAATATTGCTCAGTGGATCCTTTCTATAGAAAATATGTGTTAGATACAGTGTGATGGTATCCTTAGCAAGTTTGGGGTGACCAAGTAGAAGAGGATGAAAAATTCACCCCAATAAATTAGATATATTGTTTATAACTGTCTCACATGAAGCAGCAAGTTTCTTGGAACACAGAAATCCAGTTTCCAGAAGACACAGCAACATTGTAATACATTCCTGCCCTTCTAAATCCTTTATTTTCAAAGAGTGTCACCCATATTTAGGAAGCTTTTTCTAAGATCTCCCTGCAAATAGTCCACTTGCAGTCCCCTATCCAGAGTAAACAGAAAAGTAACAGCGTTTTGTTCTTTTAAGCATGTCTGAACCTTCAACTGCTTCTGTTACCGCACAGGCCTTCCATCCAGCTATTAAATTGTGCAATTTTCCTTCATCAGAGAGTCGGGCTGCTTCAGGTTGAGCATGCTGTACTCTGTCTTCTAATTCCAGTAAAGTCAATTATATAGACTCTTTTCTTTTGCAAAATGCTCTTTAGCACACTGGTTCCCTCATAGCAGGCAAACCCAAGTGAAAGAAAATTGTGGAACCTTTTCAGGTATAACCTTGTTCTACTCAGCAGGTACATTTATTACTAATGGGTAAAATAGTCTCCTTTTTGGCTGCATAATGCTTCTGAAGGCTTCCGATTTTTGGTTTTGATAGACTTCCGGTTACACTGAGAAAGGAAGGTGAATACCATCGATCACTCTATGTATGAAATTGCCAAAGGAGCACTTTATTTTTTTTTAATCATTCACTTTGCTTCATAAGTCAGAAACTGAATTTGTCTTAATGGGCTGATTTGCATTGTCTACTAGGGTCCTTTCTGAATTAAACACTTAAATGTACCTCCTGGACTATACAAATATTTATAAGAAGAAGAGACTCCCTTGGTTTGGTCCTATATGTACAATATAAATGGATAAACATAAAATATATTTTCAATTACTTTGGTGTATATTATGTAAAACAGACATGTTCTATAAATTTGGCTTCAATTAAAATTAAATTCTTAATGTTGATGGGTTGTTTTGCCTGTCCGCTTCCCATCAGATTCCTACTTACATATTCATAAATAATGCAGAATCAAATGTAGATTTGTGGCTAGCTTAAGCCAACATCTGATATAACATTCTTTACTATCAATGACTAATTATCCTTTGAGAAAAATGTTAGATTTTGGATTGGAGGGCAAGAGAAGATAGTCTTTCTTCCTGTGCATATGATACTCCTTCATCTGAACAAAATATTTTCATGAACCATATAAGGTTATACTGGGAGTAAAACCAATGGTTTTAATAAACTTTTAATTCTGTGTATGATCTATCTTGCTATTTAAAGTGTGGTGCCTGAACCAATAGACTGTAACAGAATCAGTTTTCCCTGGGGACTTGGTAGAAATGCAGAATGCCAGGCTCAAAGATACTGAATCAGAATCAGTGTTTTAAAAACACAGATTAAGTGTTAGAAATCCTGGCTGGCAGTTCCTGTTTCTGCATTCTCATTCTCTCCCTGTCTTCATCCCTAACCAACCACACACACCTTTCTTTCCCTGGCATGCTGTTTGATATACAACACAAGTGCCTATTGCAGGGCATGATTAGGGTAGAAAGACATCCATCAAATGTTCTATAACATGTTTTAAGCCATTCTGTTTTCTTAAGCAATCTAGAATACTATCTGCTACTCAGAAAAAGAAAGGGAACCCTTTGATTTCTGCAAGAAATCATTCTTGTAATCTCTTGACTTCACAGGGCAAAATCAAACTGGTTGTTTATAATCTTTTTGTAAAATGTGTGTTTACTTTTAATTTTTTTATTAATTAATATTTTTCTAGAGAGGCAGGAAGAGAAAGATGGAGAAGTATCAACACGTAGTTGCATCACTTTTAGTTGTTCATTGATAACTTCTCATATGTGCCTTGACAGGGGAAAGAGGTTCCAGCTGAGCCAGTGACCCTTTGCTCAAGTCAGCAACCGTTGGTCTAAAGCCAGCAACCTTGGGATTATGTTGATGATTCCACACTCAAGCTGGTGAACCTGTGCTCAAGCTGGATGTGCCTGTACTAAAACAGGCAACCTCAGGGTTTCAAACTCGGGACCTCAGCATCCTAGGTCAACACTCTATCCACTGTTCCACCACCGGTCAGGCTGATTGTTTATAGTCTTAATGAATTCTCTCTATGGTGAACATATGACTAATAAAGTAGTTCTCTTCCTTACAAATTATCATTTAGGAGGTGACTGAGACACTTCTTCCACCACAATTAATAACATTACATATATAGATACTTGGTGACCTAGACATGAATCATGCAATGCATAAGGCATATTATTTTGGATAGCTTACAAAAGTGGTGGCATCACATCTCAATTTATACAAGAATAACTAACTTCTTTCTCATAATTCCTTGACTACTAACTTTTAAAATTTAGATCTACTGGAAAACCACTGAGCTCACTTTATTAGATTTATACAGTAGAAAAGAGAACTGTCTTTCTCCCTTAGCTCTGAGTAATGACAGTAGCTAGCACATTTTGAGTGACTGACCTACAAGGTCCTAAACCTGTGATACCTTTATTTCTCTCTGTGTTGCAAGAATTTAAGACATTAAAAAATGTTTAAATATTTGAATTATAAATCAATATTTCCAGACTTGTCTGAACATTATAATCACTTGGCATCTTTAAAATATTTCAAAGCTCAGACCACATTCTAGATTAATTAAAACAATCTGTGGAGGTAGTACACAGATATTAACATTTTTTTAGGTTCCTTCGCAGATTATAAACTTCAGCCAATTTTGTAATCTATTATCATAGACAAAGATGTGATCATGGATGATCTGAACTTTAATATTAGCTTCCCTGCTCTTTCGGCTGAACTTTATCTTTTTTATGAACAACTCATGTTTTAATCAACCTTCCTAAATGAATATCCTTCCTGAATTCTGTATCTCTGATAATGACACTTTCATTCTTCAAACCATTAAAATTTAAACTGTCAAAATTACCTTTGAGTTTTATTCTTTTTAGGTTTTAAGCTTCTTCTCTTCTATCCAATTTCTTCAAATAAGTATGTTGAGAACTGGTTCTGAGTTTTAGTTGTTGTTTTTTGTCCCTAAAGTACTCTGCAAAAATTTTTCTGGCTATTTACAGTAGTGAATTAGCAAAGGTGCTAGGGAAAGGCATGATTTATACCATTTGCTAATCCTCATGGTGTAAATTCTTACATCAAGCCAATGATGGCTTGAAAAATTTATAATATTTAAAATAAGCTCTTACAAACTGGTATGTTCTAATTCCAACACCACTGAATTGGGTACTAAAATATATATATAGATCTCAAATAAGAACACTTGATAGAAATAAGAATGGTAGGGTAAGGACTGTGATTAAACATGGGTTTTGTTTTTGTTGTTGTTGTTTTGTATTTTTCTGAAGTGAGAAATGGGGAGGCAGAGAGACAGATTCCCGCATGTACCCTACCAGGATCGAGCCGACATGCCCAACAGGATGCGATCCTCTGCCCATCTGGGGTCTTGTTCTATTGCAACCAGAGACTGTCTGGTGCCTGAGGCAGAGGCCATGCAGGCATCCTTAGTACCCGGGCCAACTTTTCTCCAATGGAGCCTTGGCTGCAGAAGGGGAAGAGAGAGATAAAGAGGATGGAGAAGAGGAAGGGTGGAGAAGCAGATGGGCACTTCTCCTGTGTGCCCTGATTGGGAATCAAACCTGGGACTTCCACACGCTGGGCTGATGCTCTAATACTGAGCCACCTGGCCAGGGCCACACATGGCTTTTGTCATAAGATTTGTTCACCTGTATGTTAACTGTATATTTCGATTACTCCTTTATTTTATAACTAAATAAAAATGTTATTTAGTATTATAGTTCTCTTCACAATTCACTTGGCAATCACGTATTGCTTAAAAATTATTTTTATCTAATATAATTATTTATTGAAGCTCATGGCACTATATGACATTTCTCTGAAAAAAGAAGGACCATAACTAGTCCAAAAAACAATAAATTTATCACATTTAGACCTTGCATTTTGTGCATATTGCTTTAATGTCATGACATCTTTTTCAACTAAAACAAAATTACAATCTATGCTAAGCATAATATTTTTCTTATATTACTATTTATAAGGAAACCAGTTTTTTTTGTAATGAATTAGAAAGTATATTCCTTAAAAATGTAAGCTATTTGACCTTTCCTGGTGGTTCAGGGAATAAAACATCATCTCAGCATGCCATGGTCATGGGGTTTGATCCCTGGTCAAGGCACATATAAGAATCAATCAATGAATGCACAACTTAAAGAACAACTAACTGGAACAATGAGTTCCTCTTCCTCTCTTTTCTCTCTCTCTCTTCCTCTTTCTTCTCTTTCCCTCTAATCAATGAAAAAATTAAAAGTAGAAGTTATTTAAACTAAAACCATTATGTTGCTGACCTTGTTTTCAAGATCAATATTAGTTCTAAACATTTTTATGCATTCAACAAAAAGCACTAATTTTAATTCTGTGAAATATGAGAATAACATAAATGCACCATATCCCAGAAGAATTTGAAGATTAAAAAATATTTTTGCCTAAAGATGATTTATTTAGTTTTGATAAAACTGAAACTATGCAAAGAAAATTTCCTAAAATGTAACAAATGTGAGTTGTAGTTTTAAATTCCAAATGAATGAATAATCAAAGAAATGTACGAGTCAGACATAATATTTTAAGAATTGTTAAGGTGGTAGTAATCTTAGGAACTGACTCCTGATTAACTTATTTTAGCACTTTTGAAGACACATTCTTGGGATGTTCCTTAGTGATGGTCTGGCAGAGATGACTGTCTAAATTGTTGACCTTCCTGGTTTTAGCATATAACAATTTAGCCAAACAGATATGAAAAACGGTTGGCTCATTTATTTTTGTGTGTGACATTCATTTCATAAATGCTAATAATCTAATCAGTATTATTTTTAAAAATAAAAAAAACAGCCTGAGTGTAGGCAGAAGCTTCCAGAATTGTCATCTCTGCCAAGGTTCTGTAACAATTAGAATGATTAACATGGTGTCACCAGTGAAGGGCTTACGTGCTGGAGTAGTTTAGGCAATTCTGCATGTGTTGAGGGAGAGAGGAGTCTAGAGCTTTTGCTGTCTCTGTCAGTCAGCAGCTCTACCTGTCTCTCCCACTTATTCATCTATGTGACCTTGGAAAAAAGTCACTTAAAACCTCGGGTAGCTTTATCCCAATAACTTTAAAGATGGTTTAAATTTAACCATCTCATTGCAACTTTGGTACAACATTCATTCAATTCTTTGCAGTCCCATGAGAAAAGGCCCAAGGATTTTTATATTTTTTTTGTTATCTATTACTTATATTCCTACTTTTAAAACTTAAATTTTCCCTTGTTTGGCCTAGTTTTTGAATATCCACCATTTCCCCCACTATTATTGACATCCTACTGTCACCATATAGAAAATTCTTGTTAAATAAACCTCATTGGGCAGGCTTAGAGGTCATTCCCACATGGTTTCTTATTTTTTATTAAAGTAGCTTCAGGCTGATAACAAAGCTCTTCAAATTAGAAAATATAACAGGCTTGCATTTAGATATTTGCATTAGATTTCTAAGTTATAAAACTGCTTTTCTCTGTCTTCCTTATCTCTTTTCAGTTGTTGAAGACAATAATTCTGTATAGGTAATGCAACCTATATTAAACGATAATACTTGATAGGTTATTGATTTCCTGTCATGCTAATATTAATTGTATGCTTTAAGAACATATAAACTAAAAACTTTTATATTTCATAACTCCAGCTCTAAGTTAATAACGGTCACAAAAATCTGAAAAAAATAAATAGTATATGATAAAGATATTAAATTCATTAGTTTTTTTAAAATTTCTTTTATTTTTATTTTATTCATTTTTTAAAGAGGAGACACACACAGAGAGAAAGAGAGAGAGAGAGAGAGAGAGAGAGAGAGAGAGAGAGAGAAAAGGGGGAAGAGCTGGAAGCATCAACTCCCATATGTGCCTTGACCAGACCAGTGCAGGGTTTTGAACTGGCGACCTCAGTGTTCCCAGGTCGACACTTTATCCACTGCGCCACCACAGATCAGGCTCATTAGTTTTTTTAATAGTTGTTCCTCACTTCTATTATATAGAATACAGATGCTCTTAGAATAAACAACCTGCAGCTGTAAACTGGAGGTGTGGTTCAGAAAAGGATGTTCTGCATGATAAGTACAGTTGCACAATCTCCTCACCATATTTTTGATTGCTGTGTATGATTTATATAAATTTGTATAAATGTTAAAGGATTCAAAAACAAGCCCAGAGCTAACTTTGAATCTAGAATTTAATTTGATATCTAGATATTTATTAGATGAAATAACATTAAATATAAATGCACAGCTTTAAGCATGATAATACATTTTGTCTTCAAGTTCATTAGAAATGTTTCATAAACAGGTACCAGAGCACTTGGATGCTGAAGTGGCAGTCTTCTAATTGCCTCCCTCATACTTTTCTAAGAACAAACTATTTTTCTAGTATTATTTTTTGTAGTTCTCATTTATTTTGCAGTTTTATATTTTAAGCCCTTTAGAAATTTATGTTAATAAATATATCTTCAATATATTAAACTAAAAAGCTATTAAGCTTTAAAATGACACTTTAAAAAAATCAAAAGTAAATCTTCACTTCATTTCAATCAATAACTTCCACTTGGAAGACAAAAAAAGGACACGTTTCTATTTTTCACCCAGTGATAATGTCCGATGTCACAAATGCTGTCAATTCTTCATTCCTCCGCACTATTGCACTAGGTGACAGCTATGGGTAAGAACTGGACCTTCCAATACTGTAAACAACCCTGAAGCAGAACCCTATAAATATACATGCTTCTGTGACTCAGGTGCTTGGATTCTTTTCCTCTGGGTCAACTTCTCTGTAGGCAACAACTTACCACAGGCTTAATATTTTCAACCTGAAATATGAGACCCCTGAAAGTAATTTTCCCTGCAAGTTGAACTAAAAACAGACAACATTGAATTTCAAGTTATTATTTTCAAAAGCCAGAAGCAGCAAATTTTGGACCTTAGGAGTTAAAATACCCCCCAGAAAGCACACTACTTTGATTTCATTTAACGGCCATGATGTATTTGTCACTAGATTTGGATTTTTCAATCACAAACCATTTCTACCTCCTGAAAAATGTCGTCTTCAGTGGAGAGCAGTGTAAAAGTTGATATAATTTGAATTAGAGTTACTTAATTTTAAAACTAAATGGCTAGGTCTACTTTATTATAATAATTGTACCGTATATAGTTTTCATGGGAAAATTTGAAAAATGTCACAATTATTACAGTGCACAGTGAAATTGTACTCTTTGAATGTTACCATTTGTCTTTTCAGAAGTAATGCAAACTGTATTGAATGATATTTTAGATAGAATCAAGTTACTTTTCCTATTATACTGGTGATAATGTAACCTGATTACATCCCACCACACTTCAATTAAATTAAGTATAGGTAAGTTAAACAGTTTTTGTTTCCTTTGGGAATGGTGGAGAAAGTCAGAGAGAGAGAGAGAGTGAGAAAGTGAAGAAAGCAGTAGAAATAAACAAAAGGTGCACACAGGAAAAGGGATGTTCTCTTTATACTTTTGCTTCAGCTGAACACATTGTGACTTCCTGTTACGTTAAACTCAATACATGAATTTCTTTGAACTGAATATGTCTCTGTTAAAAAAAATGTATATATATATGAATAGCTCAGTTTGTTAGAACATTGATTCAAAGCACAGAGGTTGCCAGTTTGATTCCTGGTCAAGGCACATCTATATGTTCCTGTCTGTCTCTTTCTCCCTTCCACTTTCTCTAAAAACAATAAAATAAACATTAAAAAAAAAAGAATTTAAAAAAGTATTTTTTGGAGCATTGACTAGTGGATCTAAATCTAAATACTATGTAGTTTTCATTTAATTTAGATATGATTACATTTAAGTAAATATGTATGAAATTATGATCTGAACTAAATTAAGCAGAAAACTGTATAAATAACTGCATGTAATATGTAAGGTTGAATAAAAACAAAGTCAGGAGGAAAACCACTTAGCTATGATGTGTGATTTAAGAGACTTGACTAGATTTTAGAGATAGTTTTTCTTTCTCACAAGATGGCATTATCAGAAAAACATGATTTCTTTCTCACATATAGCAGTTTGTTAGGCGCTGTTCATGCAGAAAGACAATTAACATGACCTTTTACCAAATTCTTAGAACCTTGAAATGTACAATTGATAACAGTATACATACTTGTGAAAGACTTAAAAACAACAGAGAGCAGGATGAGCTAAATAATTTAAGGAACAGAGTAGGTGGTTTTAGGAGTAACATGTGAAAAAAGAATAGTAAAAAAAAAAAAAAAAGGAATCCAACACTTTCTCAGGGAAAACATTTTAGAATAGAAGAAGGTGAAGGGAGTTTTTGTTCTTGCGGCTATAAAAGAGCTATTGAAATCTCCATATACTTTATATAAAAAAAAATGACTCATGGGTTGCTAATATTGCTGTTCTTTGCATTTACCTGGGGATCTTTTAAAAATATTAATGCTTGGCTCTCACCTTCAAACATTCTGATTTGATTATTGATTAGTGTAAGCTAGGTATTGGAAGTTTCAGAAATATCTTAGGCTATTTTATTTTTTCAATTACTTTTTATTATTGATGTTAATTTATTGTGTTTACATAAATTCTAAGGTTGCCCGAAAGGTATCTCCCTCCCCCATATTCCCCTCAACATCTTCTTTGCCCCACTCCCCATAGTGCCTCCCTGCTTCCTTTCAGGTTTATCCCATCCTATCATCCCCTTTCCCTCTGTCCTCTTTTCCTCTGGTCCCTTTGATTTCTCCTCTGTCTCAATTCCGTTCCTCAGTTCACATTGTTCATTGAATTCCTCAAATGAGTGAGGTCATATAATATTTTTCTTTTTTTGCCTGGCTTATTTCACTTAACATAATAGTTTCCATGTCCATCTGTGTTATCACAAAAGGTAATATTTCTTTCTTTTTCATGGCCCCATAGTATTCCATTGTATATATGTACCATAGCTTTTTAATCCACTCATCCACTGTCGAACACTTAGGCTGTGTATAGCAATGTTTGCAGATCACTGTCAAGATTAGGGCAACTTCAATATATATATATATATATATATATATATATATATATATATATATATATATATATATCCCAGAAGTTATTTCTTAATAAACAATAATTTTGTGTAATTTTAATTTTTATTAATTGTGTAGAAATATAAATATACCACGTATGTTAAAATTGGAGGTGTTCTCTTTAAAAGGAGATTTATACAGTAATGCTGGTTATTTAGATCAATAGCTGGCAGATGCATTCAATGGAAATCTATATAACATTAAATATACTGAAGCCTTAAATATTAATGAGGTTAAATACCAAAATAATAAACTGTACCAAAAAAGGAAAATTCAAGAAACAGTCATATAATATAGCATTTATAAAAAGTTTTTATATAATAAGCTCTAAAATAATTGCTTTTGTTTATGATTATGCAATAAACATAAAGCACGAATAGGCATATCATTCACTACATTAAGGATTGTGATAATTACTGGGAAATGTAGAAAGGAATAGGGTTAAGAAGAGGTACACAGTTATTATTTTTAATTTTTAAAAATAGTATCCCAGCCTTGGCTGGTTTGCTCAGAGGTAGAGCATCGGCTTGGTGTGTGGAAGTCCAACGTTTGATTCCTAGTCAGGGCACACAAGAGAAGCGCCCATCTGCTTCTCCACCCTTCCCCTTCACCTTCCTTTCTGTCTCTCTCTTCCCCTCCTGAAGCCAAGGCTCCATTGGAGCAAAGTTGGCACAGGCGCTGAGGACAGCTCCATAACCTCTGCCTCAGGCACTAGAATGGCTCTGGCCACAACAGAGCAATGCCTCAGATGGGTGGAGCATTGCCCGCATGACAGATGCATCCCAGCCAGGCGCGTGCGGGAGTCTGTCTAACTGCTTCCCCACTTCTAACTTTGGAAAAATATAAAAAAAAAATAGTATCCCAACTCATCATAGAAAAATTATCAGATCTGACAAAACTGATGGTAGTATACACGTGTTTGTTACATTATTCTTTATAGTTTTTTCTGTACTTCACATATCACATAGCATCAATAAAAGGTGTTTGGAAAACTGAACCTCCACATACCAACAAATAAACAAACTAGGACCTTTATCCTAGACCTTATATAAAAGTCAACTCAAAATAGATTAAAAACTTAAATGTGAGACCTGAAATCTCTAGAAGAAAAATAGAGGAAAAACTTCTTAACATTAATCTTGGCAATATTTTCTTCCAACTGACACCAAAAGCACAGGCACAAAAGCAAAGGAAAATAAATGGGACTACATCAAACTATTAAAAAAGTTCTGCACAGAAAAGGAAACAATTAACAAAATGGAAAGGTAACCCATGGAATTACCAGAAAACATTTGCAAGCTATCTATAGCATAGGAAATTATTATTCAAAATATATAAGGAACTCATACAATTTAAAATAAAAAAACTTGAATACCACAATTAAAAGATGGGCAAAGGATCTGCATATACATTTTTTCAAATAATACATTCAAATGGCCAACAGGTATTTGAAAATATCCTCAATGCTCAACAATACTAGTTATCAGGAAAATGCAAAACAAAACCACGATGAGATATCATATCATACCTGTTAAAATGGGTATTATTAAAACATAAAAAAATATATTTTTCAGATGTAGAGAAAAGAAAGCCCTTGTGCTCTGTTGGTGGGAATGTAAATTGGTACATCTATTGTGGACAACAGTATGAAGAATTCTTAAAAATAGAACTACCATATAATCAGCAAACCCAGTTTTGGATATAGATACACTATCTCAAAGAGGTATCTGCACTTCTATGTTTATTGCAGAATTATTCACAGTGGCCAAGATATAAACACAACCTAAGAGTCTAGCCATAGATGAATGGATAATGAAATGTGGTGTATACATAAAATATTATTCACCTTACAAAAGAATGAAGCTCTGCCATTTGTGACAGCGTGGATGAACATGGAGTAAATTATGCTAAGTGAAACAAGCCTGACACAGAAATACAAATATAATTTTATTTATGTGGGGAACCTTAAAAAATAAAAATGAAACCTCTCAAATTCTTAGTAACAGAGAGTAGAATGATGATTACCAGAGGTTGGGGTGGTGGAAAAAGAGAGGTATGATCAAAGGCTACAAATTTTCAGTTAGAAGATAACTAAGGCCCTGGCTGGGAGCTCAGTTGGCTAGAATGTCTTTAACATGTGGCAAGATTTCAAGTTTAATTTCCAGTTAGTCACATACAAGAATCAACCAATGAATGCATATATGAGTAAAACAACAAATCAATCTTTCTTTCTTTCTTTCTTTCTTTCTTTCTTTCTTTCTTTCTTTCTTTCTTTCTTTCTTCTTCTTTTATTATTATTAATTTTAATGGGGTTACATTAATAAAGCAGGGTACATATATTCAAAGAAAACATCTCCAGTTTATCTTGGCATTCAATTATGTTGCATACCTATCACCCAGAGTCAAATTGTCCTCTGTCACCTTCAATCTGGTTTTCTTTGTGCCCCTCCCCTCCTCCTCTCCCTCCCTCTCCTCTCCCCCACACACCTTCCCCCCAGTAACCACCACACTCATGTCTATGTCTCTCAGTCTCTTTTTTATGTCCCACCTAAGTATGGAATCATGCAGTTCTTAGATTTTTCTGATTTACTTATTTCACTCCCTATAATGTTATCAAGATCCATCCATTTTGTTGTAAATGATCCAATGTCATCATTTCTTATGGCTGAGTAGTATTTCATGGTATATATGTACCACATCTTCTTTATCCAATCATCTATTGAAGGGCTTTTTGGTTGTTTCCATGTCTTGGCCACTGTGAACAATGCTGCAATGAACATGGGGTTGCACGTTTCTTTACATACCAATGTTTTTGAGTTTTGGGAATATATACCCAGTAGAGAGATTGCTGGGTCAAATGGTAGTTCTATTTTTAGTTTTTTGAGGAACCACCATACTTTCTTCCATAATGGTTGTACTACTTTACATTTCCACCATCAGTGGATAAGGGTTCCTTTTTCTCCACAGCCTCTCCAACACTTATTACCTGTCTTGTTGATAATGGCTAGTCTAACAGGTGTGAAGTGGTATCTCATTGTAGTTTTGATTTGCATTTCTCTAATAGCTAATGAAAATGAGCATTTTTTCATATATCTGTTGGCCATTTGTGTTTCTTCCTGGGAGAAGTGTCTGTTCATGTCCTCTTCCCATTTTTTATAGGATTGTTTGTTTGTTTGTTTGTTTGTTGAGTTTTGTGAGTTCTTTGTATATTTTGGATATTAGCCCCTTATCTGAGTTATTGTTTGAAAATATCATCTCCCATTTAGTTGGCTGTCTGTTTATTTTGTTGTCAGTTTCTCTTGCTGTGCAAAAAAACTTCTTAGTCTGATATAGTCCTATTCATTTATCTTTGCCTTCATTTTCCTTGCCTTTGGAGTCAAATTCAAAAAGTGTTCTTTGTAACCAAGGTCCATGAGTATAGTACCTATGTTTTCTTCTATGTACTTTATCGTTTTAGGTCTTATATTTAGGTCTTTGATCCATTTTGAATTAATTTTAGTACAAGAAGACAAACTGTAGTAGAGTTTCATTCTTTTGCATGTGGCTTTTCAGTTTTCCCAATAACATTTGTGAAGAGGCTTTCTTTTCTTCATTGTGTGTAGTTGGCCCCTTTATCAAAAATTATTTGACCATATATATGTGGTTTTATTTCTGGACTTTCTATTCTGTTCTGTTGGTCTGAGTGTCTATTTTTCTGCCAATACCATGCTGTTTTGATTGTCGTGGCTCTATAATATAATTTAAAGTCATGTATTGTAATGCCCCCAGCTTTGTTCTTTTTCTTTAGGATTGCTTTGGCTATTCGGGGTTTTTTATAGTTCCATATAAATTTGATGATTTTTTTGTTCCATTTCTTTAGAACATGTCATTGAAATTTTGATGGGAATTGCATTAAACTTGTATATTGCTTTGGGTAATATGGTCATTTTATTATATTTATTATTTCTATCCAAGAACAAGGAATATTTTTCCATTTTATTGTATCTTTTTTGATTTCCCTTAACAATGCTTTGTAGTTTTTGTTATATAGGTCCTTTACATTCTTTATTATGTTTATTCCTAGGTATTTTTGTTGTTGTTGCAACGAGGAAGGGGTTATTTTTTTTGAGTTTGTTGTCTAATATTTCATTGCTGGCATATAGAAAGGCTATGGACTTTTGTATATCAGTTTTGTATCCTGTGACCTTACTGTATTGGTTTATTGTTTCTAGTAATCATTTTGTGAAGACTTTGCGGTTTTTGATGTATAGGATCATATCATTTGCAAAAAGTGAGACTTTTACTTCTTCTTTTCCAATATGAATGCCTTTTATTTCTGTCTTGTCTGATGGCTCTGGCTAGAACTTCTAGCACCACATTAAATAAGAGTGGAGAGAGTGGACATCCCTGTCTTGTTCCTGATTTAAGGGGGAAAGTCCTCAGTTTTATGCCATTTAAAATTATGTTAGCTGATGGTTTATCATAAATGGCCTTTATCATGTTGAGATATCTTCCTTCTATACCCATTTTGTTGAGTGTTTTAAACATAAAATTGTGTTATATTTTATTGAATGCCTTTTCTGCATCTATTGATAAGATCATGTGGTTTTTGTTCTTTGTTTTGTTGATATGGTGTATTACATTAACCATTTTACGTATGTTGAACCATCCTTGAGATTCTGGGATGAATCCCACTTGATCATGATGTATTATTTTTTTAATATGTTGTTGTATTCGATTTGCTAGTATTTTGTTTAGTATTTTAGCATCTGTATTCATTAGAGATATTGGTCTGTAGTTTTCTTTTTTTGTGCCGTCTTTACCAGGTTTCGGTATGAGGGTTATGTTGGCCTCATAAAGTGTGTTTGGAAGTATTGCTTCTTCTTCAATTTTTTGGAAGACTTTGAGTAGAATAAGAACCAAGTCTTCTTTTAATGTTTGATAAAATTTACTAGTATGGCCGTCTGGGCCTGGACTTTTATTTTTGTGGAGGTTTTTAATAGTTTTTTCTATTTCCTCCCTGCTTATTGGTCCGTTAAGGCTTTCTGCTTCTTCATGACTCAGTCTAGGAAGGTTGTATTGTTCTAGGAATTTATCCATTCTTCTAGATTGTTGAATTTGGTGGCATATAATTTTTCATAGTATTCTACAAATATTCTTTGCATATCTATGATATCTGTGGTAATTTCTCTTTTTTCATTCTGGATTTTGTTTATATGAGTCCTTTCTCTTTTTTCCTTGGTGAGCCTTGCCATGGGTTTGTCAATTTTTTTGATCTTTTCAAAGAACCAGTTCCTTGTTTTATTATTTTTTTCTACAGTTTTTCTGTTCTTTATTTTATTTATTTCTGCTCTGATTTTTATTATTTCCTACCTTTGGCTGGTTTTGGGTTGTCTTTGTTCTTCTTTTTCTAGTTCCTTAAGATGTGACGTTAAGTGGTTTACTTGGGGTCTCTCTTGGTTGTTCATATAGGCCTGAAGTGATATAAACTTTCCTCTTATTACTGCTTTTGTTACATTCCAGAGATTCTGATATGTCCTATTGTCTTTTTCATTTGTCTTTATGTATATTTTTATCTCTGCACTTATTCCTCCTTTGACCCACTCATTTTTTAAGAGTATGTTGTTTAGTTCCCACATTTTTGTAATTTTTTCCCCTCTTTTTTTGCAGTTGAATTCTAGTTTCAAGGCTTTATAATCAGAAAATATGCTTGGTACAATTTCAATTTTCCTGAATTTGCTAATGTTATTTTTGTGGCCCAACATATGGTCAATTCTTGAAAGTGTTCCATGTACACTAGAGAAAAATGTGTACTCTGTCACTTTGGGATGAAATGTCCTGTAGATGTTTATCATATCCAATTGCTCTAGTGTTTCGTTTAAGGCCATTGTTTCTTTATTGATTTTCTGTTTGGATGAATGATCTAGAGCCATCAGCGGTGTATTGAGGTCTCCAAGTATGATTGTATTTTTGTCAGTTTTTGTTTTTAGGTCGTTTACTAGCTGTCTTATATATTTTGGTGCTCCTTGGTTTGGTGCATATATATAAAGAAGAGTTATGTCTTCTTGATTCAGTGTCCTCTTAATCATTCTGAAATGACCATTTTTGTCTCTGATTATTTTTGCTGTCTTATAGTCAGCATTGTTAGATATGAGTATTGCTACACCTGCATTTTTTTGGATGTTATTTGCTTGGAGTATTGTTTTCCAGCCTTTTACTTTGAATTTGTTTTTATTCTTGTTGCTTAAATGTGTTTCTTGTAGGCAGCATAGAGTTGGATTTTCTTTTTTAATTCATTTTGCTACTCTGTGTTTTTTTATTGGTGAGTTCAATCCATTTACATTTAGTGTAATTATTGACACTTGAGGGTTTCCTATTGCCATTTTATATATTGCTTTCTGTTAGTTTTGTATCTTGTTTGATTCTTCTCTTTTGTTTTTCTGTCATTTTTGTTTGGTTGTAATCCATACTTCTTTTCTCTGTTACTTCCTTTTTCAAGTCATGTGCTTTTGTAGTGTTTTTTTTCAGGGATGGTTACCATTAAGTAATGAATAGGGTACCTACTATGTTCATTGTAGTACACTATATTTTGAGTGCTTCTGCACTCCATTGTCCTTTGCTACTGTTAATCTTTGCCCTCTCCCCTTTATTGTTTTTGTTGTCACAGTTTAAGTTGGGTTTTATTGTGTTCCTAGTGGAGCTTTTACTTGTGGTTTTGTTTTATTTTGTTCTTTGTATCTGGTTGGAAAACCCCCTTTAGAATATCCTGAAGTGAGGGTTTTCTGATGATAAATTCCCTCATCTTTTCTGTGTCTGTGAATGTTTTTATTTATCCTTCTTATTTGAAGGATAGCTTTGATGGGTATAGTATTCTTGTTTGGAAGTTTCTCTCTTTCAGAACTTTAAATATTGGGGTCCACTCTCTTCTAGCTTGTAGAATTTCTGCTGAGAAATCTGATGATAATCTAATAGGCCTTCATTTATATGTTGTACTCTTCTTTTCCCTGGCTGCCTTGAGAATTTTTTTCTTTCTCGTTGGTTTGTGCCAATTTTATTATGATGTGCCTTGTAGTAAGTTTGTTGGGGTTAAGATAACTCGATGTTCTATTTGCTTCTTGAATTTGAGGCTTTAGTTTTTTCCACAGGCTTGGGAAGTTCTTGTCTATTATTTGTTTGAATATGTTCTCCATTACATTTTCTCTCTCTTCTCCTTCTGATATACCTATTATTCTTATGTTACTCTTTTTGATGGAGTCAGATAATTCCTGTAGGGCTTTCTCATTATTTTTAATTCTTGACTCTCTCTTTTGTTCTCTCTGTTGTGCCTCAAGTTGCCTATCTTCTATGTCACTAATCCTGTCTTTTATCTGGCTTGTTCTATTAGCTAAGCTTGTTACCTCGTTTTTCAGTTCATGAATTGAGTTTTTCATCTCTGTTTGATTTGTTTTTATAGTTTTAATTTTCTTATCCATATATTCTTTGTCTTTATTGAGTTGTTTTCTGAGATCCCTAAATTGTCTTTCTGTGTTTTCTTGTATATCTCTGAGTATTTTTAGGATTTCTATTTTAAATTATCTGTCATTTAACTCCAAGGTTTCCAATCTATTAAATTTTTTTTCTATAGGTTTTTCCTCATCTGTCTGTGCTACCTCTCTGTCTTTTGTATTCATGATATTCGATTTCCTTTTCCTTAATTGCATCTGAGGGTAGTTTTGTTAATAACACTAATGTTAATTAATAATAAAAAAGTAAAAAGTAAAAAAGAACACAATAAAAAAAGAATAAAAAATTAAGTAATTTTTTTTTCTTTTATCTCTCCTTCCCTTTTTGAGAGAATACCATGTAAAACTAAGAATTATATTGTGCTAAATGGAACAAAAACTACCTATAATGGGGAAGCTGAGTTGGAGAGAAGTGATAAAGGGGCAAAAAAGGAGGTAGGGACCCACAAAATGCAAAAAAGGAAAAAAATTGGATCAAAAATAAAATAGTTCACTTGTAAATGATGGTCGAAGGAGAGATATAGTGAAAAGGATAAGAAGAAAACAGGAAAAAGGAAAAAAAAAACAAAAGCAAAATCTATTGTATTAAGTGGAACAAAAACTACATAGCTTGAAGAGCCAGGGTTGGGGGGAATGCTAATGAGTTAAAAAGCAAAGTAAAAAGCTCACAGAATGCCACACACACAAAAAAAAATTTGAATCCAAAATAAAATAGTTTGTTCGTGAGTGAGGTTCGAATGAGAGAAAAAGTAAAAGCCAAAAGAAGAAACTAAAAGAGAGGGAGAGAAAAGAAAATAGAGAAAAAGAGAAAAAAGAGAGTTAAGTGTTTTGGAGTATAACGCTCATAGAGAAAGAAAAAAGAAAAGAAAAAAAAGGGAAATGTAACACTTATGGGTGATGTAGTTTAAGATGAATATAGAAGAATAAGATGAGCAGAGAATAAAAGGACCCAGGTGAAAGAAAAGAAATAAATAAAGATAAGAAGATAAAAAAAACAAAAAAAGTGGAAAAAGTTATAAAGTTTGTGAATTTTTCTTGATATTGAGAGGTTATCTTCTTCCTTTTTTCTTTCTTTTCCTCATCTGGTCAGTGGCACTGTACCCCAGACTCTGCCCCTGTGGCATGCTTAGGTAAAGATTTGCAGTTGATGTTTCACTATAGTGATGTCATATACTAGGTCTCAGTTTTGTTGGTAGTTGGGTCTTGTTAGCATTTGCAATCTCCAACAATGGGAGAGTCCGTTTTCTTTGAGCCTCTCTCCTTCCTGAATTAGCAGCCTGGTGATCCAGCTATGAGGTTGCCACTGCCACTGCCTGGTTAGTAAGAGGCTTAAAGAGCTGACAAATCCCCACTCTGTCCCCACTCAGTGCAGAGTTCTGGGTTAAGCTCTATTAGTCAGAGCCGTCAGCATAATCAAGCAGGGGTTGGAGCCAATTACTCTCAAGGTGTCTTTCTATGAGCCTCTGGGTGTGTACAGTATGTCTCAGCACTCTGTAGGACCACTCTCCTCAGGCTTTTTGCACTTTGTATCTTGTCTTGGTTAAAAATAAGATGCCCTAATCACTCCCTGTGACTTTTAAGAACAGGAGGTCTTAAAAGCTGCCAAGTCCCTCTTTTTAGCACACAGCCCTGGGTATAAAATCTCTGCTAATCAGAGCCACCAGCGTAAGCAGGTTTTTCACCCTGTATCAGCTGCCTGGAAGTTGCCCCCGCCCCTCCATGCAGAGCAAGAACCACTAAAAAATATCACATTTCTTGTCTTAGATTGCTGAGCTGAGAAAAACCTCATCAACCAGTCTCGTAAGCCCATTGGGTGGTGAGCAGACTGTGAGTTAAGATAACTTGAGCAATTCGGTTCACAGATTTGCTACAGAGACTGTCTGCAAACTGCCTGTGTGTCTCTCCCCCAGTGCTAATCTGAATGGCTGGTGAGGGCGACCTGCCCACCTGGAGAAAACCGAGCATAGGAAGGCTCAGCTCCGGGTATAAAGGCTCTGTCAACCAGAGCCAACAGCTTAAGCAGGCAGGTGGACAAGCTGAAATCTGGTTAGGTTTCTCACTAGGGTTCCCCGGGTATGTCTAGTTCAGTGGTTCTTAGCCTGGGTTCTATCGAACCCTAGGGTTTCGATGAGTTGGTCTCAGGGGTTCGAAGAAGCCTCTGCCACGGAGGCCAGAATAAAGTAATACCATTATTTGTTGTGAGTTCATGCACTTTGTTGGTTTTGTTCTTTGAGCAAGGTCATGTTCATGCATGGCTCATTTTGTGCACAAGTAAAAAAACATATACCTATGTCTTGAATTTGGAAAAAATAATCATATTTCATTTATTACTAAAGAAGGGTTCGGTGAATGCACATATGAAACTGGTTGGTTCGGTACCTCAAAAAAGATTAATTGCTCTTCACAGGCTTCTCCCTTATTGGGAAGCCTATACACCCCAGCCCGCCAGCTTCTGCAGTGTTCTCTGGGGTCTGTTCCAAAGCAATGTATTTTTTACCCTATATCAGCTGGCAGGAAGTTGCCCCAGCCACTGCCTGCTGAGCAAGAAGTCCTAAGAACTATCAAATCCCTCCTTCAAGTTCTCTTTAATTCGCAGATCTGGGGGAGGTGTGCTGCCTGAGTGGCAGGGGCATAGGGAAGCTGGCTTTGGCGCATGCTGTTTGGGGGCAGGAGCCACCCTGAAACTCAGGTTTCCCTGTTAGCCTGTACCTGGGGGAGGTGTACTGTCCAGACAGGTCCCCTCATAGGAAAACTGACTTTGGCGCGTGTTGTCTGTGCGGAAAGCAGGGACCACACAGAAATTCTGGTTTCAGCTGACAGTCTCAAACCCAGCCCCTCCATCCAGGAACTCAGGCGCCCAAGCCGGGGAATTCAGGTGCCCAAGCCGAGGTGCTAGGAACCACTCCCACACAGCCCATGCTCCCCGATCTAGAGACCAAGGGTAAACAATGTCCACTCCGCAAGCAAGCCATTGGCCCACCCCTGCTGGGGATCGCTGCCAGTGTCAGCTCCGCATGGGTTGAGTTGCAGGTACACTTTCTCCTGGGCTTGAATGCCTCCACCCTAGCCCTCCCTTTCAGATCCAAGGGAAAAATAGTTTCCTAGGGGCAGTGAGAGAAGCAGAATACTTTGTTTTTTGTCCTATTTCCTTCATAGTGGTCTGTATATTTATGCCCAATCGTACCTTTATTTGATGCATGTGTATTTCAGATGCTCCTGGAATTGTTTTCTGTCTCTAGTTTTTGAACTTGTTGAAATTTCAGGGAGTGGTATCGAAAGCCCCCTTCACAGCGCCATTTCTCTGACGTCACTATCTTGCTTGCTTGCTTGCTTGCTTGCTTTCTCTCTCTCTCTGCCTCTCTCTTCCACTTTCTGTAAAAATATATTAAAAACAAATTTTAAAAGAGGAATATGAGTAAGTTATACAGACCTAATATACAGTATAGTGAATATAGTTAATGATGATATATACTCAAAATTTAATGAGAGTTCATCTGAATCACACACAAAGTATCCATGAAAAGTAATAAATCTGCTAATTAGATTGTAATTATTTTACAATGTATACATAAACCATCATGGGGTACAGCCTAAATATATCCAATTTATTGGTCAAAAATAAATTTAAAAAACACTTTCATAGGAGAAATGAAATATTATTTTCAATTTTACTGTTATTAAAGCTACACAAGAAAGAATCTGGCTGTGATAGTTGGAAGAAAAATAGAAAATAATCTAAACTAAATAAAGTATGGCCTACTTTTAACAATTTAGAAAGATGAGAAATTGTGAAAGTTGAGATACTCCAGGCTTATCATAGGGGAAATAAAACTCAGAGTTGGGTTTTAATATAATAAAATTAGCCCAACAGGAAACTCAGTACAGAGACAGTTGGAGCTCTAGATTAAAATTTTCAGATTATATCATTAATTTTTTAAAAAATAATTAGATAAAATTATTTTATTTTAAATTATTTTTTATTTTTAATATGCTCATTAAAAATGTATCATTTTATTTTTTATAGTTCTAAATTCTCTTTAAAATGTTTCTATGAGACATTTGAAGATCAGTGGACTCAGTGCAGAAAAATGAGAATATATATCCATGCAATATTTTTCATAAAATTTCATAGCATGTGTAGAACTCTCTGAAGCTTCTACAGAGGTTCTAGGCTGGTGTCTTATCTTTAGACTAAAATAAAATTCTTTAAAGTAAAATAACATTAAAATACTTTTTTGTTTCTTAGCGTATAAAATTTTAACCTAAGTTGTTATATTGACTAGATATTTTTACTTAAGGTGAATAACAAATAACAAGTTTAAATAAAAAATTAAGTTTTATATTAAAATAAACTATCCTTTATATTATATACACAGTTTTGCTCTAAAAATTAGATCTGACTAAGATAAATAAACATATGGAGCAATTTAAAATGTAATAAGCCACTTTAGAAGAATTATTTAACTGAAATTAACTAAAATTTATTTATTTTTATTCCGCACCTTTATTCATAAAACATTTATTGGGGCTCAAATAATTGCTTCATATTGGGACACAATTGAAGTATAAATAGTTTGCCTTTGGAATCTGGTATATTATGGGAAAAAACAGAAGTATTTTCTATAAATTTTTTTTTTAAAATAATGATTAAAACTATTGTAGGAATGCTATCATGAAGGAGGGGTAAACATTTCTATGGGGACAGAAACAATTTCATTTTACATAACTTTTTAAGTTTTAGAAATACTAGTGAGAAGACAAAAAATATATGATCAGAATTTATCAGTGTCAAAACAGAATAACTTAAGCTAAGGTTAAGAGACTTGAAATGAATAAATATAAACATAAAAATATGTTAATTTTATGATTGAATTATCAAACATAATTAAATTAGCTAGGTGATAATCCATTTGCACTCTTTTGTGTAATTGCCTCCTTAAATAGAAAATAATTTTTATTGTTTTCAAAAGGATTCTCTCTTATTAAAATAAAAACCTGGAGATTTTTGCAATCACAAATTGAAGAGACTCAACAAATAAACTTTTAGGACTAATATATAAAGTTAAAATTTTCTTTTCCGATATTTTGCCAAAAGTATGATACACAAAGATCATGTTTTCTGAAATGGAAGGAAACTTTACCAGTAACCCCCTGACCTTTTTACCTGTCCCTCTCCCAATGGAGAAGAGATAGACTGGCTCATTTCCTTTCATGTCTTCTGTGACTTTTGGTAATGCTTCTTCAAGGGATAAAGAACACCTTGCTGTCTTTAATAAGCACTCCCTTGACTAAGAATAAGGTTCCTTCCATAGCTCTGCTTCCTTTCGCCCATCATACATCATTTGAGAGGTCACATTTCATTTGTGTTTTGCATGGATGGAGAAGACAGATATCTAGCACCTTTCCCATTACTGTTCTTTGATTTATATATTCAGTGTTCTCAAGTATTATAGGACTAATGAAAAATCTGATAGTGAAAAGAAACAAGTTTGCTATTTTTTTCTCCTTTAATTTATTATATTTTATTTGCTCATATTTAATTTCTATGTAGCTGTAAGAATATATTTTTAAATTATTCCATGAACTGCATATTATTTTCAGGAAAAAAAAAGAAAAGTCTGTATTTGGGGACTGTTTTATTTCCTCAAGACAAGTATATTTTTTCCAGTTTGGACTAAAATTCTGATACTAACCTAATCAGAAAGAAAAAAAAAAAAAGGGTCTAGAAAAGTTCCATAGATATGCATTTACATGTCATGAAAAAAGTTATTGACTATGGTATAGGAAATCATAATTATTAATCTAAAGGCAAAAATACTTTCTTCTTAAAAAAATGTTGTGAGTACATTTTTGATTGTTGACAATTTTGAGAATTTCAATGGAAGGATTTATCTTCTTTGTTTTTATTCAATTATTAACTATATATATATTAGTAAACAAAAAAATAAATTAGTAGTATTCATAATAATTCAACATTTTTATTTTATTTTATTTTTAAAATTTATTTATTTAATTGTGTTTACATAGATTCTAGGGTGACCCCGACTGCATCCCCCTCCCCCAAATTTCCCTCAACTACTCCCCGACCCCCCTCCCTACAGTGCCCTACCCCCTACCCTACAGGTTTATCCCATCCTATCATCCCCCTTTTCTCTATCCTCTTTTCCTCTGGTTCCTTTGATCCCTCCTCTGACTCAATTCCTTTCCTCAGTTCTCAATGTTCCTTGGATTCCTCAAATGAGTGAGGTCATATAATATTTTTTTTCTGCCTGGCTTATTTCACTCAACATAATAGTTTCCAGGTCCCTCCATATTGTTGCAAAATGTAATATTTCCTTCTTTTTCATGGTGCCATAGTATTCCATTGTATATATGTACCACTGCATTTTAATCCACGAATCCACTGATGAACACTTGGGCTGTTTCCAGCTTTTCGCTATTGTGAACAATGCTGCCATAAACATGGGGGTGCATTTCTTTTTTTCAGTCTGTGATATGGTGTCCTTCAGATATATTCCTATAAGTGGGGTAGCTGGGTCAAAGGGCAGTTTCATTTCTAATTTTTTGAGAAATCTCCATAATGTTTTCCACAGTGGCTGCACCAGTCTGCATTCCCACCAGCAGCACAAGAGGGTTCCCCTTTCTCCACATCCTTGCCAGCACCTATAATGTGTTGTTTTGTTAATGAGCGCTATTCTGACTGGAGTGAGGTGGTATCTCATTGTGGTTTTAATTTGCATTTCTCTAATAATTAGTGATGTTGAGCATTTTTACATCTGCCTATTGGCCATCTGTAGGTCCTCTTTGGAGAAATGTCCATTCATTTCTTGTGCCCATTTTTTTATTGGATTGTTTGTCTTTCTGGTGTTGAGTTTTACAAGTTTATTATAAATTTTGGTTATTAACCCTTTATTAGATGTGTTGTCAAATATGTTCTCCCATTGTGTGGTTTGTCTTTTTATTCTGTTCATATTGTCTTTAGCTGTGCAAAAACTTTTTAGTTTGATATAGTTCCATTTGTTTATCCTGTCTTTTATTTCATTTGCCTGTGGAGATAAATCAGCAAATATATTGCTTCGATAGATGTCGGAGAGTTTACTGCCTATATTTTCTTCTAGAATGCTTATGGTTTCATGGCTTACATTTAAGTCCTTTATCCATTTTGAGTTTATTTTTGTGTATGGTGTAAGTTGATGGTCTAGTTTCATTATTTGGCAGGTAGCTGTCCAGTTTTCCCAACACCATTTTTTAAAGAGACTGTCTTTACTCCACTGTATGCTCTTACCTCCTTTGTCAAATATCAATTGTCCATAAAGATGTGGGTTTATTTCTGGGTTCTCTGTTCTGTTCCATTGATCTATATGTCTGTTCTTATCCCAGCACCAAGCTGTTTTGAGTACAATGGCCTTGTAGTATAACTTGATATCAAGAAGTGTGATACTTCCCACTTTATTCTTCATTTTCAAGATTGCTGAGGCTATTCGTGTTTTTTTTTTTTTTTGTTCCATATAAATTTTTGGAATATTTGTTCTATATATTTGAAGTATATTCATGGTATTTTAATTTGTATTGCAATGAATTTATAATTGCTTTGGGTAATACCGACATTTTAATGATGTTTATTCTTCCTAACCATGAACATGGTATGTGCTTCCACTTGTTTGTGTCTTCCTTGATTTCTTTTATCAATGTTTTATAATTTTCTGAGTACAAGTCTTTAACCTCCTTGGTTAAATTTACTCCTAGGTACTTTATTATTTTTTTGTTCAATAGTGAAGGGGATTGTTTCCTTAATTTCTCTTCCTGAAATTTCATTGTTTGTGTATAGAAATGCCTGTAATTTCTCTGTGTTAATTTTATATCCTGCCACCTTGCTGAATTCATTTATTAGGTCCAGTAGTTTTTTGACTGAGCCTTTAGGGTTTTCTATATACAGTATCATATCATCTGCAAATAATGATAGTTTTACTTCTTCTTTTCCAATTTGGATGCTTTTATTTCTTCTTCTTGTCTGATTGTTGTAGCTAGGACTTCCAGTACTATGTTGAATAAGAGTGGTGAAAGGGCCCTATCTTGTTCCTGATTTTAGAGAAATTGCTTTTAGTTTTTGTCCATTGATTATGATGTTGGCTGCGGGTTGGTCATAAATGGCCTATATCATGTTGAGGTATATTCCCTGTATTCCTATTTTGCTAAGAATTTTGATCATAAATAGGTGCTGGTTTTTATCAAATGCTTTTTCTGCATCTATTGAAATTATCATGTGGCTTTTCTCCTTTCTTTTGTTTATGTGGTGAATCACATTAATTGATTTACGAATGTTATACCATCTTTGCCTCCCCAGAAGAAATCCCACTTGATCATGATATATGATTTTTTTTATGTATTGCTAGATCTGGTTTGCTAATATTTTGTTGAAGATATTAGCATCTAAATTCATCAAGAATATTGGCTTATAATTTTCTTTCTTTGTGTTGTCTTTGCCTGGTTTTGGAATCAGAATTATGCTCATCTCATAAAAGAAACTTGGTAGTGTTCCTTCCTCTTGAATTTTTTTGAAATAGCTTGAGAAGGATAGGAGTTAGTTCTTCTTTGAATATTTGGTAAAATTCACCAGTGAATCCATCGGGCCCAGAGGTTTTGTTTTTTGGGAGCTTTTTGATAACTGTTTCAATCTCTTTTGTTGTAATGGGTCAGTTTAGGTTTTCTGATTCTTCCTGGTTGATTTTTGGAAGATTGTAAGTTTCAAGAAATATGTCCATTTCACCTAGGTTGTTTAATTTTTTGGCATACAGTTCTTCATAGTATTTTGTTACAATATTTTGTATTTCTGTTGCGTTGGTTGTTATTTCTCCACTTTCATTTCTAATTTTATTTATTTGAGTCCTCTCTCTTCTTCTTTTGGTGAGTTTCCTTGAAGGTTCATTGATCTTGGTTACCCTTTCAAAGAACTAGCTCTTGGTTTCATTGATCCTCTGTATTGTTTCTTTAGCCACTATATCATTTATTTCTGCTCTCATCTTTATTATTTCCTTTCTTCTACTACTTCTGGGCCTTACTTGCTATTCTTTTTTAAGTTATTTTAGATGAAGGGTTAGGTTGTTTATTTCAGCTTTTTTAAGCTACTTAAGGAATGCCTGTAGTGCTATCAACATCCCTCTCAGGACTGTTTTAGTTGTGTTCCATAAATTTTGAGTTTTTGTATGTTCATTATCATTCGTTTCTGGTAATTTTTTTATTTCTTCCTTGATTTCACTGTTAACCCATTTGTTATTTAATAACATGCTATTTAGTTTTTATTTATTTCAATATTTTTCAGTTTTTCTGTTGTAATTATTAGTTTCATTATTAGTTGTGATCAGAGAAAATGCTTGATATGATTTCAGTCTTAAATTTGTTGTGATTGCTTTTTTGTCCTAACATGCGATCTATCCTGGAAAATGTACCATGAGCACTTGAAAAGAATGTATATTTTGCCGCTTTAGGGTGAAAGATTCTGAACATATCTATTAAATCAAGTTGATCTAGTGTGTCCTTTAAGTCTGTTGTTTCTTTGTTAATTTTCTTTCTTGAGGATCTATCTAGTGATGTAAGTGGGGTATTGAAATCTCATACTATTATAGTATTGCTGTTGATCTTGCCTTTTACATCCATCAAAGTCTGCAAAGTCTGCTTTATATATTTAGGAGTTTCTGTATTAAGTGCATAGATATTTATGATGGTTATATCTTCATGCTGGAAGGCTCCCTTTATCATAATGTAGTGACCTTCTTTATCTCTTACTATAGCCTTGGTTTTAAAGTCCATTTTGTCAGATATAATTATTGCTACCCCAGCTTTTTTTTCATTTCCATTTGCATGAAATATATTTTCCATCCTTTTACCTTCAGTCTCTGTGCATCTTGTGTTTTCAGTTGTGTCTCTTGTAGACAGCATATGTATGGGTTCTGTTTCTTTATCCATGCAGCGACCCTATGTCTTTTGATTGCATCATTTAATCCATTTACATTTAAGCTTATTATTGATATGTAGTTGTTTATTGCCATTTTACTCTTTAAAGCTGTTTTCCTCTTTTGCTATATTCTTTTCTTACTTTGATCTGTTTACACAGGCCCCTTAACATTTCCTGCAGCATTGGTTTCATTGTAATGAATTCCTTGAGGTTTTTTTTTTGTCTGGGAAGCTCTTTATTTCTTCTTCACTTATAATGATATCCTTGTTGCATAAAGTAGTCTTGGTTGTAGGCTCTTTTTCTGCATTACTTTCAATATATCTTGCCGTTCCCTTCTAGCCTCAGTGTTTCTGTTGAGAAGTCAGATATCATCCTTATGGGTGCTCCTTTGTAGGTGATAGCCTTTTTTTTCTCTAGCAGCTTTTAATATTTTCTCTTTATCACTTAGCTTTGGTATTTTAATTATGAGGTGTCTTGGTGTAGGTTTCTTTAGGTTTCTCTTTAATGGAGATTTCAGTGCTTCTTGAACTTGTGAGACCCTTCCTCGCATCAATTTAGGGAAGTTTTCAGCTACGATTTGATTGAATAAAGTTTCTATCACTTGTTCTTTCTCTTCTTCTTCAGGAACTCCTTTATGCGGATATTATTTCTCTTCATGTTGTCACAGAGCTCTCTTAGAGTTTCCTTAGACTTTTTAAGTCTCTTTTCTTATTTCTGCTCTGCTTCCATGCCTTTGTTCATCTTGTCCTCCAACTCGCTGATTTGATCCTCAGCTTCATCCATCCTGCTTTTAATTCCTTCCATGTGGTCTTCATTTCTGATATTGTATTTGTCATCTCTGACTGATTCTTTTTTAATATTTCAATGTCTTTTTTTATACCTGCTATCTTTTTATTTAGATGTTCATAATGACCATCCATTGTTGTTCTAAGATCCCTAAGCATCCTAAGAATCATTATTCTAAACTCTGCATCTGGAAGTTTGGTTATTTCCATATCACTCGGTTCATTTCCTGGAGAATTCTCTTATGGTTTCATTTGGATTGCAATTTTCTATCTTCTCATTATGTCTGTGTGTTTGGGTGTGTTGTTTGTAAAGCAGGTTGAGTCTAGGCTTGTGTTGTCTGTCTCCAATTTTCAGTTGTGTTATTTCTAGGTCTTCTTGAATTGGCTTCAGCTTTTGTTTGTAATCCACTGTGGAATTTGGCTTTTCTAATAGAGCCCCTTTGGAGTCTTGATTTGTTTGTTTTCTTCTCAGTTTTCTTAACTCAGTGGTAGTCTTCTTTACTGATCTCAGCAGGAGGCTTATTTGAAACTGTATCCAGGAATGCGGTGGGTGTAACTTGAGACTCTGAAGACCTGATCTGCGGTTACTCTCTCTGGGGGCAGGGTGCTTTCTCCACTTCAGTAGGGGGAGTGTATCTCAGATTTCCATGGAGACCTGAGTTACTGCCCCTCCTCCCCACTTCTTGTTTTCAGCTGTGTCTTTTCTGTGCTGATTGGAGCTGGGGAGATATCTTGAGAAGATTGACCAGGAACCACTTTAGTCTTATGTTCTGTGGAAAGATCAATCCCTCCCCTTTCAATGGCTGGCTCCACCACCTCCCTCAGGTATGGCTGCTTCTGCACTGGATTAGTCCTGCTGCTCAGGTCCTCCCATGCATTCCACTGTTTGTCACTGGCTGTCTCTCTCTCCCCCTTTCTTTTGGAAAACAAGCCATATCTTTTAACACACCTCATTCCCAGGTCCCCAGGCAAGTGGCTGTGAGTGATATTTTCTACTGTTTTCCTTAAATTGAGAGTCTTTCTGGGCTCTCAGCCTCATCCCCACTTCTTTGTTCCTGTAAGCAGGGTAGGCTTACCACTCCTCAGCACTCTCCACCAGGCTCAGTGTGGCTTCTTCTTTGCTCCTTAGATTTTGAGAGCAGTTATTTTAGTCCAGAGTTGGTTTTTTCATGCTGGATGTTCCTAAATTAATTTGTAATCCAGTTTGGTGGTGTGAGCTGGGAGTCTGTAAGTCTGCCTACTCTGCTGCCATCTTGCATCCCCATAATTCAACATTTTTTAAAAAGCCAGCTTTAACCAAAGTAGAATTCACTGATATTCTAATTTCTTTCTTAGAAGAAATCTGATTTAACTCAACTTGGACTCTATACCACATTAGAAACATAGCTGTTGGGGGCCTCCAAAATGATATTTCTCTAGATGTTGCCATGGATGTCCACAGTGGCTGGAGGATTATTGGGAAGAGAAGTTGATTTAATTAACTTCAAAAGTGTTTATCTTAACACAATTAAAAGTAATTTATCATTATAACAATCACTGGAAGGAATAAAGAAGAACCAGAGCCTTCCTTTGAAGAGGCTAGTAATTTTCTGTGGACAGATTATAGTTCTGAGGAATACAAAAAGAAAGTATTAGAGAACTGTATGACATACACTATTTCTGTGTTGAAAATGCTTCCAACAGAAGAGTAGCTCTCTAGGTCAGCTCACTTTGTTGAGGATAGCTTTATATAGGAGGTTAGACTTAATTTTTCTTTGAAAGAAGTATTGGAGTCAGAATCTTTAAAGGCAAGATTTTAAATGGAAAGAGATAAGAGGAAAAAATATTTAAGATTTAGCCTAGGTGTCACCTTCTCTTATCCTTATTCTTACAGACTGAGTGAAAAGCCCTTTCAAATTCTTCCAATAACACATCTATCTGTAGCATTTACTGCCATATAATTAGAGGTAATTTCTGCCTCCCAACTTGACTATGTGCATCCTGAGGACAGAAAATTTTAATATGTTTTTTAAAAACTAGCACACTGTCAGGTTTCCTAAAATGTGGACTCTTTGGCTGGCTGGCTGGCTGGCTGGGTAAACAGACAAAGAAATGATCTGAATGGGTGGAAGAAAGGATGAATAGATAAATAGATTCTAACTGAAAAGATTAGTTCTGTCAAAGTCACAGAAGAAATATCAAGGGAGATATAATAATAGTGAGAGAAGTGTACTGTCTGAAACAAGTATGTTTAGGTAAAGTAAAATAGTTGTTTGTATAAGTAAGGTAATATATATATAGAACTTCTTAAGGCCAGTGATATAAATGTGAACCTGAACTTAGAAACTTTAGAAAGTCATTGAGAACTCTTAGTCAAGAAGGTTGTATAATGGAAGTAGAAATTCAGATGGACTGAAAAGACTAGAGACCAATAGGCTATTGCAGTGATAAGGGCATAGGACAATGAAGTCATGGATCAAAAGAGTGACAGTAAGAATGCAGCAAATTCAGTCAAGTCCTCTCAGAAATGAAAATATGTCTAAGAAATGCACAGATATTATAAGTGGGGGTGGAAAAGAAGGGTCAGTCAAAAATTCATCAAAATTTTGAGTTTGGGCTATTGGGGACATTCAAAAATATTTGAAGAATTGAAAATTTGGCATGATAGTTTGCCCTAGGGAGGTATCTAATAAGCTATGCTTTGGACCTATGGTGAATAACATATACTGTATTTTAAATAAGATAATTAACAGTAATGACAAAGGCCATTTGTGGGCCATGTTAATTAGAATAATTTAGATGGCCTTTTCCTCTTTCCAGAAAACATCCTTTTCTACCAATTCCCCTACATGCTGCTTTTTGCAGTGTTGCTGTCAGCTCCAGTATCGAGTACATTTTTTCTTACATATTGGTTGATAGAGTTGTTATCCATCACAATGATATATATTCACATCTTTCAGATGATTATTAAAATCATCAAGCTTCAAAGAATACAAAATTTAAAGACCTATCACAGGCTTGGCTCTTATTCAAACTTCAAACCAAACAAAAATACTGAAAGACATGTTGTCAACATTAAGAATGTTTCAAAAGATTGTGATGCTCATTTTTATTTTTGAACTCTAATAGTATATAGATTTATTTTAATTTCCTAAATAATCTAGTGAAAAGAGAATATCACAGAAACTCCAATGTATAACTCTAAATAAATTTTGCAATACTTTAGGATTTTATGTTTATTTTAAAATAAAGTACTTACTAAATGGCTAGATACAAAAATACAAAAATGCTTTGTTTTTAGTCTTGCATGTTTCACTTGCTAGCTTTATGACTTCTGGGAAGTTGATTTAATCATTCTGAAACTTAGACTCCTCATTTGCAAACAATTAAGTGTGCATGTGTATTGAATATAAAATGCTTTATGTGAATATTATATATAATTTAAAAATTTATTTGTTGTTAGTCTCATTAATAGTAGCTTTACATAGTAAATAATAGTGTAGTAGATAAAAGTCTGTTGAAATTAATCAAAGTTGTTTTATACTCAGGCTAATATTAAAATGTCACCAATTTGTATTCTCATGTTTATAAGCATAAAAGGTTCTTGGAGGCAATAATTATTTCTTAAAGATCTATGAACATTAATATATATATATATATTAAATATATATATTCATTAAATATATTTTGTTAAATTGTTGTAAATAGCAATTAGTTTATGTGTTATTAGCAAGTTTTACATAAGCTAGACATTATACAGTATTGAAATATTATGAATAAAATCAAAAGATGGGTACTGCAATTTTTTCTGGATTAAATATGATTGTCTATAGTTTTCATTTTTTCCTTATTCTTTGAAAAATTATTTTTTAAATGAATGATTGGAAGTATTGAAGTCTAAATCACTTTCTCTTTTATATTTTATGGTGACAATTTCCAAACCAGTATTCCTGTCTATTGACAGGTTATAAATCAAGGACAGAGAAATCAAGGTTCCTAAAGTATACTTGATAGAATATTCAACTATTTTATGTTTTACAGTCATAAATGTCACTTATGTACAATTAATAACATTAATGCATATAGGAAAATGTTTTTTAACTCTTCAAAAGAATCATGTTTAACTGTATAATAATCATATTTGTTAAAGCAATATAGTAAGTAGTATGTCTACCCCACCTTAATGTAAAATTGAGGTATAGGAGTTAAATAAAACATTAGAAAGGCAATATACATAAATTTAAATGCATGTTTTGATTATTTTATTCATTTGGAAAACCTTGTCAAACAAGTCTTGATATTTATTTACTTATTTGTTTACATTTTTATTTACTTATCTATTGAATTTCTATCAACCTGTACTTCCTCTGTAAAGTATGTATTTCTTAACACTCATGTAAGGTGTCCTTGGCAGTTTTAACATCCTCATTATATTCCTTATATAGTAGAAGATGATAAAGTTGAAGAGACAGCCCATCATTCTAAAGCAGAGTGGCAAATCAGAATATCAAGTCCCAATCATTGCTTTTGCTCAAAAAAAAAAAAAATCTGCATTCTTAACTGAATAGAGTAGAAGAAAAGAAGGCAGACAGGAGAAACAGTAATGAGAAGTAAAAGAAAGGTAAAATAATCCCTTTGAAGTTATACCTTGTCATTGCATGGCAAATTTAAACATGAAGTGATATTCATTTTTTTCTTGTTGTATGAAACATTCTGAAAGTCTTTTCCTGGTTACATGTTGAAATGCTAGTGGGTAATTGGATGTTTAATATTAAAGTACCTTAAGATAAAGAAGATTATATAAACTCACTAGGAGAAGCAGCAGATTTTATCCCCTTGTTTCTTGCTGAGATGCATTAAGAGAACTGTCTGAACTATTAAATTTTTTTATATCAAAGGCTTCTCACCTCAGCTGGGAGCTGAAGGGTAGATTGAAACCAAGAAAAAAATAAGACAGTAAAAAGACCAAAAGCAGCAAAACGTGGCTGATAAATTTCCATAATAGATATATTTTCAGCTAGAATTATTTCATGTTTCAAAGATCTTGCAGCATAACTTAATTTTCTGAAACAAATCTACTAACTTGATTGTATGGCTGTAAAAATTACTTGAAACTTAAAAATAGTAGGTAGCAGATGTCTTACTTCTTTCTGTTATAAACCAATTTATTTTCCTCTCAGCTATATTCCCAAGTATTTTCTTTTCATTAATATGGTAATTTTAATATATGGTTAAATTTTCCTTTGTTAGCCCACAATTAAATCTCTATTTTAGTTTCTTTGATGTAGTATTGTCAAAACTGCATATGCTTTTTTAAAAAATACATATCACCAAGATAGATTAGTACATGAAATTTCAAAGATTTTATTTTTACACTAAGAATTTTAACCTGTCTTCATAACTCAGTCTCTTTAATCCTTGGGTTAACCTAGCTACGATTCTATAGATCTTTCTTTTAAAGTGCTGCAATGTTTCAGTGCTTTATAGTGAAAAGTACTAATGAAGGACTCCAGTTAGGGCCTGACCCTTACAACGTGAAATGCAGAATTCATTCAGTTTATCTTACACTTACACGTGGACTGTGCACACACCTTCACGGCACACAATCTATGGCTCTGTCCTTGGGGGTATAATTTGGGTTCTGTGAATCTGAACCATCAAAAATATACTCCTATAGCCACTTCTCACAACACTATGTGAATTTCTGGCATTAGGTCAGCCATACATACTGCACAATATAGATTTGCACATCTCAAATGCATCATTTTCTTGACCTTGTATCTATTTTGGCCTGAGAAAATCCTTTATAAATAAAGGGCAAGTAACTAAATTCCTCACTAACTTTTCACTTTCTTTTTTTACTGGTTAATGAGAAAAAAGAAAAGAACCTATTCAGCCAAATATTACCCAATTAGGGCCTAATTACAGTGTGATAACGAAATAATTAAGGCATAAATGACTATGGTGAGGTTCATAAAATGAGTAAGAGGTAAGATTTTTGCAGTTTCCTAAGCCAATAAAAATGACACAGATAGTGTCACTACATATTTTTTCAGTGTTTGAAAATATCCTGAGTTAAATTAGCTGTTTGGTAGAGATCCATGATAGATCAGAATATAATCATGTTTCACTTTGTCTTTTCAGCATTCAATTTGTTAAATACTTTACAAATTATAAGACAACTTATAATAACTTTATTTTAGTTATTCTTTTTTCAAGTAATTCTAATAATAGATTAGCTTTACTTTATCTAACCTTTAGCATTTAGGTACCCGGTATTTTTAAAGAACTGCATCAAGAGACAAATTGATAAAAAGGAACTCAGTTCTGATCATTTCATAGAGATTTAAATAGGCACAAAATATTAAAATGTTAAGTAGAAGAAAATGTGAAATTATTTTTTTATCTAAAAAGAAAGAAAAAATCACCATACATTTCTTGGGAGAAAATATATTAGCACGGTAAGATTCCTCTGGCACAGACTTGGAACATGTAGTAATTATTCTCAGTTAAATTTCTTAGAGCATTAGTAGTGAACAAAGCGCAATTTATAAGCCTAATATTAAACTCAAATCTCCCAGCCTATTAGTAATGTTACTCTGACTATACAGATTTAAGTAGAGTTGTATTGAAAATATCATAAAATGAAGGTTCATTGATAAAGAAAATCTGTATTCTCATCATTTCAAAACCATAATAGAGCCTGAGCAGTGGTGGTGAATTGAATAGAGTGCCAACCTGGGATACAGAGATTCCAGATTCAAAACCCTAAGATCACTGGCCTGAGTGCTGTCTCATCAGCTTGAGTGCAGGGTCACTGGCTTGAGTGTGGGATCACTGACATGACCCAATTGTCTCTGGCCTGAGTCCAAAGGTCACTGGCTTGAGGCCAAGATCACTGGCTTGAGCAAGGGGTCACTGGCTCAGCTGAAGCCGCCTGGTCAAGGCACATATGAGAAACCAATCAATGAACAACTAAGGAGCTGCAACAAAAAATTAATGCTTCTCATCTCTTTCTTCTTCTTCTCTCTCTTTCTCAAAAAATAAAAGAGAGTAAAACCTGGTCAGCATTTTTTATGCCGCTCTGAAAAATAACACATTATAAAATGCTTTTAATATTAATTTTAAATAAACATTAATTATATATTACCTGTTTTTTATAAAATGTCTTTATCAGAATGAATAAAACACTTGAATTAATTGCATGATCATTGTCATGTCCATAAACTTATGAACAAGCTAAACATTTTTAGAAAAAAAATGTTAACTTTATAATTTAAGAGCCCAAATACCTAGTTATATTTTACAAAGTTGTTTGGATTTTTTTTCCTTTCCTCCTTTTATTTAGGTTTTTGATTGAGAAATGCATTTTTTAAATATTTTTAATTTAATTTATTGAGGTAATACTGGTTAACATAATTATACAGGTTTAGGCGCTCAACTCTACAACACACCTCTGTGCACCATACTGTGTGGTCACCTTCTAGAGTCAAGTCTTTGCCAATCACCTTTTATTTCCCAAACCCATCATTTTTATCTGTTTATTTATTTCTAAAAAAATAATTATATTTCAAAAAATTAGAACAACAATTCTATGACCCACTGTTTTTCAAAATAAAACAGTTCCAACATTTAACTGAGTCTACAATTTTAAGATTTCTGGATATGGTAGTGTAAAGGCAGTAGCCGTGACTACCATAACAGAAGCCTGGCCCATGCAGGTTCCCATGAATTTGGACAGACGGTAATGAGACAACAGAGCCAAGAACTGGTGGGCTATTAGCTTTAATCCTAGCTTGCACCTGGCGGACAAGACATACACAGTGGGAAAATACTTCCCTTTCCATTCAGGGCTCCCAAAGCCACTGACTTATCTGAGTTTTCTAGAATCAAAGGTTTCTACCTCACCAGCCATATTCACCTCCTTTTCTCTGCACAAACTGGCTTCTACTTCAGTACTCCGCCATTATGTCTGCTTCTCCTCTCCTCCACATGGCCTTTCTCTGCTCTCTTCCAGCATGCTAATCTCAGGAACCAAAAGAGTTCAAGCTCCCAGTCTGCCCCATTTTATAGTGCAGAAATCAAAACCTTTAATTCAATATACAAACAAGAAAATCTCTGATACAAAGCCACTTATCTGAGGCATAATGGGAGGATTCCTCATGAGAGCACCCCCCCACCACCATGCAACAGCCAAGGGTGTGGGGAAAAGTTTAGTTTTAAAACTACACCTTAGGCTATAAGAATCCTGCCTGCTTACAGCCTGTCCACCACACCCAGTGCAAACTATAAGCGAGCAAACATATATATCATATTTACAAACTTATTTGACCAACAAACAGATAATATCAACACCTTTAATTTAATATGAGCATATTATTTCTTTATCTTCTGTCATTGCTCAAAACAATCAGAATAAAATTTTTGTGCATCTGCTTCACTTTAAGTATAGAATGTACCTTAATCTACAGAACAGAAAACTAGCAGCATTCTTTTTATAAGTAACATGGTTCTTTTAATATTCCCTTTAAGTTCTTATACAGGTGTACTTTACTTTGGAACTTCTTTTTTCTACCTATCATTCAAAAATTCCAATGATATGTATTTTTAACTAAATGACTCCACATAGAAATAAACTTACTAATCCATAGTGCTTATTGTATATCATAATTTGCAGATGTCTTCTTATTTTTAATTTGCAACAGTGGATTTTGCGGAGCTAGCAAGTTTATCAAATGTTGACTACTCTTTCTAGGGTTATCGGCTGCGTATGGAAATAAAACTCTGCTGATGGACTTCCTGTTTCAAAAATGTGAAAATGGGTATATTTTCATCTGCAAGAAACCTAGAAATATATACTTACATAATCCATACATATACACAGTCACACACAGAAACTGAACATTTCTCTTTTAATATCTATTAGTCTTTAGTGTTATAATTCTTTCTAATATGCTAATATTATTTTTAATTTAAATTTTTTAGAATTACAAATTATTTTTCTTTTAGTACACCAAACTTTCAGTGAAATTTTCATTATAAGTATACTCGTCTTGGTTTTAGTTCTTATGAAAATTATTTTCAAAATATCTTCTCTTTAATGCAAAGCATTCTTGGCGGGGAAAGAAAAAGCCTTATCAGGAGAAAGCAAAATAATTTCTTTTCTTGTAGAAACTTTCTAATAGTTAAAACTCATAGCTCCATTTCCTGGGCCTCTGAGCTATACTATGTAGCAGTCAGTCCTAGAATGTTATAATTAGACATGTAGGATAATTCTAATGATAATTCTAATGATGTCTTACAACTGATGAAATCAGTCTCAGCCTTGTCTACCTCCTGATTACCATGGAAACAGTTGCTGGTCAGCCAAGGGATTCTGATCAAAAAGAATTATTATTAATTCTCCCAGTATATGTTGGATAGGAATTTGCACAGCTTTTGTTAAAGTTTCTAGTGGAGGCTGAAAGGTCCAGTAAGGGTAAATATTCTTTTTTTTAAGGGACAGTACGAGAGTCTGAGAGAGGAATAGATAGGGACAGACAGACAGGAACGGAGAGAGATGAGAAGCATCAATCATCAGTTTTTCATTGCGACATCTTAGTTGTTCATTGATTGCTTTCTCACATGTGCCTTGACCGCGACAGACCTTCAACCACTAGTCTGCATGAGTTAGTTCTAATCTTGCCTTCAGCAGACCGAGCAACCACTTGTTGGAGTCAGCGACCTTGGGTCCAAGCTTACTATCCTTTGCTCAAGCCAGATGGGCCAGCACTTAAGCTGGCAACCTCGGGGTCTTGAACAGTCTGATGCTCTATCCACTGTGCCACCGCCCGGTCAGGCAAAATATTAATTCTTAATATGTTGGAGAGCAAGAATGACTTAGTCTCTGTGGAGCACAACTAGCTCTCAGTAAATCAGATACTATATTAGCAAATTATAGGATCAACCTTGCACTACTTAGGGATTATAGATAAACAGGTGAATTTTTTAGAGAAGAAAAATAATTTCTAAAGTTGACTTAACCAAGTCATTGCTTTGTCAAATTGTAGTTTAAACAAAAAAGAATGTGCAAGAAATTTGAAATTTGTTAGGTAACTTTTACAATTACCAAGAAAATGAATGATAAGATTGAACAGCTACTTTCTTCCTTTGCATATATCTGAGCATGAGATGTGGAGAGTGATGACCAAATGTTTGTAATGTCATGCCTTGCTTAAGAATTTCTACATAGCTTTATCCTTTTCTTTAAGTGAGAGGAGGGGAGACAGGCAGAATCCTCCATCGCCCCAACCAGAATTCACCCAGCAACCCCCATCTGGGGCTGATGTTGGAATCAATTGAGGTATTTTTAGGACTTAGAGCAACTGAGTCACTGGTTGCAGGAGGGGAAGAGAGAGAAAGAAAGGGAAGAGGAAGAGAAAGAGAAATTGACAGTTGCTTCACATGTGTGTGCTGACGGGGGACTGAACCCAGGACATCCACACATGCCAATGCTCCATCCACTGAGCCATCTCACTGTGGCCACATATCTTTATCTAAATAGTTACCTTACTATATGGTGCACTTAAAAATAGTTAATAAAGTATATCTCATGTTAACTATTCTATTTTATTTTATTTTATTTAGTGAGAGGTGGGGAGGCAGAGACAGACTCTCACATGAGCCTTGACTGGGATACACCCAGCAAACCCACTAGGGGGCAATGTTTTGCCCATCTGGGGCTGTTGCTCCATTGCAACCAGAGCCATTTTTTAGCTCTTGAGGTGGAGGCCATAGAGCCATCTTTAGCACCGAGGTCCAATTCACTCTAATCGAGCTATGGCTGCAGGAAGGGTGGAGAAGAGAGAGAAAGAGAAAAGCAAGAGGGGGAAGGTTGGTGAAGTAGATGGGCACTTCTCCTATGTGCCCTGACCAAAAATCGAACCCAGGACATCCACATGCAGGAATGATGCTCTACCACTGAGCCAACCAGCCAGGGCTATGTTAAGTATTCTTAAGCCATTTAAAAACCTCCAAAAATAAAATTTAAAATTTGTGAAATCAAACTTGACATAATAAATACTGGCAAAAAAATGAAGAGAAGTTCTTAATTAAAAGAATCATTATGCAAACTCATGTCATGTAATATTGTGACAAAACCATTCAGTATTTTTCAAACTTTCAGTTTATATTCCAAGACTAAAAAAATACATAAAAGTCAGCACTATCAGTTATATTAGCCTTGCCACTATTAATCATGAACATTTTCAAAATCCTTTGTCTTGCTAGTTTCTATTACAATGAGTATGTAGAAAGTTAAAGGTTAACAGCAACATAGGAACTAACTCATGCAGACTAATGGTAACTCGAAGCTTTAAAAATGTCACACTTTTTATAAGATTATGTTAGAATTAGAAAGCTACACGCTCCTCAATCAATTAAAATCTATTTTTAATGCCAACTAAAAATGTTTTAGTGTCTTGGCAAAGGGGTGAATAAGTTTGTTTTGAGGTGTTTATTGAGTACATGGATTTTTCTTAAATCTGTGTACCTCAGGAAAGATAAAACCAAGCTAATATTTTCTTATAGTTAATATATAATTTCTTGTCAGTTTTAGGTTTCTAATGTACATAGTTAACCCCTTTCTTTGCTGTTGTTTTGGCATTCAGAAAGAGTTAGAAGGTTAAGTTGACCCTTGTGGCATATATTTTTGGTTTGCCCTGATGAAATGTGTTTATTTTTGCAGCTGTGCAAATTGAAAAATGAAATATTATGTAGACATGCCTTGAATTAAAAATTACCATTTATATAGTTAATTATGAAGGTAAATTATGTGTATATAATGTGTATGTTTTATTATTAGTGGTTAAATCTCAAAAATCTGAAAAATAATATGATGATCAATCAGATACTACTATGTGATATGATAGTCCAAACAATTTAAAACCAAATTAATCATTAATTTACTAAGTTAATATTTTATAATAATAGTATTTCTCAAGCTTGTGCAGAAATGATTCAAAGATAGGACTTAAAAATATTAAAGATGAATTTATTCTTTTAGTCAGTAAGAGTAGTTCTTATTAGTCTGGAACCTAAATTTTATTTGGTTAAATAGTTAAAGTATTTTACATATATTAATAATGTGTCTCATTCTTTGGAAAAGAGCATTTATTTGTTTATTATTAAAAATTCAGTCCATTATATCATTTTTCAATAAAAAGACTTCTAATCCATGATCTGAGAAAAAAAGGAGAAAATTAGTTTTCAACTTTTTTCCAACTAATTAATTAACAACCTGAATTAACAATGGCCTTTGATTGGAAACCTCTTGTGTTTCCCCTGTTCATGTAACAGGGGAAGAACTTATATTCTGTTTTTGAAAGTGTAAAGTATGTTATTTTGTCCCCACTTCATTAAGAGTACATTTCTGTACTCTGAATATTCTCCAGGGACCCTTATGGGCTAGCTTTAGTTCAGTGATTCCTTTGAGTCAAGTTTGCTTGCTAGAAAAGGAAACCTTGTAGAAGCAGGAGGTAGAATCTTCCCCCATTCATTTATGTGGTTGGAAATCATAACATGTAAACTTATGATGTGGCTACAACCAGGTAAAGTTGTCTAACTTTCAGTTTATATTAAGAACTCAACTAGATTTTTCTTCTGAATAATGGATTCAAAATTGCTATTTCCATACTTAACCCTGCCTCTAGGATTAAGTATGTACACTCTTGGTGTATATAAAAAAAAAGATTTTAATAATTGTCATGTTGAAATACAGCAACTCTATAGTTATAAATAAGTATAGCCTGAGATGTCATAAAACATATACTGCTTTATTGTTTCTTAGATAATTTTACTCTTGTTCATTATTTGCCAACAATTATTTTCCTTTATTAATTCATTAGAATAAATCCTTAATAAATTAAAAAAAACATAAAGTAATAAAATATAAAAGAGACAGATAATTGCTGTATTTTGTTCTGATAATCATTATTTCTAAGATAAGTTATTAGCTTTGGAATCACTGTCTTTGCATTTAGGATTTCGAAATGAACCTTTGAGGTTAAAACACTATGAATACATGTTATTAAAATATCTTTGATTATTTAAGAAAAACAAATTCTGTTAGAAGTTGTTAGTTAATACTTACCTTGCTTTGCAAACATATTCTAAAAATAAGAACAATATTTTTTTTGGGGTTTCAATGTATTTTTTGAGTGGTTGTCCTAATAATTTTATTCTCCTTCTTTAATACATAGATAAAATAAAAACAGAAACCCATCCTGGTCTCTTAAATTTTCATTGCTTAGAGAATATGAAACTTGTCTCAAGCTCTGGCGGATAGTTTGTAAAAACGCTGGCTATATCCAGACTTGTTAATGCAGCTTGCCCGGCCACGCCCTTAGAGAAAGCTCTTCATCCACTGGAGCTCTTGCAGATAACACACTTCACTAGCTGGTGAAGTCACATCCAAAGAGTGGTTTTAATGTTCTTGAGATGTAAATGGAGTGTATGGTAGAATGGCAATAAAAAAGCAATTTCATTTAGGAAAACTCATTTCTTAGTGTATATTCTGTGAAGGGATATTGTTTGATTAAAATAAAAGACATTAAAATTCAATAAAGACAGGACAATCATGGTTGAAGGAAGTTGTGTCATTTTAAAGTTAATTATGCTTGTGGTTGATCTGGTGGCTGATATATGCGATGCAAAATCTGTATGTTTGCATAAAATCATATCTTGAAAACAAGATGAGTAAAGTCTCTATGCTGGATGCATGGAGGCACATACTGGCAAGGAGGAAAAATAGAAGAGGCATTAAGAATAAGAACATGAGGGCTTCTTTACAAAAATGTTTGAAAATAATATTATTTTAGATACATTAGGCAAACATTTGCATTAATGAAATAAGAAATTGGACAAAGCTTATTACCTAGATTGTAGAAGACCCTGTCCATCTAAGTCCCTATTCCTTTTATTTGGTACCTATGTGCCTTTAGATGAGCTCACACCTTCTGAATTTATGTTATTATCCATAACTTTGAGCTAATGATATCTGTTCTATAAATATAATATTGAAAATAATATAAAAACATTATATATATTGTAAAATTAACATAGTTTCAAACTCTCTATTAGTAGATATTGTATTTATAAAAATCATATTTGTTACAGTAACTGATTTGACTCTTTATATCTCCAGCCAAAATCTAAAAAGCATTTCCAGACATCAGATACAATAAGTTGATACTAAATTAAGAAATGGTCTCATTTCTTTTGGCAATGGTTTAGGCAATTTTCCCTATAAATGAAAGTGATAGTGACATCATGTTAGCATACATGCTTCCTAGATCAAAAAAATAAATGCGTAAGAGAAATTCTGAGACATTCTTTTATGATTAAACTGCAGAATTTGTTCATACAATTGTTGCTGCATTGGCTTAAGTTGGCCCACATGAAAGTGATTATTTTTATCAATAGCTGGATGGAAAACACATCATGTTCAGAGAAATTAGTTTTCAGCATTCAATGTTAAGTACTACTCATCAATTATAAAATATGTTTAAGAATACTTATTTTTTCTATCTTCATGTGACTTTGAATTTTACCTTGTGTGATACATGTTTAGTTTAAGCTAAATCTGAATTCGTTCAAGTAATGTACACTTGAGAAATTAAGAATAAAGTATAGGTTTCCATGAAGAAACATACATACTATAATGGGTTGTGAAACTGAATATTAAAAATATGTTTTCTGCCTGACCTGTGGTGGCGCAGTGGATAAAGCGTCGACCTGGGAACACTGAGGTTGCCAGTTCAAAACCCTGCACTGATCCAGTCAAGGCACATATGGGAGTTGATGCTTCCAGCTCCTCCCCCCTTTCTCTCTCTCTCTCTCTCTCTCTCTCTCTCACTCACTCTGTGTCTCCTCTCTAAAATGAATAAAATAAAAAATATTAAAAAAAATATGTTTTCTAACACTTCATATACTACTCTAAAGCAAAAAATTTGTGTCAGCTATCTTGGCAACTCAAGACCAGTTAGCATTGTATCTAATTAGACAACCTCAGAGGAAGTACTAAAAAGCTAAAAGGAATGCAGATACAAAGTTTTGTATAATTTATAAAATTCCCAGAAGTCTATTACCATGAATAAATTATACAAATCAATTTCATGCCAACTTAAAGGATATGTCCTAACTAGGATCTTTTAATAACATTAAGAACACCAACAGTACTAAGCAGGCTGCCAGCTTTTACTGCAGAGGTGGGGAACCTATGGCTTGCGAGCCAGATGTGGCTCTTTTGATGAATGCATCTGGCTTGCAGACAAATCTTTAATAAAAAATATAATAACGTTAAAAATATAAAACATTCTCATGTATTACAATCCATTCATTTCCTACTGCTCATGTTCATGGTTGCAGGTGGCTGGAGCCAATCACAGCTGTCCTCTGGGACAACACCAAATTTTAATTGGATAATGTATAATATACACAGGTCATTGTATGGATCTCATGGAATTACATTTTAAAATATATGGTGTTCATGGCTCTCTCAGCCAAAAATTCCCAACCCGATTTACTGCATGAGAAGCAGCATACTTTACATGTAAGTACTTTTATACTCAGCTGAACAAATATGCAACGACATTATTAACTAAATTTCATAGAAGAGATAAGTAATGTCCCTACACATTAAATTTCATCTCAAGTTTACTTAGATAAGAAGTTCCTATTTTAGATAAAACTCAGGTGAACTATTAGAAATGGATTAATACAATTTCTGTTTTGAAGACACAAGACTGGTCTATTTATGAGCAACAGGGATATCTCTAAGGACCATGTCAAGCTACATACTCAAAATCAGGAGGGAGTGTTTGTTTCCTCCTATGCCCAGTCACACAATCCTTGTACAGAGTTATATGTATAAATGTTTATTATCTGGATTTCAATCAGATGCAATTATTTTTGTTTAGTATTAGCATGTCCAGATTATAAGCATAATGGGGTATATTGGACCAAATGTTTCAGCATTAGGAAGAACTCATCCTTTCTCATCTTCTTTGACTATTTGTAACTACCTTTGCTTACTGGTTTGGCTTACCAGATTGGCTAATAATAAGGTCCACTTTTATTATACCAAGCCAAAATCTCAATGACTATACAAAAAACTATTTATTTCTGCTTGTGTCAGAGCGGGTCAGAGATGAGGTTATTGTTTCCTGATTTGCTAGGTCTTTCTGAATCTGCCAGGCCAAAAGAGAGAGAGAGAGAGAGGAGGTTAGTGTGGGAATTTTATGGTTTGGACCTTCAGGTGGTGAACACTCATGCATACATATTATTGGCCATATCAGTCACATAATTTCTATTCACCAGTGAGAGAGAATGGGAAATAATTTTTTGATGCATGTCAGGAGAAAAAAGGAAAATTGTTTTGTAAATAATAAATAATGTCTCTTCCATTTTGTCCTAGAACTGTTTACTGATTCAAATAAGCTATCAACTGTTATTCAGTACTGCTTTCTTTATTAGTGTCTATATGTATATGACGTATTGTGGGAATGCACAATTTATTCAGATAAAATGATTTTCCTCTGATGACAGAGTGGCCAAAATAACTCTTTAAATAAATAAATGTTTTATTGAAGTATAGTAAATATAAGTACATATACCATGGTGTACTTCACAAACAAAAAATCACCATATAAGTAGCCTGCAGATCAAGAAACAGAGCATTATGTCTATTCTGAATTCTTCTTAGGGCTCCCTCCCAGTTCCATTTTAGTGTGTGCCTTTTGGTGCACATATGTATGGAATTATTTTAGCTCTATACATAGTAGTGGAATTGTGGGGCATAAGACATGTGTGGGCTTTTTTTTTCAGGTTTAGCATATACTGCCAAGCCAAGCAGTATTCCAGAGTTCTTATATTAATTTACATTCCCACAAAGAGTGAGTGAAACTTCTGGATGTGCCATGTGGTTTATAATAGTATTTTTTGTTTGTTTGTTTCAGTTTAGCCATTGTGTTGGCATGTAAACTATTTCATTGTGATTCGATTATATGTCCTTGGTCCCAAATATTATTAAGCATCATTTAACCCACAAAGTTTTCTCAATTATGTGAAAAAAAATTTACTCCTATTTTCTTCTATTTATTTTTAAGGTATAATTTGAGGCCCTGGACAGTGGCTCAGTGGCTAGACTATCAGCCAGGCATATGGTTATCCCTGGTTCAATTCCCAGTCAGGGCACACAGGAGGAGTGACCATTTGCTATTCCTCCTTCCACCTCCCCTTTTCTCCTTCTTCTCTTCCCGCAGCCATTGGCTCAATTGGTCTAAGTGTCAGCCCCAAGTGCTCAGGATAGCTTGGATGATTTGAGCATTGGCCTCAGACAAGGGGTTGCCAGGTGGATCACAGTCTGAATGTATGCGGGAGTCTGACTCACTATCTTCCCTCGTCTCACCTAAAAAATAATATTTTTGAAGTATAACTTGAAATATCAGATGTCCCTTTGTTCCCACTCCACCACTAACCTCACCCCTTGTTCTTAACAAGATGAGAATGCAGAAATCACTCAGAGGGCAAGATCTGTACCTTGGCCCCAGCTTTCCCATCACGTAGTATAATTAAAATAGAAACCTGATCTATTTGATCATAATACTTTCACTCTACACACAGAGAAATACCTAGCTCTATCCTTACCTTAACTTAGTAGGATACTGTTTTTACTATGACTTTTTCATTTCAGAAAATTGGTAGATTTGAAAAATGTTCATTTTGAAGATATTAGTAAGGATTCTTTCACACACTATTCAATGAAAATTTCTCCTGGAGCTTTCTCATAATTTTTTAATTTTTATTTATTTTTATTTTAGTTAGGAGAGGGCAGGAAGCATCAACTCCCATATGTGCCTTGACCAGGCAAGCCCAGAGTTTTGAACCGGCGACCTCAGCATTCCAGGTCAACACTTTATCCACTGCACCACCACAGGTCAGGCTCTCATAAATTTTTAACTTCAAAAAAAGATTGTAAGTATAGTTATGTATAATTCCAAGCATTTAAAGGGATGGACCATAAACCTATTTTATAGATATGTCAACACTTATAACAGTTTAATTAAAATTAAGGCACAGTCTAGGTTTCCAAAGTCAACTCAATATGGATAAAAGTGACCTCAGAGTTAAAACTAGCACACTATGCTATCTTCAGAAACAGAATTCAGGATATATAGAGAGCCAGAAATGAAAAATCCAAAAGCAAAACTAGAAAAATAGGTTATTTTTGAAACTAAAGTTAGACTAAACTTTTAACAATATCTAACACTACAGGATTATGGAGACCCTGCTCATATTCATTGAAATTTAAATAATACTAAATCAGAAAAACATAAAGTCCAGCAAAATGAGATTTATTTTCACAGTCGCTTGATAATAATTTTTTTTTCTTTGTATTTTTCTGAAGTTAAAAGCAGGGAGGCAAACAGACTCCCTCATGTGCCTGGCTGGGATTACTGGGCATGCCCACCACAGGGCAGTGCTCTGCCCACCTAAGGCATTGCTCTTTTGTGGCCAGAGCCATACTAGCACTTGAATGGAGGCCAAGAAGCTGTCCTCAGTAACCGGGCCAACTTTGCTTTTATGGAGCCTTGGCTGTGGGAGGGGAAGAGAGAGAAAGAGAGGAAGGAGAGCGGGAAGGGTGGAGAAGCAGATGGGCACTTCTCCTGTGTGACCTGACCGGGAATTGAACCCAAGAGTTCCACAGCTAGGCAGACGCTTTACCATTGAGCCACCTGGCCAGGGACCTAGACAATGATTTTTTATGTATCAAATTAGTTTGAAAAATAATGCCCTTGCTTTGTTGACATCCTAACACTGCCAACTGTGTGAATATCAGAATGGAGACTGAGAGATAATCAGATGTCAAGGTCATATTAAAAAGACCACTAGCTTTTTAATCCACTCGTCATCTGACGGACATTGGGCTGTTTCCAGATCTTCGCTATTGTGAACAATGCTGCCACGAACATGGGGGCGCATTTCTTCTTTTCGAACAGTGCTATGGTGTTCTTAGGGTATATTCCTATAAGTGGGATAGCTGGGTCAAAAGGCAGTTCGACTTTTAATTTTTTGAGGAATCTCCATACTGTTTTCCACAGTGGCTGCACCATTCTCCATTCCCACCAGCAGTGCAGGAGGGTTCCCTTTTCTCTACATCCTCGCCAGCACTTATTCTGTGTTGTTTTGCTGATGAGAGCCATTCTGACTGGTGTGAGGTGATATCTCATTGTGGTTTTAATTTGCATTTCTCTAATGATTAGTGATGTTGAGCATTTTTTCATATGCCTATTGGCCATCTCTATGTCCTCTTTGGAGAAATTTCTATTCATTTCTTTTGCCCATTTTTTGATTGGTACATATATACTATGGAATACTACTCAGCCATAAGAAATGATGACATCAGATCATTTACAACAGAATGGATTACAACCTTGGCAACATTATACGGAGTGAAATAAGTAAATCAGAAAAAAACTGAGAACAGCATGATTTCATACATAGGTGGGACATAAAAGTGAGACTATGAGACATGGACAAGAGTGTGGTGGTTACGGGGTAGTGGGAGGGAGGGGAGGGTGGGATAGGGAGGAGGGGAGTGGTACAGGGAAAACCAGACAGAAGGTGACAGAGGAAAATTTGACTTTGAGTGATGGGTATGCAACATAATTGAATGATAAGATAACCTGGAGATGTTTTCATTGTACATATGTACCCTGATTTATTGGTTTCACCCCATTAAAATTAATAATAAAAATAAATAAATAAATAAAATTAAAAAAAAAAAAAGAAAAGACCACTAGCAAAAACCACTTCCTTTCTGTAGACTTTGTCTCTCATTGTAATCTCCAAGCACGAATCTGATTTCTACCATGGGACCCGAATACAGCATTTCTTTTTTTACGCTGTTCAGCTTTTTGTGAATATTGTATTTATAGATAATTAAAACAGAAACATTCTGTAGTCTACCATTAAAGACAACATTTTATTATTCTCTGGAAATACCTAATATCTCTAATCTCCTCTGTCTTTTTTTTTTTTTTTTCTTACAGGGACAGAGAGTCAGAGAGAGGGATAGATAGGGACAGACAGACAGGAACATAGAGAGAGATGAGAAGCATCAATCATCAGTTTTTCGTTGTGACACCTTAGTTATTCATTGATTGCTTTCTCATATCTGCTTTGACCGCAGGCCTTCAACAGACTGAGTAATGCCTTGCTCAAGGCAGCAAACTTAGACTCAAGCTGGTGAGCTTTTGCGCCAAACCAGATGAACCCGTGCTCAAGCTGGCGACCTGAGGTCTCAAACCTGGGTCTTCCGTATCCCAGTCCGACGCTCTACCACTGTGTCATTGCCTAGTCAGGCTCCTCTCTGTCTTAATGAGTTCAATTTTAAAGAATATTATGCGAAAGTATTTTGTTTTATATAATATTAAAGCCTTACTGTGTGAATGAACATGGAATGAGTTAATCTTACGAAAGTTATTAATATATCTTAAAGTATTATCAGTGAATTAACAAATTAGTGACTTTTGTACACCAAGCCTTATATGATAAGAAAGCAATTAGCATGCTATCAATGCAAATGCTATGATAAGAGTTTTATATTGAATTACTACCTTTGATGAAACCCTGGTAGTTTCCATTTAATAACTGATTTATATGCTCTAGATAATGTAATACAAATACCTATTATGAACATGACATTTAGGGAGTCATATATGCTATTTTTCTTCAATGAATTTCCACTTAAAATAAACTAGATATAGACATAATTGCTTGGTAAAGACACAATAATTTACACTTTTACTTAATTCTTTTTTATTTTTTTATTTATTCATTTTTAGAGAGACAGGAGAGAGATAGAGAGAGTGAGAGAGAGAGAGAGAGAGAGAGAGAGAGAGGGGAGGAGCAGGAAGCATCAACTCCCATATGTGCCTTGACCAGACAAGCCCAGGGTTTTGAACCGGCGACCTCAGTGTTCTAGGTCGAAGTTTTATCCACTGCGCCACCACAGGTCAGGCTACTTAAATTCTTCAATAGCAAATAATGATTAATTATACTAACTACTTTCCCAAACTCAATTGCTGTCATTTTCCCCAACATGTCCTCAATACAATTTACTGAAAAAAAGAGCAGTATTTCAAGCCATATAATGAGTTCTTTTGCACTTTTGTCATCTGAATGGATTGATGTTCTTGACGAGTGATTTCTAGTCTGATTCATTCTTCCAGTTTTAAGTCAAACCTTGCTTCCAATGCAGCCTATACTGATTTCTGGGAAGTTAGACATTTCTTTATTTAGGTTATCATAACACTTTTTTTTACACATTATTATAGCATACTTACATTATTATTTATTTTCATACATTATTCTCCTTTTAATTGACTCAGAATCTGACTGATGTCTATATTATGGCTTCCATATCATAGAAACTTTCACGAATGTTTTTCTGAATGAATAAATGTGCTACAGTTTTAAAAGAGATTAAAAATAAAGTTAGAATGTGTGAATATTATTTTTAGTTTACATGCATTCTATTTTAAAACTTTCAGACATTCTAAATGCATGGAAATTTTATTTAAATAATGATAATTTTTACTACTACAGTTCAATTGTATTTGCCTTATTTATACTTGTATCTAGTCAACAAATGTTGATCACCTCTTATGTGCTACACACTGAATTTTATTAATTGTGAAACAGTGCAAAGAAAAAAATTTCTCAACTTTAATATTCCCTTAGAGTCAGGGAAGGCAGAACCTAAACAAATAAATATGTGATATATGATGTCAACCTAAGAAATATGCCACTCCTTTGATTAAGTTTAAAAGACTGTTCATTTGAACTTACATTTAAATATTGAAATTCAACTGAAAATAAGAACAAAAATTATTTGAGGTGTGTTTTCTCTGTAAAATTTAGAGTGATCATGAATATTCAAATGTCCTAAGTTTTTGTCTGTGAGTTTAAAGAAATTTGAAGAAATTTCTGTGAAAACCATATCTAAAAGATAACCAGTGTAATCTATTGGTTTTCTTACAGTTTTTGATAGAGTTTTTGAAATTTTCAACCACATCTACAGTATATCTTGATAACTTTGTGTTTTAATATTTTTATTTTTTATATTCACACTCAAATAGCATTGGATAGAACTCTCAACATTACTGTATTTCATTGTTAAGTCAAGAAAATTAATTAGTGCCTCTTGACCATGGATAATATCTCTGATTACTCTATTGGTTTCAAGCAAAATTATCCAAACAAAAGGTCAGTTAACATCATTGAAATGAAGATCCAATTGTGAAAATTTAATTAACACTGTTCAATTTTGGCTGGGAAAAATGCTTATTTGACTAGCACAGTAGTTTAATATGACACAAAAAAAGAGACTTCTAATTGGAGAGTATATTAAAACAACAAATGTAAATATATATATTTACATACTTTGTTGTTTTATACTATTTATTTATTTATTTATTATTTATTTATTTAAGTGAGAGAAAAGGAGATAGTGAGATAGCCTCCTGTATGCACTGTGCACTAGGATCCACCTAGAAACCCCTGTTTGGGGCCAATGCTTGAATCAATCAAGCTATCCTCAGTACTTGAGTTTGACGTGCTTGGAAACCAAGTTATCTTCAGCTCCTGGAGCCAATGCTGGAACCAATTGAACCACTGGCTGCAGGAAAGGAAAGAGAAAGAGAAGGAGGGGGGGATGGAGAGAAGAAGTTGGTCGCATCTTCTGTGTGCCCTGATCAGGAATTGAACTTGGGACATCTGTATGCTGGGCCAACACTCTATCCACTGAACCAACCAGCCAGGGCAAAGTGTATTTTATCTTTTAATACCTGGCATATTATACATCATGTAAGATACTTAATATGAGGTTTTTATCTGCTATAAACCAAGTAAGAGATACACTTTAATATGAATGGATAAATATGTTTAAAAGGCTGTTAAGAAAAACAATCCATTTCTGTGGCATATGGATTATTTATATTGGCATGCAAGCATTATTCTCTGATCTCTATATTGGTTTATATAATAGATAAATTGCTTGAAAAATAAGTAAGATTTTCATTAGTTCTCAATCACATATTGATTAAGATCATTGTTATGAGAAAATTTTTACATGTTAAGGTTAGTTAGATTTGAAAAACTGATGAAAATAAGAGATTAATTGGTTAGTATTTATACATATAAAACTTTATATCTCCAAAGGCACAAAAATTAAACTAATAGTTAACACTTATTCTTTTAATTAACATTTGGCAAGCTTGCTATAGCAAGTTAGTTGGATATAATTTAGTTGATGAACATTCTAATTGACATTTAATAAGTGTGTTGATTAAAATATACGTTGTTTTGTCTTCCATTTCAAATGACAATTACCTGCTTAAGCATCCTTTTCATTTCACAGATTAATCAGAACTATAGAATTTTAATATTCTGTTGGCCCCAAGACCATTATTTATATAATTTATCCTATATAAGATTTTCCCAATACAGAATTTACTTTCTTGTAATAAATTAGGCATCTTCCTAAGGGCATTAAGTCGTATTTTCTTGGTGTGCACAAATCTATGTCCTGGGAGTAACTGAAGCACATTGAGAGCTCTGTGAACTTATATAGGCGAGTAGGGTGCAATTTAGTGGATAACTACTTAAACTAAATGGTATTCACCATTTTTTTCCTCATTCTAACCTTATCATTTTTATTTTCTAACCACCACCTACAATTCTGCCTTCTTGCTTCCCTCCATGTCTTCAGACTTATGTTCACCTATGATAAGAGCATGTAGAGAGCCAGAGACTATTAACAGCAAGAGGGTCCTAACAGCTAAAAACAGCACTCCATCTAGGAATTTCTCCGCTATCTTTTTGTCTCCTCAAATTTTACATTCCTTTATCTAACAGCTTTCCCTCTTCTCTGATTTCTGTAAGAACTGATGAAAAGTTATAGTTTTACTACTACAATAATTAATGTTTTCTTCTGTAGTCTGCATTTTTCTTCTTGCTAGATCCTGCTACTTAAAGAGGTTTCTGTTCAACTTCCCTTTTGTTGAAAACAACATATCAATTCTTCTACTTTATATATATATATATTTTATTATTATTAATTCTAATGGGGTGACACCAATAAATCAGGGTACATATGTACAATGAAAACATCTCCAGGTTATCTTATCATTCAATTGTGTTGCATACCCATCACCAAAAGTCAAATTGTCCTCTGACACCTTCAATCTGGTTTTCCCTGTGTCCCTCCACTCCTCTCTATCCCACTCTTCCCTCCCTCCCCCCATCCCATAACCACCACTCTCTTGTCCATGTCTCATATTCTCACTTTCATGTCCCACCTATGTATGAAATCATGCTGTTTTCAGTTCTTCTTTTTTTCTGATTTACTTATTTCACTCCGTATAATGTTATCAAGGTACATCCATTTTGTTATAAATGATCCGATGTCATCATTTCTTATGGCTGAGTAGTATTCCATAGTATATATGTACCATAGCTTTTTAATCCACTCGTCTTCTGACGGACACTTGGGCTGGTTCCAGATCTTCGCTATTGTGAACAATGCTGCCACGAACATGGTAGCGCATTTCTTCTTTTCGAACAGTGCTATTGTGTTCTTAGGGTATATTCCTAAAAGTGGGATAGCTGGGTCAAAAGGCAGTTTGATTTTTAATTTTCTGAGGAATCTCCAAACTGTTTTCCACAGTGGCTGCACCAGTCTGCATTCCCACCAGCAGTGCAGAAGGGTCCCCTTTTCTCCACATCCTCGCCAGCACTTATTCTGTGTTGTTTTGCTGATAAGTGCCATTCTGACTAGTCTGAGGTGATATCTCATTGTGGTTTTAATTTGCATTTCTCTAATGATTAGTGATGTTGAGCATTTTTTCATATGCCTATTGGCCATCTGTATGTCCTCTTTGGAGAAATTTCTATTCATTTCTTTTGCCCATTTTTTGATTGGGTTGTTTGTCTTCCTGGTGTTGAGTTTTATAAGTTCTTTATAAATTTTAGTTATTAACCCCTTATCAGATGTGCTGTCGAATATGTTCTCCCATTGTGTGGTTTGTCTTTTTATTCTGTTCCTATTGTCTTTAGCTGTGCAAAAACTTTTTAGTTTGATATAGTCCCATTTGTTTATCTTGCCTTTTATTTCAGTTGCCCGTGGAGATAAATCGGCAAATACACTGCTGCTACAGATGTCAGAGAGCTTGCTGCCTATGTTTCTTCTAAGATGCTTATGGTTTCACGGCTTACATTTAAGTCTTTTATCCATCTTGAGTTTGTTTTTGTCAATGGTGTAAGTTGATGGTCTAGTTTCATTTTTTTGCAGGTAGATGTCCAATTTTCTCAACACCATTTGTTAAAGAAGCTGTCTTTACTCCATTGTATGTTCTTTCCTCCTTTGTCAAATATCAGTTGTCCATAAAGCTGTGGGTTTATTTCTGGGTTCTCTGTTCTGTTCCATTGATCTATGTGCCTGTTCTTATGCCAGTACCAGGCTGTCTTGAGTATAATGGCCTTATAGTAAACATTGATATCTGGAAGAGTGATACTGCTTTATTTTTTCTTTTTAAGATTGCTGAGGCTATTCGTGTTCTTTTTTGGTTCCATATAAATTTTTGGAATATGTGTTTTATATATTTGAAGTATGTCATTGGTATTTTAATTGGTATTTCATTGAATTTATAAATTGCTTTGGGTAATATAGACATTTTAATGATGTTTATTCTTCCTAGCCATGAACATGGTATGTGCTTCCACTTGTTTGTATCTTCCTTGATTTCTTTTATCATTGTTCTATAATTTTCCGAGTACAAGTCCTTAACCTCCTTGGTTAAATTTACTCCTAGGTACTTTATTTTTTTTGCTGCAATAGTGAAGGGGATTGTTTCCTGATTTCTTTTGCTGATATTTCATTGTTGGTGTATAGAAATGCCTCTGATTTCTGAGTATTAATTTTATATCCTGCCACCTTGCTGAATTCATTTATAAGGTCCAGTAGTTTTTTGACTGAGACTTTAGGGTTTTCAATATATAATATATTATCTGCAAATAATGACAGTTTTACTTCTTCTTTTCCAATTTGGATGCCTTTTATTTCTTCTTCTTGTCTGATTGCTGTAGCTAGGACTTCCAGAACTATGTTGAATAAGAGTGGTGAAAGTGGGCAACCCTGCCTGGTTCCTGATCTTAAGGGGATTGCTTTTAATCTTTGTCCATTTAGTATGATGTTTACTGTCGGTTTATCGTAGATGGCCTTTATCATGTTAAGGAATGATCCCTGTATTCCCACTTTACTGAGAGTTTTGAGCATGAATGGGTGCTGGATTTTATCAAATGCCTTTTCTGCATCTATTGAAATTATCATGTGATTTTTGTCCTTCCTTTTGTTTATGTGATGAATCACATTGATTGATTTGCGAATATTGAACCAGCCTTGCTTCTCCAGAATAAATCCCACTTGATCGTGGTGTATGATTTTTTTCATATATTGCTGGATCCGGTTGGCTAATATTTTGTTGAGAATTTTAGCGTCTAAATTCATCAGGGATATAGGCCTATAATTTTCTTTCTTTGTGTTGTCTTTGCCCGGTTTTGGGATCAGAATTATGCTCGCCTCATAAAAGGAGTTTGGAAGTATTCCTTCCTCTTGAATTTTTTGAAATAGCTTGAGGAGGATAGGAGTTAGTTCTTCTTTGAATTTTTGAAAGAATTCACTTGTGAAGCCATCAGGCCCAGGAGTTTTCTTTTTGGGGAGTTTTTTGATAACTTTTTCGATCTCATTTGCTGTAATTGGTCTGTTTAGGTGTTCTGATTCTTCCAGATTGATTTTTGGAAGGTTATATGATTCAAGAAATTTGTCCATTTCACCAAGATTGTCTAATTTTTTGGCATATAGTTCTTCATAGTATTTTCGTACAATGCTTTGTATTTCTGTTGTGTCAGTTGTTATTTCTCCACTGTCCTTTCTAATTTTATTTATTTGACTCCTCTCTCTTTTTTTCTTGGTGAGTCTAGTTAAAGGTTCATCAATCTTGTTTACCTTTTCAAAGAACCAGCTTCTGGTTTCATTGATCCTCTGTATTGTTTCCTTTGCCTCTATGTCATTTATTTCTGCTCTGATCTTTATTATTTCCTTCCTTCTACTTGTCTTGGGTTTTATTTGTTGTTGTTTTTCTAGTTCTTTTAGATGCAGGGTCAGGTTGCTTATTTGAGCTTTTTCTAGCTTCTTATGATATGCCTGTAGTGCAATAAACTTCCCTCTCAGAACTGCTTTTGCTGTGTCCCATAAATTTTGAGTTGATGTATGCTCAGTATCATTTGTTTCTAGAAACTTTTTTATTTCTTCTTTGATCTCATTGTTAATCCATTTATTATTTAATAACATGCTATTTAGTTTCCAAGTGTTTGAGTATTTTTCATTTTTTCTTTTGTGTTTAATATCTAGTTTCATGGCATTGTGATCAGAGAAAATGCTTGATATGATTTCAATCTTCTTAAATTTATTGAGACCATTTTTGTGTCCTAACATTTGGTCTATCCTAGAAAATGTACCATGAGCGCTTGAGAAGAATGTATATTCTACTGCTTTAGGGTGAAAAGTTCTGAAGATATCTATTAAATCAAGTTGAATTAGTGTATCCTTTAAGTCTGCTGTTTCTTTATTAATTTTCTTTCTTGAGAATCTATCCAGTGTTGTTAGAGGGGTATTGAAATCCCCTACTATGATAGTATTGCTGTTAATCTCGCCCTTTATATCCATCAAAGTCTGCTTTATGTATGTTGGGGCTCCTATATTTGGTGCATAGATATTTACAATAGTTATATCTTCCTGTTGAATTGTTCCCTTTATCATTATGTAGTGTCCTTCTTTATCTCTTACTACAGCCTTTGTTTTAAAGTCCATTTTGTCTGATATAAGTATTGCTACCCCTGCTTTTTTTTCATTTCCATTTGCATGAAATATTTTTTTTCATCCTTTTACCTTCAGTCTATGAGCATCTTTTGTTTTAAGGTGTGTATCTTGTAGACAGCATATGTATGGGTCCTGTTTCTTTATCCATGCAGCTACCCTATGTCTTTTGATTGGATCATTTAATCCATTTACATTTAAGGTTATTATTGATATGTAGTTGTTTATTGCCATTTTATTCTTTAAAGCTGTATTCTTCTTTTGCTCTATTCATTCCTCCCTTTAAACTGTTCACAAGAGGCCCCTTAGTATCTCTTGCAGAATTGGTTTGGTTTTTATGAATTCCTTGAGGCTTTCTTTTTCTGGGACCTCTTTATTTCTCCTTCAATTTTAAATGTTAGCCTTGCTGGATAAAGTAGTCTTGGTTGTAGGTTTTTGTTCTGCATTACTTTGATTATATCTTGCCATTCCCTTCTGGCCTCAAGTGTTTCTGTTGAGAAGTCCGATGTCATCCTTATGGGGGCTCCTTTGTAGGTGATAGCCTTTTTTTCTCTAGCAGCTTTTAAAATTTTTTCTTTATCCATTAGCTTTGGTATTTTAACTATGATGTGTCTTGGTGTAGATCTTTTTGGGTTTCTCTTTAATGGAGTTCTGTGTGCTTCTTGAATGTGTGGAGTGTTTCCCAGCCTTAATTTAGGAAAGTTTTCTGCTATGATTTGATTGAATAAAGTTTCCATTTCCTGTCCTCTCTCCTCTTCTTCAGGCACCCCTATGATGCGAATGTTGTTTCTCTTCATGTTGTCACAAAGCTTCCTTAGAGTTTCCTCACATTTTTTAAGTCTCTTTTCCTTTTTCTTTTCTGTTTCTGTGCTGTTGTTTATTGTATCCTCTAACTCACTTATTCGATTCTCAGCGTCATCCATCCTGCTTTTAATTCCTTCCATTGTGGTCTTCAGTTCTGATACTGTATTTGTCATTTCTGTCTGATTCTTTTTTATTATTTCAATTTCATTTTTTATACTTGTTATCTCTTTATTTAGGTGTTCATAATGACTATCCATTGTTGCTCTAATTTCTTTGAACATCCTAACTATCATTATTCTAAATTCTGCTTCTGGTAATTTGGTTATTTCTGGTTCATTCAGGTCCTTCTCTGGGGATTTCTCTTGATTCATTTGGTTTGCATTCCTCTGCCTGCCCATTTTTTCTGTGTATAAGCAAGTTATGGCCACTGGAGTCCAGTAGGTGTTGCCTTTGTGTTCTCTAGGTGTGGTCTATCTGCATGCCCCCCACCCCCTCTGCCGGTGCCTAGGGTGGTTGGGTATGAGCGTTGCCAGCGCCAGCCCACTGTGGCTTTTGCTGTGATTTCTGCCTCTCCTCCGTGGGAGGGGCTGTCACTGAAGCCACAAGACTTAGCACCAAGGGTATAGGTGAGCACCTTTCCTCAGCTGCGGACCCAGCCTATTTCCAGACTTCTGCCGAGAACCAGCAGTCAGAGCCTGCTCGCTACAGTTCAGCGGGTTAGGCGGGGCTTTTGATGTGCTCTAAGCTGTAAGCTTTTGCCCGTCTGGAGCTTTAGCCCCGCCCTCGAGGCCAGGGCCCTTCTGCACAGGGTCGTAAACCAAGGTTTATTGGGGCGGGCGTGTTTGCTGGCTTCCGCTCAGCTGCGTACTTCCGCTCATCCAGGACTCTACCCCGCCCCCGCGTTAGGAGCCGGTTCATGCACGTATGAATGCTATCGGCGGTTTCTCCGGCCGGGTGGGGATAGTAGCGTGGGCTCAGCTGCGAGCCTCCACTTGTCTCGGGGTCCTCCCCGTTCCCGTGCTCAGAGCCTGCTCGCGCACGTATACTGGCCAACCGCGGTTTCTCCGGCCCGGAGGGGGGCGTGGGGGGCTTGTAGTGTTAGCTCAGCCGCGAGCCCCTGCCTGTCCCTGGTCCTAGCCCGGTCCCCGCGGTCAGGGCCGGCTTGCGCAGAACCTGCCCATTCCTGGCCTCCCGCTTTGTCCCCGTAAGTGGGATTAAAGGCGGGCCCGCAGCTTCCAGACCGCTCTCACGCATCCCCTCTGACCCTCTGGGCTAGACCGATCTCCCACCGGCTTGGCCTCGGCCCACGCCGACAGAACCGCGTCTCAGTGTCCTGTCACCACAAACCCTTAAGCAGCCCTCAGTAGAGTAGGAAGTGACCTAATACTTCACACTGTAGGCCTGGGAGCTCCCTCACTTGTTTCACAGCTCAAAACTGTCCAAACGCCTCTTCTAGGCTCTAGGACTGCAGGCTGGGGCTTGGTTCCTGGGACCCAGGCCCCTCCCTTTCCGCCAAACTCTCCTCCCGTCACACGGTTCTCTCCGGGCTGCTGTTTGCTCCGGGGAGCTGGGCAGCCCTCATCGCGTTTTCACTATTCCTACCAGTCTCAATGTGGCTTCTTCTGTGTTCCTTGGTTTAAGAGTTCACTTAGTTTAGTTCATAGTTGGTTTATCCAGATGATGGTTCTTTAAATTGAGTTATAATCCACTTTGCTTCTGGGAGTTGGAAGTTGGTACGTCCGCCTACTCTGTCGCCATCTTGCTTCCTCCTCAATTATTCTACTTTTGCTAAAGTAAAAACAATTTAAAGAATTAATAGCTTTAATGAAAAAGAATGTCATTTATGGACATCAAGCATGTTATTATATTTTCAGTAAGAAATGTGAATAATTAATTATTGCTTTGAAAATACCTATGCTGTACATGCCTCAGGTAAGTCCTCTCAAATCTCAAAATGCTGGCATAAATTTCCAGTGCAGGTTCTAAACAACCTTCTTGTATTATATTTTATTGAGCCTGTTTGGTTACTGTCTACATGGAATATTTTAGAACTGTCAATGCCATAATATTTCATTTGATTTCAGGATTATATGTAGATAAGAATTATTTAAATATAAATATTCTGATAACAAATATTATCTGCTTTACTTTCTAATACTTTTCTATATTATAACAAATATGCAGAAAAACTTACCATATTTCCTCATGTATAAGACACTCCCATGTATAAGACACACTTTAATTTTGGGGCCTGAAATTTAAAAAAAAATGTATTACATAAAGTTATTGAACTCAAGTTTTATTCATCATAAAATTCATATAACTCCTCATCACTTTCAAAACTTCTATCCATTAACTTGTCCTCATTTGTGCCTGATGAAGAATCACTGACTTCATATATTGCCTCATCTTCAGTTCTATCCATGGCATTTGAAATGCCACAGTTCTTAAATGACTTGATAACAATCCCTGTCTTGATATTATCCAAGGATCTTTTCACCCAGGTACAAACTTCTCCTATAATTGGTTTCTTCACTCTTTCTACTGGTGTCAAATTATCCCCAGAAGACTTCATCCATTGGTTCCATTCTCTCTTATGGCAGCTTTGAAGGGTTTTTTTAATGTTGACATCAAGTGGTTGGAGCTGGGATGTCAAGCCTCCAGATATGATGGCAAGTTCTGTTTTTTGCTTTGCAGAAATATTTTATGTGGGTTTTTTTTTATGTGTACCCTAAACTAATCAAGCACCAGTAGGGCAGGTTTGCCTAAGAGTCCACCCAGTCTCCTTCTCCAAACTTTTTCAAACCAGATCTTCATCCCATCCTTATCCATCTAACCCTTGTCATGAATGTGGACAATTACTCCTTGAGGAACGTCTTCTTTTTGAGCTGTTTTGCATTTGAAAATCAGCATAGAGGGCATTTGGTTCCATCAGCACAACAAGCTAGAACAACTGTAAAATGACTCTTTTCATGTCCAATTGTCTTCACAGTTACAGTTTCCACCCTCTTCTTATCAACAGTTCTGTTACTTGGGACATCATATTGAAGGGGGACTTTGTCCATATTTGAGATCTGGCCCAACTCAGACTGATATGTCTTCCAACATTGAATGACAAAATGATGTAATTTAAGGACCTTCTGCTCATAGCTTTCAGGCATCTTTAGGGCAAGTCTGGTGTGTGTATGCATGCTTAGTCCATTCTGCTTTATAAATCTGAAGTACCAATTATGTCCTCCTTTGAAATCAGTAACTTCTTTTTCATCAGCAATTCTTGCCTTATGCTGAATCATCATTATGGACACAGAAATTCCAATTGCCCTTTGCTCTTCAATCCATATCTTCAATTCCCTTTCTAAATCAGCCCATTTTGCTGACTTGCCTCTCATGGCCTTCTTCTGCCATGACCTTTTCAGTAGGATTTCTTCTTCCTGTAGCCAGTCTCAGATTGATTTCTCAGTTGGAGAAGGACCAAATTTACATTCTGCAGCACGATTTCCATTCACTTTTGCAAACTGGATCACTTTTAACTTGAATTTAGCACTGTACAAAATCTTCTCTGAGCCATTTTTGGGCAGAATGTGGCAAAATGTATCCTACAGTAATATACCTGTAACAAATGTGAAGCAACTAGCACAAAGACAACAAGTGTGAAAAAAGTGGAAAATGCAAGTAAAAAAATCACAATAATGAGCACAAAAACAAGCATGAAAAAGTAGTGGGAAATGCAAGTAAAAAAATTTACCACCACTGTATAAGATGCACCCAGGTTTTAGACCCAAATTGTTTTGAAAAAGGGTTCATCTTATACCTGGAGAAATATGGTATTTAAATAAACCAACATTTGAGTCAATGCATATTGCTAAATCCTTGTATGCTCATGTTATACAGTAGAAAACTGGTATTTGAGTAGCAATATAATAAGGTCCTTAAAATATATGGCAATATTAGATATGATGCATATACTTTGTGGACTTATAATTCTAACAAATTATATTTTTGATAAATCAACATAAATACTGAAGAGTATTGATGTAGGACCAAGGATCATAGTAGAATATAAACAGATTCTTTGGGTTTCTACCTCTACTCTGCCATTTACTAGCTTTGTAATCTTGATCAGTTTATTTAACCTGTTTATGTGTTGATTTTTGATATTGTAAAATGGAGATATTAATACTTACCTTATAGTACCAGTGTGCTAATTAATTGAAAATATATATATATATATGGTGCTAAAGACATCTTAACTTGTCTTATTAAGTGAATAAAAAATAAACTCAAATTTTGCTCCTTTGAATAAGAATGTGAAATAATGGAACTTTATAAACTATTTTAGTCACAGACATAAACTGAATGAAAAATAACACTTTCTCTTTTCTTGGGCCTACATCTATCCTTTGCCATTAACTTCTTGAGGAGGGATGATTGGTAAAATGTATCAGTTGCAGTTTTATTTAAACAAAGTATTCAAAATTTTTAATGAGCTCATATTATCAAAGGTGTGCCTCATACCTACACTGTAGATCTATCTGCAGGTTTACTTATGATTGCATGGATTGCCACAACATATCTCCTTATGATTTAGAAATTAACAGTTCAAATATATCTCCAGCTTTGAGAGAGAGAGAGAAGATTCTTTTATGCCCACACCCTAGACCTTTTGTGCCTATGCTGTACTTTGAGTAGGCTCCCATCGCAGTAGTTACCATGATTCCTTTCAAATAATTGTTTCCATGTATGTTATGGCTCCATTCATTCAATTCAGTTCACTTAGCAACATTCCAAAACTACCACACATTAGTGATAAAATAAATGAAAGATATTATAGTCTGCTACCCCAGTGTGACGGCAGGGTGAGGAATCAAGGAGAAACCCTTCCTGGCAGGACCGACCCTGTCACTCCTTTGGTGTCCCTTATCTATTTAAACAGGGCCAACACCTGGTTGCTACTTGGTAGGTGTTTACTAACTGAATGAATATATTGTGTTATTGTTTAGCTGCTAAATCATTGAAAGGCTCTAACAGCATCTTTAAAAAGGCTTCCTTCACTGTCATTTAAAGTCTACCAGTGCCAAGGTTTGCAGCCTTGAGAGAAATAGAAAAGCTACTTTCTCATTCTTACTCTAATTTTAGTTTAGCCTATTCTTATTCTGACCCAAATTTACTATATTTATTGGTGCTGAATTATGCCCTTGCTATACTAAGTGAAAGATTAGGTTAAAATGAAATGCATAATCCCATTTTTAAAAAATGTGTGAGCATGTCATTTATTAGTAAACATACAGGTGAATAAACCAGAAAGCTAATAGTAGCTGTCACTGTGTGTTTGCACTCAGAGTAATCTTTATTTTTTGTAATGTTTGTGGAAAGCATGTATTAATTTTATAAATAGGAAAAATAAGCTGTTTTAAAAAGAGATGTAACTTTGACTAGAAACAATGTAATTTGGATAAGGCATCTGGATTTGCATACATCTACATATAAGAGTGGTTGTTGTTTTTTTTCCTACCTTGGAGTATGGTTCCAAGGAGTCTTACTCCCTAATACATTTACCTCATGGGGGAAGGGAAAAAGTCTGTGAAGGTGTATTTGCTCCTTCTCACTAATATTTGCATTCCCCTTAATAAGTTCTGTAACGTTGAAAATGATCTGATCTTAACTTGCCAATTTCACTGTTGGTGTCAATACCTTTGACAACCTGTCCTTGACTGTCAAAAGCCACAATCTCTGTGTACTTGTGTGCTAGTGATTCAAAACAGTTGACCTCAGTTTTTGGAACTTTTAAAATAACCAGAAAAACTTTTTAATACTTTTTTTTAGCTATAGGTTATTGTTCTGTGTCCTTCTATATTCTGACATTACGAATGATGTCCTTCCCTTAGTCACACGGTTACCTTGAACGTATTTATAGATCAAGTTCAGATTCCTCTGAGAGCTCTTCAGTTTGTACTCTTCAAGTTCAATGTTTTGTATCCTCCAAACCTCCTTTTATAAGATGTTTATTCTGGCAAAGTGTTCTGTGCTAGAGAACTTTATTTTTGCATATTCTTCTTACCCTGTATATGTTTTATGCAGGTGCAAAATTTAAACATTTAAAAAGAAAATAAAAAATGAAAAATAACATTACAATGTATTGTCACATCAAAAATTTTTTCTTGTTCATATACCATCATTATGCATTACAAAAATTCTTTTTCCTCTCCTTTTCATGTTGCTTGTTCTTCCAGAAATGACATTGGCTTATTTCTCCTACTGCACTTAATTCTTTTGTGTTCCTTCTTATTAATCTCACTTGCTTTTTTCAGACATGTCATTTTTTAAATGCTTTATTTCCCTTTAGTCTGAGGTGGAATCTTATTTTTTATAAAATTGCAGCCACATCAGTGTAAATTTTGCTGTATAAACATATCTTTGCCACAATAGAACACAGTGTGTGTTCTTTCTTATTTCAGATCACTGTTGTGAAATGGACTGCTAGAACTAATGTAATCATATGCATGTTACAAGAAACCTAAAATTCTCTTTTCTTACTTCCACTCTTTCTTTTAACTAATATTCTATTGTATAATCATGTAAGTATTGGCATTAACACACTAAATAGTTATTTGATTATGTGAAGGCTTAAGTTTTTTTAGCAAATTTAACTTTGTAACATCGGAGAAAATTATTTTTAAAAGGTTGAACATGTTCACTTTTGTCAGTCTTGAGCTAATACCCCATTTTTATTGATTAAAATGATTGACATTAGTAAAAAGATGACACCATTCCAAGGCCTGTCTTGAGAGGGTTCAGAGTGCTACAATTTTATATGCATTTTATATAATCCCTTCCAAAACCTTAATCTAGTACTAAGGGACTTTAAATCAAACTAATAGTACAAATTTTAGCAATCTTTTGTACGAAGTTTCTGCAAGGACACCTATTGGTACTTAATATGCTTAATATATTGATACAGTCTTTCTTATCTAAAAGAAGTTTTTCTAACATTTCTAGATTAATTTATTGTGATTTTCCCCCCTATTCTTTATGCATTGTATTATACACAACAGACTCAAATATTTGAAAAAGGTTTATATGGAAACATAATTCATCATCTAGTACGGTGTATACATTTTCTGTTGAACTTTTTAGAAAAAATATTAGCCAAAATAACATAGACTGTTGCTCAAAACTCTACTATTTATAGCCAAAAGTAGTTTCTTTAAATAAAATACCCTTTGTAATTAAACAGAGGAAATATCAAAACTTTAGTTTGCAAACTTACTTAAATATATCTGATTACTTCAAATATATAATGTTAGTTCTCATACTACTTATACCTATCAGCATTTTATTGTGCTCAGTTAAATTTATTTTGTCATTATCAAAATGAGACGTTTTCTAGAAGTGCTACTGTGAATAAGACATGTGAGATGAAATACCTGATGCCTAAGACTCCCAAAATTGCTTGATGCAACTATGTGGGGTTTCTCTCAGGACTAGCTTAACCTTCGCATGGTTTTTTTATATGTTTTTTTTTTATTGACTTTTAGAGAGAGAGAAAGGAAGATATATATAGAGAAAAAGAGATAGATATAGGATCTGTTCCTGTGTGTAATTCTTGCAGTCTTGACTTCCAATTTACAATTATGACAAACAAAAGCAAAACTTTCCATATCTGGTGTGAATACAAAACATGAGTTTAAGTAAACTGGTAAGCTACTTTGTTTTTCACTCATGAAATTAAATGAATTTTAAAGGACATTTGTTTATAGAAGAATAAATGCAAACAATGAATGAAAATGGAGAGATATCTTATCAATAAGTCAAGTAAATATATAGGCTTATATTCTGCCAATGAATGTGTAAGCAAGATGTACTATAAAGGTAATCGAGGGTCATGTAATTAGGACTTAACTGTTATGGTAGTAATTCAGCTTTATCCAATCAGAAATATTTACCAAATATATTAAACAATTCTTCACAGGTTCATGTCATACATTAATAATTTTTTAAAAAAATTAGGGCCCTGGCCAGTGGCTCAGTGGATAGAGCAGCAGTCTTGCATTTGGATGTCCCGGAATTAATTCCTGGTCAGGGAACACAGGAGAAGTGACCATCCACTTCTTCCCCTACTTATCTCCCTCTTATCCTCCAGCAGCCAGAGGCTCCATTATTTCCATCATGGTCCCAGGCACAGAGGATAGTTCGGTTCATTCGAGCTTTGGCCCCAAACAGGGTTGTCTGGTGAATCTCAATTAGGGTGCATGTGGGAGTCTGTCTCACTACCTCCCCTCCTCTCACTTAAAAATAAATAAAATAATCATAAATCAGTAATTAAAAATTTTGAATTTTATTTTATTTATGTGGGAAATATTTTATTAGTCTTTTAAAGCAACAGTGTCAAAATTTCTGATGGTGCCATAGTAACTAAAACCAACACTTTTGTTTATTTTTACTAGGCTATGTAAAAATGACTGTACATAGCACATTGATTTTAAATTCAATATATAATATAAATACTTATAAAACAGATAAACTACATAGCAATTATGTTGTAACAAAATAATATAAGTCATGTAAATTCTTTTTAATTTAAATTCCACTAGTAGTACATTTATTATATAGAGAAGATAAATTTAATAAAGATTAAAGGGCTAGTAAAATACACATTTTTTTAAATTGTAGTAAACTGTTATTAAGATGGTAATAAAATATGCAGTAAATTACTTAGCAAGGTGTTGGACTTTAACAAATGCCAAATAATTTTTAATTAAAAAAATTTAAAAACTTAGTTAAAGCTTTTTTTATTGGTACCCTACATATCCAATGAATTAAGTATTTATTATTAAATTTCTACATATTTTTAAATAATAATGATAATAATAAATAAATGACCTCTGTGAATGAGCTTTTAGTTTTGCAAAGTATAATTTTCCCTGTGCTTATAAATAAGATCAAAGAAAACCTAAACTCACACAGTTCAAAGGTCAAGCAATAGTCTGAATAATAAAATTAATAAAATAGGTGCTGCAGAAAATTAAAGGACTATATAAAATATTAACCTTTTTAATGGAGATCTTTTCTCTAGTGTGATTTAAGTTCAGATAATATATTTATGGTTTATATATTCTATAACTATTCAATGGTTGAAAAAAAATAAACTACGGGCTCTATTGCTTTCATTAGAATGCGTTAAGATGTGTCATTTCTGATGCTTTCGTTATAGGAGGGAATGGTTTTTCATTTTTATTTATGTGATAAATTTAATATAAAGAGTAATTTTTCTACTACCTGCTGAATAAACTAAAGTATACATGTGTCCAATTTGATCACTTTCTTCCATAATCAGCATTTAGCAAAAGCCAAGAAACTTTTATTCCTAACTCATTTTTTTTTTTTTTGTCATGGATATCAATTCTTGTCAGTATCTATCATTAAAACATTATGTCATGGTGGACTTGTTTTTAATGAATTAAACTATAACTTATTTTTTATTAATTAAATTTTAGATGGATGTCTTCATTTCTCATTGCTGATAAGATTTGATGGATAGTAAAATTCTTAATGAGTTTCAGAAGTCACTGTTGTTTTTACAACAAAGAGAAAATTTACCAGACTTTTCTTAAGATACATTTTTCTTTGGTATAATATATATTTAAATTCACCCAATTTATAATAAATACTATTTATTATAACCAAATGGTTCTGTATAAAAACTATTTTCCTCAGAGTTTGGTCTGTACACGTACAGTGTAAAACACCATAGTTAAGAATCCTAGTGACCAGCATTTATACTGACCCAACTCCTTTCTCTATTCCTAAGGTGTGATTTATGCCTTTGCAGAGATTCTTTCTTATTTTTTTGAAAATTAATTTTAATTTTACTTTATTGGGGTAATACTGTTTAGCATATTTATACATATTTTAGGTGCCCAATTCTACAACACATCTCTGTACAATATATTGTGTGTTTACCCTCCCAGCTCAAGTCTTCATCCATCACCATTTATTCCCCTTATACCTTTTCCCACCTACCCCCATACTCAAGCATCATCATACTGTTGTCTGTGTCTATGAATATTCTTTGTACTTTTTTTGCTCTATCCTCTGCCTCCCTCATCCAACAACACTCCCTTCAAGAAATTTTTAAAAGGACTCTTGTAGAACAAAGCACATTAGCAGGCATTTTCTTTTCTCTCAAAATAAGATAAACCTTACAGCCATTTGGGTAGATTTTCTTCCCCAAAAAAGATTGACAAAAAGGTTTTTGAGGAGATTGAAAAATTAAAATGAAAAGTTTTTATAATTAATTAGCTAGGTTTTGATTGTATTCTTGATTTATTATTGGCAAACCATGGACACTGAATTAGTAGGTCACCGAGTCACTCTAACATACACATCTGCTGCATCATTAAATCATGTAACTCTCGAAGCAAAAACAAAAATGTTGATTGTGAGCAAACTTGTCAAACCTTAATGTTCTTTGTCTGTAATGTCTTTTACCATGTTCTTTAGACAGGAAGGAAAATCAAATGTTATTTGATTGAGAGTGGAATATATTCATACAAGATCTATAATGCAATATTCATCTTTTTTGTATAAAAGGAAGTGCAATAAAATACTGAAACATAATAGAAATTCAGATTTTTTTATTCTTCATTTAAATTATTCAAAATATTCAATGTGCACTAAGATAGTGACATTCTATTTGTTATCATTTGTCCATCCTGATTCAAAAATCTCAAAGATAATATACAAATTTAGATCTGGGCCTCTTACCTCTAGCCTACAGAGAAGCTTACTGAACAAAAAATTATACAAATTGATGAGTCTAATAATCTGATGATCTTCTTCATTTTCTTTTTCTTTCTTTTTACTTTTTAAAAAAAATGTGTGTGTGTGTGTTGTTTGTGTGTGTGTGTATTTGTTTTGGTTCGTGTACAAAAATATGATAATAGGACTTCTTAGGATGACTATAAACACTGTAGTTGTGTTGTGCACATACTCTCTATTCAGTTTAGGTGTACATTTTCTGGTTTGTTCCCTTATAGACGATTAAGTCTCAGGGTTAGAGGAAAAACCATGTGTACAGGTTACCTGAAGCTTAGTTTCTTTCTATACCACTATCAAATGGGTTTTAACACTGTGTTTGAATAACTCTAAGGAAAGAAAGTCATCTTTCCTCTAAAAAACCCTAGATTTTCTTAGGCTTGCTCAGATGAAAAGATTTGTTTTATTGAAACACAGAATAAAAATTCATCTGATTATCATCACACTCTTATACCATTCAATATCATACAGAAAAAGTCTAATATTTAATCTACATCACAACACTTAAAATATTTGATGACATTGCTTTTCTCCTAGTGCCTATCTCCTCCTTCTGATGTTGTTCTAAGTTCCTACACTGTTCAGATTGTTTTCTCAGATGTGTCTCCTGATACATTCTCTGTGTCTTTCCTTTCTCACTCAGAGTTGTGCACAGTAACCTCAATGGTTCAATGCAGAAGAGAAGCCAATCTATCAACTTTATTGTTGCCTCTGCTACCCAACCACATTCCTGTTGGGCTTCCTGTACCAAGTATTTCCTATACCAAGTACACACCCATGAAAACTCCCTGCTGCAAAGTTCTGTTTGCTAAATTTAGTAAACTAACACAGATTCATGGCAATGTGTATTGTAACTGAATTCTGAAAAAATTTCTATCTAAGGACATTACTCTAATTTTAGAAAAAATATTAAATATAAATTAAATATTTGAAAAAAGAAACAGATAATACAGCTTGAGATCTACTTCCCAATTGGTAGACTTTTGGATATGATCTAAAGCAGAATTTGTAGGAATTTTAATAATTTTATTTTTCAGTTATTTTATTCTTATTTTCACAAATATTTTTCCTTTGGGCTGGTAATATACACTGTCTGCATGAGTCACCAAAACTTCCAAAGTATCCAGCTATTATCTTCTTTTGGCTTTGACTTACACCATTGAAAGAGAAGATGGTTTCAGAATTCCAAGGTCATATTGCTTTCAGAGTGCTCAGAAGAAAAAAAAATGCATACAAAATATAGTATTACATTTGCCATTGTCACTCATTAAAAGAAAAAAAAATTGCCCTTTCACTTCAACAAAATAGTTATATCTATTAAAATAGCTTGGAATTTACTGAAGTAACAACACTCAGAATGTACTAATGAGGCTTTCCTCTGGCTTTAAACCTGTTAACACTTCTCTCTAGTCTAAATTTGAAGAGAAACCAACAAAAATTCCTAACAGTAGTCAGGAATTATTTTGAAGAGCTTACACATTACAAGTCCATTCTCATAATATCTAATTTTTTGAAAAGATAAGTACTGTGTAATTTCATTTGAATTAATTTACAAACTCCCAATACAGTGAGAACAATTTTTTATTTATACTTTTATACTATGTCTTTTAGAATCAAAAGGTGAAATGTGAGTTATGATTCTTTCACTTCTCTTAGTTTTTCCTATTAGTATATATCTCTTATTTTTCATGTCTCTATTTTATTTCCTTTGTATTCTTATCTATCTGTCTTTGAGATAATATGTCCTTCATTCTTCAAAGTTGAAAGAGGGTGGGAGAGAAATGGAAGGAGGATTCTGAAGAGAGACAGAAAAGGATAAGGAAATGTAAGATAGCAGCAGTCAGCAAGTGATAGACCATTTCGTTGGAAAACAATCTGACAGTTGTTACACTTTGAATACTACCTAATCAATTATAGGAGAATTTATTTATGTGTGGTGGGAAATTGTGTGCTGTGGACTTTACCCATGAAGAGATTGCATTTATCATAATATGGGCAGAATTACAAGTGTGACAATGTAGAGAAGGTGGTAAATGAATCTGAAATATTTTCTAGAACAGATGGATTTTTGAGAGGCATTTTGGCAGATACTGTTTCCATTATAAACACTCACGTGAGCTTTTTGTTCATTGCACAGCGATTTTCATTTAAATAAAGCACAGTTGTGAGATAAGGGTAAGAGACAGAAGGTGAAAATAATGGAGGGGGAACTGAGTTTTGTTCAGTATGAAGGGTATCTCTAATCAGAATGCTAATTCTTTTTAACAATTTCATTTCCAATTTTATTTATTTTTTGACAGAGAGAGACAGAGAGAAACAGATAGCAACAGACATTCAGGAAGGGATAGAGATGAGAAGCATCAATTCTTCGTTGCAGAACCTTAGTTATTCATTGATTGCTTTCTCATATGTGCCTTGATCAGAGGGCTACAGAAGAGTGAATGACCTCCCTTGCTCAAGCCAGCAACCTTGGATTTCAAACCAGCAGTCTTTGGACTCAAGCCAGCAACCCTGCACTCAAGCCGGTAAGCCTGTGCTCAAGCCAGATGAGCCTGAGCTCAAGCCAGTGACCTCAGGGTTTTGAACCTCGGTCCTCTACATCCCAGTCTGATGCTCTATCCACTGCTCCACTGCCTGGTGAGGCTAACTTCCAAAATTTATTTAGCTTTCCTGTTTCAAATATTTAATCTCAAATATTATATTTGGCTTTACACAATTTCATCAATTTCTCTCATTCACATATTTGCATCAAAATTTTTATCTATTAATACCATATAGGTGGCTAACAAGTTATGAATATCTTCTGAGCAATGTTAATTCTTCTAACAGTGAAGAATTCTTCTTTCAGATACCATATTTTGTTCTATTTTCATAAGCTTATTCCATTCACAAAGAAAAGTAGATATGCATTTGGCTTTGTTTATGCATCCATAACATTCTTACTATTTTAAAATTGAAATCTGTTCAGTCTCTGGGGATAAAATTTTAAAAAAGTATGATGTAATAGTTTGCATATTGAAATATATTACACTTCCAAAGCTGACACCAAATTAGAGTGAGAAGAATTGTACTAGTAATCTGAACCCATGGGCAAGTCTTATCTCTCAGAAATAACATATTTTCCACATTTTAGCAATATTTAGTGGCATCCTGAAACTCCTTAACTCTCTTAACCACTTTCATTGGCCATACAGAGCTCAAATGCACAAAGCAAAAATATTTATGTTTCTGTAAAGTTAAAATAAGATTTTTTTCAAGGCTATAAAGTAATTCATACCCTCTGGCTGATTTTGTCATGCCAAATGTTCTCTAACAAGAAAGGAAACAGTTGCTATGAACTACTTACTCTCCTTTCTCTGCAAAATGTAATGAACCTGAAACCAGCTCTAGAGTTTCACATCAACTTTGGCTAACCGGACACAACTTTATTCTATAACAGCTGTACAATGTGACATATGCCAAAGTAAATAACTGTCATAGTTAAGTCAGCACCTCCACAATTTTGTAGAAAACCAAACCCATTTGTTTATTTTCATTGCAGTTGAAAAACACTGACACATGAAAGCAAGTTGATCAAGTCTATTCCAAATTGCAGAGTGAAATTTAAAGTGTTAGGAAAGTGATGAAAACAAATGAACTGCCTAAAATACATGTCTTGTCTTTGATTTTTTTTCCAATGCAGTCTTCTTTTTTAGTCTTTTAAGGTAGGAATGATTTATTTTCTTTAATGTTCAGATGATTGAAGAAAAGCCTCTTTTCTATTCATCAATCTAGACAATAATTTTCTATAGAAAAGAACAAAAACACATTTTAAGAATAGATACCAAAAAGGTCAATTAAAAATATGAAACTGAGTATGTGAAGGTACATTAAGGGATACCTTGGTAATGCTGTTTACAGGTTGGCCCCATATTACAGATCAGTAAATTGGTGTACATACATAATTACACTTTTTATTCTTCAAGTTATTACAACTCAGTCTGAACAAGAATTTTGCAAATAAAAAGTAGTCAGAAGCCTGCAAAATTCTTAGAATTCTTAGAATAGATCATTGAATCAAAATGCAATATATATATATATATATATATATATTTCTAAATATTAAAATTGTGGCATATAGGAACATAGACATTCATAAAAATACATAAATAAATAATTATGGACATACTAAAATTGCAATGATCTTACTTTATAGTTTATTACAGTACAAGTTAAGGTTTGAAAATCAAGAATTATATCCTTAATATCACAAATCAACAGACATATGGGAATGGGAATTTAGGAAAAATGGGGAATAAATTATGAACACTAGCATTTATTTCCTTGTAAGATTCCTTGTGTTAAGGAATCTTAACATAAAAAAATTTTTAAATTAATTTTAATGGGGTGACATTAATAAATCAGGGTACATATGTTCAAAGAAAACATCTCCAGGTTATCTTATCATTCAATTATGTTGCATACCCATCACCCAAAGTTAAATTGTCCTCTGTCACCTTCTATCTGGGTTTCTTTCTGCCCCTCCCCTACCCCTCTCTCACCCTCTCCTCCCTTCCCCCACCCCATAACCACCACACTCTCGTCCATGTCTCATAGTCTCACTTTTATGACCCACCTATGTATGAAATCATGCTGTTCTCAGTTTTTTTCTGTTTTACTTATTTCACTCCGTATAATGTTATCAAGGTCCATCCATTTTGTTGTAAATGATCCGATGTCATCATTTCTTATGGCTGAGTAGTATTCCATAGTATATATGTACCAAAGCTTTTTAATCCACTCGTCCTCTGACGGACACTTGGGCTGTTTCCAGATCTTCGCTATTGTGAACAATGCTGCCACAAACATGGGGACGCATTTCTTCTTTTTGATATAACATAAGAAATTTAAGTCAAACATATGGGTGCCAACTTTGGAAGAATGTATTTGGAATTAGGCATATGATGCTTGTTAATAGTAATAAGGCTTGTTAATACAAATCTCTGCAGATGCCATGGGAAAAAAGTCTTCTATGCACAGGTGTGGAAAATAATAAATATATTCCTCTGTGTGTTCGTTTAGATTAAGTAATGCCTTTTACTTTCCCTGTAAAGTATTTTAGATTGCAAGACACAGTGATTTTCAAAGGGTGTGCCACAAGAAATTTTAAAACATGCAATACCTGACTATTTAGTCAGAGGTACTGACCTTTTTTCCTTTGATTGTCAAATTAAAAAAAAAAAATAATAGCCAAAAGAATAATAGCGTCCAGTATTAATGAATCAAAATTATACCTATTTTTTTTCAGATGGTCAAAAAATATATTTTTTGCTGTGCTGAAAAAGTTAGTCGTTTATGTGTCCCATGAGATGAAAAAGGTTAAAAATCACTGATCTAGAACAACTTACCACATCCAGCCTTCAGTTTACTCAACATCAAGCCAAATTATTTTTGCTTTTAACTGAAGGACAAAAAATGGGAGGGGACAAATGAAAGTAACTAAAATACTAATAGTGAATGCAAGTTTGAACATTAGGATTGGTATGGAAAGGAAAAAAAGATGTAACTTAATAGCATTCACTATTCAGTTATCTAACTATATCTTTTATTCAGGATACCAACTGTCTCTCCTGAAAGAAAAATAATATTTAAAATCAAATATGATACTATTTATGACATTAATAAGAGAAATGGCTGTAACAGTTATATGATAAATGTAATAACAAAATAAATAAAATGTTCTTTCCAAAGAATGGTGCATTGCAGAAAAATTCATCTGTTTTTCCTGGCTTACATTTATGCTAATAAAGAAAGGTAGTATTAGTGATGTCTCTCTTAATATACCATAACTCTGAGTTTTGAATGTAATGGGAACATATTTGCATCCCTTCATATGTGCTATCAACTAAACTTAACAATTCTCTATGTACCTGCTCCCAGGAAAAGTTCAACAGCAGACAGTTATTTGTTTTATGTTCATACGACCCCTAAATGAATCATGGAATTTGTTCATTTGCTGTTTTTAAGGGAGATGTAACTACTTGAAAATACTCTGCAGGGTGATATTTCTGTCTCTATGGGTGCAGCCCACAGTCTAGTGAATAATATTGGATTTTGGTATCCATTACCACATCATAAATAGCTGTCTGCATCAATACTGAAATAAAACCATTTAGAAAATGTTGACCTTAAGTAAATAAAAGTTGTACACATTTCAGAAGAGAAATTCATTTCTAATATATGCACATATTAAATTTTTCTTCCTCACTGCCTCCAAAGTGTGTTAGGCTATCCCTCCATCTGTGTTTCTATCTATCATCTATCTATCTATCTATCATCTATCTATCTATCTATCTATCTATCTATCTATCTATCTATCATCTATCTATCTATTTATCTAATCCTCAGTGGTCAAAGTCAAGTATGTTAACTAGCTCTTCAGAATTACAACAGCCATGCCCTGGCTTGTTTGCTCAGTAGGTTGAGCATTTGCCAGTCATGCTGAAATCCTTGGTCCAATTTCTGGTCAGGGCACACATAAGAAATGGCTATTTACTTATTGTTCCCTCTTTCTCTTCCCCTCCTGTATCCAGTGGCTCAACTGGTTTGACAGTCATCCCTGGCTATTTCTTTGGTCCTAGCACCAAACTTAGGTTCTGAGGCTATCTTGGTTGACTAAGCATCTGCCCCAGAAGGGAGGTTGCCAGGTGGATCCCAGTTGGGTGCATGCGGAAGTTTGTCTCACTATTTTCCATCCTCTTACTTAAAAAGAAAAATTACAATGTCAATTATTTCAAAAATGTTTTAGTAACATTTTAAACAAAGATAAATAATATTTTTTAAGTCAATGCACCAAAAATGATGTTCCAATTCATCCAATTTAAGGATTTTTACTTAATGCATTTCAGCTCTCATGTAGAGCTCTCTAGTTAAAATATATTTTTCCCAATGATATGACCAAAGAATATCAATTATAAGTAACAATTAAAGTTTTTAACATTTAAGCATAAAAATCTCAAAATGGAAAATAAAATATATTACAGATATATATAACTTATTATCATTGATCATTGCAGGGACTACTAGAAATAAGTGTTAAATTTGTTTGAAGAAATATCTCAGCAGTTAGATCTTTTATTGTTTTTTGGAACTTGTAGATTTTAGATCCTCTTGTAAATCTTGTAGATTTAGGTTCATACAGCCCATTTCTTAGTCATAAGATTGTTCCAGATCTTTGACAACAGAAGCAGGAAAAAATTACTAAAATCTTTCATCTTTCTTAGAAAATAATTAGCATTTTATCATCCATTAAGGTCACAGATGCTAAGCTTGTGAGCCAAAATAATTGTATGATTGCAACTCATAATCTATTCTGAAGGCTTCTAGTCAGTGAATAACATTCACCTGTACAATAAGCTCCTTAGGTCCCCAAGCTCTGCAAAATTTCTTTCCTGCAGGAGCTAACCTGCTTGGCAAAACATTTAGGTAAGACTGCAGTGGTTGGCGAGTTTCCAAATCTCTGGTCTTCCACTTTTCTGGAATACCAGAAAACATTTATTTTGAATAAGAACATCTGGCCCTGAAAGTGGCCATAATATGTAAGCCAAATACATAGTCAGAAAGGGTCATTAACACAAGCTGTAGATCCTAGTGGTCACTCAGGAATATTCAGCATTACTTATGGGTGTATAGCTAATCATTAATTGCATGTGATTATAATTGCCTATGCTACATGGTTCCAAAGGTTTGAACATGAGACAGGTTTGGACGTTGTAAAACTATGTTAGAATGCTAATCCTTCCATGGGGTACCACATTTCTACATGGTAGCCTTCCTTAAAATGTCATCCTTTTATGCCATTTTCTCTTAAAAAATAAATTTGGAAAAGAAATTATTTTTTATATTTTAATTATTATCTTAAAAAGTTCGCAAAGGGTACTTTCCTCATTCTTGGCAGTTATAGTTTATTGTTTGATATCCAAGTTAAAAATGTAAAATTGATTTCCCGGGTGAAGCAAGTTTTAGCCAACCATCTGCTTAGGAGAGGGAAAGGCAAACAAAGCTCATTCTTTTCTGCTGCTTCTTCTCACTGCTGTTAGATGGCTATTGGGAACCTTAAAATAGGTTTGCCAGGTTTAACTTTTCAGGTAATGGAGTAGGCATATGTATCTACCAGAGATTTGGGGCAGGGTGTGTTGTACTTAGACCAGTGGGACTAACTCATTTATTAGGTACTGACGCTGATGAATGCCATAGATGGGAACACAGATGTCACCACTGTGTCCTGCTTTCCATCTCACATTTATGATTCAACAATAAAAAAAAAGGGGGATGATCTTGACTATATAGATCACCTGGGAATCTAGGTCTAGACTTAAGTGTTATTATAATACCTGTATTGCTTAATCCAGTGGATAACACATTTTAGGATGGATATGTTTAAGAAAACTAGTTTTGAGCTGACTACAATTTCAAGGAATTTCTAGGGAAAAAGAGAGCATTTCTGGGGCTGAAAAATTTGTGATGATGTCCAGATGCAGAAAATGTTGGAAAACTTACGGTTCATTATGATCCCAATAGTGGAAGAACATTTCTGGCAATACAGAGTCTGTCTGCCTTTGCAAAATATATTTTTCAAAACTAAAAACAATCAGTGCAATACCTAACTAAATATTTAAGCCTGATAAATAAAGCTAAGTTTTAAAATACAGCAAAAATTTACATAATGTTTTTTAAAAGAAAACATGGAATTCACAGAAAAAAAGCATAATGTTCAAACTGTTTTGCATTGATATACAATAAATATAATATATATATAACAAGCTTTGTATTTATTTTCTGATATTTTCCTTGCTTCCTGGCCTCTTTTCATCAGTTTCTGTAGTATTAAAAGATTAAATCTCTCTGTTTCTACCCAGTGCAGTCACACCTGTACTCATCCTCATTTTAATCTCTTCCCCTCTCTCCCTGACTTCCCATTCTATTTCTTTCTGTCTTCCTTCCATTATATCACCTAATCCTCACATATAAAAGATTTCTATACTGTCTGCTTTACTGCACAGAATCTCTTAAATATGTTTCTATAAATTTTGAAATAGGAAGATTATTTTTGCTTGTATGTCAGTACAGAATATTTTTTCCCTAGAGAACCTCAAAGGATAAAATTTATAAAGTGAAACACAAATGCTAATGTCAAAGCAGGAAAATGTTTGCTATTTAATGCCATTTAATTTCAACCAATTTAGTGATTCAGTGTGCAAGACCTCCATAATTATAATTTGTAAATGAAGAAAAGAAAAAAAGAGAGAAAGAAGAAAAGTATGGATCTTTGTGATTATTCAAAACTCAAATCACTTCAACAATCATAGGATGTATCCAAAAGTTTAAAGTAGGTTCTAGTGTTTAACTAAAGTAAAACAAATTAAAACCACTATTTACAATTATGTTTTCCTCTTTCAAGGGTTTTAAAGAACATAAGCCAAAACTTGCATATATGTTTTCTATGATATTCATTATTTAATCTTATTTATCGCCTGTGTATGCTAATGCATATCTTGAAAAAGAGTTCTTTTTTGTTACCTTTACCAACATTTTAAAATCTTTAGTTCCTCTCAAGAAAATGATAAATGTGGACAATTTGCAACTAGCCATCCCCTGGTTCTTGCTGCTTCTCTGTCCTTCAGAAGTAACCCCTGCCAAGAAAGGCTGTTAAAACTCTGGATAGTTTCATTTAAACTTTGTTTAAAGGCTGAATTGTGTGTCTTAATTACATAGTTCACCATATCCTAGTGAACCCGACATTATTTTCTTTAACAATGTTTAAAATATAGAAATATGACAGACTACTTAGGTAAAATTTTATTAAATAAGTACCTGTAATTTAAGCATGTTAAAGGAGTCATTGGAGGGACTATGTGATTTAGTGGATACAGAAGTGTTCTGTTTTATTAGAGATTGTCAGGAATCTCAGGAATACAAAAACGTATGGATTGCAGTTTCTCATATTTAATGCTCAATTTATTAAATCTTTAAAATTAAAAATTAGCAATGACCATAAGTTGTATTTCTAATACTTTAGAATGAAATAGAAAGAAAACAATTTTTCCATCAGTGCTGCAGATCCTATTATAAGGTATTTTAGATGTGATTGGTTGAAATGTTTTAAATTATGTTATTACCCACACAGAAATTACACTTGCAGCAATAGTATTAGAATACCAAAATTCTCTCCATGGCTATGATTATATGAATGCTGCCCAAGGGCAGGCCACGATTGGCTCCCCTCTGCTGTGGTGTTATAGAAAAAGTTTAGACTACGAAAGACGGCCTCTCTATTAGTGAATCCAAACCCGCATTCTTTATTGAACACAGTATTTAGCATGCAAGAGTGAGCATAGATTAAAAGAAAGAGATTTTGTTGGGGAGCATTCTAAGTGTAATCTTGGGAAGTGTTTTTCTCTCCCAGATATGTTTATGCTTAAGCATATTTAATGCTGCTTTTTTCATTTCACTGTTAGTATTGCTAGCACTTTAAACATTGAGAAGTTTGCCTTCTGAAGAGAAATTATGAAAGTCGTTTAATTGGTGGAAAAGATTTTCCTCTAATGCTTCTTAAAGTGTTGTCTTAGGGCTTTAAGTGGGATCTGTGCCTTGTTTCTGAGATGAGCACAGACTTTGCTTTAGTGAGGCATTGCTTTTCCTTAGCTGCCTCTTCGGTGCTTCATTCTAAACCACAATGTACAATTTTGTTGAATATGAAAAAAAGACATTCTCCTGTAGCTAAGTTTTATATGTATTCTAAACAAAAGGTTGACAATATTAGCTGAAATGTATAATAAGAATTTATAACTTCCTGGTATTTATAGATATAATATATATGTATTTTTCTGTCAATGCTTAAGTTATTTGTTTGCTTTCATTTTATTTTTACACTGGTCCAGGCACTGGTGATACAGTGGTAATTAAAACCACATGATCCTCCTCAGACAGTGTAAATTCTAAGTAAACCAGAGATTACAGATATAACTTGGGTTTAAGATCTAAACTATGATGCTAACTTGACCAATTACTACCGTGTGAAGATGAATATATATTGTAAATTCTTTGAATCACTTTATTCTCATCGGTGAATAAAAGATAATAATCACACTTTGAAACTAATGTTACATAATTAAAGTGAGGAACCTAAAATAGAACTCAATTTCTAGGAAGTATACAGTAAATATTTTGTCAGCTGTGCTTGATATGTGCTAAGATTCTAATAGAGCAACAATTTGGATGTTGACTGTGTACGTCACAAATATCATCTCCAACTTCACAGCAGTCCTGGAAAGTGTACAGTCATCCTGTTTTACAGCTGAAGAATCTGGGGCTTAGGGCAAGAATCTAATTAAACCTCGCCTTAGTCTCACAGCTGCTACTTGTCAGAACAAAGACTTGAACCATGTTCATCGGATGCCAAAGCCCATGTGTTTCTACAGCATTAATCTTATACTTTACCCAAGGCTTGTACTGCTTGGAGCAGACATTCCTCTTTTTTTTCCCTACTTGAGTAAGAAACAAATTATGCCTTTTCCTATTCCCTAATCTGCATTCTGAAACGAGCAAGACAATCAGCTGGCTTCCTCCTAAAACAGCTCTCTGGCTACATAACCTTGGAGCAGATTTTGACCTTCCCCTATTAAAATAATCTTTCTCTGGCATCACTTCCTCCTTAAACTCATTCCATTCCAGACCTATCCCCTCCATGTAAGGTCTCCATATCTTTTATCTTCCAAACTGGAACATTTGGAGGAGTAAAAGGGGGAACTAAGAATAATTGCTCTGTGTTTACAGTTGTAATCAAGCTCTATGCTGGAGAAACTAAGATGTATGGTCACACTGTTTATAAGAGTCCAAGGTTGAAACTGTACATAAGATTAGGAGAGTACTAAGCATAAACAAAATAAACATTCTTTCCCTTTATATAGAGATACATAAACATTGCCCCCTTAAGGTGAGAGTAAAGATAATATATTATTAATGCAGCTTCAGCCCCCATGCAGTCACTTGCTACAGCTGTGTTCTATCCACTTCCATCTTTCTCCTTCAGACCAAAGGGAGTTGACTAACTGGCATCTTCTCCTTATAACAGAAAAATAATCTATTTTCTGCTCAGGGAATCTATGGATAAAAACATTGTATTTCCTCTTACAAATCTTTTAGTCAGTACCCAAACACACAACCTATGTATTTGGGAGGAAAAGCATGGCATAGACCAATTTGTTCAATTAGAGCTAAGTATCTCTGCAAAGAAAGAGGCTTTTAAAACTGTAATGCAGATATTGCTATCATGGAAACCACCAGTTTTCACAGTTTCTTCCTGCAACCAACAACTGGGAAACTGACTGCCAGGTGGAATCTTTTATAAAGGAATAACAAAAAAGAAGTGGAAAGATGATAATCAGAGTGGTTAGTGGGTAATTGAACCTGGAGTGGTGGTGGAGGGTGGTAGCGGTGAAAGGAAAAAGTGAATAGAAATGAGACACAAAACAGCTATTATGATTTTTCTCAGATTTTACTGAGGTGAAGATCTGTTTAAGAGCAGTGAATTTGTTAGTCAATTTTCCATCTTTACCAGGTATCTGTGATGAATGCAAATATAGTTGATGTCTTTTAAAATATTTTTTTGTAAAAACATACTACTTAAACAGCATACAAACTATGAATAGATAGAAAGGGTATGGACTATAAACCTGGTTTATAATATAGTGGTTATAAGTAGGATTGTTTTAACAATTTATCTGAAAATTACAAAAACCTCATAATTGACAGTAAATATATCTTAATCAGATAGAAACTTAAATCAACTCAAAATAGGAAAAAAAAGATGTTTGAAAAGAGGGTGAAGAGAGGAATGCAAGTAAAAATATTGAGATTCTTTAGTTTTCAAAAATAAACTTATTAAAGCTACATAAACCAATTATAAAATTTACAATTACATTTTGAATTTCAGTGATGTATTTAAACAAAATGATTTGTGTCCTGGCCAATAATTTCATTTACTTTTGTTGTCTTTCTCTCATCTCTCTATTTTTGCTTGCTTTGTATCTTTTTCTATTCATTCATAGTTTTGACATCATCAACCTCTTTCTGAACTTAATTTCTTTAGAAGAATCTTATCTCTTTTTCTTCTTTATTGACTGTCTACATAATTATCCCACTATTCTTCTATTACTAGGATCCCTCTCTTAGTGGTTCAATTTATCAGAAAATCTGACAGCAAAACCAAAACTTTTTATTTTTAGAAATGTTGCACTCTGTTATCTAAAATTCCCACCTAACTATAATTTCTTTTCTTTATGATTTAAAATATCAGCAGCTCCTGTCTTCAGATGATTCCTAACACTTCACTGAAACAACATCAGTTGTTCTTTTTATTTATCAAAATTAAGGCAGGCATAAGTAGTGCCTCTATTTACTTCTAATTTCAGTGAAATAAAATAGACTTCAAGGCAGTATTAAATTTTATCAGATATTTTACTTTTACATAACTGAGCCATCTAGCAGTTTTCAAGATAGTTAATGTATCCATAAGTGCTGAAAGCTACAAACTTAGTTAGAAAAAGCATTTTCCATGTTGTAGATTTTGCAGAATATCTGCCTTTATCTTTCTTCCTTCAATCATTTTTGTTTAACACTAGCTTGAAAAACAATATACCTTCTAAACTTTTGCCTATTCATTTTGTTCCAAATTTTCCTTCTATTACCCTAGCCTACTAGTTATCAAAGTAAGGGCTGAAGGATCTGTCCAATTTGCTCAGTGGATAGAGTATCAACCAGCAAATGTTCCAGGTTCATTCTTGGTAAGGGCACACAAGAGAAGTAACCATCTGATTCTCTCCCTCTCCTTTGCCCCCTTTTTTCCTTTTTCCTCTCCCACAGTCAGCGGTGCAATTGGCCAAAGCATGTTCCTGAGTGCTGAGGATAGCTTGATTGGTCAATCTGTGTCAGCCTCAGGAACTAAAAGTAGTTCAGTTGATTTGAGCAGCAGCCTCAGATAGGGGTTGCTGGGTGGATCTCAGTCCAGGCACATGTGGGAGTCTGTCTCACTATTTCTCCTCCTCTCACTTGAAAAAGGAAAAAAAAATAAAATAAAATAAAGGCTGGGTATTCTTAGGGGTCTGGAAGATTAAAACTATTCTTACAATTACAAAGACATCCTTTGCCTTCCCACTATCATTCTCTCAAGTGTAGAAATGTGTTTGCCAAAAATGACATCATATGTTTTGGCTCTATGCTCTAATCGCTAATCAAAGAGGTATGCTTGGCATTCCTGTGTTGTAAACATTTCTCTTTTACTTCTAATATGGTAAATACTGATAAATATAAACCTCATAAACAAAATCTCCTTAGGACCCTCAGTATTTTTTAAGAGTGTCAAGGGCTCCTAAGACACACAAAAAAATATATTTGGAAACTGCTGCTATAGTCCAGTCATGGGTAGTTTTTTCCCAAGTTGCAATGAATAGTCTAAATATATATACTTTGTGTAGGATTACAAGTTGATTTTGCTTCTTTTTCATACTTGGTGAAATTATAATTGTGTATCTTATATTGAAGTGATTCTACCAGCTGTTTCTATGATAATTTCTCATTTTCTCTCACATCTTTTTCATCTTTTATAACTCTAGAAACACTTTTGCTTTAGAACAGTGTGCTTTGTTTGTTAAACAGTGTTTAGAGGGAGAGATACTCATGTATATTTCATTAAAGGATATTAATAGTAGCATGATTTTAGTAAATTGTTATCATGTCTTTATAAAGTAAATCACATTAAGTCATGAAAGTTGATCTAAAATATGTAAAGATATACTATAGATTAACTTAAACTTATGTCACTGATATGTCACTACTGTATCCATGTGATAAATAATTTTTCATTGTTTACTATTATATTAAGTACATTTTGTATGACAAGTTGAGAGTCTACATTATATAAGACTAAAATGCTGAGAAACAGAAGTTTCCAACAGAGATCATTTTAACATATTACACATTTATATGGCATGTCAGCATTTCTGAGGATTTGAATTTATAACACAATTAATAATGACATCTCTAATGCATCCATTAAGATGATTTAATAAATCAAGGATCCAGATCAATCAACAATCACAGTGTGATAATTATGGTTTCAAAGTCTTAAGAAGATGGATATAAATCTTTAAGTTATACTGACATTTACTTTATGTAACCAGTATTAATGTAATAATAATAATAACATAGATATTAGGTGTGTTAATGAACATATTCTTATATAAGCTTTTGAATTCAGTGTTTCTCTTATTAAAGAAATATATGCAAATAAAATAAAAAAGATTTTTCTGAAACATAAAGACATGTATAACTAGTTTACTTAATACGAACTCTGGTCATACTCAGTTTCAGAATTAGCATAACAACGTTTAATGGTGTCAATTAGAGCTGAGTGTTTCTATTCCTCTACCATGTCACCTTTTCCTCTTTTTATTTCAATATGACTGCATTAGACTCAAGTTTCCCCAGTTTACTCTATTTTCTAAGATGGCACTATATGGGAAAGACAATGTATTATTATTTTTTTGTAATAGGAATGATTAATTTCCTCAGAAAGTCTCTGACAGACTTCTTCTAATGTCTTCCTGCCCAGATGTATATCGCATGGTCATCTACTAGGAAAGCAAAGCTAGAAAATTGAACATAGGTTGAAAAAAAACTAAAATTTTAAAAATTGCTTTATTTCTCTCAGTCACCATCCGTGCTGGGCATGTTGTATTCTGAGAAATATGCTAGTTCTGTTAGGAATGAGGAAATCATCCATGTGGAATTGGAAACTGACAGTTTTTGCTACAGTCAATATGGGAACAAAATAGAAACATACACAGGGTGCTCAGAAACTCAGAGGGCCAGAAAACCCAGTCTGAGAAGCTGGGGAAGGCACACTGGGAGGAGAACACGTGATCCAAATATAGAGATAGAACAAAAGTTAGTTGGAAAAGACTTGTGGGAAGGGCAAGTGGAAAATATTATTCAAGGTCTCAGAGGTATTAAAAAGTCTGAAGTTATTTCAATACTAAAGGTTGACTTTGTCCTGACTGGGCTGCTCAGTAGTAGAGCATTGGCCAGGCATGTTTAGATGTCCTGGGTTTGATTTCCCTGTCAGGACCAGAGGAGAAGCAACAATCCACTTTTCCACCCCTCTCTTCTCTCTCTCTCTCTTTCCTGCCCATAGCTTTGGCTCAATTAGCTCAAGCACATTGGCCCTGGGAGCTGAAGATGGCTCCATGGAGCCTCCACCTCAGGTGCTAAAAAATAGCTCAGTTGTGAGCATTTTTTTTTTTTTTTTTTTGTAATAGGAATGATTAATTTCCTCAGAAAGTCTCTGAGGAAATTAAACCCGGAAGGGGTTGCCAGGTGGATGCCTGTGGGGGTAAATGCGGGAGTTTGTCATTCTATCTCCCCTCCTCACACTTGGAAAAGAAGAATAAGTAAATAAACAAACAAACAAATAAATAAAGACCAATTCTTATTTTATAAATTTTAGTTGTTCAAAGGAAATTACTATGTATTCCTCCCCACCTTTGCATGAGTATGTTTCAATACTCAATCAGTGCTAACATGAATCTAGCAGGATAAATGTCCCCATAGTCATATTGCATTAGGTCAATGAAGTGTTTTCACACACCTCTAAGTTTTCTACACATTTAAAGTGGTTTGAGGAAGCCATGTAATTATTTGTTGTTGTTACTTCTCCAGGGGTACTGGTTTCCTTGGTGTGTTCTGTTAGATTACATTATCAATTGCTAGTTAGGTCTTCTTAATTCCTAAAGAACAAAAGAAGTGAAATAACTTAGCAAATGGTCCTGGGCCAACAGTTTATTTTTTTAATTGCCTACAAAACTACACACGCAAGTTGAGCAGTTAAAATCGAACACTTTTCTTTATTGAATTTGCTGTATAACCATGGTTAAAACTGCATTTTCCACACAAATTTACTAGAGATTCAATCAATGATTTCTCAAATCCTTCAGCATACTTATAGTCCCATTAGATTAGCCCACTGAAGTTTATCTGGAGAATACATATTCCATGAGTTTGTTTCCAATGAAAGTCAAAACCTAATAACAATGACTAAGAGATTATTATGGTAAGTGAAATAAGCCAGTTACTGAAAGGTAAGTACTGTATGATTTCACTTATATGTGGAATCTAATGAACAAAATTAACTAACAAACAAAATAGAAACAGACCCATAGATACAGAGAAAAGACTGACAGCTGTCAGAGGTGATGGGGGATGAGACTGGGTGAAAAAGGTGAAGATTTAGCAACAAAAATACTCATGGGCACAAACACTATCATGGTAATGACAAAAGGGAAAGAGAGGGAGGTAGAAGAGAATAAAGGAGGAAAATGATGATGAAAGATGACTTGAAATGAACACACAATACAATATATATATACTGTCTTATAGAATTGTATACCTGGACCTGACCAGGTGATGACACAATAGAGCATCAGACTGGGCCGTGGAAGACCCAGGTTTGAAACCCTAAGGTCGCCAGCTTGAGTGCGGGCTCATCTGGTTTGAGCAAGGCTCACCAGCTTGGACCCCAGGTCTCTGGCTTGAGCAAAGAGTTAACTCAGTCTGTTGGAGCTCCCTGAGAAAACAATCAATGAACAACTAAGGTGCTGCAACTAAAAATTCATGCTTCTCATCTCTCTCCCTTCCTGTCTATTTGTCCCTATCTGTCCCTCTCTCTGTCTCTCACAAAAAACAAAAATAAAACAAAACAAAAAATTGTATACTTGAAACCTATGTCATTTTATTAATCAATGCCACTCTCATAAATTCAATAAAAAATAATAAGTAAATTGTTTTTAAGTGACTTGGCTGTTTCTGTAACTTATGCTATTTATTACTGCAAATGCAAATTATAAACTTCTTTGGATATAATACAATTCTTTTTGGGGAAAGCTACAATTGGAGACCAATTGTTAACTATGGGTAAATGATAACTATGGATAAATGATAAATTTTTGCCCTTAGAAATTTATTATATAACTATAATCTATTATTTATGCATTGCCTTTAAATAAGATTTACTTGTAAGAATTTAAAATTATTTTTTTTCTCCTCTTAGACTAATAGTGCCTTCTTACCAGGACAGATACTCCTTGTATGTATCATCAGGTTTCATCCTAGCATTGATAAGCAGAACTGAATCTTGAGCCTGACCTGTGGTGGCGCAGTGGATAAAGCGTCGACCTGGGAACACTGAGGTCGCCAGTTCAAAACCCTGCACTGGTTCGGTCAAGGCACATGGGAGTTGATGCTTCCAGCTCCTCCCCCCTTTCTCTCTTTCTCTCTCTCTCTCTCTCACTCTGTGTCTCCTCTCTAAAATGAATAAAATAAAAATAATAAAAAAAAGAACTGAATCTTGAGACTTGAATACTTAGTTGATTGGTAGAAATAAAGTAAAAGGACTTCATGCCAAAGCACGAATATAAATTAATATTTTTTCTAAATCCAATATTTGTTCAGATGACCTATGACATCTGAGTTACTACTTGTGGTGATAGGATGAGAGTAGGCTGCAATGACAAGAAGCTGTAAAACGTGGAAAACCCTGAGTTGTTAGAGGATTAACAGTGATGTTGCACTGAACTGGGAATAACTTTACTTGATGAACCACAGCTTTCTTAAGTTATACTGAAAATTCAAAAATTAAAATTATAAAAAATAAATTATAACCTCAGGTTTAATGCTCATACTTATTTATTTAACTAAACAAATTAAAGAGAAATGTATGTATTACCAAATATTTCTTTTTAATTTGCTATGGTTGACAATTTACTTCAGAATCCAGCTTGGGTTTATTTATTTATTTTCTATTCTCTATTTGTCTTTTTTTTTTTTTTTTAAGAAAAAAGCCATTTTCAAAAGTAGCTATATAGGGAAATTGCAGTTCTGTTTTTTTTATATATTTAAATGGTTTTATGGATATACCTCCCAATAAAATAGACCAATAAATCTTTGGCTTAGATACACATCTTACCTTAAGGAAATAATCAAATGTGTTTTTATATTCACTTACTCTGACTATCCCATTCTAATTCCAAACAGTATCAGTAACACCACCAAACTTCTTTTTGCCAGGTTCCTATTTTAAGCACCACCGAAAGAATAGGGGGACAGAAATTTTTACTCCTGTCTAAACCACTTAAATATCAAAAATCAGCTACTGGCAAGAGATAGAAAGACGCAGGCCAACTTCAGGCATAATATGGACCTTGCAGAAGTTTCTTTCTAGTGCAGAAAATGACACAGTTTTACCTTAGGTGAGCTTATGGATATGTACAGCTCTGATCAGTGGAAGACCATAGGAAGAGACCCAGGCTGATTATTTGGGAGAGAAAAATAATTGAACATTTGTGGCGCCAGTCTTTATTCTAAGAGCCTTCAAGTGCGAGCTCACATCTACTCCACTGTAGCTTTACAGAGTAGATGCTAATAATACTCCCAGCATAAAAAAGCGAGGTTCTAACAAGCATAAGAACTTGTCTAGGGTCCACCACTTGCATATGGTAGTACTGGGATTCAATTACAGGTGTGGCTAATTCCAAGCTTTTCCCACTGCTTAGTTCAGTAAAAATCTGCTGTTTTAATGAGTAGGGGGATTCAATACTACCTTATCCCTAAGCAGCATAATCAACAAATCTCACAGCATGCAATTAAAAATGATTTTGTCCAGGTGTATGCTACCTGCAAACTGTATCTCTTTTGTTATTTGCTATATTTTCTTCTTATGATGTTTTTGTGTTTCATGGATAACAATTACATTTTAATTTATAACAAAATTATTCTCATATATTTTTACAAATATTAGCTTTAGTTTGGTGATTGTCATGGATAATGCATAGGTCTTCATTTTTAAACTTACTTAGCAGGTACTAAAATGTAATCTTCTTATATATTTAAAATTTTATGATTTAACTCCAGAATTTAGTTTAAAATTTACCTAAATCTTATCTATAAGAATTTCCTGGGCTTTTTTTTTTTTTTTCACATTTAATGATGATACTGCAATTGTGTATATTTTTGAGAATCACAAAAGAGATAGTATAAACAATCTAATGCAGATATAGGTTGTTTTTAAATAGACAAATCAATTCTTTAAAATATCACTGCATCTCCAAAGTGTTTTGCACTTTTCACTTATATAAACCTAAATCCAAAACTTATTATATTCAAAATGAAGTCATAATTATTCCAGCTATAAAATTTCTAAATACATTTATTGATTTACAATAATTCAAGGTGTAATAAGTCAAGAAATTATCAATGAAAGAAATAACAACCAAAAATAATAATTCTGCACTCTACTAAATATGTTTTCTTATTTATACATATCATCTCATCTTACATAGCTGTTTTCTAACTACTGTACTCCCCACTCCAAATTTTTATTTAAAGCATAAAATATGGTATATGGTAGCCTCATTTCTTCCAGCTCTAATTCTGCTTATCATGTACTATATAACACTGAACAAATCAGAGAATCTTTTTGAATTGCAGTGTTCTAGTTTATAAAATGATGGGTCAGAGTATTATACACTTCTGTATAACCAGGATTATATAAAACTAAGCATATGTTGTCATTTTTAATTCTATAATTTGAGTATATTGTATTTTTTGTAAAACCCTTGATTATTTCACAAAGGATATAATAATTTTAAAATATGCTATCAGCAAGAACAGCCACTTCACACCAATGATTTTTGTTACAAAGCATGTACATGAGAAGTTTGCTGTCAGTTATCATCCTATTCCACAAAGAATAAAGGAAGATACTTAAAGGAAAAGTAAATTAGTTCAGTAATTTGTACAGAACTGCTAAGCCAGTCATTGATAACAAGGAAGCATGTAGAACGGTGTTTCACAAACATTTTTTATAGAATGTGTGTGTGTGTATATATATATATATATATATATATATATATATATATATATATATATATATATGTATGTATATATATATATATATATATAATGAAAGATTAATTAAATTTATTGGGGGGATACTGATTAACATAATTATATACGTTTTAGGTGCCAAATTCTACAACACATTTCTGTACACCATATTGTTTTTTCTTCATCCCCTCAGGCAAGATTTTGTCCATCAGAAAGATATTTTTAAATATTTTTTGTTTATTATTACTGTGTTTAAAAATCAGATTGATACACTCTTAATGCATTTCAATCAGTGATTACATGATATGAAGTAATATCTTTTTCAAGTGCATGCACTTCTTAAATTCAAAGAATGTTTATAATGCCATAGGTGGTGCCTACATTTTGAAAGTATGCTGAAATTATTGATCAACTGATTTTGGCTGTATTTTTTAGGCAAATTAAAGATAAACATTTACACGGCTCCCTACTTTCAGTAATATTTACCTCTTTAAGTAAAATGATAATGCTTATTATAGAATGGTACTAAAATATATTCTTCATGACATCTCTTTTTTCTTATCCCCTTTTATGAATATTTTCTTCTATCTTATTATTCTCATGCTTAATGTTAGATCATTTGCATATCATTGTTCATTTCCAAAATCAAAATCTATAATTATCTACTCAGCTAAAACCTTATATGTGTCATGATGAACATTTTCATATACATTATTGTATTTCTTACTCAAAAAAAATTATATGAATAAAGTGTCACTACCCATATCTATGAGTTTAGTATGTAGCAGGGCAAGAAATTGAACCAAAACTAGTTCAATGCAAGTCTGATCTTCCTCCTGCAACAAAGCTGCCCCCAAGTCCACAGATCTTGGGTTCTTTATTCACTTGTTCCTTTTATTTGTTTATGATTACAGATAGAAACCAAACATTGAATGTTGGTAATGAGTATTTGTGACACTTGGGATCATTGTTAGAGTCACAATGAATGGTAGTCAACAATTTTTATTAAATAAGCCTAAATCAGCCTGACCTGTGGTGGCGCAGTGGATAAAGCGTCGACCTGGGAACACTGAGGTCGCCAGTTCAAAACCCTGCACTGGCCTGGTCAAGGCACATATGGGAGTTGATACTTCCAGCTCCTCCCCCCTTTCTCTCTCTCTCTCTCTCTCTCTCTCTCTCTCTCTCTCTCTCTCTCACTCTGTGTCTCCTCTCTAAAATGAATAAATAAAAAAAAGAAAAATATATATATATAAATAAGCCTAAATCAGGGTAACCCCTTCAGGGTAACCTAAGTCAGCCTAACCCCTTCAAGGTAACCTAAGTCAGCCTAACACCTTCAGCAAGGGTTCCTCACATATTTTAAAGAAGCTACTATGCCTTTGTGGGATATGAAATTCTTGAGAATAAAACTGTAAAGAAGACAAAGTTCTTGTCTTTGAAGAAATTATATCGTAACAAAATGATTATCACATGCAGGGGAAGAGTTGAGACAAGTTGTATGGCAATCTAATGACTTTTTAAGTCAGACTTTCTCCTCCTCCCCTCCAAGCATATAAATAGTCCTGTAAGCAAGCACCATAAAATAAGTACTAACTTCTTTCTGGAAGTGATAGGAGGTGATAAATTCTAATAGATGGAAATCTTGGTGCTAATATTTCTCAAACTAATGCACCTTCCTTTATACTTCACCAGAGAGATCTTGTGTCATTGAAATTCTATGTAAGTTAAACTTTACAGTTTGTCATTTAGGTCAGTGACCCATGAAAATCTGAGAAGGGTCTCCCCTACCACTCGATTAAAGTCCTCATCATTCTGTCTAGATAATCACAGCAGTTTTCTAACTGGATTCCCTGCTATCAAATTCCAGCCTGCTGAGCCACCCTCCACAATTCTACCAGATGACAAGTGAAATAGTTTTTATTCCCCAGCTTCATGCCTTTTTATTTCTCCTTTCTGTAAGGGTATAATGTTAAATGACTTAATGTCATACAAGATAGCCCCCAACCAACTCTACGGATTCATTTCTTGCCTCATTCTCTCTCTTCTCTCTTATGCAATATAGATTTCCCTAACTGCCTGGCAGGTACAAGGGGTGAATGAACTCGAGTCCTGCTATCAATAACTTAATAGCATAGTCTATTTAAAAGGCAACTAAAAAGTAACTTCTAGAAACATGTCCTTACCTTCAGCTAACCTGTATTCTTCCAGACTGTACCTACACACCATTTTATACATCTGGAATAATTTATGCATACTTGTTTCTTTTTATTTATGTGACTTATGCATGTTCTAACTTTAAAGTTATTTACATTCATATATTTATTCAGCATTTATTTGATAGTAACTGGTCATTACCAAAAGCTGCTTTGAATTCCTACTGGCCTTCCCTAGTGGCAGAAATCTCCCATGCCTGTCAACGTGTTCATACTTTGCCTTATTTTCCAAGTTGCTGAGTTTCTATTCCTCAGCCAGGAATAAGCTCTCTCTACCACTGTTCAGGTCCTCCCCTGCAGAGCTTTGAAAACATAGTGCCCATTCTGCTCTCTTCATAATAGGAGTTAACAGTGGAGCTGTGTCTATGGATATGTTTACATGTTTTTTTTCTATTATTACAACATAAATCATTACTTGTCTGAGTGGACAAGTGGCTATTTGCAGACATGACTAGCCATCAACATTCTTACAAGAAAACAATTTAGATCTAGGATTTTAAACATCAACAAATGAGACATATAATTCTAAGACTAGAAGAAAATGTACACCTGGAACAATCAAATCCATACCTTCTAGAGCTCAGCTCAAAGTCGCACAAGTCAGATGAAATATAGAGAAAACAAGAAAAATAAAGGTGTGGGGCAGTGTTTTAATTTGCATATACAAAATACCCAAGATTTAAAGAGCTATCAATGTAATAACTGTTGCTTACACAAGGTATAGATCAATTATTCCTCTTCTAGTAGACTGTTAAAGTCTTAGGAAAGAAGCAATGCTCTTATTTTTACCTACTCTGCTCATTTGAAAATAAGAACAATGTGGTGCCTGCATAGATAGGGGGCTTCTCCTTGCTGTGTCTTTGTGGGGCAGTTCAAACAGAGTTGCAATCTCCATAGCGTTTTGTACACAGCAGAACCCAAAGTAGTGTCAGCTAATTTTACCTTCATAAGCTAGGAAGTGTGCAATTTCAAACCCAAAAGTGTTTATGCTCTGCAGCCTTTAAAGTCTTCAGTTCTAGGAAAAAAACTTGGTTTTAAAGGTAAAGAATAATAAAAAATTGCACTGCAAATAAGCTGAAAGGAGCAGCTTAAGGAAAATAGATTTTGTTGTGGAAGGAAACAATAAATAATAATATTGTTACTTTTCATTCAGTGAGTGCCAGGGTGTGTTTAGGATTATAAGATGCATGATTTGAATTAGATATCAAACCATATAAAATTTTCCAAAAGTAATTTAATAAATATTTTGGATATTAATAGATAGCTAAGCTATATTTGAAAATGTAATGAATAATAATTGTTTTGTACTGTTGCAACTTTTAATCTAATACTGAATGTATATATTATAGTGTCAGCATATATATATATATATATATATATATATATATACACACACACACACACACACACACAAATGAATTTAACAAATTATTTTTTCAAATATTAAGCTAAAATAATTTTGTTTACATTGAAAGAACATATATATTTTCTCCAGTGGCTTTCTAATCTTAACATTTCAATTCAGTTTCACTTGACAAATTTATATTTGATACTTACCATATGTCACCAAGTACTAGGACATACAAACTAGGAAGACAGAATTCCCTGTTCTCAATTATTTAAAATGTGTTTCGAAATCCTAGCTTTAAGTGGCAGTAGGTTTCAAAAAGCTTGCATGTGTGTCAGTTAAAATTTTGTTTTATCTTAACAAGAGTTAACATGTAAGCTAAAAAAAAAAACAAACTCATATGTGTATATATGCATGGGTATGTGTATGCAAATATATATTTACATAAAGAGATTAAAGAGTATACTTACTATAAATTGTACATCAGACTTATTTTGACCAACCAGACTCCACAGCAGAGCAGACTGGACATAGATCGCTTGCATGGCTATCATAAAATGAGCCCTATACACTGAATACATAATAAATTCCTTCTCTAAGACTTCCACAGATTAAGCTACCTTAGAGTTGTTCACTCATTTATGAAGGTTTAGGTTTGGTTCCCTGAATTGGGGAAAAATTGTAATTCATGATACCAAGAAATGAGCATAGACTTCTTGCCATGCAACATTGAATGTGTGAATCTAACCTGAATATATAATGTGAGGTTCCTAAATTCGTTGGCAAGTTCCTCTTTTATGAAATCACTGAAGCTCAAGGCTCTATTAGATACACTTGTTGACACTTGGGTGCCTTAAAAATGTACCTGTTCACTGAAGAAAATGATAAAACAGACAGAACATTTGTGGAGTTTAACAGTATTTGGAGCCTCCTGGTAACATTGTATAATTTTCATTATGAACTTGCATGACATTGACATGAAGAATATATTTATAATTGTGTAGCTTGTCAGCTGATAGAATATATATATGCAGGACCGAAAATCGTAATAGGTTCTGATCACTTACTGTAGCACAATTCTTGCTCATAAAATTGTGGGTTGTTATTTATTTTTGTTATTTTACTGGTGACAGTTTATTTTATATTACAACATTCTACTGAAATAAGGTATAAAAGAATTAATGAATTACAGATCTTTGTTAAAGTAAGAGACAGTTCTGGTAATATAACCTATTACATGCTGCTTTACAAAGACTCGTTAGTAAAACATAAAGCTGTTATTTGAGCTTGTTTCTCAAAGGACTGCAAAGCAAAAGCTGTAGTTGTTTTACCATTTGATCTTTTCCTCATGGAAGTGTGCTGGATTGAGATAACACAGAGCTAGGAACAATTCCTTGGTGTTCTCCACTTGTTACATATTAGGGATGAATGCTAGCTTAAGTAACAATATGGGAAGGTGTGAAAAGAAAAACAAAGACAGCTGAAGGTATAAGATAAATGGAGGTATGAACAGTTTGATAACTTCAGAAGCCAGTTCCAATTCTCCATGACAACAGTTTCTAGGCTCATCATAAAAAATCCATACATTTCCAAGCAGGTGACAGGGGACATTGTAAGATATAAATGATGGTCTGTGACTCATGGGTTGTGGGTAGAATGCTCTTGCACAGAGCTTTAGACAACTAGTAGATGCCCCACTTGTTTCTGGTATTCTCTCCCCATGAGAGAATTATATATTCACATGCTGTGCCACAGGATCTATCTGTAAGGTCACAGGGTGACTTCAGTTTTTGAGTCAAACTGATGAAAAAATGGATAGCCATAAGACAGACTAATGACCCAGATTGATTCTCTCTCTCTTATTCTCTATCTCTCTCTATATAAAAAAATATTACTCTGAAAATATATATGTATTTTGTGTGTGTGTGTGTATGAGTGGCAGAGTTTTCTTTGGGAAAAACAATATTAAAGGGGTTGAATTTAATTAAAAAACAGGTGTATGTTGGTATAAAGTACTAATGAAAACCTCATAAAATACTGTTTTTCAATCGAGGTAAGGATTGCTATTTGGAAAAAAGAACTTTCATAACTAAAGCCATTGAGTACTTTTTTAAGTCTGCATGAAACTGGAAGATTAACTTCTAGCAATCTAAAGCAGATCAATATGGCTCTGCTTATCTGATATTACATGTAGCCCTTGCTAACTAGTCATGGGAATTGAAATCTTTTACCAGCTAAGTTTGTGCCACTTGAGAGCACACATAACAATAAAGTTTTAAGCTTCTTTTTGGACCCAGTTTTTACATACAAGGGAGATGCTATTGAACTGAGTTTATATACCATTCAAATTTATAATTAAATCTCAAAATTATTTAGTTAAAATTCTATCTTTGAAAGTCCAAAAAATTAAACTTTTTTGAGAATAGTTATACTTTTAAATAGTTACCCTTAATCCTTGACTCAGAACTTGACTTACGAATAATGGGAGAACATAATAGTTCACATGTTTTTTTTAAAATATATTTTATTTATTCATTTTTCAGAGAAAGAGAGGAGAGAGAGAGAGAGAAAGAAGAAAGAGAGAGAGAGAGAGAGAGAGAGAGAGAGAGAGAGAGAGAAGGGGAGAGGAACAAGAAGCATCAACCCCCAAACGTGCCTTGACCAGGCAAGCCCAGGGTTTTGAAATGGCAACCTCAGCATTCTAGGTCAGTGCTTTATCCACTGCACCACCACAGGTCAGGCAGTTCGCATGTTTTTTAAATCACTTTCATGAACCAATTCCTACGTGCATTCATATAAAGAAAAATATCACATTTTAGCCCTGGCCAGTTGGCTCAGGGAATGTCCTGGGTTTGATTTCCAGTCAGGGCACATGGGAGAAGCACCCATCTGCTTCTTCATCCCTTCCCCTCTCAGTTCTCTCTCTCTCTCTTCTTTTCCTGCAGCCATAGCTCAGTTGGAGTGAGTTGGCCCAGGGCACTGAGGATGGCTCCGTGGCCTCCACCTTAGGCACTAAAAATAGTTCGGTAACAACAGCCCAGATGGGCAAAGCAACACCCTTAGGGGGCTTGCTGGATTCCATTCAGGGTGCATGCAGGAAGCTGTCTCTGCATCCCCTCTTCTTAATTAAAAAAGAGAAAAGAAAAGAAAAATAATCATGTTTTAAAGCTCTTTCATGTTTGAAAGAGATTTGGGGAATAGAAGGAAGCTGAATGTTGGGGAACACAATATGGTAATTGGACCTAAAGATTTTACTTTAAAACACATTATAAAGATTAAAATTAGATGCTAAAAGGTGAAATGACTAATGTATTAATTTAATGATGTTATTCATAAAATAAAAGAGATTTTACTTCTTGCATGCTTTTTTATTACTATAATGATATTACAAATGCATGTTTTAAAAATATGAAAAATGACATGGGAAATACAGAAGAAACAAGGTTCTTTGCACTCATAGTTTAAAGAAAAATGTGAATAATAATCTATTTTGGAATAATTTAAAATCTTATAAAATATGGCTAATTCAATACTGAATATTTATGTTGGTGGATACTGATTTGATATCTTAGAAATTTGACCTGAATGTGTATATAAGCTTTCTTCTCTGAGATGCTATATTTTTACATATACTGCTCACAAATGTTAGGGAATATTTCAGAATGAATATAAAGCAATAAAATATCCCCTAATGTTTGTGAGCAGTATATATATATATGAAATATTGTTCTCTTTACAAGAGACTTGCATGATCACCTGCTTCTGAAAATATATGTTAAAAGAATTTTGAAATGAGAATTTGTGAAATCCAATAGTATAAATAAGAGGATTATATAAAACAGAAATGTTCGTTTTGAGGATACAATTAACATTGAAATATTTTTATTGACTTTTGTGAATATTACATCACAACACTTGAATAAAAGACATAAACATAAATTTTCTTTCAATTCTTAAAAATAATTTGTAAACTATGTAAGTATCTCACAGTCCAAAAAACAAACTTTTGTATTTTAAAGTCACTACATATACCCATTAAATATTACTGTAAATATTTATTTTATAAGTGGTTGTGGTATGAAGTAGAAAAAAAACATGATAAAATTATAAATGCCACATCAACTATCACTGAACCTTGGTAACATTCATTGTGAAAACTGTATTAATCCAATAAATGAAAAACCTAAAATAAGTTTACTGAAGGGAAAATCATTAGACAATATAGACTAATTCTAATTCCAGTGAATAGGGAGTAAAATTTTTAAGAGTGTGAACATAATCATACATCTCACTGGTTCATAAACATAAGTGATATACCTTCTATTCCTTTTAGTCTAGAAGAATTTATTCTATTGGCAAGAACAATTCTCTGGGGAAAAATTATTTTCTCATTTCTGTTTCATGATGTTTTAGAACTTTTTCTATATATTTCTGCATCATTGATTCCAAATCTAAAATTCGTTTTTTGGTGCATGCTCTAGTTTTTATGCAATTTTAATTTCTTTTTGTTACCATTAATGGCATGCATTGGTTTTTAAATTGGAGTTAAAGGGCTACAACTCTTGGATTGCACATAACCCAAAGGCAATTAATGTTTTACAAACATTACTTTTAAATAATTGTAGATTTTATAAATGTGAAAAATTATTATCTGATAAAAACACCCTCTTATTTTGTTTTTTTTTTATTTTTAATATACATTTTATTATTATTAATTCTAATGGGGTGAAACCAATAAATCAGGGTACATATGTACAATGAAAACATCTCCAGGTTATCTTATCATTCAATTGTATTGCATACCCATCACCAACAGTCAAATTGTCCTCTGTCACCTTCTATCTGGTTTTTCCTGTGTCCCTCCCCTCCTCCCTATCCCACTCTTCCCTCCCTCCCCCCATCCCATAACCACCACTCTCTTGTCCATGTCTCATATTCACACTTTTATGTCCCACCTATGTATGTAATCATGCTGTTCTCAGTTTTTCTTTTTTTCTGATTTACTTATTACACGCCAAATAATGTTATCAAGGTACATCCATTTTGTTATAAATGATCCGATGTCATCATTTCTTATGGCTGAGTAATATTCCATAGTATATATGTACCATAGCTTTTTAATCCACTCGTCTTCTGACAGACACTTGGGCTGGTTCCAGATCTTCGCTATTGTGAACAATGCTGCCATGAACATGGGGGCGCATTTCTTCTTTTCGAACAGTGCTATGGTGTTCTTAGGGTATATTCCTATAAGTGGGATAGCTGGGTCAAAAGGCAGTTCGATTTTTAATTTTCTGAGGAATCTCCAAACTGTTTTCCACAGTGGCTGCACCAGTCTGCATTCCCACCAGCAGTGCAGAAGGGTTCCCTTTTCTCCACATCCTCTCCAGCACTTATTCTGTGTTGTTTTGCTGATGAGTGCCATTCTGACTGGTGTGAGGTGATATCTCATTGTGGTTTTAATTTGCATTTCTCTAATGATTAGTGATGTTGAGCATTTTTTCATATGCCTATTGGCCATCTATATGTCCTCTCTGGAGAAATTTCTATTTATTTCTTTTGTCCATTTTTTGATTGGGTTGTTTGTCTTCCTGGTGTTGAGTTTTATAAGTTCTTTATAAATTTAGGTTAAGGTTATTAACACCTTATCAGATGTGCTGTCAAATATGTTCTCCCATTGTGTGGTTTGTCTTTTTATTATGTTCCTATTGTCTTTAGCTGTGCAAAAACTTTTTAGTTTGATATAGTCCCATTTGTTTATCTTGCCTTTTATTTCAGTTGCCCGTGGAGATAAATCGGCAAATATACTGCTGCTACAGATGTCGGAGAGCTTGCTGCCTATGTTTTCTTCTAAGATGCTTATAGTTTCACGGCTTACATTTAAGGCTTTTATCCATTTTGAGTTTGTTTTTGTGAATGGTGTAAGTTGATGGTCTAGTTTCATTATTTTTGCAGGTAGATGTCCAATTTTCCCAACACCATTTGTTAAAGAGGCTGTCTTCACTCCATTGTATGTTCTTTCCTCCTTTGTCAAATATCAGTTGTCCATAAAGCTGTGGGTTTGTTTCTGGGTTCTCTGTTCTGTTCCATTAATCTATGTGCCTATTCTTATGCCAGTACCAGGATGTCTTGAGTATAATGACCTTATAGTAAACCTTGATATCTGGAAGAGTGATACTTCCTGCTTTATTTTTTCTTTTTAAGATTGCTGAGGCTATTGGTGTTCTTTTTTGGTTCCATATAAATTTTTGGAATATGTGTTCTGTATCTTTGAAGTATGTCATTGGTATTTTAATTGGTATTGCATTGAATTTATAAATTGCTTTGGGTAATATAGACACTTTAATGATGTTTATTCTTCCTAGCCATGAGCATGGTATATGCTTCCACTTGTTTGTATCTTCCTTGATTTCTTTTATCAATGTTCTATAATTTTCCGAGTACAAGTCCTTAACCTCCTTGGTTAAATTTACTCCTAGGTACTTTATTTTTTGGCTGCAATAGTGAAGGGAATTGTTTCCTTAATTTCTTTTGCTGACAGTTCATTGTTGGTATATAGAAATGCCTCTGATTTCTGAGTATTAATTTTATATCCTGCCACCTTGCTGAATTCATTTATAAGGCCCAGTAGTTTTTTGACTGAGACTTTAGGGTTTTCAATATACAATATCATATCATCTGCAAATAGTGACAGTTTTACTTCTTCTTATCCAATTTGGATGCCTTTTATTTCTTCTTCTTCTATGATTGCTGTAGCTAGGACTTCCAGTACTATGTTGAATAAGAGTGGTGAAAGGGGGCATCCCTGCCTGGTTCCTGATCTTAAGGGGATTGCTTTTAATTTTTGTCCATTTAGTATGATGTTTGCTGTCGGTTTAACGTAGATGGCCTTTATCATGTTAAGGAATGATCCCTGTATTCCCACTTTACTGAGAGTTTTGAGCATGAATGGGTGCTGGATTTTATCAAATGCCTTTTCTGCATCTATTGAAATTATCATGTGATTTTTGTCCTTCCTTTTGTTTATGTGATGAATCACATTGATTGATTTGCGAATATTGAACCAGCCTTGCCTCTCCACTATAAATCCCATTTGATCGTGGTGTATGATTTTTTTCATATATTGCTGGATCCGGTTGGCTAATATTTTGTTGAGAATTTTAGCGTCCAAATTCATCAGGGATATAGGCCTATAATTTTCTTTCTTTGTGTTGTCTTTGCCCGGTTTTGGGATCAGAATTATGCTCGCCTCATAAAAGGAGTTTGGAAGTCTTCCTTCCTCTTGAATTCTTTGAAATAGCTTGAGAAGGATAGGAGTTTGTTCTTTTTTGAATGTTTGATAGAATTCACTTGTGAAGCCATCAGGCACAGGAGTTTTCTTTTTGGGGAGTTTTTTGATAACTTTTTCGATCTCATTTGCTGTAATTGGTCTGTTTAGGTGTTCTGATTCTTCCAGATTGATTTTTGGAAGGTTATATGATTCAAGAAATTTGTCCATTTCACCAAGATTGTCTAATTTTTTGGCATATAGTTCTTCATAGTATTTTCGTACAATGCTTTGTATTTCTGTTGTGTCAGTTGTTATTTCTTTACTCTCATTTCTAATTTTATTTATTTGGGTCCTCTCTCTTTTTTTCTTGGTGAGTCTAGTTAAAGGTTCATCAATCTTGTTTACCTTTTCAAAGAACCAGCTTCTGGTTTCATTGATCCTCTGTATTGTTTCCTTCGCCTCTATGTCATTTATTTCTGCTCTGATCTTTATTATTTCCTTCCTTCTACTTGTCTTCAGTTTTATTTGTTGTTGTTTTTCTAGTTCTTTTAGATGCAGGGTCAGGTTGCTTATTTGAGCTTTTTCTAGATTCTTATGATATGCCTGTAGTGCAATAAACTTCCCTCTCAGAACTGCTTTTGCTGTGTCCCATAAATTTTGAGTTGATGTATGCTCATTATCATTTGTTTCTAGAAACTATTTTATTTCTTATTTGATCTCATTGTTAATCTATTCATTATTTAATAACATGCTATTTACTTTCCAAGTGTTTGAGTATTTTTCAGTTTTTCTTTTGTGGTTAATTTCTAGTTTCATGGCATTGTGATCAGAGAAAATGCTTGATATGATTTCAATCTTCTTAAATTTATTGAGACCATTTTTGTCCTAACATGGGTTCTATCCTAGAAAACGTACCATGAGCGCTTGAGAAGAATGTATATTCTACTGCTTTAGGGTGAAAAGTTCTGAAGATATCTATTAAATCAAGTTGATCTAGTTTCTCCTTTAAGTCTGCTGTTTCTTTATTAATTTTCTTTCTTGAGGATCTATCCAGTGTTGTTAAAGGGGTATTGAAATCCCCTACTATGATAGTATTGCTGTTAATCTCGCCCTTTATATCCATCAAAGTCTGCTTTATGTATGTTGGGGCTCCTATATTTGGTGCATAGATATTTATAATAGTTATATCTTCCTGTTGAATTGTTCCCTTTATCATTATGTTGTGTCCTTCTTAATGTCTTACTTCAGCCTTGGTTTTAAAGTCCATTTTGTCTGATGTAAGTATTGCTACCCCTGCTTTTTTTTCATTTCCATTTGCATGAAATATTTTTTTCCATCCTTTTACCTTCAGTCTATGTGCATCTTTTGTTTTAAGGTGTGTCTCTTGTAGACAGCATATGTATGGGTCCTGTTTCTTTATCCATGCAGCTACCCTATGCCTTTTGATTGGATCGTTTAATCCATTTACATTTAAGGTTATTATTGATATGTAGTTGTTTATTGCCATTTTATTCTTTAAAGCTGTATTCTTCTTTTGCTCTATTCATTCCTCCCTTTAAACTGTTCACAAGAGGCCGCTTAGTATCTCTTGCAGAATTGGTTTGGTTTTTATGAATTCCTTCAGGCTTTCTTTTTCTGGGAAGCTCTTTATTTCTCCTTCAATTTTAAACATTAGCATTACTGGATAAAGTAGTCTTGGTTGTAGGTTCTTGTTCTGCATTACTTTGATTATATCTTGCCATTCCCTTCTGGCCTCAAGTGTTTCTGTTGAGAAGTCCGATGTCATTCTTATGGGGGCTCCTTTGTAGGTGATAGCCTTTTTTGCTCTAGCAGCTTTTAAAATTTTTTCTTTATCCATTAGCTTTGGTATTTTAAATATGATGTGTCTTGGTGTAGATCTTTTTGGGTTTCTCTTTAATGGAGTTCTGTGTGCTTCTTGAACGTGTGAAGTGTTTCCCAGCCTTAATTTAGGGAAGTTTTCTGCTATGATTTGATTGAACAAAGTTTTCATTTCCTGTCTTCTCTCCTCTTCTTCAGGTACCCCTATGATGCGAATGTTGTTTCTCTTCATGTTGTCACTAAGCTCCCTTAGAGTTTCCTCACATTTTTTGAGTCTCTTTTCCTTTTTCTTTTCTGCTTCTGTGCCTTTGTTTATTGTGTCCTCTAACTCGCTTATTCGATCCTCAGCGTGATTCATCCTGCTTTTATTTTCTTCCATTGTGGTCTTCAGTTCTGATACTGTATTTGTCATTTCTGTCTGATTCTTTTTTATTATTTCAATTTTGTTTTTTATACTTGTTATCTCTTTATTTAGGTGTTCATAATGACTATCCATTGTTGCTCTAATTTCTTTGAACATCCTAACTATCATTATTCTAAATTCTGCTTTTGGTAATTTGGTTATATCTGGTTCATTCAGGTCCTTCTCTGGGGATTTCTCTTGATTCATTTGGATTGCATTCCTCTGCCTGCCCATTTTTTCTGTGTATAAGCAAGTTGTGGCCACTGGAGTCCAGTAGGTGTTGCCTTTGTGTTCTCTAGGTGTGGTCTATCTGCAGGCCCCCCACCCCCTCTGCCAGTGCCTAGGGTGGTTGGGTATGAGCGTTGCCAGCGCCGGCCCACTGTGGCTTTTGCTGTGATTTCTGCCTCTCCTCCGCAGGAGGGGCTGTCACTGAAACCAGAAGCCTTACCACCAACGGTAGATGTGAGCACCTTTGCTCAGCTGCAGACCTAGCCTATTTCCAGACTTCCGCTCAGAACCCGCAGTCAGAGCCTGCTCGCCACAGTTTCGTGGGTTGGGCGGGGCTTTTGACGTGCTCTCAGTTGTGAGCCTTTGCCCGTCCAGAGTTTTAGCCCCGCCCTTGAGGCCAGGGCCCTTCTGCGCAGGGTCGCAAACCCAGGTTTATTGGGCCGGGTGTGTTTGCTGGCTTCCGCTCATCTGCGTACTTCCGCTCGTCCGGGATTCTACCCCACCCCCGCGTTCAGAGCCCACTTGTGCATGTATGAATGCAATCCGCAGATTTTTGGCCTGGCAGGGATAGCAGCGTGAGCTCAGCTGCGAGCTTTCACTTGTCTCGGGGTCTACCCTGTTCCCGCGTTTGGAGCCCGCTTGCGCACATATACTGGCAAACCGCGGTTTCTCCGGCCTGGGGGAGGGGGGTAGGGGGGGGCTGGTAGCATGAGCTCAGCCACGAGCCCCTGCCCTTCCCTGGTCCTAGCTCGGTCCCCGCGGTCAGGGCCGGCTTGCACAGGGTCGCAGAGCAGATTTCTACCCGTTTCTGGCCTCCCGCTTTGTCCCTGTAAGTGAGATTAAAGGCGGGCCCTCAGCTTCCAGACCGCTTTTGCGCGTCCCCTCCGACCCTGCTGGGCTAGACCGAGGTCCCACCGGCTTGGCTTCTGCCCATGCCGACAGAACTGCGTTTCAGCGTCCTGTCACCCCAAACCCTTCAGCAACCCTCAGCAGAGTAGGAAGGGCCCTAATACTCCACACTGTAGGCCTGGGAGCTCCCTCACTTGTTTCACAGCTCAAAACTGTCCAAACGCTTCTTCTAGGCTCTGGGACTGCAGGCTGGGGATTGGTTCCTGGAACCCAGGTCCCTTCCTCTCCGCCAAACTTTCCTCCCACCTCGCAGGTCTCTCTGGGCTGCCGTTTGCTCCGGGGAGCTGGGCAGCCCTCTTCACATTTTCGCTATTCCTACTAGTCTCAATGTGGCTTCTTCTGTGTTCCTTGGTTGAAGAGTCCACTTAGTTTAGTTCAAAGTTGGTTTATCCAGATGATGGTTCTTTAAATTGAGTTATAATCCACTTTGGTTCTGGGAATTGGAAGTTGGTACGTCCGCCTACTCCGTCGCCATCTTGCTTCCCTAAAGTGTTCTCGTATCCGCCCTCAGGCAGCTTCTGTCCCTGGGGGTGCCTCGAGCCCAGAGCCCCTCTTATTTTGTTTTAAGATTGAATCATGGCTTCTTCAAATAGGCATAAATGTAAGAATAGTCCTGACACCTTTTTTTATATATATATGGCTATTACACACTCCAAAGTCAAAGGCGCAATATTTCATCATTTGTGACATGTGCATGTATTGCCTATTTTCAAGTTCCCCTTAGCGATCAAGAAAAGAATTGGGCTCCTCATATTGTGCATCATAATTGTGAGGAAATGCTTCATGACTTGACAAAAGGAAAACACAAAAGAATGCCATTTGGTATTCCCATAGTTTGGTGTGAAACTAAGGACCACAGCAATGACTATTATTTCTGTCTAAACTATACAAAGAGCATCAGCAAGAAAAATGGCATATGATCACATATCCTAAAATTTCTTCAGCAATACAACCTAGCCCATACTCTGAGACACTCCTGGTTCCAGTTTTCAATGGTTTTATTTCTTCTAAGAATGAAGAAAGTGAACATGGTGATCAAGTGTATTTGGATAAGATACATAAGGAAATGGTTGTAGAATCTGAAAGGTCTTCAGATGTCAAGCAGTCATTAACCCCTCAGCAGTTTAGCCAACCAAAATTGAATGACTTAGTAAGACATTTGGGTCTATCAAAGAAATCAGCTGAGTTATTAGCCTCCAGGCTTCAAGAAAAGAATGTACTTCACCGGTCAGCTAAAGTATTTCATTTCAGGAAGCGTGAACAAATTTTTGTAGATTTTTTTTCCCAAAGACAAACACTTTGTTTACTGTCATAATATCAGTAGTCTTAGCCAGCTAGGTGTTACCACTTACAGTTTAACAGAATGGCGGCTATTTCTTGACAGCTCTAGGTGGAGTCTGAAATGTGTTCTTCTACACAACAGTAATGTTTATGCAGTGGTTCCAATTGGTTATTCAGCTCATCTGTGGGAAGATTATAATGACATAAAAATTGTCCTCTACTTTCTGAAGTATGAGGCTCATAACTGGATCATTTGTGTGGATCTTAAAATGGTTAATTTCCTACTAGGACAACAGAAAGCTTTCATGAAGTATCCTTGCTTTCTGTGTTTGTGGGACAGCCGAGCTTGGGAGAAACACTGGACACAAAAGGAGTGGCAAAACGTGCAGCTCTGGAAGTAGGGATGCAAAATATTGTGAGTGAACATGTAGTTAATCAGACAGGATCATTTTTTCCCCCACTTCACATCTAACTTGGCTTAATGAAGCAGTTTGTTCAGGCTTTGAATAGAGAAGGTGAATGCTTTCAACATATTATTTCTGCTTTTCCTGCCTTGTCTTTCGAGAAGATAAAAGCAGGTGTATTCGATGGACCTCCAATTTATACCTTCATATGTGATGAAGAATTTGCCAGGAAGATAAATAAGGAGGAGAAAGCAGTATGGCAGTCTTTTGTGGCAGTGATAAAGAACTTCCTTGGCAACAAAAAAAGCAGAAAACTATGAACTTCTGCTTCAAAGGATGCTGTTGGCTTTCCGTGACAGTGGATGTAAGATGAGCATTAAGATGCACTTCCTGAACAGTCACCTTGATAAGTTCCCTGAAAATCTTGGAGTTGTTAGTGATGACCAGGGAGAACACTTTTATTAAAATCTGAAAATGATGAAAGAGCGTTATCAGGGTCGATGTTACAAAAATATAATGGCAGACTACTGCTGGAGCATCAAAGTATATTGTCCTCAGTAAGTACAAAAACGCAAGAGCTACAAATGCAGATTTTTGCCTGAATAGAATTTAAATAAGTTTTGCACAAATTTTATGATTAAAATAAGTGTTTTAATATGTTTTATTTTGAAACTGTAGACAAATTCTGATGCATTTATATCTTTTAGTGTATTTACTGCATTATGTAAATTATTATGTTTTCACAGAGATAATGCCCAAGAAGATATTCTACTTCATTATGTTAAACTAAATGTTCAAAATTGTACAATAAGATGAAAACCTAAAATCTTGAATTGCAAAAATACTGTAGCTTACAGAGAAAATCTAATGTCAGATTTGAGATTAGCACACTCGAATTAGGTAAAAAGAAGTGTTTTTGTGGATGCAACAAAAATTTTGTTCCCCAATGTTATTTAAAGGAAATATATCTTTACTTTGAGTAATCTTAGATAAAAATTGTGACCACTGTATATTAATAAAATTCTCTGAGAGAAGTCTCTTTGAAAATACGTTTGCAATAATCACCCTCACCTTAGTTATGTATTTAGGAAGATTTTACAGCCATCCAGATAATAGCACGCTGACTTTTAAAAACTTACCAGGCCCTGGCTGGTTGGTTTAGTGGATAGAGCATTGGTCCAGTGTGCAGATGTCCCAGGTTTGATTCCCAGTCAGAGCTCACAGAAGAAGTGACCATCTGTTTCTATTCCCCTCCTTCACATTCCTTTTTTTCCTCTGTTCCCCTCCTGCAGCCAGTGACTCAGTTAGAGCATTTTTCCGGGTACTGAGGATAGCTCAGTTGGTCAAACTGTTAGCCTCAGGCACTAAAAATAGCTTGGTTGATTCAAGCATTGGCCCTAGAAAGGGGTTGTCCAGCTGATCTTGGTTCGAGGCACATGTGGGGGTCTGTCTATCTCCCCTCTTCTCATTTAAAAATTATCAATATCAGCTGGGATAAAGAATCATATTTATATCTATTTTATTTATTCATTAAAATTGGTACATCTGCCTGACCAGGCGGTGGTGCAGTGGATGGAGCATCGGACTGGGATGCAGAAGACCCAGGTTCAAGACCCCGAGGTGGCCAGCTTGACCGCGGGCCCATCTGGCTTGAGCAAAAGCTTGCCAGCTTGGACCCAAAGTTGCTGGCTCCAGCAAGGGGTTGCTCAGTCTGCTAAAGGCCCGCGGTCAAGGCACATGTGAGAAAGTAATCAATGAACAACTAACGTGTCTCAACGGCAACGAAAACCTAATAATTGATGCTTCTCACCTCTCTTCATTCCTGTCTGTCTGTCCCTATCTATCCCTCTCTCTCTCTCTCTCTGTCCCCGTAAATATATATATAAATATATATATATATATATATATATATATATATATATATATATATATATATATATATATACACACATCCATGAACAAGGAACACACTAGTTTCTGGAGACAGAGATGAGAAAGAAATGGGGGCCTGCATTTGAGAAGCATTTCTATGAAATTGCTCTGGTGAAAATCACAAAAGTGATAATTATAGAAAAGGGGGTTTTGTCAGTCAACCTACCTAAGAAGCTCAGAGAAAGAAACATCAAGCTCTTTGTAATTTTATGTGGAATTTTACAGTGAAAATAATTTTTGAGATACATTTAAAAGATAATTGGAAATCATTCAAAAGGTGGGGACTTTTTTTGCTTAATTGATTAGTGGGAGGAGAAAGTCTTATAATTGGTAATAGTGTACAGACAGAAGGAATAAAGGGGGTAAAATAAAGCTTTTTGTTTGTAGACTTATTTATTTTTCTGTTTCTTAAAGGAGTGTGTCTATAAAAACCATTTTCCCAAATTGTGTATTATCTGTAGAGTGCAGAATGATAAATGGCTATTTCAAACTGAGTATTAATTAGACCTGATTTTTGTGTCTTAGGGATCATTAAATTGACAAGTCTGATATTTCTTGATGGGAAGTAAAATACTTCATAATTATTAGAAGCGTAAGTATAACTATCCTGCCATTGCCATATGAGTTGAAGAATAAACTGGTGACATCATGAAGCACAGCTGATATTTAATGATATAGCCTGATATCTTGTCTTTTTTGACAAATCTCTGCCTGCTTTTTTATTCCTGATAAATTAATATTGATATTAATAAGTTATGTTGCCATGTAACATGAACAGTGCTGTTGAAAATCACTCAGATTTATTATTTAGTATTAAGTAGCCTTTTATTTCTGCCTATCAATATTAGCATATTTCTATGTCACCATAATTTGGACTCATTTGCAAAGTAGAAAATATAGTATATTTTATCTATAACAAATTAATCTGATTGTGAGTAATTACAAATAATATGATTACTATTAGTAAGGCCATGTTTTGTGAAAACAATGAAATAAATCATGTTTTACAGTTACATTTAGTAATCACTTAGTTTTTTCTTTGATGGTATAAACCATTCATCCAACTAAAACTTAATTCATCATGTCACCCCCCAAAATGAAGGCATATTCATTATATGTTAGTCATGGACTTCATGGGGTTTAGTGGAGTGAGAATGCAAAGAACTTAAAGATACAGTATCTGGCTTTCCAAAACTAAAACAAAAACCAACATTTAGTAATGGAGTGAGGAACATATTTCACATAATTTATTTTTGAGATGAAAGATTTACTGTCAGCTTTGTAAAATAACAGTAAGTTAATAATGTTAAGAGAAAAATGTATCATGGCAAAGAACTATTTCTTGAACAGTACAGAAGGTGCTGTTTTGGACTAATGAATAATGTGTAACATATTTGCAAAAAAATGTATAATTTGTATATATGTAAGAGAAGAATCTTATGGATCATTAAGATGATTTATAACCAACATTTTTGACTCTACTTAAAAGATACCTTTTCTTTCCTTTCTTTATCAGACATGTTTCTTAGAACAAACTAGAAGACGCAGGTTTTCATTTGCTACATTAAACACATATAAGTGCTTGTCTACCAATAACTTTCATATTCTGTACTTTCCAGATCGATGTATTATATTTTTCAGAGTTCTGAAGCTGATTTTCTTTTCTGTTAAGACCTCCAAGACAAGTAATATTTGAAACCACTCCTAGAATTAAAATGTAACCAAACACATTTAACTCTTATTACAATGATACGACTGCCCTCTTGTAATCATACTGTTAGAGTCCATTAAAAATCCATAACCATATTATTACAAGCTATACATTTAAATTAAAAATGATAATGAAAAAGAGGACAAAAGCTCTGAAAAACTGTTTATCATATCATCTTAAAACTGATTAATTATTTCATGACATCATCAATACCTTATTGAGATAATATAAAACAACCTCTGGTTAATTTGTTGCACTGCAATGGAGGAAAAGGAGCATTCCTATAATGAGTCAATGGTTAGACTCACCATTTACAATAAGATGATTAGTGATTTTGAAGCACTGTTATATTGGTAGATATTAGGCAGGGTTAAGGTGGACGTGAGGGAAAAAGTTACATAGTGGATTCCATTTTTTTATATTTTCTGCTAACCTGGTGTAAATATTCTTTATGTTTTCATATCCCAAAATGTGTCTCAGCTCTCTTTCTTTGCATTGCTAATAAAAGTACACAGTTAACATTAGATTTTAAGAACTTTTAAAATGGGATATTTAACTAGTAATCAAAATAAGTATATAAATATGCATACACCATGATCAAGTGGGATTTATTCAGGAGAAGCACGGCTGGTTCAATATTTGCAAATCATCAATCAATGTGATTCATCACATAAACAAAAGGAAGGACAAAAATCACATGATTATTTCAATAGATGCAGAAAAGGCATTTGATAAAATCCAGCACCCATTCATGCTCAAAACTCTCAGTAAAGTGGAAATACAGGGAACATTCCTTAACATGATAAAGGCCATCTACGACAAACCCACAGCAAACATCATACTAAATGGGCAAAAATTAAAAGCAATCCCCTTAAGATCAGGAATCAGGCAGGGGTGCCCCCTTTCACCAATCTTATTCAACATAGTACTGGAAGTCCTAGCTACAGTACTCAGTAAGAAGAAGAAATAAAAGGCATCCAAATTGGAAAAGAAGAAGTAAAACTGTCATTATTTGCAGATGATATGATATTGTATATAGAAAACCCTAAAGTCTCAGTCAAAAAACTACTAGATCTGATAAATGAATTCAGCAAGGTGGCAGAATATAAAATTAATACTCAGAAATCAGAGGCATTTTTATATACCAACAATGAACTGTCAGCAAAACAAATTAAGGAACAATCCCCTTCATTACTGCAACAAAAATAATAAAGTTCCTAGGAGTAAGTTTAACCAAAGAGGTTAGGAACTTGTACTCGAAAAATTATAAAACATTGATAAAAAAAATCAAGAAAGATACAAACAAGTGGAAGCATATACCGTGCTCATGGCTAGGAAGAATAAACATCATTAAAATGTCTATATTACCCAAAGCAATTTATAAATTCAATGCAATACCAATTAAAATACCAATGACATACTTCAAAGATACAGAACACATATTCCAAAAATTTATATGGAACCAAAAAAGAACACCAATAGCCTCAGCAACCTTAAAAAGAAAAATAAAGCAGGAGGTTTCACTCTTCCAGATATCAAGGTTTACTACAAGGCCATTATACTCAAGACAGCCTGGTACTGGCATAAGAGCAGGCACATAGATCAATGGAACAGAACAGAGAACCCAGAAATAAACCCACATCTTTATGGACAACTGATACTTGACAAAGGAGGAAAGAACATACAATGGAGTGAAGACAGCCTCTTTAACAAATGGTGTTGGGAAAATTGGACATCTACCTGCAAAAAAATGAAACTAGACCATCAACTTACACCATTCACAAAAACAAACTCAAGATGGATAAAAGACTTAAATGTAAGTCGTGAAATCATAAGCATCTTAGAAGAAAACATAGGCAGCAAGCTCTCCGACATCCGTAGCAGCAATATATTTGCCAATTTATCTCCATGGGCAAATGAAATAAAGGGCAAGATAAACAAAAGGGACTATATCCCACTTTTAGGAATATATCCTAAGAACACCATAGCACTGTTCGAAAAGAAGAAATGTGCCCCCATGTTCGTGGCAGCATTGTTCACAATAGCGAAGATCTGGAAACAGCCCAAGTGTCCATCAGAGAACGAGTGGATTAAAAAGCTTTGGTACATACATTCTATGGAATACTACTCAGCCATAAGAAATGATGACATCAGATCATTTACAACAAAATGGATGGAACTTGATAACATTATACGGAGTGAAATAAGTAAAACAGAAAAAAAACTGAGAACAGCATGATTCATACATAGGTGGGACATAAAAGTGAGACTATGAGACATGGACAAGGGATTGTTGGTTACGGGGTGGGAGCAGGGAAAAGAGCATGGGAGAGGGGGGAATGGAGGGGCACTAAGAAAACCAGATAGAAGGTGACAGAAGACAATTTAACTTTGGGTGATAGGTATGCAACATAATTGAATGATAAGATAACCTGGAGATGTTTTCTTTGAACATATGTACCCTGATTTATTGGTGTCACCCCATTAAAATTAATAAAAACAAAAAACTGTAAAAAAAAAAGTAACCGAAGGTTAAATATTCATAATGGCTGTAGTTGTGATGCACAAATAGAAAAGTATTTATATGTTAGTTGTTTTTATAAGTTTTATATTGTCAAAATTGCCATTTATACTCTGACAGAGGTGTTTTTATTTGAACAGAGTGATTTAATTTAGATTCTATGTGTGAAATCAAAGTCTTGCAAAACATTGGCATATTTTAGGGGGAAAAGGAGGTATATTTAATAATGGTTTCTAATTATCTATAAATAATTAATATAAATACACAATCTACACATTTCAGTAGAGATATTATATCCTTGAAATATTGTTACTGATCATTTGTTCAAACATCATGTTGCTAAGAAAATTTTCATTTAATTAATCTTATTTAGAAACATTTTACAGTGTTTGTAGTGATCTTAATATATTAATATAATGTATCATATGAAGAAAGTAAAAAAATGAAAAATCAGAGTAATTGTGAAAAATTAGAGAAAGTAAAAAGATTGCATTAGATCATAAATAAAACATTGGCCCTCATAAGAAACATATATTAGATATCTTCATCTTGAAAACCATGGTGACACTCTTTGTTATTTCTGCTGATATCTGGATGTCATATGATCAGATTCACTTCCCCAGAATTGCTGCTGGAATAACCAGGTGGCATTTATAGTTCTTAGAAAACAACCAAAACCAATTAGCAAATTGACTTTGATGTGTGCCATCCTTGCAAATGACATTGGACTTCGCCTGAGGAGATATGGTATTTCTGAACATTTCAAATGAAACACGAACACCAAGGATTTCCATTTTCTTAGAAGGAAGACAATGGAGTAAGTGCTTTTAAACCAACTTTATGGGGGTGAAAAAAATGAAATGAACTAAGAGCAAAGGCGATTAAGGTCTGTTGAGGCCCCAGGCGCAGAAGAAAATATTGGGCCACTTCTCATTAGAAAAAAGTGTAAAGTTGGGCCCTTCAGAATTTGAAGCCCAGGGCGCGCCCAGTGCATCTGCCATTAAATTAGCCTCTGAGAGTCAAAAGATCCTTGTGCTTATATGTATTTTGTTGAAGTACTCATTTAAAACCATGCCATTTTTTTGTGTTCATTACATCTCATCTTCCTCATCAGATAAATGTTCATAATATAATTTTCTTTCTTTTCTAACAGTATTGTTTATCAGAAGAAATTAAGGCCTGATAGCATTTAATGTGAACATTATGCTTTAAAGTTACAGTGCATTTTCCTTCATAGAGGAGATAATTAAGAATATTTTATTAACCTTAGATCACAATAGAAATCTGTCTTTTAATGATTAAAAAAAATCACAAATCCTCACTGTTAGCAGCTTTCTGATTCATGTTTAGTTTTTCCTAGAAAATAGTTTTGTTACTAAAAAAGAAAAAAGTGTTTTATTAAATGATCAAGGGAATAAGTTCATAAAAATTATCGTCATAATTGAAACAGCAAAAATGCCATATATTCACTTCTATTTTAAGTTGTTTAGTAGCTTAAGAAAGAGCAATTGGTAATGCCCTTCTTATCTAAAAGATTATGTTGTTTTTATGTTGCAGTATTTTTAATTCAATTTAGCAACTATATTGCATCAGTATTCACCAATTCTGTCATTGCTTTCATTAATGTCATATCTATTTCTAGGTCTCATCAGATAGCTTTCTGTATCCCTGAGCAAGGTGGCCTGTTCTAGCTAATTAGATTCACTTCAAAGGATTTGACCTATGAGCACACTGGATTTGAATTAGGGTCATTTTCAAAAAGTACACTTGTTTTCACATGTATTTAGAAGATGAAAAATTTAACAATTAATAGATTTCCTGGGTAAGAGTTTGCTTTTAAGCCTACTATTTTAAGCCTACTATTAAAAAAAAACTATTGTAATAGTTTTCTTATATTCATCTACCCTTTCTGATCTTCATATAATAACTTACTTTTAGAAGAAATTATTGGAATGCCTGACCTGCAACCTTTACACAGGAATCTATGCCAAGTTACAGGTTTTCTTTTCTTTTCTTTTTCTTTTTTAATAATTTTAAACTTATGCATTCTTTCATTACATTGAATTTGTCCTTGGTATAGATGGCAAAGTTCTAAGTGAGGGTTTAATTATAGCTATTTAGAGACAACTTAAAAACTGTTTAATTTACTGTGGTTCTAAAGTAGGGTCTGGATGAGAGTTTGAAAGTTTTAAAACTACTAATAGAAAAGATGCTCACAGGGAGATTTCTACAGTTCAAAATATTCTCCAAGGAGAAATGAAAAAATCAAAAGCCTTTTCATAAATAAAATTACATGACCAGGGCTAGCTTAGAATTTTAACTCATCTACTTGTGCCTTAGAATTTGATGGCTTAATTTACTGTCTTTATGTTTATCTTTTCTTGATGGCCTTCTAAGAGCTTTTGCTATATTTCTAATTTAGAACCATTTTTATTTGTGGGTGGGTGATGTTTTGGTTTTTCAGAGAAAACTGCTTTCTCATAAAAATTCAATATTATTTAATTTTAGTATTAAAATTAAACCTTAAAAAATTATCAGAGTTATTTTTAACTCATATAAAAGTTATTTTAAGTACATATAATAGATTTTATACACCTACGTCTTCTCTTATTGAGAGCACATAATTTAATCATATATTTTATGTCACTATAAAAGGAAGATATACTTATCCTGTATGTTTGCTTTACTGTCAAATGCTAAAGCTGTATATTTTCCATAATGAATTCTAATCCTTTCTAAATTATAAACTAAATTTGACTGTTGAAAAACAGACAGTTAAAGACCCGATTCAGTTGAGGAATGACATTATTCCTAAGAGAGAGGCTATTGCCATGACAATAGTCTTCAGAAATAGAAATTTTAACTGCTACTTCAAAAAAATAATTTCAAATTCTATTCCTTAAAAAATGTAAATGATTGTATTTTTTTTCAGGTGTGGAGATGGGGTAACTTGATAGTTTTGCAAGCATTATGTACACTGATTGAAACATTTCTTTGAATTTCTCTTACTGGGGGTTGACATGACTATTTTTCTCCCTTAAATCAGGATTTTATTTCTGCCCCCAAAAGGAAAACAGATAATATCATAGTTTATAAACCATAAAAGAAATTGTGATATTCTCCCTTAAAAAAATCACAATCCCATCCCTAAATTTTGTTCTACAATATGTGTGGTGTATTGTATGTTTTACAATATCAATTGACTAAGAAATTTGTATTGCTTAAGTCTTATCACATCTCAAGTTCCTCAGATTGTTTACAGTTGTTTCAATGTAATGAAATCCCTGAGGCAGGAAACGAAAATGTAATATCTTCAGGCAGCATTAGAATAGACAATTGACTTGAATTTCCAAAGGTAGGCTATCATTTTATCTAGTTTGAGTGTCTTATTATCCCACTATTCAAAAGTTAAAAATCATTAATTAATGAAAAAATATATTTATCAGGATTAAAATCTTTTTGGCTGTTTCTAAATCACTTATAACTTAAGAGCCAGTATGTTAAAAAAAAAAAGTCATATATATCTATCTTTTGACACATATTAATCCCTGATCTCAATTGTATGTTTGGATGACGTTTGATTCACTAGCTGCCTATATATATTCTACTATAATCCTTTTTGACTGATCCTTTTTTTTTTTTTCTCTCTACCTGGAAGACAATAGCCTCATTTTTGTATTTTGTTTATTTTTAAGGCACAGGTCATTTTCACAAACCACTCAGAACCCCCTTTTTTTAACCAAATAGCCAAAGTAAGTTTTTTCCTTTTTAAGAAACAACTCTGGGAAGCTAATTTTCTGCATCAGCTTTATATATGCATGTATAAATATAATATAGAGATATGATTTTTAAACTTATTTTTCTGTCTTTCATTTCTCCAAGTAGGTATTTCTCTCCATCGTTTTTCTTTCTCCCTTCCTTTCCTCTTCTCCCTCTCCTCTCTCTCACTTCTTCTTCTTGTTCTTCTTCTTCATCTTCCTCTTCTTCAGCAAGTGACTATGGCACACTTAAAGGGGGGATACATAGCCCCTCTTCCCCACAGATGAATCTTGGTTCCACCGAGGCCAATGGCAGCATTCCCTAGTCAAACCTATCACTTAAGTCTTGCTCTCCTGCCACCTCTGCACATCAGTGTCATTATTCTACCCCTGTGATCATTCTTCAAAGATTTATTCATCCAGTGATTTATGCCAGGAGCAGAGTTTTTCTTAATCTACATTTCAGTTTGGGGAGTAAATATTAATTAACCAAGGACCTAAACTATGTGAAAATATTACACTGAGAACTGACCCAGTGCTGACACTACTATCAGGGTAATCCAGGAGTATATGCTCACTCAGAATTTAGTAAGCATAAACTTGGTCTGTGACAGTCTGGATTAGCTTTTCTCAGCCTTTGTTCTATCCATGTACCACAGAAGAAACTTCCATGTGCAACTCTTGCATCTCAAATATAACTACCATATCCCCCTTATATAAGACACATTCTTTTAAAAAAAATTTTGGGTCTAAAAACAGGGTGCGTCTTATACAGTGGTTTTGGTACTTCAAATGCCATAGATGGAACTGAGGACGAGGCAATATATGAAGACAGTGATACATCATTAGACACAGATGAGGACAAGCTAATGGATGAGAGTTTGGACAATGATGAGGAGTTGTATGAATTTTATCATGAATATAACTTGAGTTCAATAACTTTAGGTAATACATTTTTTTTCAAATTTTGGGCCCCCAAATTAAGGTGTGTTTTATACATGGGAGTATCTTATGCATGGGAGTGTGTGTGTGTGTGTGTGTGTGTGTGTGTTGTGTGTTGTGTGTATATATTTCCCTGCCACTCAAGAAAAAAACACCAGAATACAGTGAGAGGGAAGAAAGAAGTGTGTGTGTGTGTGTGTGTGTGTGTGTGTGTGTTATGTGTATATATTTTCCTGCCACTCAAGAAAAAAACACCAGAATACAGTGGGAGGGAGGAAAGGATCATGTGACACTTATTTTTTAAAATATATGTAATACTTAAAACATTTAGTCATTTAAGTAAGATCTGTAACACATTCCTTGCAATTGTAATAAAAACTCACACACTGGTGTCACACTGCTGTTGAAAGCCGTCATATTGCAGCTCTGAGAAACTTGTAAGTTGTACTTAGCTGTCCACCCTTCTCACATCCTCTTGTGATGTGCAGCACACATGGTGGGACAGATGGCTGGAGAGAGGTGTGTTATCTATGCTCATGCAGCAGTTTCTCTGTGCATTTTTACCATTAGCATATGACTCTTCTGCCCTTATTTCCTTCATATGATAGTGTTAAGTGAGGTAGTCACATCTGCTGTACAGATTGCTGGGATCCTTGCTGCTAAACAATTTGGTAGGGATTGCCTATACAGTGGAAAAATTCTAAGTGTCTGTTTCTGCATGATTTCCCCTGAGAGGCAAAGGCCATATATTGACAGCTTGAAGGTGACTTGCCAGGTGAACTTTTGTCATTTTCCTAATTCAGCAGCAAACTGCAAGTTCACAGAAGTGAATGACCTACAATTTTTTTTTAAATCTCTAAAATTTGTAATCTTACATATTAGTCTTGGCAGTAAATGAGAGAATAAGATCCAAGCCTAGTCCTTTTATGTGTAAACATTCAACTGGTTAACACACAGATAGTTATACAAGTCTTAAAGCTGCAGAATAGGAGTCTTCTTAAATTTCTCCTCTTTAATATTTAATAAATACTTATTTAGGACCAATGTATAAGAGGAAGATATAAATATCATTTCATAACCTCAAGAAGTCTCAAGTCTTATTGAGGAAATGAGGAACTGTAGCTTCTTTCAAGTATATACTATGCTTGACGGTGGGGTAGGTAGAAGTGGATATGTTTTATGCTTATCTGGAAAATACACAACCATAATATTGTTCTTGTCAAGTGTGGTTCTTTAGGGTAATACTGTGCATGGTGATATTTTTTTTCTGTTGGATACCATGGTATTCAGAATGAATTAGGTTTTAATGACATACTATAATTGCATTCAGTCATCACATTAAAATCCAGGATACACAGCATTTATCTAATATTCTAATTGAACATTGATCTTAATAAATACTACTTTGGATTTAATGGAAAAATATGAAATTTTAATTTTTACTATATCTGTTTATAAGCTTATAGCTGTGATCATTCATTTACTTTCTGTATATTTACATAAGTTTATCTTGTATCTGGAGTGTATGAAAAGTTATTTATGAAAAGTGCATATTGATCCCTTATATATCAAGGCCTAGTTACTTTCTAGAATCTTAGTTCTTTACTACGCCTCTAAAATCAGTTTCATCTTGTTACAGGTTTCTCATTTAGCTGTGATCCCCCCTCCCCGCATAATGACACTTTCTGAGGAGTCAGTATGAAAATATATAGTTTAAAATAGACACACACACACACACACACACACACACACACACACACACACTACTTATGGTTCTAATCTCAAAGTACTATTTTACAGAGAGCTTAACTTCAATATAAGGCAAGTACTTCTATCTCCAGTTAAGGAGCTAACAACTGTAAAATGAACTTAGGATGGATTACTTCTCACAAAAACTGGGGCTCTGGCAAGATGGTATAAAAATTATTACATCTTCGAAACACTGAATGAAAATAATTCCAGTGCAGTTCCTGTGATTAAATATATTTTCATTTAAGCACACAGTTTGCACTTCTCTTCATCCTCAGGGCTTTCCAGCAAAATTATTTCTATAATCAATCCTTTAAAGAAGAATAGAAAACGTGACCTAGTGTTTCTCTTTGAATATATTTTTCCTTCTCATCATACTTTAACTTTTTTTGAAAAATGTTTCCCGAATAGGTTTTAATCTGTTATACTAGTGAATAGGATTTTACCTTTAGGATCAGCTTGTAGGACAATTGAAGCTTTTACTGAACTATTGACTTTAAAAAATCTCATTTGTGATTTTGACTACATCTAAAAATATGAGAGAAAGAAATATTAGGAGAGAAAAAGAATATCAGTCAAAAAAGGCAAGGTGAAGAAATGATAGGCATAGGCTCAGTGAGAAGGAAGAGGAAGAATCTTCTCAGTTCTCTAAGTCAAGCACATTAGTCACATTTTAAGAAAGACATAATTTTTATCTGCCTCAGCACATGCTTAAAAACTATAATTGTTTGTTTCTACAAGTACTCATTCATCTTGCTTTATTTAGGGGAAGAAGAGAATTTTCTGGCTACTTGCTTCAAAATCCTTTATGTCTTTGATGCTAGCCAACTCTGGCATGCATCCCTGGACAACCAATTAGTTAATGTATATATTAAATTATATATATGCCTTGCTTTTGGCCTGTGATTTCAGGCTATCTGAGCTTCTTTAGATTGCTAAATTTTCATGAGTAAACCTATTTTTTAATATTCTGAAATAGTGGTTCCTAAAATGCAGTCTCTGAACAAGCAGAAGCAGCATGGGGACTCCTCAGAAATGCACTCCTGGAACCCCAGTCCAGACCTCCTGAATCAAAACCCAAGGGGTGAAGCCCAGCAGTCTGGGGTGTGAAAAGCCCTCCAGGTGATTTGACCCTTTTAATTTGAGAAACACTTGCCTAAAACATGCTCATTGCTCCGTGTGCTGGGCAGAGCAGGTGTCCACTATAAATAATATGATTGTCCCACTTCACTCCATGCGCATAGAAAACTAACAATTCAGGCTTATTCAATCACAGTGACTGCTCACAGATGACAAGATAACCTTAGCAAAGCACAATATCCTCTCCGCCTAATACATTCTGGGAGGGCACTTTGATAAAATGGTTTCTAGTGTTGTTTACAGCACATCTATTTTTCATTATTTTGCTACTAGTTATCATTGTGTATAGCAAAAAACCTTATAGTTGATGCTATGGGCCAGCTACATGGTTGATTCTATATATGATAAAATAAGAATAATAAAACAGTTTTAATTTAAAGTCTGTAAATGTATAACTATTTGTCAGTCTTTTTTTTATGGAATGCCATGTCTATTATTTTGGTTAGTTTTAAGAGACTTGTATTATCGTTTTTGATTAACCTCTAAGTCATTCAGTGTTTATAATCCTTTTAGTACAAAATTGTCTAGAATTTAAAGATAAATTTTAAAAAAATTTGATACATTACTTTTCTGGATTTTTATAACATTTCTCCAACTTCAACATATTTTATTTACCCACACATAATTCAAATATACCTTTTGCTTTGTTTTTGTTTGGGTAACTTGGTTCATTTTACCTTTTAAGAGAAATTACTGCAGTTTCCATGAAAAAAAAAACTCTCCATTTTACATTTACATTTTAATGATGTTTGAATTATTTAAAATTTATAAATATATTGTGAACAACAAATAAGATCTTTTACTTAATTTAGACAATACAATATTTATATCAAATTTTAGACAAACAAAAGCAACTTGGGCCTGACCAGGTGGTGGCGCAGTGGATAGAGCGTCGGACTGGGATGCGGAAGAACCAGGTTCGAGACCCCGAGGTTGGCAGCTTGAGTGCGGGCCCATCTGGCTTGAGCAAAAGCTCGACCGCTTGGACCCAAGGTCACTGGCTCCAGCAAGGGGTTTCTCAGTCTGCTGCAGGCCCGCGGTCAAAGCACATGTGAGAAAGCAATCAATGAATAACTAAGGTGTTGCAATGGCAATGAAAAACTAATAATTGATGCTTCTCACCTCTCTTTGTTCCTGTCTGTCCCTATCATTCCCTCTCTCTGACTCTCTCTCTCTCTCTCTCTATCCCTGTAAAAAAAAAAAAAAAAAATCAACTTGGTAAGCAGGCAGCCCAGCTGGTGCGAGAAAGAGTCAGGAACTAGTGAACTAGAGCAGGCTTCTTAGCTTTACTGTTGAGCATGTGATGCAGTTTATTCTCAGGCTTTAGACAGTGAGGAACATCTCTTAGCTGGTGAGTTGGTGTAAGTCCAGTGGCCAAGGCTGCCAGCACAGCAGCCTGGCCAGTGCAGGTTCGCATTAGATTCAGACAGTCAGTGTTGGGCAGATAAAATATGTTATGCTTGCTTTGTTAAAGATGGCGCTGCCCACGTGCAAGTTTTAAGAGTAAGCTTTCACCCACACCCTTGACTGATTGGATGATGTAGAGTGGTGCACTCTCATGAAGAAGCTTCCCATTATGCCACAGATAAGTGACATTGTATCAGAGACTTCTTTGTAGATTGAATGAAGGGTTTGGATTCTACAATATAAAGTGGGTCAGGCCGGGAGCTTGCTCTCTCGGTTCCTGAAATTAGTATCAGAGAGGAGAGCAGATGAAGGCCACGTGGAGAGCAGGAGAAGCAGCCAAGATGATGGAGTGCTGAGGCAGAAGCCAGTTTGTACAGAATTTGTGCAGGGAGAAGGAGATGGGAAACAGAGGTGAATAAGACCGGTGAGCGAGAAACCTTCGATTCTAGGAAACTCGGATTTCAGTAGCTTTGTGAGCACTGAATAAGTGGGTTTTGGAGCCCAGTGTGTGTTTTTGCTTGCCTGCCGGGTGCAAGCTAGAATTAAAGCTGATGGCTCACCAGTTCTTGGCTCCGTTGTTTCATTACCGTCTGTTCGAATCTAATGCGAACCTGCCTTGGCCAGGCGGCTGTGATAATGGCCGCGACTACTGGCTTTACAGCTGCTTCTCCTGGCCTCCACATGGCCTTAATCTGCTTTCCTTTCTAATACTAACCTCAGAAACCAAGAGAGAGAGAGAGAGCAAGCTCTCAGCCTGCCCCACTTTATACTGTAGAAATCCAAACCCTTAATCCAATCTACAAACAAGAAAGTCTGATACAAAGTCACTCAACTAAGACACAATGGGATTCCTCATGAGAGTACACCACCCTACATCTTCCAATCAGTCAAGGGTGTAAAGAAAAGCTTACTCTTAAAACTAAGGCATAGGCTATAACGACGCAGATTGCCCACAGCCTGTCCCCCAAAACACATTAATATCAACGGACTTGCATGTGGGCAGCGCCATCTTTAACAAAGTGAGCATAATATATTTTATCTGTCCAACACCCACTCATTCAGTGCTCACAAAGCTACTGAATTATCCGAGTTTCCTAGAATCAAAGGCTTCTAGCTCACCTGACTAATTCACCTATGTTTCCCATCTCCTTCTCCAGCACAAACTGGCTTCTCCCTCAGCACTCCACCATCTTGGCTGCTTCTCCTGGCCTCCATGTGGCCTTAATCTACTCTCCTTTATAATGCTAACCTCAGGAACTGAGCAAGCTCCTGGTCTGCCCCACTTTATAGTATAGAAATTCAAACCTTTAATCCAGTCTACAAACAAGAAAGTCTCTGATACAAAGTCACTCATCTGAGGCATAATGGGATTCCTCATGAGAGTGCACCACCCTACATCATCCAATCAGTCAAGGGTGTGGGGAAAAGCTTACTCTTAAAACTTGCACATGGGCAGTGCCATATTTAACAAAGTGAGCATAATATATTTTATCTGCCCAACAGTTGGTTAAAGGCAGCTAAGTGATTTCTGTCGTATCAGGATATGGACTAATTGGCTAAATTCTCTGTCTCAACCTTGTTTTAGTTCCTCTATTTTAAATGATGGCAAATTTGGAAGCATGAGCTTTTTTCCCCTGCATTTGTGCAAGAATGATTATAATCTTTAGGAGACTTTGAATGGTCTAACTCTAGGAGAATTCAGTTAAGTGGATGATCTGCCTTTTTTATGTTTGTGCTTTGGTTGTAAATTTAACATCTGCCTCTCATGCACAGCACTCACAAAGAACTGAAACATAATTTTTTTGAAAGTATTTCATGTAATGATTTTCACCCTAATAGAGGCTCAAACTATGCTATGGTACTGTAGGGAATCACCCATCTAACCTTGAACCCTCTATGATTCGGATTAAGGAACTTTAGTTAAAAACCTTGAGTGAATATCTCTTGGATGCAAATACCAAGAAACTGTTTGAGTGAGTGACCTTGGTGCAGACACAAAGGAATGCATGTGAACAGCCTTTAGAAAATGAGCCTAGAGGTTCTAGATTGCCCCTTCCTTTGTGCTTGTTAATTAGCAAAAGAAAAAGAATGTATTGACCAAATTAGCCCTTTCTCCATGTCAGCAAAATGGCCATTAGTCATTCTTTCCCCTTATCACCTGCTCTCCCTCCCCTGTAATCTTTACCTCTGTTATCTTTCTGATCAATAAAAGCTAAGGGTGGAGGAAATTCAGGACGTCTTCTTTGCCTCTCTTTGCAGATCTCCTCTCTTTTCCTCTTGACAGAAGTTTGTGTCTTGAGTAGGTTTCTTCCACGCGACACTGATAGTTCCCAGCGGGCTAGAGTACTACATGGTACTATGGAGAGGCAGTGAGGGTAGGTTGGGGTGTGGTCTATTCATGGCTTAGAAATAATGGTTTTAAACTTTAAAGTACTATGTTTATTCAAATCATATTTTATCTTAAATAATAGGTAACTCCATTATTATAAACTATTATCAATTTGTTACCACTTTCTTACTATCACATACAACTTAAGGAGAATTTTCCAGCATGGCTACATTCACTTTACAATTCAGTAAGATACTCTGCAAGATAAATTTTAAAGTCCTATAAACCACACTCACACAGGACTGTTACATTGTCTTGATGTTTTTTTTATTAAGATTGTTATAAATATACAAGCATTACGTATAATGAAAGAGAATGGAAGGGCAAATATATTTCTTTCTTGTCATGTTGATCAAAATCTTAAAATAGCCTTGTTTTAGGGACTAGTAAAAAGAGGATACAATTAGTGGGAAACAATAATATCAGGGAAACATCTAATTAACTGTAAAGATGGAAACTAAAAAATTTCAGGGTTGTTAGGTAAACCTACCTTTCATAATTACAGGGAATAGCAGCATAAGGTTACTTGCAAGAATTTTGGTGATAAAGTCAAGAATATCTCTTAGCAGTAGGCACCTGAGTAATAATATGTAATTACAAAAAAGTTGTCAAACTTCATGTGACAAATACTGAAAGGTAAAGTAACAATTCCACTGACAATGAAATTTGTTATATTTCAGTGACAAGTTAGATGTTGACAGAATTAATCATGTATCAGATAGCATTCTAGTAATCCCTGAATGGCTTTAGAATATTCATAAGTAATACTTAACAATTTAAATTGTTTACCCCAAACTGGCAATGTTTGGGAAGCAGCAGCATGGTGTACAGAAAGGATCAGTTGATTGAGGAGTTTGAACAAATTCATTTTTCTAGTCTAACTGCCCTCAATGAGAACAATAGCTGTGGTGATCTAAGAGCATTCTTTCAGTTCTAAGCTATTCTGACCTCTCTGTCCCATTGGAAGAAATACATTTTGTTGTTCAGCACAGGAATATTGTCTGTTTTACAGACACATGCCCTCCAGTTAGAGAGTTTAGATTTGAACAAGAAATACCATTGATGTGTGATCTTTCTGGCAAACCACCTGAGTACATTTTGAGACATGGAAGTCTGGTTAAATGGTATTATAGAAAATGTGTGGAAAAGGAACTACAGAAAATTGACTGTAAACTCACCCACCATTTACTACTTGTGTCCTTTTGGGCAAATTACTTACAGTGCTACTATTTAAAAAATGAGAATAAAAGTCTATCTTCTAAAATGGTTATAAAAATTGAATAAAGTGGAAAGTGCTGAGCTCAGTGATGAAAACTGCTGTTCTTTCTCTCCCCAGCTTCCTGTCAGCTGCAGTGTAAATGAATGAGAATTCCCTAATCAAATTTCTAAAAGTAGTATTATTCCTTTTAGTTCTTGATGCTCCTTTTTTTCCATCTCCTTTTTATATTCTGTCAAATTCACATCTGTCCCCTACTCTTTTTCCATTCTTTTCTCTCTGTTGTTATGTGGAGAATTTATTTCAAAGATCAACACATTAACAATATGTGGCAAAGAGGAAATGAGTAGTGGATTTCTAAAGCACATTATATTAATGTGTTTTTTTTTGTTTTTTTTTTATACAGGCCTAGTAAATGAGTCTAAACTTTTGAGTCTAAATTATCAAGTTTGTTCTCAGCACTGGTCACAATGTCCTGTGTGATGTCTCTAGTAATGGCCTCAGTCTGCCTTTGACAGTCCTGGCAATCCTCTCGGCAGCAATTAACCTAGAAATTGCTATCATTGTTTACACAAAACTCACCAAGGAGGTTTGCAGATGAAAATAGCATTTGCCTTTCTGTATAAAAAGCATTAATAAATGCATTATTTAAATTTCATAATAATCCCATGAGATAAGCAGGTATTATTGTTTATGAATTGTTTAAATAGCATCATTAAGTGATTTTTCCAAGATCTTATAAATCTTATAAATAGGAAGTGTCAGAAGCCAGGGTTGGAAGTTATTCTCATATTCTCATTGTGGGGACTCTGAAAATCTTTCTTTGAAAATTTCCAATAATTAATTTTATTCATCTTTTAAAATAATACCACCTAACCATACATAGACCAAGTTGTTTTTGTCTTGTTTATGTGGCTATTAAATAAACTCTACTAGTTTTTAAAGGCTATTTCTTCTCAACAATCTCTTTCCACTATGCTCTGTATTGAAGAAGTAATTCTGATTAAATATGTTTATATGGGTTTGTGTTTCTTTCCCTTCCTTGTACTCCTTTCTCTTCTTATTTTTCTTTCCTTTCCAATTTTTATTCTTAAGTTTTTTTAAATTAACACAAAATACATAAAACAAGAAACTCACCATCATAAACATGTTGAAGTGTACAGTTCAATAATGTTAAGTATAATTGCATTATTGTAAAACTAGTCTCCAGATCCTTTTTGTCTCACAAAACTGAAATTCTATACTCATTAAACATCTATCTATTTTCTCCCCAAACGGTCTGGTGACCACTTTTTTACTTTCTGCTTCTACAAGTTTAACTAATCTTAATACCTCATAGAAGTGAAATCACACATTAATCTCTTTATGATTGGCACATTTCAATTGGTATAATGTCATCAAATTTTATCTAGGTTGTACCATGCATACTTTGTTTGACTAAATAATAACCACATATTGTTTATTCACTCATTCATCAGTGGGTATTTGTGCTGTTTCAACCTTTTGGCTATTGAAATAATACTACAATGAATATGGGTGTACAACTATCTTTATGAGACTCTACTTTTAATTATTTTGCATATATATTCAGAAATGATATTGTTAGTGTATATAATAATTTTATTTGTTTGAAGAACCACCATACTGTCTTTCAATAGTATAGGACAACCCAGGAGTCAGGCTAAATTAAAGTCACCCAGGACTGTCTGCTCTCTCCCTTATTCTTCACATCCAATCATTGATCATGTTTTACATAGTATACCTCTTCAACATAATCTCATGCTACCATGCTCACAGACCAAATTATCTCAAACTCAGATAATTTTAATTATGTGCTTAGGGACTTGTCTTGTCAATAGTCATTTTCTCCTTCCAATAAGCTCTTTTTTTTTTTTTTTTTTTTTTTTTTACAGGGACAGAGAGAGAGTCAGAGAAAGGGATAGATAGGGACAGACAGACAGGAACAGAGAGAGGTGAGAAGCATCAATCATTAGTTTTTTGTTGCTATTGCAACACCTTATTCATTGATTGCTTTTTCACATGTGCCTTGACCATGGGCCTTCAGGAGACTGAGCAACCCCTTGATGGAGCCAGCGACCTTGGGTCTAAACTGACGAACTTTTGCTCAAGCCAGATGGGCCCACGCTCAAGCTGGAGAGCTCGGGGTCTCCAACCTGGGTCCTCCGCATCCCAGTCCAACGCTCTATCCACTGCACCACCAACTGGTCAGGCCCAATAAGCTCTTAAACTCTTGCCCAGTAATCTTTTTATGGTATTGCTCTGATGCTGTTTTTTTTTTTTTTCTTTGCTTGATTTAAATGTATCCCAATAATTTGTTGCTATATAAAATTAAAACTGCTTAGTCTGGTGATCAAGATTTTCTACAATTTTGACCTCTTTTTTTTTTTTTTTTCAGTATTTGTGCCGATGATATATATATATATTATTAATTTTAAAGGGGTGGCACCAATAAATCAGGGTACATATGTACAATGAAAACATCTCCAGGTTATCTTATCATTCAATTGTGTTGCATACCTGTCACCCAAAGTCAAATTGTCCTCTGTCACCTTCTATCTGGTTTTCCCTGTGCCCCTCCCCTCCTCCCTATCCAAGCCTCCCCTCCCTCCCCCAACCCCGTAACCACCACTCTCTTGTCCATGGCTCATAGTCTCACTTTTATGTCCCACCTATGTATGAAATTATGCTGTTCTCAGTTTTTTTTTTCTTATTTACTTACCTCTTTTTAAATCGAGTTTCCCCTACTTCTCTTTACCAAGTCTGGATTCTAGTCAGTTTCAATTACTTAGATGTTTTCTACACTTTTCTCTCTGTGATCTTTCCTGTTTATAAGCTGTTCACCATCTGGAATGTTTTTAAACATACTTTCTCTCCCATCCAAATCTTTTCATGTCCTTGAAGTCCCAGCTAAAATTCTGAAACCATACTTAATTTCATGATTTTATACAACCTCTCTAATTAGCTAATGGCACTTGATTGACTGTTCTTCTATGGGATTTATCACTTCCTATGTTATACAATAGTTATTTATATACCTTGAATTTTATACAAGATTTAGCTTCCAAACTACAGCTTGAGGCAGATTGTTTGTGTGTCTGTTTTTATCTTCTTCAGTACAAAGCAGAGTACTTTGCACACAGTTAGCAATCAATACATTTGTTTTGAGGAAATGAGTCAACAAGTAAATTAACATAAGTATTGTGAAGTGGGAAAGACACATTTTTTTCAGATTCTTAAAAGTAGTAATAGCTTTATATTTTCTAAGCAGTGGGAAAACAAAGAGCAGGGTAGGCAAATATGGCTGGCAATTGAGCCTGAATCCACACATTTTTTAAAGTAAACTATTTGCAGCCTTGGCGAGGTATGTCAGCCGATTGGAGTATTGTCCTAATATACCAAGGTTGTGGGTTTCATACCCAGTCAGATACAAGAATCAACCAATAAATTCAAGTTGGGCAGATGAAATATATTATGCTCACTTTGTTAAAGATGGCGCTGCCCACGTTCAGGTTTTAAGAGTAAGCTTTTCCCCACACCCTCTACTGATTGGATGATGTAGGGTGGTGCACTCATGAGGAATCCTCCCAGTATGTATCAAATAAGTGACTTTGTATCAGAGGCTTTCTTGTTTGTAGATTGGATTAAAGATTTTGAATCTACGCTATAAAGTGGGGCAGGCCAGGAGCTTGCTCTCTCGGTTCCTGGGATTAGTATCACAGAGGAGAGCAGATGAAGGCCACATGGAGGCCAGGAGAAGCAGCCAAGATGGCGGAGTGCTGAGAAAGAAGCCAGTTTGTGCAGAGAGAAGGAGATGGGAAACAGAAGTGAATAAGTCTGGTGAGCTAGATGCCTTTGATTCTAGGAAACTCGGATAAGTCAGTAGCTTTGTGAGCACTGAATGAGTGGGTTTTGGAGCCCAGTGTGTGTTTTTGCTTGCCTTCTGGGTGCAAGCTAGAATGAAAGCTGATGGCTCACCAGTTCTTGGCTCCATTGTTTCATTACCGACTGTCCAAATCTAATGCAAACCTGCACTAGCCAGGCTGTTGTGATGGTGACCTTGGCAACTGGCTTTACATTTGGCAGGATTTGATACAAATCAGTATGGAGCCACCACCACCTTTTGAGTGTTGGAGTAGAGGACTGGCTGCTGTTATGGTTCTCTATGGCTATTTTTGGGGGGACTATTGGCTGGTTGACTTTTATAGCCATGCGTGAGGAAACTGAGAGCTCTACAGAAGAGGCTGCTCAGGACCTGCCAACTGAGCAGCTGAAGAAGCTGGAGGAAATGTGGGAGGAAGAGATGCTGACCCTGTAGCTGGAGGAAGCGCTGGAGGATAAGGCCAACCAGGTTTGCGAGATTCGCCTGGAAATGGAGCAGACGCTGGAGAAGGAATCACAGGTTCATGAGTTGCAGATTGCCCTGGATGTTGTGGAGAGCCAGCAGCAACTGGAGGAGGAGGCTGAGGCTGGGGCTGGAGCTGCAAGGCCTGTGCAGCAGAAGGCAGCGGCAATCCAGGGCTCAAGCCCAGCTGTGGGAGCTGATGTTTTCAGTTCCTCTTTAGAGGATAAGGAGAATTGGTCTGGAGTTGTAATCCGCAGTCTCCAGAAGATGAGAGCCCAGCTGGAAGACATACTTGTTATACTCCTGGTAGGTCTGCGATTTTGGGACATAGGGGTGGATGCCATCGTACTCCCCAGAGCAGAGATGAAAATGCTGACTGCCATTTCCACATGCTTCTCTTTAGGACAGTGTGAGACCTACCATGATGGCAGGAATGACGGGGGAGGTTAACAGCCCATGTGCGTGGACTGATTTCCTGTACTACAACTGGAGTAAGCACTGGCTCCTTTGTTAAATGGAGTTACCAATTTTGGACAATGTGAAATACCCTGATGGGGATGGGCGGCGGCTTTGTTGGAAGTCTTTCTCCTGCCCCGGGAAGCCTTTCAAACAACAAGAAACAAGGCTGAGGACATTTTGCGCTTTTGAAAAAGTGCTCAGAGACTGGTGAAATGTACCTTTGTAATTGTTGAAGTTGTATGATTTGTCATGTTGTTGTAATTTGTGTAATGTGCCTAATTTCCTTGTACAGGAATGCCAGTGGTGTAGATTGTGGGTAGTAAAGTGAGCATAGGGGTGGATTGTTGGACAGATGAAATATATTATGCTCACTTTGTTAAAGATGGCGCTGCCCATGTGCAAGTTTTAAGAGTAAGCTTTTCCCCACACCCTTAACTGATTGGATGATGTAGGGTGGTGCACTCATGAGAAATCCTACCAGTATGTCTCAGTTAAGTGACTTTGTATCAGAGACTTCCTTGTTTGTAGATTGGATTAAAGGTTTTGAATCTATGCTATAAAGTGCGGTAGGCCGGGAGATTGCTCTCTCGGTTCCGGGGATTAGTATCAGAGAGGAGAGCAGATGAAGGCCATGTGGAGGCCAAGAGAAGCAGCCAAGATGGCAGAATGCTGAGGAAGAAGCCAGTTTGTGCAGAGTTTGTGCAGAGAGAAGGAAATGGGAAATAGGTGAATAAGTCTGGTGACCTAGAAGCTTTTGATTCTAGGAAAGTAGGATAAGTCAAGTAGCTTTGTGAGCACTGAATGAGTGGGTTTTGGAGCCCAGTGTGTGCTTTTGCTTGTCTGCTGGGTGCAAGCTAGAATTAAAGCCGATAGCTTACCAGTTCTTGGTTCCATTGTTTCATTACCGACTGTGCAAATCTAATGTGAACCTGAACTAGCCAGGCTGTTGTGATGGTGGCGTTGGCCACTTGCTTTGCAATTCATAAGTAAATAGAATAACAAACTGATGTCTCTTTCTTCCTCTCTCACTTTCTCATCTTCTCTTTCTTAAAATAAATCAATAAATGAAAAATAAATTTAAAAACGCAAACAGTGCCTGACCTGCCAGTCTAATGCTCTATTCACTAAGCACAGTGAATAGAGCATTAGACTGGGATGCAGAGGACTTAGGTTCAAAACTCTGTTGTTGCCGGTTTGAGCTCAGGATAATCTGGCTTGAGTGCGGGCTCACTAGGTTGCGCACAGGGTTGCTGGCTTGAGTGTGTGTTCACAGACATGATCCCATGGTCTCTGGCTTGAGCCGAAAGGTCTCTGGCTTGAAGCCCAAGGTCTTTGTCTTGAGCCCAAGGTTGCTGGCTTGAGCAAGGGGTCGCTCACTCTGTTGTAGCCTCCTGGTCGAGGCACATGATAAAGCAATTAATGAACAACTAAGGTACCACAATAAAGACTTGATGCTTCTTAACTCTCTCACTTCCTGTCTATCTGTCCCTATCTATCTCTGTTGCAAAAAAGAAAATAAAATATAAAAATAAATAAATAAAAAGGAAAACTGCTTGCAATTTTTTTGTTGAGTTGAAGAAAAATGATGATGAGTACTGTACTTTTCAGCAGGAATGGACAGAGGAATTCACATTTGTGTAGAGAGCAGGTTCTGCAATGTGTCTAATATGCAATGATAAAATTGAATCAATGAAATGGTCAAATATAAAGCAACACTTCAACAGAAGCCATACTACATTTACATCGAAATATCCAGCAGAGGACAGCAAGAAGAAAGCATGTCAAGAGCTGCTGTGCAGAGTGCAAGCTAGTCTGCAGCAATTCCGTGTTTGGACCCAACAAGGTGACTGGAATTTGGCTAGCTTTGCTGGTGCTTTAGCAATTGTGAGAAACAGAAAGCCATTCACAGATGGGGAGTATGCCAAAACATTCATACATTCATACTTGATGTTGCCAATGAATTTTTTCACAACTTTTTGGATAAAGACAAGATAATCAAATGAATAAAAGACATGCCCCTGTTGGCAAGAACTGTTCATGATCATACCATCATGATGGCAAATCAAATTGAGGCAACACAAGTGAAGGACATAAATGCAGCACCATTCTTTTCTCTCACTTTGGATGAGTCAACAGATGTAAGCCATTTATCCCATTTCAGCGAGATTGCAAGGTATACTGTTGGTGACACACTACGTGAGGAAAGTCTTGCTGTTTTGCTCATGAAAGAGACAACAAGAAGGGGGAATTTATTCAAGTTTTTTACTGAGTTCACTAAAGAAAAAAAACTACCGACGGATAAACTTATTTCAGTGATGGTGCACCATGCATGGTGGGGAAAAAGAGAGGATTCATAGCGCTTCTTCATGAACATGAAAAAGACCCATCCTAAGTTTTCACTGCATCCTACATCAGGAGGCACTTTGTGCTCAGATGTGTGGCGAGAAGCTTGCTGAGTTGATGTCGCTGGTCATTCTCATGGTCAACTTTATTGTTTCCCAAGCTTTAAACTGGTGAGCACACCAGTTTAAAACACTGCTGGATGAATTTGAGAATAATTATCCTGGTCTGTTTCTGCATAGCAGTATGCTTTGGTTGTCACGAGGGAAGGTGCTCAGTCATTTCGTGGCTTGTCTGAGCAAAATGCAGACTTTTCTTGAAATGAAAAATGTCGAGCATCCTGAGTTAGCTAATATTTAGTGGCTCCTGAAATTCTACTCTCTTGTGGACATGACTGAACATCTGAACCAGCTCAATGTGAAATTTTAAGGCATTGGAAATACAGTCTTATCCCTTCAACAAGCAGTGTTTGCATTTGAAAACAAGCTGGAACTCTTTATCGCTGACATTGACATGGGTCGTTTACTACACTTTGAAAAACTGGGAGAGTTTAAAGATGCATGCACAGCAAGTGACCCAGCTCAACATCTTGATCTCCAGAAGGTAGCAGGCTTCATATCTAATCTCCTGCAGTCGTTCAAAGCATGCTTTGGAGAATTTTGTGAGCACACTCGTCTTTTTAAGTTCTTCACCCATCCACATGAGTGTGCAGTGGACTGTGCCAACTTAAGTTACATCCCTGGTGTCTCCGTCAGAGATTTTGAGCTACAAGCTGCTGACCTGAAGGCCTCACACATGTGGGTGAATAAGTTTAAGTCACTGAATAAAGATTTGGAAAAACTTGCACAACAGCAAGTAGAGTTGGCAAGCAAACACAAGTGGGGAGAAATGAAAAAACTTCAACTCACGAATCAGCTGATTGTCAAAACTTGGAATTGCACTTCCCGTCACATACCACACACTGCAGCACGTGAGTATTGCTGTACTGACAATGTTTGGCTCTACGTATGCATGTGAGCAGTCTTTCTCACATCCAAAGAACATTAAAACCACCTACGATCACGTTTAACGGATGGAAGTCTCAATGCCTGCATGAAGCTTAACCTCACCACATATCAACCAGACTACAAAGCCATCAGCAAAACCATGCAGCACATTAATGGTAAGAAGTAATTTACTCATCATTGATTAGCAACAGTATAACAACGTTATTAAAAAGTATTCAGAGACTTATTGTACTTTGAAAGTGTTGGTCTTACAAAAAATGCACACATTTACTTGTATTTAGTGTTAAACATATTGTATGGTTCTCACAAAATTACATTTTAAAATATGTCGCATTCATGGCTCTCTCAGCCAAAAAGATTCCTGACCCCTGAATTAGTTAAAAAAAAATACCATTTTTGAGCCTGACCAGGCGGTGGCGCAGTGGATAGAGCATGGGACTGGGATGCGGAAGACCCAGGTTCGAAACCCTGAGGTTGTCAGTTTGAGCGCGAGCCCATCTGGCTGGAGCAAAAACTCGCCAGCTTGGACCCAAGGTCGCTGTCTCCAGTAGGGGGTGGCTCAGTCTGCTGAAGGCCCGTGATCAAGGCACATGTGAGAAAGCAATCAATGAACAACTATGGTGTCTCAATGGCAATGAAAAACTGATGATTGATGCTTCTCATCTCTCTCCGTTCCTGTCTGTCTGTCCCTATCTATCCATCTCTCTGTCTCTCTCTCTCTTTGTCCATAAAACAAAAAAACCCTGGGCTTGCCTGGTCAAGGCACATATAAGAAGCAACTACTATGCATTGGCTCTTCCCACTTTTCCCCACCCCCTTTCTCTCTCTCTTTCTCTAAAATCAATAAATAAAAACTTAGAAAAAAAAAGAAAAAAATACCATTTTTGAAATATAAAAAACTGTACAAGAAAAGTATACTGAAAGTCAAGTAGGCATTCTGGTAAATTGTATGGATGTTCAAATAAGAAGAATTTGTAAAACACAAACATGCAATACAATATCATTGTTACTTTATAATGATAAGTTATCAGAAAAGTCACCAAACTAATTACTTAAAGTTTCTTGTGTTGATTGATACTATTTCTTGAAAATGCTCCTTTAAAATGAATAACTTTGGGAAATACAATTTGTAAAAATGGCTCTCAAATATGGAGAAGAATTTTTACTACCTTTGTACTATTTTTAACTCATAATATTATTTTTTCAAAGTCATCTTTTATCTTCAGCAATGATAGTCTTATAATCAAAAGAGAACATTTATCGTTTTCTCTCCGAGGCTCATTAAGCTATAATCAATTAAGTCTGTGTCATTAGCACTTTTCTAACTTCTTAAAAGCTACAGCAAAATATTATTTTTTGAATTAACCCGTGCCCAGAAGTTGAAAAGTTAGAATTGAATGACATGATACTAATTCATAAACTCAAAAAACTAGTGACAGTTGTAAAAGAAAAATTGTACCAGACACTTGTTAAAAGTAGTGTAAAGCCAGTAGTCGAGGCTACTATCACAGCAGCCTGACCCGTGCAGGTTCGCATTGGATTCGGACAGATGGCAGTGAAACACTGGAGCCAAGAACTGGTGAGCCATCAGCTTTAATTCTAGCTTGCACCCGGCGGGCAAGCAAAAACACACACTGGGCTCCAAAACCCTCACATTCAGTGCTCACAAAGCTACTGACTTATCCGAGTTTCCTAGAATCAAAGCTTTCCAGCTCACCAGACTTATTCACCTCTGTTTCCCATCTCCTCCTGCACAAACTCTTAACAAACTGGCTTCTTCCTCAGCACTCTGCCATCTCGGCTGCTTCTCTCCTCCACGTGGCCTTAATCTGCTCTCCTCTCTAATACTAACCTCAGGAACTCAGGAACCAAGAGAGAGATATCAGCTCCCGGACTGCCCCAGTTTATAGCATAGATAATCCAAACCCTTAATCCAATTATACATACAAGAAAGTCTCTGATACAAAGCCACCCATCTGAGGCATAATGGGATTCCTCCCTACATCACCACCCTACATTATCCAATCAGTCAAGGGTGTGGGGAAGAGCTTACTCTTAAAGCCAAGCCTTAGGTTATAACAACCCGGCCTGCTTACATTACAGCTTTTCCCCCACAGCCATCTCAAGCATAAGGGCAAATAATATCATTTGGATGACGGGCTTCCATGTGGGCAGCGCCATCTTTAACAAAGTGAGCATATTATATTTTATCTGCCGAACAATCCACCCCTATGCTCACTTTACTACCCACAATTTACACCACTGGCATTCCTGTACAAGGAAATTAGGCACATTACACAAATTACAACATGACAAATCATACAATTTCAAAAATTACAAAGGTACACACATTTCACCAGTCTCTGAGCACTTTGCCGAAAGCGCAAAATGTCCTCGGACTTCTTCCTTGCCGTTTGAAAGGCTTCCCTGGGTAGGAAGGCCTCCAGCAAAGCCATCACCACCCCCATCAGGGTATTTCACATTGTCCAAAATTCGTAAGTTCATTCAACAAAGGAGCTTGTGCTCACTCGGGTCGTAGTCCAGGAAATCAGTCCACACACATAGGGCTTTAGCCTCCCCCCTCATTCCTGCCATCATGGCAAGTTTCACACTGTCCTAAAGAGAAGCACGTGGCAATGGCAGTCAGCATTTCCATCTTTGCTCTGGGGAGCATGATGGCATCCACCCCTATGTCCCAAAATCGCAGACCTACCGGCAGCGTAGCTACTCCTTGCTGCTGGGCTCTCACCTTCTGGAGGCTGCGGATCACAATTCCAGACCAATTCTCCTCATCCTCCAAAGAGGAACTGAAAACATCAGCTCCTGCTGCTGGGCTCGAGCCCCCTGCTGCTGCTGCTTTCTGCTCCATGGGCCTTACAGCACCTGCCTCAGCCTCAGCCCAAGCCTTGGCTTCAGCCCTGGCCTCCCGCCGCTGCTGGCTCTCCACAACATCCAGGGCAATCTGCAACTCATGAACCTGTGATTCCTTCTCCAGCGTCTGCTCCATTTCCAGGCGAATCTCGCAAACCTGGTCGGCCTCCTCCTCCAGCACTTTCTCCAGCTCCAGGGTTGGCATCTCTTTCTCCCACGTTTCCTCCAGCTCCTTCTGCTGCTCAGATTGCAGGTCCTGGGCAGCCTCTTCCATAGAGCTCTCGGTTTCCTCACGCATGGCTGTAAAAGTCAGCCATCCAACAGTCCCCCAAAAAACAGCTATGGAAAACCATAACAGCAACCAGTCCTCTACTCCACCACTCAAAGGTGGTGGCGGCTCCATGCCGAACTGTATCGAATCCTGCCAAAGACTACGCCAAATGTAAAGCCAGTAGTCGAGGCTACTATCACAGCAGCCTGACCCGTGCAGGTTCGCATTGGATTCGGACAGATGGCAGTGAAACACTGGAGCCAAGAACTGGTGAGCCATCAGCTTTAATTCTAGCTTGCACCCGGCGGGCAAGCAAAAACACACACTGGGCTCCAAAACCCTCACATTCAGTGCTCACAAAGCTACTGACTTATCCGAGTTTCCTAGAATCAAAGCTTTCCAGCTCACCAGACTTATTCACCTCTGTTTCCCATCTCCTCCTGCACAAACTCTTAACAAACTGGCTTCTTCCTCAGCACTCTGCCATCTCGGCTGCTTCTCTCCTCCACGTGGCCTTAATCTGCTCTCCTCTCTAATACTAACCTCAGGAACTCAGGAACCAAGAGAGAGATATCAGCTCCCGGACTGCCCCAGTTTATAGCATAGATAATCCAAACCCTTAATCCAATTATACATACAAGAAAGTCTCTGATACAAAGCCACCCATCTGAGGCATAATGGGATTCCTCCCTACATCACCACCCTACATTATCCAATCAGTCAAGGGTGTGGGGAAGAGCTTACTCTTAAAGCCAAGCCTTAGGTTATAACAACCCGGCCTGCTTACATTACAGCTTTTCCCCCACAGCCATCTCAAGCATAAGGGCAAATAATATCATTTGGATGACGGGCTTCCATGTGGGCAGCGCCATCTTTAACAAAGTGAGCATATTATATTTTATCTGCCGAACAAGTAGCAAGGGAGACTTTAGTGAAGGTTATTGAAATAGGGGAGAAGGCTGATCTCACTGTGCTGAAATACAAGGGGGAGGCTCTGATGGGAAAGTACCAGGACTTCAGAGGAGAGATGGGCCTCAGTGATTAGGTCACTGGTGTTTGCTATTTTAGGCCATTAGGCCCTTATCCTCCCACAGGAACTGAGAGATTAGAGCCCTATTTTTCTTGATGATTACATTTCAAAAGGGATGACTACTAGGTCTTGAAGGAAGATATTTCTGGGGGGTAAAAGATTTATATCTCAAAAAGGTAAGGAAAGAATTTACCATTGCAACTTTTCGAAAGCAAATGCTCTAAGAAAAATTAAGTTAGGAACCTAGAGTCACAAAGAAGCCTGACTAGATTTTCATAAATTTGAGGAAATGGTTAGGCCTTTTGACACAGTAGATACTAACTAGCTACTTAGCAAAAATTTTAAATTTATTTTTTGCTATTCTTTTCACTAGAGTGACTTTGACCCAATATGACAGGAATTTTATTTCAAAGGAGGTACTTCCACTGTTATCTGGGAAAAGGTAATTTCCAATACATTTGACAAATGTAATATCATAAAGGAAAAAAATAGAGAATTTTTAGGCCTTTCTGTCAACAATTGCAAAATACCAGTCTTTCTATCAAAAGCGTGTCTTTCTGTATTGTTTTCAGCCTACCCTATTGTGCACTGTGCTCACTGACTTGCTAATTCATAAAAAACCGGGGTTATTTCCGTGTTTCAGTTCATATTATATGGCAAATCAGTTACTGTAAATGCTTTCATTCATATTAGAACCATTTATATAATCAGACATGTAAAATAAAGTAATTTTCTTTTTCAGAAGGTAAAAGTGCCATTACTCTTTCCTAGGTAGCATGTTATTTTAAAGCCAAAGTGATACCAGAGTGAGAGAAGGTAGGGAACTTCGCTTTCTACCTCAAGAAATACTGTTATACAAAAGAGAAGATTAATGGAAGAAATGTTACATTTACTTCTAACCAACTCAAAATCCTAATTAAAAAAAAAATGCTTTTTCTGATTCTAGTCTTTTATAATAAACTAATTTTAGAAAACAGAACTTTGTTAAATATAAAATGGTATGTCAAATGATACAGATAAATCTCAAAATATATCTGATTTATACAAAATAAAGTGAATTAGCAAGTAAGAATACAAACTTAACCACAATAGTGTTCTGAGATAACCATCAAAATATCTACATAGTTACGAAAAAGGGCACAGATGTTCACACTAAAAAGAAAACCTATAATTAAGACACATTTATCTCTTCAAATGCAGGCATTTCTAAAGACTTCTAAATACACTTGTAAACAAGTCTTGTCAACATAAACGAAAAAAAAATCTTTTTGAATTTTTTTAGTTTTATTTTTACAAGAAAACCAAACTAAGAATTCTAATAATACAAATATAACAGTTTAATTAATCTAATATTTGCTCTCTAGCTATTTCTATTTTATAGGACATTTTCAACTTAAATTTATAAGGGTTTATTTTTTCCCCCAGACACTGCTTCTGAAATTTACCAGGAATATTTATATCATTCTTACGTAATATAACATTGGAGGTGTCACTAATTTTAGTAAACCCAATATAAATCAATAACAACACTAAAAGAAATTAATAAACACTGAAGGATATAGGAAGATTATCTTAAAATTTATATATTTGATAATTGGGCATATATATTTATTTTATCTTGAAAATTTATAGGAATAATTCTGGATACATCTATTTGTCAAAAAAAGACAAACTTGTATGCTTTTAAATTCAGTTTTGCACTAAAATTTTAATTCATATTGTATGTTAATAGACATCAAGAAAATGTTCACTGTCCTAGAAATGCTAAATGTTATATTTTTACAATAGAGTGCATTGATTTGTTTTCTTAATTAAATTTTGCAAACTTGCTTTATTTTTTTCAAATATTTGTCACTTAACTTTCTGAATTTAAGCATTCAATATTTATATAAAAATATATTTAAATCTTGGCATCTTGATTACATTTCAAGATATGTAGAATTTTAATAGAACTTGTAAGAATGCAAACATATATTTCATCTCTCGGATTATATCCTGAAGGCATCTTTCCCACCCTTTCAGGGCTTTACAGAATTCTAGGAATTATCTTTCTAAAAAAAAATTATTACTTTATTTTCCCAAAATTGCTTTAATGGCTTCTTTTTATCATCATAATAAAGTCCTTTTTGTCATCATAATAAAGTCCAAATATGTAAGCAACAATAAGTGCCCTTCAGAATGGCCCTTGGCTTTACTCTTCCAGTTTATTTACCATCAGCTGCCTTAAACATTTGCCATTCCACGATTTCCCCATGCTTGCCATTTTATTCTTTTCTACAGAGAGGCATGAAATTTCTTTCTTTCACGGGCCACCTTTGACATCTTTAAACCCAGAATTTTTCAATCTTGACGTTATACTGCAATTAACTTGTCAAGAATTCTTTTTTAAAAGTGCTTCCTTGGAAAGTGACATTTGAGTTTTAAGATCTAGCTTTTAATGGCAATTCCAACACCATATTTAGAATTGAAACCATATTGTTGTTATCAAGAAAAGAATATTAAATGTGTTTATTTTGCATAATTATTTCTTGATTTTAAATATTATAACCTCTATTCCATACTTGTGTAGACATAAGCTGTTTCACTTACCATAGAAAACATGTTTGTTTTGTTCTTTATTGCATATACTTTTTCTTAAAATGAGTTAATTTATTGGTTAATTCTGGAAGTTTTTAAGTAGATATACAATAAAAAAATAAAACATTAATAAAATTGAAAACAAAACAAATGGATGTGTGATATACACAATATTTATTTAAGGTTGGTTTGGAATTAGTGGACATATAAATGTTATTGAAAAAATAAATGTGTTTTAACAGAAGCACAAAAGAATATAAAAATGAGTTCTGCCACATTTTGTGTGATATCAAAAATAAAAAATAAAATTTTGATTTGTGTCAAAACTTGTTAATCATAACCAAATTTTATGAGAATTGCTGGAATTTTAGTAGACATGTAATATTTAAGTCAGATTATGATGATGGACATTTATGAGTTATATTGTTTCTTACCATATACTTTGAAAATAACTTAGGTTGAATCAGGCTCATTTAATTATAATTACATTTACTATCCAGGTTCATTATGTAATAATAAAATCATTATTTATTAAACTTCTGCTATTTTTATCAGCCCATATTTTTTATATTTACTGTGTATGATGAGTTTTATATACATTTAATCTAATAATCTATGCCATGTTGTATGAGAAATTATTGAGAGTATGTCATCTCTCTTCCCTCTTAAGAACATGAAACTTAGTTCGGTAAAAAATACACTCACACAAAATACTTTTAAAAATACTAAAAACAATAATAGAAATCTCATGGCTTATGACTAATTTTAAAGACAATAAATGTTATTAGGAAGTTTTAAAGGAAAGCTAATTTTATGGTATAGTTTGCAAAAAGATGAAGTCAGAGTTATAGTGATTTGAAAGATATTGTAATAAAAGAGAAAAATACCAACAATTTTTTTAAAAAGTCAATAAATTTAGGTACATGCTTGTATCATGAAAATATCTGTTGGCAATAGATGATACATAAATAAAATTAAAAGTGATCATAATCAGGAAATAAATGTCTTAATTCTGCAAATGCCAATTTTGTGATAACAAACATCATACTTTTGGTAGGAAAATTTTTTATGTTGATTATGAACATATTGAATTGGAAGGAACTTTGTAAATCATCCAAGTTTAATTTGAAGCCCAATGAAGAAATGATAGATTTTATTCACTGATTTTTATCCCCTTATTTTGATTTGGTGAACCCTAATATTAACATATCTTGATAAAAACTCTTACTACATGTACGTTTAAAATTTTTAAACATTTATAGTAAATCACAAAGTGAAACTCTATAATTTGCATTATGCCAACTTTCTATGACTCTTATATAATTGTGTGAATTCTATATATTAATTATATCAAGTTGTTTCATATTAATTAATTAAATTATTCAATAAATATTAATTGGGCCCCTTGTTACAACATATCCTGAGTGTATTAAACAGTACTGATTCAATGATAAACAAAATTTGTCACTGCAAAGGGAAAAATTATAAGCTTGTTTATATGGAATCTAAATGATTTGTACTTGCCATTCACATACTGAAGTAACATTGATCATTTTTTCTCTATTTTTTATTTAAAAATATTTTCCCCAATAATCTCTACCAGGATGCATGAAATTAAAAAATAAAACATAAACCTAATGATTATCAACTAACACAATAACGCAATAGTCACATAATCAAAGGAATAAAGATAGCACCTACTACGGAGTCTGTTTCTGCTTCCACTACTCTAATTCTTACTGGAGTAGGACGTCACAGTTTTCACAGCTACTCAGCTTTTCTGATTTAATGTAGCTGGTGACAGTGTGCTAGTTAAAACATCTGCACATGTTGACAAGTGTCTGACGGAGAAAACCAACTGTTTCAAATATACCAAGCTGACTTAAAAATAAGTACCAGAGGACTGTGTTGTCCAGATGTAGCATATCACTTGGACTACAAAAGCTATTAGATGACCTTTCTCTAAGAGGAAACCTTGTCATTATGCATCCTGCCTGCTATAGGGGCTTCACTCCTGCAATGTGATGAGGCAAATAATTGAGTGAAGAAATTTACAGAATAAGCATAAGAGGGAGGAGTACTTTTTCTTTTTTGTATTTTTCCGAAATTAGAAGTAAGGAGGCAGTCAGAGAGACTCCCGCATGTGCCCAACTGGGATCCACCTGGCATGCCCACCAGGGGGCGATGTTCTGCCCATCTGGGGCATTGCTCTGTTGTGATCAGAGCCATTCTAGTGCCTGAGGTGGAGGCCACAGAGTCAGCCTCATCGCCCAGGCCCATCAATTTGCTCCAATGGAGCCTTGTCTACCGGAAGGGAAGAAATATAGAGAGAGGAAAGAGAGGGGAAGGGTGGAGAAGCAGATGGGCACTTCTCCTGTGTGCCCTGATCAGGAATCGAACCTGGGACTTCCACACACCAGGCCTATATACTCTACCACTGAGCCAACCAGCCAGGATGAGAGAGGAGTATTTTTGATCCAACTATGTGCAGTAGAAAATGAAAAAAATTAAGTTCATTTGTATTAGTACCTTTTATGACAAAGGAAGAGTCAATGCTTCAAAAAGGGAAGTCATGATAAAAACCACATGTGCTCATTCACCCTTCCTTTATGAAATGTATAGCTACAGAACTAAAGTGATAGAAGAGTTTGTTAGGTATGCCTCCTGAGCATTTCCTGGTTTTGAATTTGTTAACATCAGAGCCTCTATTAGGCTTGTTTTCTCAATTCACACTGGGAGTTGTACAATTATGCCCTCTCTTGTTTTTAGCATAATCTTTGCATCTACTTTGTAGAGTATAAGAAAATCAATATTTGACTCATATATGGAAGATGTAGAAAGGTCTAGCTATTTTCTCTCTCCTAGGTTTTCATTCTTATGCCAAGATTATTATTTTTTCTTTTCTTAATCTATAGTGGGGATTCACTCTCGCTTTCATTCCATTTTCTATGTATGCTGGTAATGTATTTCTAGGTGTCAGAAAGTTAAGGAATGTAATGCAGATGCAGTGGGTAAACAGAGATATTTCTAATCATTTCCCAATATATCCTAAGTATATTAATTCTTCAAAGAGGACTTTAAAAATAAACTTATTGGGGTCTGCCTTGGTGGCTCAGTGGATGGAGCATCCTCCTGGTACACTGAGGTCACAGGTTCAATCCTTGGTCAGAGCACATATGAGAAGCAACCAATGAGTGCATCACTAAATAAAACAACTAAGTGAAACAATGAGTCAATGCTTCTTTCTCTCTCTACCTCCCCCACACTTCAAATCTACAGAAAACAAAACAAAACAAAACACCTTACTTCTGGGTAAGATAATGCTTCACAAAACAGTTGGAATAAAATATTTTTCTTTTCAGTATTAACATCTTTAATGTTTACATCAATATAAAGGTTCAAAGATAGAAGACTTGCTAACATTTAGCGTGACCAAATAATTAACCATGAAAAAATGATTTAGGGTCTCCTCATCTTCAATTTTATGACTCATGGTATCTGCATATTTGTAAACAATAAAATCAAAGGTGGGTTATCATGACCCTGAATAACAACAGTGATCCTTAAAAAAAAGAACAGAGTTGGATTAATCACACTACCTGATATCAAACTATACTAGTAGGCCATAGTAATCAAAATGGCATGATACTGGCATAAAAACAGACATATAGATTAATGAAATACAATAGTTAGTCCAGAAAAAACCCACCTCTATAGAGTCAATTAATATTTGACAAAGGAGGCAAGAACATACAATAAGGTATGATAGTTTATTAAATAAATGGCATTGAGAAAGTTGTACAGATATGTTCAAGAAAATGAAACTGGACCATCTTCTTACACCACACAAAAGAATAAATTAAATAAATTAAAAAATTAAATGTTAAACTCAATACTATAATAATCCTAGAAGAAATGGTAAGCAGTAAAATTTTGGGCATTTCTGGCAGCAATATTTTTTCTGATATACACCTTAGGCAAGAGAAACAAAATAAAAAATAAACAATTGAGACTAAATCAAACTAAAAGAGTTTTTGCACAGCAAAGGAAACCATAAACAAAATGAAAAGGCAACCCACTGAGTGGGAGAACATATTTGCTAATATATCTGATAAGGGCATAGTATATAAAATTCACAAGAAACTTATAAAACTCACACCAGAAAAAGAATAAATATCCAATTAAGAAATGTTCAGAGACCTGAATAAACATTTCTTCAAAGAAGACATACAGATGGCCAATAGACATATGAAAAGATGCTCAACATCACTAATCACTAGAGAAATGCAAATTAAAATCACAATGAGATATCACCTTACACCTATCAGAATGACTATAATTAATAAATCAACAAAAAATTGTTGGTGAGGGTGGGGAGAAAAGAAAACCCTCATGCCCTGTTGGTGGGAATACAGATTAGTGCAGCCACTTTTGAAAGCAGTATGGTGTTACCCCAAAAAATTAAAAATAGAACTACCTACAACCCAGCGATTTCCCTTCTATGAATTTATCCAAGGAAACCCAAAACACTAATTTGAAAGACTATATGCACCCCTATGTTCATTGCAGCATTATTTATAATAGCCAATATTTTGAAGCAGCTCAAGTGTCCATCAGTAGATAAGTGGATAAAAAGCTGTGGTATATTTACACAATGAAATACTACTTGATAGTAAAAAAGAAGTAAATTTCACTCTTTGTGAGAGCATAAATGGATCTAGAAAATATTATGCTAAGTGAAATAAGCCAGTCACAGAAAAATAAGTGATGTATGAGTTCACTAATTTGTGGAATCTAATGTACAAAATGAACTAACAAGCAAAATAGTGACAGAGTCATTAATATACAGCAGACAGATAGCTGTCAAGGGCATCAGTTGGGGAGTAGAGGTAATAAGGAGAAAAAGAGAAAGAAAAACTCATGAACATAGAAAACAATGTGGTCATTTGCTAGGAGGAGTGGGGAAGGGGGGGAGTGAAGGAGGGTATAAGGGGTAAGTAGTAGTAGAGGGAGACTTGACTTGGGGTAGTGAACATATAATACAAGGCACAGATAGTGTGCTGTATAATTGTGCACCTGAAACCTATAATATTTTGTTAACCAGTGTTACCACAATAAATTCAATAAAAAGAGGATAGTTTGTCAAACCTGTTCCACTATACAAATGTGTTTAAATAAAATAAGCACAATAGTAAAAAAGAGGAAAATAAACTTTGTTACTCTAGAAAGTGTAAAAGTAGTACGCTCAACATTATTATGCCAAACCCCAATGTGTGTTCATGGAGACATGTACACAATGACATGGAGATAAGAATGATTATGCATGAATAAAATATGTTCACATGTGCAATATAGTTGCTTGTATTTAAGTACATTTTCTCACATAAAATTCAGTAAAAGAATTTGAACTCTCCATCTGGGTTTTACATATTTTTGTTACAGAATTTAGTATGACTTCTCTTTTTGAGAGAGAGAGAAGCATCAACTCATTGCTCCACTTAATTGTCCATTGATTGCTTCTCATATGTGCCTTGACCGGAGATTCCACCTGTGACCTCAGGCTCAAGCCAAGCAAGCAATCCCTACATCAAGCCAGCAACTTTGACTCAAGTTGGCAAGATTGTGTTTGTGTAGATGACCACACACTCAAGCTGGCAACTCCACGCTCAAGCAGTGACCTTGAGTTTCAAACAGGCAACCTCAGCATTACAGGTCAACACTCTATCCACTGCATCATCACCAGTCAGGATGTTTCTGTCTTAAATCTATAAAATAATCAAGGAAACTTGAAAAGATATTAATTTAAAAAAATTTAAGTGTATGCATTCAGAGGCCCCCCCAACTACATGGGGATGTATGTTTAATACCAAACTTCTATTTTATAATTTTCTTTATTCTAATTTCATGGTTTATCTTTCTATTTTCATTGCATCTGATATGTATAGTTCTCAACTTATTTCTGGCTAATGCTTAAACTGGATGTTATAGTGGACAATCTTTAATCTTGATTTTTTTCCTACCAAAAGACTTAAAGAAACATGAAAATATGTATTTTTCATTTTACCAGTGGAGAAAAGTCAAAAGATCTGATTAAATGCTGATAAAAAAATAAAACTAAAAGATGCTTGAATTTTTATTCACACTGAAAATCACAAAAGAATAAGGATCTTACTCATTATTTTTATAGATAAAGGGAGATACAAACTAAATACAATATGTGACTTATATAATATGTTGCTCATAGCACAAGTGCTACAATTAGATGTGATATGACTATTCTTTTATTACACTATGTGCTTTAATTGGTTAGTCTTGACCAGTTTCTAAGATCACATACACACACACACACACACACACACACACACACATGCACAAACCACAGCCACATCCATGACCAAACCTATACACAGAGAAAGAGAAGACTGGAGAGGCAAGAGGAAGAGGGGAGGAAGAGAGAAATGAGACACACAGCAGAAGGAATACAACAGAGATAGGAATGGAACAGAGAAAGAGGAAGAGAAACTTGCATACATACATTTTCAGCATGGAAATTTGTAAGATGATAATTATTTTATTTCAAACATAAAAATTCCAGAGGGACACAATCCATAGACAGAGGCTTCTTACAGTGGATAGTAGCTTTTCCTAACATATATTCTTGTCACTGACTTTCACCCCCCAGAATCCCAGTCACATCCATACAATGCTGGGATTATCCTACAATAATGACTTCAGGAATAGCTCCGTGAAAGGAGAGCCCAAATTTTATTTATTTATTTATTTTTGGCAATAAATACATATCTATAACAACTTAACCTAAAAAATAAAATATATGAACCAGCAGCACAGAAACAAACTCAGAGATACAGAGAACATTTTGACAGTTGCCAGATAAAAGGGAATTTGGGGGAATAAGTGAAAAAGGTGAAGAAATTAAAAAGTATAAATTGGGTATTACAGAATAGTCATGGAGATGTAAATACAATGCAGGGAAATAGTCAACAATATTCTAATGACTATGTATGGTGTCAGATGACTATAAGACTTATCAGGATGATTACTTAGTAAGTTAGATAAAGTCTAATCATTGGGTTGTACATCTCAAACTAAATAATATTGTATGTCCACTGTAATTGAAAAATACAAAAAGGAAAATATATTTATTAATTTTAGAGAGACAGGAAGGGGGAGAGAAAAAGAAACATTGGTTTGTTGTTCCACTTATGTATGCATTCATTGAAATGTTATTGATTTTATCGAAAGATAAGAGAGAAACTGAAGATCATATTTATAATGCATTCTAGTGATATTTTGTACTGTATAACAATTTTAATAGAAATCAGTTAAAATTTCTAGGCAATGTCAGAATAAAAAGATGAATCTGAAATCTTTACCAGACATTTAAAATAAAACTGTGCCTAATTTTTTTTTTTTATTAATTTTAATGAGGTGACACCAATAAGTCAGGGTATATATGTACAACGAACACATCCCCAGGTTATCTTATCATTCAATTATGTTGCATACCCATCACCCAAAGTCAAATTGTCCTCTGTCACCTTCTATCTGGTTTTCCCTGTGCCCCTCCCATCCTCCCTATCCCACCCTCTCCTCCCTCCCTCCACCCGGGAACCACCACTCTGTTGTCCATGTCTCATAGTCTCACTTGTATGTCCCACCTATGTATGAAATCATGCTGTTCTCAGTTTTTTTCTGATTTACTTATTTCACTCCGTACAATGTTATCTAGCCTAATTTAATGAAAATCATAACAATTTAAAAATCGGACATTGCAAAATTAAGAGGTGATTTTTTTCTGTTTAATAATATTAATTTTAACATAAGCCAAGAAATATTATCACATTAAATAGGTAAGTAAGGAATTTTAACTGCTCAGATATTAATGGAAGCCTGGGTTGTCATTGCACATAACCCCACACATTTTAACAATTTGAATCATGTATATATTGTACCTCTACTTAAATAATATTTTAATCTATTTCTACCTTCATTTGAATACTATATTGTTTTAGATACATATCCTTTTAAATTCATTAATTTGAATTAATAATTATTTACACACATTTAGTCCACATAGTGTACGTACACAAATAATTGGAGCAGTGCATTTTAACTCATTTAATTAGAATTATAGTTGGAATAATACTTATTTTACTGCCAACACACGAAATGTGAACCAAGTGTTGTAATAAAGGCTTATAATTATGAGATTAGTGTACAACTTTTTCTGTCAGATGAGTAAAGTCATTGTGGTCTATAGACCCAGTCCCTTTAATAGATGCCAGTGGTGCTTTTGTGTATAGTTAATGCTCCATTGACTTAATAGAAATCCACTAGGACTGTGTTATTATGCAGATTATCTCATCAGCCATCCAAGGCTGGGTTAGATGAGAGCACTTGAGGAAACACAGTGGTAGCCCCACTTCATTTGCTCTCAGTAACCTATTGTTCTCAATGGTGTTCCATCAAAAATGAGCTCAGCTGGTGAAAGCAAAGGTTTCAGAGGTTATTAGGTACTCAGTCAAATACCATACCCAGTGCAATGTAATTGCTTGAGATTTAGTTACTATTAGTTGTCCTTCCAACTTAAAATAACTGATGTATTAGAAGGGTATTGATGAGGTGAAAAACAACCTTCATTTAACATTTATTTCAATTCACCTTCAGTTCCACTACTGCTTAAATGCAATCAATCATCGATACTCTGCAACATGAATTATGGCAATTTTCTGTGATTTTCAGGGAACCTCATATTACTTTCAATTTTTAATGTACAATTGAGTCAAGCCACCCTCATTACTCATAGGTACAAAGTCTGAAGCCAGCATAAAAGGGAAGCATCTTTCAAATATTGGCAAATAAAGACTCTTAAGTAGTTGCTCAAATTATCTGATGTCTCTTTTAATTAACATTCATAAACACATATAAAAAGAAAACCTCTGAGTTTTAAATTTAAATTAAAAGTCAAGCTGTTTTAGTGAGTGTAGGCATATTGCACACCAAAACATCCTTTGAGACTAACAGTTAAGGTTTAATAAACACTCTCCCCACTTCTGCTGTGGTGTGAGTTTCATTTTGCATATGCTGACCTTGGTTTAGGATACAGAAAGTTTGTTATTAAACTTACAACCTGCCATCAAGGTGGGCATTATCTTTTTCAAAAGAACTCTAGCCACATATTATAGCAGCATGTCTTTTCAGCTACTATTTAGGGCATCAAACAGGACATATGCAAAACAGGACTTTTAGTTCCCATGCTGATGAGTCTCTGTCAAGTAGGTGGGCTCTGCAGAGCCTGTGGGGTCTTCCCCAACATTTTCTAACAGCTGCCAGCATCTCCCAAGTAGATCAAATGTCCTTTCACCTGAGAAAAAAGCACCTTTGCTTAGAGCAAGCCAAACAAACCCAAACTTATGTTTTCATCACACCTTAGTATATTTAAAAAGAGATATAAGTAACTGCCATTATATCCATTTATTATGTATTAAAAGTTCACCTATTTAGTGTTGGCTAGCTGGTTGGGTGTCATTCCGATATGCCAAGGTTGTTCAGTCCCCATCAGGTAGGTTCAGGTCACATACAAGAATCAGCCAATGAATGCATAACTAAGTAAAACAGCAAATCGACATTTCACACTCTCACTTAAAAGCAATAACATTTTTTTGAAATACAGTATACATATTTATATTTTTAACACATGGAATTATATACCAGTCTTTATGAACTCAGAGGTAAAACAGAGATTCTGAAAACCAGTAGTCTAAAACAACAGCCAAATAAGTGAAATGAATGGGTAAGAAGTTAATTTCTAAAGATGATCCTCTGTTTTCATGTAACTCACACCTTCCTGTTCTGATATCTTCAACTTAAGACGGAAGAAACAGTTGTGCTTTGTCCTCACTCTAGTAGATTTGCTGCTATGTTACCAGACAGTCTCAATGTTGCTCCTAGAACGTAATTCATCTTCATTGTTTCTGTGCCGACAGGATGGAACCTGCTTACAAATTTTACAGCTAGCAATACTTTTTATTGTTGTTCTGAAAGGACTCCTGAGGGCTTTCTATTTTATTTTTAGGAACATTCTGAATTTTTTTCTCTTTGTGCTGTACTTTTCACTATTATGAGTGATGACCCTTGAATACTGGGAAGGAAAAACAACCAACACCCAACAAACTCTGTAACTGTCATAAGTTTTAATGCAATCTTCCAACACTTTGATTCATTGCAGGTGCTAAATTTTAGCTATGTTATAGCTAATGAAGACTATCCACAGTCATTGTGGAATGCTGACATTCTTTCAAACTGAGAAACCTTCAGGACAGATCAAATGTCTTTCAGAGAAAAATGATACAAAGGAATGCAGTGTTTTTCTTGTAGTTTTAGGTATAAAATGAAAACTTTAGGTATTTGAAATGTAGTCAATTATGGGATGAAACTGTGAAATTATATCACTCAATGTCAACTGTTTTCTTTTAAATATTTTATTTTGTTCCTAAGATATCTTTCAAGCTTCATTATACTTGAAAGTAGACAGCAAGAAGCCCCCAAAACTCAATATAGTGTGAAATCATTATTAACAAGACTTTTGCCTAAAATTTAGGACTAATTTTTATAACTTTATAGACAAAAAAATATTACTTATTGAACAGTGGTGAGAAGGGGAAATTTGTGAGAGAAATAAAATATTTAAAAACAGCATTTAAAATAAAACTGAAAATGAATGTGGCATTTTGTATGGTAATGTTTTAGGGACGTCTACTTACAAATCACCTTGGGAAAGGTCATTTGTTCTCATATGAAAAACAGAACTGGTAACAAAGTAACAGGTTGAAGATGGAGGTAGCCCATACTGTACCAATATACTTATTTGAGTAGAAGAGACTAATTTGCTTTCTTATTCTCTAACATAATCAATATTTATACTAATGTTGAAACTCATTTGCCAACTGACTCTTTCATTATAGTTTATAAAAAATAAATTCAACATTCTTGAACATCCATGCACATCCTGAAAAAAGTTTCCTATAAAAATTAATTACTATTTTTAAAATAAAAGTTTGTAATTGTCCAGTATAGAAAAGTGAATTTAACTATTTTTAAGATAATTTTTTAATTTAAAAAGGACCTTTTCTACTGTGCAAGCTGTGAAAAGTTTAAATATATATGTACATATATATACCCATAAATGTATATAACTGAATATGTGCATATATATAAAATATATAAATATGTTTGTACATATATGTATACATCTCAATATGATAAGATTTTTGTCTTATTTTAGGTAACAATAGCTGCATAAAATCTAGAAAATTTGTTCTAATATTTTAAATACTATATTTCTAGAGACAGGGTAATAAAAATGCAAAAATTAATTAAAATTTTACCAAATGTGCCATACTGTTATAAAAATGTGCTATTAACACTTGATAGAATTTATATTTTCCTTTAATTAGCAGTTTCATTTAAATTTAAAATGTTAATGATTTACAACATGCTGGATTAAGGAAATGATAAAATTATATCAAAGTATTATCATTATATAATCATCACCCTAACCTAAAGTTTGGTAAGCAATTAAATTCTGTTGCTTACATTATATCAAATCTTATTTCAATTAGAATTACAATTCATGTTGCACTGTTCAGAGTATATTACTGATAAATATTTTTATGCTAGTGTAGAAGCAGGACATTTATTTTATAAGATACAATTTAAGGCCTGACCTGTGGTGGCACAGTGGACATAGTGTCGACCTGGAATGCTAAGGTCACCAATTTGAATCCCTCGTTGTGCCTGGTCAGGCACATAAGGGAGTTGATGCTTCCTGCTCCTCCCCTCTTCTTTCTCTCTCTCCTTTCTCTCTAAAAATGAATAAATGAAAGCTAAAATAAATTGAAAAAAAAAGAATACCATTTAAAATTTAATGAGCATTCTGTATTGATAAACTTATTGATTGATATCAGGGTATGTAACCTAAAAATATGTGATCAAAATTATCTTTGAAAGGCATTTGTGTGAATGCCCCATGGTGTGTGTTCAGGGCAGAAGTTGTTTATAGCTATCTAAGTTTTGTTTTCTCACTTGTGGAGAAATTATTGTAAGAGTATACAAGTCAGTTTTAACCCAATTGTACCTCAGTTATCTAATAAACATTGGTCATAAGGTATTTCTTTTCTTCATGGTTTTACAATGTAAGGAATAAATATCTGAGTAGATGTAATCATGTGAGGTTAAATCTTTGCATGCAGTTTAACAACTTGTGGTTTTAACACACGCTATTAAATATGCACCTATCCCCTAACCTTGCCTTCAATCTCCTAACCCCTAACTTTAGGATTTGAGAGCCTCACTGTTTAAATTAAAGAATTAATTGGTAAATTTTCCCTTCACTTTTGCATTTATGACTAATCTCTATGAGAGTAGAAAATGTAACCACTACCTTCACTCTGGAAACACATTCTGTTTTCCTAGGAACTCACTGTTCAGAGTTCAGCTCCGTAACATTGCCCTAAAGAAATCCTCTGATTCCGAAAATCTGATTTCACCAATGTCCTCATTCAACCCTTTTACTTCTTAGAGTATATTCTGTATTCTCTCCACTCTTGATAGAAATGCTATCTACATTTTTTTTTACCCATCAGAATCTTGCCCACTCACCAATGCCCACCTTGGTAAATCTTCATTATGGGTGGGTCTTCTGAATTTTCCTCTCTTAATTCATCTGACATCTTGATCAAGTTTTCCTTGTCATACTTTATGCTTCTTTTCTCTCTCCCAATACACTGCGAATTCCATAGTGGCAGAGGATATTCCATACTTATCCTTAAAGTTTTCTTCTGCACACTGGGACAGCAGAGCAAAAAGGTGGGCTTTGGGGTACATAGCTGTAAAGCCCGTGGCCAAGGCCACCATTACAACTGCCTTGCCCATGAAGGTTCGCATTAGAGTCAGATAGTCGGTAATGAAACAACGGAGCCAAGAACTGGTGAGCCATCAGCTTTAATCCTAGCTTGCACCTGGTGGGCAAGTAAAAACACACACTGGGCTCCAAAACCCACTCATTCAGTGCTCTCAAAGCTACTGACTTATCCGAGTTTTCTAGAATCAAAGGTTTCTATCTCACCAGTCTTATTCACCTCTGTTCCCCATCTCCTTCTCTCTACACAAACTCTGCACAAACTGGCTTCTTCCTCAGCACTCTGCCATTTTGGCTGCTTCTCCTGGCCTCCACATGGCCTTTCTCTGCTCTCCTCTCTAATGCAGGAACCGAGAGCAAGCTCCCGGTCTGCCCCACTTTATAGTGTAGAAATCCAAGCCTTTAATCCAATCTACAAACAAGGAAGTCTCGGATACAAAGTCACTTATCTGAGGCATACTGGGAGGATTCCTCATGAGAGTGCACCATCCTACACCATCCAAACAGTCAAGGGTGTGGGGAAAAGCTTACTCTTAAAACTAAGCCTTAGGCTATAACCACCTGGCCTGCCTACAGCCTGTCCCCCAGCACACATTAATATCAATGGACTTGCACATGGGCAGTGCCATCTTTAACAAAGTGAACATAATATATTTTATCTGCCCAACAATAGCCAAGCTTGCTTTTTAGCTCTGCTTGATACTAACTCTAGGACCTTAAACAAATTACCCCAGGACTATGCATGTCTTGTCCTGTGATACTCCTGATATCATAAGAATGTTGTGATAATTAAATAAGATACTTAATTCGTGCAAAACTTTATCTTACATAGTAGGTGTTTAGCATATACAGTATTTGTTCAGTGGCTGAGTGATTTGGCTGGTGACCCTCTAGTTTCTCCTAAGAAATAATTATTCTTGTACTCTAACTGGACCTGATAACAATCACTGTTATAGTCCTGCCATGTATTCATCATGTCTGCACTTTGTCTCACTTGCCTTTGTGAAGAAGTACATTATTTTCTTTGATATATAATGACTTTTAAATCATTTTGTTTTTTTTTTTGTTTTGCGAAAAGACTGACCAAAATAAAGTATTGATGAGAAAAGAAAACTAAAGACTATTATAATTGTAGAATAATAGATATGAACCTGTATAAGGGGTATGCAAAAGAGATTTGAAGAAAACAGAGTTTGATTTACCAAAGACAGAAAGTAGATGAGGAAATATATTGTAGAAATTAATAATCTTGTCAAATACCTAAAAGAAAAATTCCTTTAAAAGTGTGGTTTTCACGCTAACTTTTAAAATGTAAGACTTCTGTGAAGGTACTTCAGGGATTCTGTAAAAGTTTAATTGGCATTTCAGTCTTAAATGTTTTATATGATTTTAAGAGTTTAACTCTAAAAGGACCCATTCAGACATATTGTATTTTCAAATCATTAATACTTTGGAGCTTTCTGATAGTTATTTGTTTGTTATGATGAATTGGTTTTCATTAGTAAATATTTTCATTATTAATGCAGACAATCCATTTACTCTAATCATATTCCCCTTTGCGTATAGGATGTGTTGACTTCCACACAATTATTTTTATTTAATAAATTATTTTTACTGCTTAAAAATAGGGGATATCAATATTGACTCCATGTTTCTATGGATGTTTTTTCCTGAAAGTAGTCCAGAAGGCTATTGTGTTATTTTTTTGTAGTTTCTTTTGTTAGTTTGTCTTGGTTTTTTTTTTTTCTGTCTTTTTTCTATAAAGCCACCATGAACACTGGATTAGCCAACATTGAATCACTGCTCTTTGGGAAAATACAGGGTAGGTTCTTACGAGCATCTGGTAACAAATATTTCATCAAACAATTAATGCATAGCCTTGTTTTAGGTGTTTCCATTTAAAGACAACTTATTTAATATATAGTGAATTCATTACCATTACACGCATGGCCAACAGCACAGTAACTCATACCAGATCAAAGCATATTGAACACATTCACTTTTTCATAAGGCACATCACAGGTCTTACTCTCAGAAACAATAGACAGCACTTTGGGCTCGTGCTTGGGGTCATTTTATACTGAAATCACCAACAAAAAGCACAAACATACAAAAATATGGCAGAAAATTGACTCAAAAAAGGACACTTATTTACAACTTTAAAGCTGAGACAAGAAGGCAGAGAATCACCTTGCTGAACACCAGCTGTGAACACGTGCATCAGGCTCCTCCAATTCTCTTCTGCTCTGTGCATAAGCATGGACAGTGACTGCCCAAAAAAGCATAGTCATTTATTTTTTTGTGTGTGGTTACAAAGACATTTTAGCAAGTAGGCGGATTTGCAAATATAGAATCTGTGAGTAAGGATTGACTGTATTTGCTTCCTAATCAAAGTGGGGGATTAAAAAACAGTATTTATTGGGCTTAGTTTGTAAATAAGGTGAGGAACCCCTCTGCACAGTTAAGCAATGACCCTGACTGAAAACTTGCCTTCAGCTCATACTTGAGCCTTGTCACTACAGTGTAATTTATGGACCAGCAGCACTGACAGCACCTCAGAGCTTATTTGAAATACAGACTCTCTGTATCAGACATACCGTATCAGAATATACATTCTAGCAATTTGTATGCACATTACAGTTTGAACAGTATTACTCACAGCATATAGTTAATTAGTTTCTTTTTCTTTTTTTTGGAGAGAGAGAAACAGGAAGGGAGAGTGAGAGAAGGAGCAGAGAGATGAGAAGCATTAACTCATAGTTGCTTTCACTTTAGTTCAGTGGTTCTTAACCTGGGTTCTATCGAACCCTAGTGGTTCGATGAGTCAGTCTCAGGGGTTCAGAGAAGCCTCTGCCGTGGAGGTAAAGACACACTTGTGTAAAGTCGTGATGACATGCCCTGCTTGGCCATCACTTGCTGCAGAGGATCACGTTACAGTTACATTGCTTGGCCAACCAGTGCTGCGGAGAATTTAGTGTGCACAATAGTCAACGGCTGTTGTAGTTGTACGTCGTGTGGTTTCTTTCTTAATATTTTAATCCATACTAAATATGTTGAGCAAAAAAAGAAAGTGGTCGGACGAATACGTACAACATGGATTCACATGTATCACAGAATGGGATAGGAGTCAGCATCCTATCTGCATGATATGCAATGCCAAGTTGAGCAACTCTAGTCTCTCACCAGCAAAACTAAATTTGGAAAAAAAATCATATTTTATTTATCACTAAAGAAGGGTTCAGTGAATGCGCATATGAAACTAGTGGGTTTGGTACCTCAAAAAAGGTTAAGAACTACTGCTTTAGTTGTTCATTGATTATTTCTTGTATGTGCCTTGACCATGGGCTCAAGTCGAGCTAGTCAGCGACCTTGGGGTTAAGCCAGCGACCTTGAGATCATGTCGATGATCCTGAGCTCAAGCTGGTGACACCGTGCTCAAACTGGCAAGTCCATGCTCAAGTCGAGGAGCCTGTGAGCTAACCAGTGGCCTCAGGGTTTTGAACTGGAGCTCTCAGTGTTGCAGGCTGTCACTCAATCCACTGCACTACCACCAGTCAGACTAAATTAATTTCTGATTAGTAAAATGGTGATAATAATGTTTGCCTTGTTTGCCCAGGCAAAAGTTGAATAAAGTCAGTTTATATGAAATTTCTAGATAAGCTCTTAAATACTATAGAAATGTAGAGGTGGAAGCTTTGATCCCTAATGGTGCTTGAAACAGGGCTGGGCATTTTTATTACATAGCTAAACTTCTTTGTCTAAATGAAAGCCTTTACACTTTTGATTTAATTTTATAATTATAATTTCCTTTAAATCTATTATTTTCCAGCAGCTGTAGCTCTTTTCCATTCATTTTTTGCATTTTTATCACTATTTTAAAATGTTTGTTACTTTCTGCTATTACTTACATGTTAAAAAATTGGTATGTCATTTTTTTCTCTAAGAAGCATCTTTGCAACTGATAGAGAAAATTAGATTTCTTAAAATAGCACTCTAAAGATCTTTTGGGCATATAATTTTTCTCATTAAAAACAAAACAAACAGAAAACAACTCACCTTCATCTTAAAAGCAAGAGATGATCACATTAGAGTTCTTTAATGGTTTGCTGTGGTGTTAAATACCTTCGTATTTTATTTCTGCCTCTTTAAAATGATTAAAAGAATGCCTTTCTTTTTAAAACTGTGGCAAGAGAGTTTCAACTACAGAATAAATCTGGAACACCAGGAAGAATTTGATACTTAATCTTATGTTTCCTTGGGTAAAATTTTTAAAAAGAAAGAAAACAAACAAAGTCATATCAGACCATGTTCAAAAAATGCATGTGATTAGGGAAAGCAAATGAGAAAAGTAAAAGGGGAAAGAAGGGCTATTTTTATTAAACCATTATTAAAACTGCTCAAAATCAAATGTTTGTTTCTGTGTTAACACGAAAGACTTAAGGTGCTGATGTCTCCTAACAACAGTGCTTTTCTTTCGCCATTTGTCTCTATTCACAGTATTTATTCCCCTCCTGACTGACTTATGCCAGGTGGGATTTTCCAAACATGTGATATTTACAGTTTTCTATTCATTAGTTTTTGGAGCCAGTTAGGTAAAAATACAGCAGCAAAGGGTTCTTTCTCCAGGAAGGGTAATATACTTAAGTATTTGAGACTCAAATGCAACATAGCCTTAAAATGAATTCTTTTACATGAAAAAAAAAAACTTTATTAATATTTTATACAAGGATGAAAAAGAAATCATTGTATTAAGTAAGCATACAAGACTTGACTTTAGATTGAGATGAAAACCTGAAAATATGATCAGCTGTAGAGATAGAGAAGGTGTCAAAAACCAAAAGTGGCATAGAATAAATAGTAATATATATAGTAATATTTTATAGTAATATATATAGTAATATAAAATAGTTTTATATATATTTATTGCTGTGTTGTTAAAAGAAATATATATATTATATATAAATAAATATATATATTATATATATTCTTATAAATATATATAATATATATATATATAATTTGCCTCATGAGCACTGAGAACACTCAAAAATAATCTGGCCTGACCTGTGGTGGCGCAGTAAATAAAGCGTCGACCTGGGAACATTGAGGTCGCCAGTTCAAAACCCTGCACTGGTCTGGTCAAGGCACATATGGGAGTTGATGCTTCCAGCTCCTCCTCCCTTTCTCTCTCTCTCTCTCTCTCTCACTCTGTGTCTCCTCTCTAAAATGAATAAAATAAAAATAAGTTTAAAAAAAATAATAATCTGAAATTGTGTCAAAGTCAGAGTTAAATTAGGAATACTATTTAAACATATCATTAACAATATTCTTACCTTATTTTCAAGACAGATACAATGAAGGAATGTGTCTGTCTAAACTGATGTATGAACTCTTTATCTCCTGCTAGCAATGGGCATTTCTTAAATATTACTTTTCAAGTGTGCTCTTGAAGTCCAGCCATTAATATTTTTATTTTTCAACCTCTTTATGACTTTAAGATTCTATAACACTATTGATTTCAGGGCTGGTGAATCATTATATTTTTGAGGACCACTCACCATTCTACCTGTATTTAAGTGCAGCTGCTGTAAAAATGTATTTTAAACACCGTGCTTGGATCACAAGGAAAATCAAAAGAGGGGAAGATAAAGGAAGAAATTTTATTGAATCTTGAGTCAATAGTATTTGACCTTATCTAGCATGTAATTGATTGGCTCTTCAAATCTGTAAAATGGAGGATTACCTTCTCTGGTTAGAGAGGCTGTTTTATAGCCACTATGTACATTTGTATTGATCACAACTGCATTAGGTCATGATTATCATTTAATGGATAGATCAGAATGGAAGAATCCATTTGAAGTATTTCACAGCATTGTGGTCTGTTTGTGACAATCAATGTCAATGAGCAGTTTATTGTGAAATTATAACCTTCTGAAAACACTTTCAGCTATTGGTTATAAAACGTGTATAGCACAAGTGCCAAGATGAATTGTTGTTATAGAGTGAATATTTGTGTTCCCCTAAAAATTCATATGTGAAGCCCTAAGCCAATGGTGCGGCTGTACTTGGAGATGGGGTATCTGAAAAGGTAACAAAGGTTAAATGAGGACAGCAGGATGAAGCACTAATTGGTGGGATTAGTGTCATAGAAAGAGACACCAGAGAGCTTGTTTTCTTGCTCTTCCTCTCCACATGAGTACAAAGAAAAAGTCTTATGAACACATGGAGAGCAGGTGACAGCCCTAAGGCCATGAGAAGAATCCTCGGAATGAACCTACCTTGTTGGTACCTTAATCTTGGACTTCTCAGCCTCCATAACTGAGAAATTATGTTTTGTTTATTTCAAACTACTGATGGTACTTTGTTTTGGCAGCTGGGGCAGACTTATACTGTTATACAGGGTATAAAAAAGAATAGGCACATATACGGGCATAAATAATGTCAAATAAACCCTGAATTAGATGATTTACAAGCAAAGGGATAGACGAAGTATCTTTAGTTCATGCCTATTAATTTACGATTAAAGTTAAGAAGCTCTTTTGAGACTGTTTTCTTGTATATCATCAATTATAACTTAGAGGGAAAGGAGGCAGCATAAGAAATGTAAAAATTGTAGCTCATTTGTTTTTTATTCTGTTACAGTTAGAAATTACATTTGACCAAAATTGAGAAAATATAGCTTGGAATATTAATTCAATAAACTTTGCACTTTATGATTCTAAGCATGTTAGTTAATCTTTCTATTTATTTATTTTTAAGTTTGAAGAGAGGAGACAGTGAGACAGACTCCCGCATGCACCCCAGCCAGGATCTACCCAGCAATCCCCATCTGGACCCATACTTGAATCAACTGAGCTATTTTTAGCACCTAAGGCTGATCTGCTCAGACCATCTGAGCTATCCTCAGCATGTGGGGCTAATGTTCAAACCAATGGACCCACTTGATGTAGGAGAAGGAGAGGGAGAAACGGGGGGAAGAAGCAGATGGTTGCTTCTCCTATGTTCCCTGACTGGGAATTAAACCTGGGATGTCTATATTCCGGGGCTGATGCTCTATGCACTGAGCTAACTGGCCAAGACTAATCCTGTTAAAAGGCAGTTTATTCATGTTTAAAATCTAGAAAATACACCAGGTGTGGTTATTGGGAGAATTAAATGGGGTCATATGGGCTAACTGAGCACAGTGCTTGAGACCTAATTGCACTAAAAAATATGTGAGGATTTGGGGTCCTTTTCCTATTATTCATTCTTTTATAAATATTGACCTGATTTAAAAATATATATATATATATTTTTTCTTTTAAGACATACAACTTTTTTTTTCTTTACACATTCCTTACAACACACATTTAATGTATAACCAATTTCTTAAGAAAGACAGGAAGAAGTACACTCATGACTGGTAGCTTTCAGTATTGTTAGAGGCAGGAGAACCCTGGATAGAAGATATAAAATAGATCAAGTTACTTTTTTATTTATTACTAACTCTTTTTATAGTTTTATTATCATCTAGAACTCTTTAAATAAACTGCTGAAGATGCTCCTAGCCAACCAAGTTGAGCTTGTCCACCAAAATTTGGTTGCTCTGGCAAAGAAGTATACTTTTAATAATTAAATTATGGGATTGCAGAGAATATTAAATGAAATAATACATATGAAGTATTTAGTATTTTTGTGTGTGTGACAGAGACAGTGAGAGGGACAGATAGGGACAAATAGAAAAAAAAGAGAGATGAGAAGCATCAATTCTTTTATTTTATTTTATTTTATTGAGAGTTAGAGAGAAGGATAGATAGGGACAGACAGACAGGAACAGAGAGAGGTGAGAAGCATCAATCATTAGTTTCTCATTGCCGTTGCAACACCATAGTTGTTCATTGATTGCTTTCTCACATGTGCCTTGACTGCAGGCCTTCAGCAGACTGAGCCACCCCTTGCTGGAGCCAGCGACCTTGGGTCCAAGCTGGAGAGCTTTTGCTCAAGCCAGATGGGCCCGCGCTCAAGCTGGCGACCTCAGGGTCTCGAACCTGGGTCTTCCGACATCCCAGTCCGACGCTCTATCCACTGTGCCACCACCTGGTCAGGCGAGAGAAGCATCAATTTTTTGTTGAGGCACCTTAGTTCTTCATTGATTGCTTTCTTATATGTGCTTTGACAGGGGAGATACAGCAGACCGAGTGACCCCTTGCTCAAGCCAGAGACCTTGAGCTCAAGCTGGTGAGCCTTGCTCAAACCAGATGAGGCCATTATTAAGCCGGCCACCTCAAGGTTTCAAACATAGGTCCTCTGTGTCCAGGTCCGATGCTCAATCCACTGTGCCACCTCCTGGTCAGGCTGAAGTATTTAGTATTATGTCCAGCATAGTGTAAGTTCTTCAAAAATGATTATTACCAATAGAGTTATTACTATTAATTTTCATCATCAGTACTGTTATAATATTTATTCTAATGTTTAAACAGTCCACCTCCTTGGTTGTGTATAGTTGGTCCTGTATTCTTTGAAACAATGAGAAAGGATTAGTCATGAAGTTTGGTAGGAAAGCAAATAAGATTTTAGTTTAGAATATTATATCTCAGTCCATTAAGAAACATAGACATTCTCAATGATTCAGTGATTAAAGTGAGATGGAGTCTATAGGAAAGATGTGAAGGGAAAAGTGACATAATCTGACATAAATATTAAGAGATTTACTCTGATTCTGTTTGAAAAAATAGATGTAGAATACAGGAAGCAGAAAAGCCAGTTACAAGGTTAGTATAATAATCTAAGCAGACATTGATGGCAATTTGAATGAGGATGCTCAATTTGAACAGGGATGCCAAGAGTAGTGAGGAGTGTTAGATTTTGGTTTCCTATGCACAGACTATACTTGTGCATTGAATCTGGGGTAAAGTTAAAGATAGTCATATGAAATGGCTACAATATTTTTGTCTTGAGACACCAGGATAATTTATTTTTCACTGACTGAGAGCCACACAAGGGAAAACAGAATAGATGAGATTCTCTCAGCAATGACTGTAGTAAAAGAATGAAAGGGGCAGAGGCTACCGACTGCTCCAACACTTAGTAATCATAGCAGAGAAATTGGAGAAAGAGTGAGTAGTTATGTCAGAGAATAACTCTAAGAGAAAGTTCATCGAAACCAAATGAAGAAAACATGGTATTTTAAGATAGAAGAATTGATCAACTGTGTCTGATGCTATGGTATAGAGGTTTAGAATTAATTGAAGATTTCAAGTGTATATGATTGGGAAGACAATGTTACTTCTGATATGTTTTGGGACTCAAAAGGAAGACGTTTGAGGCAGAAGCCAATGAATTTACTTTAGGGCAAGTTAAATTCATGGTATGAGTGAAACATCAATTTAGATATACTTGACTTGAAATATAAGACTGTAGACCAGAGCTAGGTCAGGACTGGAAGTTACAGATTTAGTATCACATGTAAAGAGATTAAGTTCAAGTTGTAGGTGAATCTCGGTGAGCATTTTGAGTATGATGTAATCAATGGATGTATTTTGGGAATGCCTAACATTTAAGGGTAGAATAAAGATGATTTAAAAGTGATGGGGACAAGGTAGTGAGAGAAATATAAGTATAACTAAGACTGTATAATATTTTTAAAGTCAAGGATTTTTTTTTACTATGCGAATCAGTAGCTAAAAGGGTAATTAGGTTAATAGTAAGAAGTAGTGGTTCCCCATCACTTATCATTTCAATCTTATAAAACATGTAGCTTCCATAAGCTCCATTCTCTCAGCTTGTAACTGGTGTGTAATGTTTCCCTTCTTCAGGCAGGCCTTTTCTCTTTGTTTAGTTGGCAAATCCTTCCGCCACCGCTGTCAGGTAACAGTAGCACAATTGCTGTTGGGGGCTACTCCTAGTAATGCTATCTCCTATTGCTTTAAAGCCTCCACTATTCTTATTAGCTGCTATTGAAGATTTTGGCAGTTGGTACCCCTGGCACATCAGATGCTTGGAGCCCTGCCAAGGCTGCAGACACTGCTCTTGTGCAGAGAGTTCTAGATGCACCAAATCTAGGACACACATTGTCTCCTCCATACCACAGTGCTATACTCTGATAGCTAGAAGGAAGAAACCTTGTCCCAACTTCTCTATGTTCATCACAATCATTTCTACTTTGGCTTCCAAATACCTAACAGCAATAACTTTTTCTTGAGACCATGGGAACTGAGCAGAAGACAGAGAGAGTAAAAAACACAAGATTATACTTTAAATCATTTCTTCTCTCCCAACTACTAAGGCAGACATTCATAAATTCATTTCTCCAGCATATATGTTGAGAACACAGTATGAGTCAGCATTTTTCCTCCAGCAAAACTGCCTGCTGGTTTTCACAGCATGAGGTGTTTTGCTCATGGGACTGACCTCATTCCAATAGGTCTCTTTCTGAATCTACATCTGCCAAGCTCTCAGTATGTCAGAATCACGCCCCTACACTTTCTGACTGAGGAGGTCTGGAATCCATTTTCCAGATAACTGATGTGTAGATATGTTTAGCCACCACTGCTTTTGCATTGCCTCTATATCTGAATCATATATACATAATGCCCAAGGCTTAAATCCCAGCTGGAAACGCTTAAAGCACAGGAAAGGGGATGCTTATAAGTGTGGTGAGCTATTCGAGTGCCATGAGGAGAAAAAACAAGAAGGGTGTTAGTAAACAAAATGTGATTGGTTGACATGGAAGTCAAATGTCAGCTTGAAAATGGAATTTCAGTCAGGGGTAGGGTACTGATTGCAAGGATTGGAATTGAACTCTATTAGGCATCAGGCTATCGTTAATCATTAGGGAAACTTGGTAGCAAAAAGAAAGGAAAACTGCAACCCTATAAGCTCATTGGGAGATACAGAGATATGGTTCAGGAAAAACAGCTGTTTTTCTGATGTTGAAATTTGTGTTTTGGTTTTTGAGAAGGCAGTTATTGCACAGTTCTGTGGTGGAAGGAGACTGCAGTTGGGGGGTAAACGGAACTGTGTCTGTGTGGTTTGGGAAGGGCCGTGATGACTTACTGAGCAAGATCCAGTGGTGTGCTAGTAGCCAACAAGACCCTGGGAATGTGACAGGAAAGAAGGTAAAAGAAAACAGGCAAAGATTAAGAGCAAGGCAGAAGATTGGTTCTTTCTCTGAGATACTCAGAAAGAGATGGGATGAATGTAAATGAGAAGAGATAAAGAAAATTAGGGCTTCAGTTTCAGTTGAATAACAGATGGTGGCATTTGCCAAGAATGAGATGCTTAAGCCTGAACTGAGGCCTGAGGAAAACCTACCATGTTGAATTCTCCTGTGAGTCAATAAGTGATGATTAAAGGAATTGTTGAACACCAGTGAGGGTCAAGTTGAGGTTGAACAGCACAGATTTGTAGAAAAGCCTGTCAACACCAGTTCCGGAGTTGCTCCAGCAATAGCTGGCAGCTCAGGAGAGAAGCAAAGAAAACAAACGGGTGAAGCTTTTGCAGGGCAAAGAATTAGCAAGGTGGGCATAGTTGAAGGTCAGCAGAGCTAGGCTTTATAAGGAGCATCTGAAATGGCTGACCAGAGGGTAAAGGCTGGGCAGGAGGGCAGGTAGGGCCAGAAAGAAGTTAATAAACCAGAGAGTAGAAAGTGCCTAAGGTACTGTCGATCTCAGTTAGGATAAAGAATACATTTAGTAGACAAAAGAGAAAAGACAATGTAAATTTTGTTTGTAAATAATTTCAGAAGTCAAGTTTTTTGGGACCGGCACAATTGTTTTGCTTATTTTGACATTTGTTTTGATTTCTAATTTGCAGTCTCAACCATAGCCTAAGACCTGAAACATTTATACATTTTAAGTACACTGAATGACAAGGGGATTGTAGCTGTTAAAGATATATATTTTTTCCATCTACATAGAGTGACACACTAAAACTATTAAAATTCAAGACGTAAATGCAAAATACTATTGCACTCTATTTGTGTATTACATATGTTCAGAAGCATGAATACATTAAAATGCATTTGGTATGCAATTGAACGGAAGCTGTAATATATTTTCTTTGGAGACATTCTTAAATTTTCTGTGCTAGGTACATTTTATATTCATGTGTAAAATTTATATAGCTAGCTATAACTTGTAACTGTAACACAGTACAATTTTAGTTGTAAAGATGTGTTATTTTGACACAAACTCTTCAAGGCCTCAAAGAGTTAATAGACTCCATAATCCTAAAGGTGACACCGTGAAATTACTTTATTTGGGGAGATCTAGCATGTTTCTTTTCACTATTTTTTGTTTGCTTTTCTTATGAACCTTCTTGATTCCTATGCATTCAGTTAGAATTAATAAAAATATTTTTTAGGGTGTTTGTGAGCTGGGAGGTGCCATTAGCATTCCTCAAGGTTAATTCCTCATTATAAATCTGTGTGGAGCCATGCCGACACAGATGACCTGATACACAGCCAGTTAGGGGCAGAACAGGGATGGAATCAAAGGCCTCCAGACAGTATTTTCTGGACTCTATAGCTCATACATTCTGACATATTGAGAAGGGATTTCAGAAATAAAGCTCTCATTCTTGCATTTTCATAAGTACCCTTCCAGAAACTCAGGCTGCCCCACCAACCCCAGGGGCCGCAATGTGAAGCATTGCTGTAATTGCTGCCTAGTGATAGATGAGCTTATATAGTAGTGTCAACCCCTGCTATTGATTAGAAGGTTTCACCTCACAAAATAAGCCTCTTCTTCTTGTTTTCAAAATGGGGGGGGGGGAATGCCAAAATTTATCACAAAAAGTTATTTCAACACACAGTTTCTGAGCTTTTGGAGCTCGTACACACTGTACATATAGAAGACATGATTCTAGATGGACCAAAATCCCTATTGAAGAATGAATCTTTAGTGATCACATGCTCATCATGGAAGATAACCTAAGGTGAATGATGACAAGAGGCTTCTAATTCTTGCTGTTTGGATAACAATCACCAAATGCTTCCTGTTTTGTTCTTACTATAAGACAAGGAGACTACTCCAAATTAATTAAATAAATTTGGCTTAGAAGCAGAAGTGTGACAATACGATGTGCCAAGCTGCCTGAAAAAAAATGTGGGTAGTCTGCAAATCACTGCACTGCCAGTCTGCAGACAATTCCTAGTCTTTGTGGTCTCTCTCATTCCTTTTTCATTAGCTGTTTACCATCTGACCAGTGAAAGAGTGCACTAATTTATTTCTTGAAAAGAAAAAAGATATTCTGTTTTACTGACGTTTCTTCCTCTAGAACTATATTGTCCTGTGATACACAGTCCAGTATCTTCGCAAATGCTCATTGGGTTGTTTATCTTAAACAGGAAGTATTATAGTAAAAGACATGGAAAAAAAATTTTTTAAGTCTTTCTGGTCTACTTTATCATATGAGAGGTTTTTAGTTTAGCTTATACTCCAGATATGTTTCGGGACACCTGAAGGAGGATGTGTGACAAGGCACACAGCACATCTCTGCACCTTGGACAGAAGGCAGCTCTCTCACTCTGTGATTCAAGTCCAAATCAGCCTGACACTCCTGAGTTTACTGGAAATTCAAGGGAAACCTTTTATTTACAAACAAGGGATACTTGCCAAAATGGAATAAAAAAGCAACTGATTCATCAGCATGTAGCCTTCATCTTAAAGGGCCTTGCTGCCCAGTTCTTTTCAACGTTCAGGAGATTGGCCTTGTGAAAGCGATGTAGTGTGGAAATGCCTTTGATAGTTCAGTGATCGAGTCTATCATGCTTTGGAAAGAGACAGGACTAGGTTTAAACAACCCCACCTGAAAGAACACAGAGTGTGCATGGCTGGGAAAAAAAATTACCTCATTATAACTCAGTGCTGTTGCCCTTTGGAATAAAATGAGAGAAAAGCTTGCTCTGGTACTTCCACTGATAAAATTCGCTTTCTGGAACACAACCAAATCTGAGCATAGATCACGTAAGAGAAATAAAGCAGTCAAAAAATTGTATTGCTAAATAGGCCTGGAACATCTTGGCAACTGCTAAAGCAACAAAAATAAGGAACAGTGTGCCCTACTAGTTCGACCCTTAAATTATGCAGCTGTTCATTACCCGAATTATACATCTCAGGCTGCCCTTTGAAAAAGGCATGGAGCACAGAGCTGGAACAATCCCTGAATTATAGTACAATAAGAAAGACCTACTAAAGTGTCACATGCATGTAGTGGAAGATAAGAAAGGCCAGCTTAAGTTCTTGGCATTTTAAAGAAGGCAATCAAGAAAGCCTTTGAATTCCTTCGTTTTTCTTTCTCAGCAACTTATTTGCATTTTTGTGTTAGTTAGACAAAGCATCCCATTCATGCATCAGCAGTCCTGTGCCAGTTCTCTCAGGAGATGCGCATGTGTGTTTTGGTTTAAGCCCCGTGCTATTTACAGATGAGACTGTTTTAAAGCCATGCAAAACCATGGCAGCAGGCTTGGCGAACTTAGGGAATTATAATGACACTATTTAGTATCTCAAAGAATAAAGACATCATAAAAAATAAAGCCATCATAAAGCTGAAGGGCAGGACTCCAAAATTCATTTTGCCCCTGTAATGGATTTTATGTCTGCAAAAGTGAAACATGGGACAGTAGTGAACCTGAGAGTTCAACAACACAGTCGGTTTCTTTTGTTGTGATAAGATCTATATTTCTCTTCACTATACTCTACTAGCAATATTTATATTTGCAGATGCTTGGTTTTGTTAATAATATGTGGGTACACTTTTGAACACTTTCTGTTTAAGAGTTAAAATAATTTAATTTCTAGCCCCGGTTATAATTTTTTAGACAAGGGTTAATGGGGATACTAATACTTTGTATCATAGTTTAAACTTCAATTACCTGGTCAAATTAATTTCTTAAATTTTCTCTTTGATGAGTATTTGGTAAATGATTTAACACATTCTCTTGCCTAAAGTCAATAAAGATTATGTGTGAGCAGTGAGCATTTTATTGGACAAAATCAGGTGATGACAAAGTTTATTTTGGTCTGTTAGTTGGGTTGTATGGGTCCCATACCATCCTTCATGCTTTCCAAGCCAAGCATAGATAGAATGCTACCTCCCTAAAGACTGTGCATGCTTGGACTCCTGGAATCTGGGAACACTGACTTCCCAGAGCAAAAAGAACTTTGCAAATACAATTTTGATTATGGACCTTAAAAATGTGAAAATTTTCCTTAATTTATGTCACTGGGCTCAAACTGATCACAAAAGCCCTTAAAAGCAGATAACTTTCTCAGTTTGGAGCCAGAAAATACTATACTGTAAACAGAAAAAAGTCAGGGAGATTTAATAGAGGAGAAGGACTCAGACTTAGTTATTTCTTTAAAGATAGAGGATGCAATGGGGTGAGAAATGCAGGAAAACTTGAAGATGCTGAGTGTGGCTTCCAGCTGACAAACATCATGAAAACAGAAAGTCCACCCAACAATCACATGAAACTGAAGTTGGCCAACAACTGGAATGTGCTTGGAAGTTATTCATCCCCAGAATTTCCAAAAAAGAATGCAATGTGGTTGATACCTCAATTTTGGCTTTGTGAGAGTCTAAGCAGGGGACCAAGTTCAGTCACTGTACTCAGACTTCAGATCAACAAAACTGTGAGATAAAGAAAAGGACTTTTTATTTCATTATTATGGGTTAATTTGTTATATTAGCAATATAAAATGAATATACTTGCCCTCTGATTGTTTTTCAGAAGTTTACCTTCTCAGGAATATCTACAGCTTAATCATTATTTATTTATAAAATTAAATATTTATTATGAGTGATAACAATTACAAATACCAGTGAAGTTGTCATGAGTTGTTTGTTTATTGTTTGCTTGTTTATTTAGGGAATGAGAGTTAACAGTGGTTTTTGATAATAAAGCACAAGTCAGAAATAAGTAGAGTGTAATACTCGATTGAATGGACTCTGGAAATAGACTGAAAGGGTTTGAATACTGACTCAATTTTCTTACAAGCTGTGTGGTCACAGGTAAGTTACTTAACCTCTCTGTGCCTCAGTTTCTATATCACTAAAAGAAGAATAATAGCATCAATCCTGTCACGTGGAATAAGCAAGTTAATACATGTAACATCCAGCATATAATAAGTGTTTTATAAATATAAATTATTTCAATGATTATTACATTTGTTTATCTTTATGGTTGTAAAATGTTCTTTTAGCTGTTTCAGTAAGAACTCTTTTAGAAATTATTTTATTAATTTTCTAGTTTGTTTAAAAATACAATAGTAACAGTCTTTGAGCTTAAAATTTTGGAACAAAATCAGTATTTATTTAAAAATTGAAACATGCTCCTAAATGGTATTGCTTCAACCTTGATATAAAAACTGCTTCATAGTGTGGATATTTAAAAATCTATATGTTCAGATTAATTTTAATTCCAATGAGATACGAATTAAAAGTTCTAAAAAGGTATTTCTTTTTCAAAAATAATGATGGCTAGTTTCTACCTTTGAACTTAGGAAGACATTAGTAATGAGCCTGCTGTCCCTGACCAACCCAGAGTAGAAGTGGCGAGGATTCTCTTTTTTATTTTCTCAGTTTGACTGACACTTTGATCTAACTAAGGTGGACACTTACAGCCTGTGCAGCTGCTACCACAGCTATGTAAACACACACTTCAAGTGTGCATATTTATGTCTCCCTCAAGCGCAGTGGGACTACAAGCTCTCTTCCAACCTGCCTCTGTTCTGCCCTGACCATGCCCTCATTCTGGAGATTTACGAGATTGCTACACAGAAGTCCTGTGCCTGTTAGGGTGAGAATCCTAGCAAACCAGCTCAGTGCAAGTGAACACCTTGTCCCAAGAATGCACATAGATATAAAATGTTTGTTTTCTCTTTGGGTCACTTGAGCAACCAAAAATCAACAGTCATTAATTAGAGTGGTGCTTCAAAGAGTGCAATGTGTATAAGAATACGAATAATAGTTAAAATTCAGGGGGTCTGTGGTGGGGCTGAGAGTCAACATTGAAAATAACCTACCCCAGTGATGCCATAACTACAGCTCTTTGCATAGCAAAAAATCTGAGCACCATTTAAACTCTAAATTTTTTCTTCTATTTAAGCAAGTCACCTATCACCTATGAATAAGTAACAATATCTTTGCATATGCACTCTATTTTGTGTGTGTGTGTGTGTGTGTGTGTGTGAGTGTGTGTAAGGAAAATAGTAGTGAGGCAGTTTTCTGCATATGCCTCTATTGGGATCGACCTGGCAACACCATTTAGGGCTGATGCTTGATTATCAAGCTGTTTTTAGTGCCTGTGGCTGGCACTCTCAGACCAACCAAGTCATCCTCAGCACCCAGGACCATGCTTGAACAGTTCTGAGCCACTGGATGTGGGAAGCAAAGAAGAAGAGAAGGGAAAGAAAGTGGGGAGATAAAGGGGAGAGGGAGGGGGAGAGGTTTGATTCCTGACCAGGAATCAAACCTGGGATGCCGAAACATGGGGCTGACAATCTATCCACTGAGCTCCTGGTCAGGGCTAATTCTTACTCATTTCAAAGCACTTACATTTTATTATGAGAATATAGATTTGGTATCTTTTGTCATGTAAGGACAAGTGTAATCAAGATAAATTAAATAAAAGTGTAAATTCTATAAGGATTTGACATTTGAATTTTAGTATTCATCCATGCAGAAAATTTAATAACAAAGTAGCAGTTAGTATTTCTGGTTTTGGAAAAGAATAAATGTCAGTTTATGTATGAGTTCCTAGTAGCAAGTTGGGTAATCACACAGGTAGTCTTGAGCAGGTCACCTAACCTCGTATTATAGGGGGATAGAGTTCTATCTTCTACTAGAGCTTGATTGTAAGAATTAATAAATTAACTATGTAAGTAACTTAGAAAAAAGCTTTCAAGAAATTCAGCAAGTATGAAATAATATATATTTGGCATATTCTTATTGAATGATGTCTTTAAGAGAAAGCTTAGCTGTCACTGTGAAGTTACCATCCTATGGCCATAGCTAGACTGTAAAAGTAACTGTTACATTTATCATTAAAACTTTAGGTCTAGCCTCACCAGTGTTTCACATCAATTAGATTTATTCTGATTCCAATGGTTTGGAGAAGGAAAAACAAACCGCATAGTGGAAAACTGTCATCGAAAAGACTAATTCTTCAAGAAAAAACCTGGGATTTTTTTCTGTCTCCTATTCTAATTTTCTCCTAGCTGAAATAATGTGCTGAACTTCAAGTAGTTTGAGAACAAAAGAGAAAAGATCCTCAGCACTTTGAAAACATTAAGTGATGCTTACCAAATGAATTTTGGTTTTATATATAAAAAGTTTAATTTGAAATATTTGAAACAAATATGATATCACATTATTTAGGTACTTGGATGACTGGATATTTGTAATTACTCTGGAGTTTGTAAATAAGGAAAATAATGGATGAGCTTCAGTTAAAAATGTTTCTCCTCTTCTTTTCGCTCAGGTAGAGTTACATAGGATCTGTGAAGGAGAAAGCTTATGCCAATAGATTACCAAGCCTAAAGAGCAATATATTTTTAACAGGTGGCACAGGAGTCAGTATCAAAGAAAACAAAAATAATATGCTAAGAGAAAAAAATGAATAACTAATAGGATGAATGGGTTTGTGGAAACGGAAGAAACTTTACCATTTGAGGTCCTTTTGATTGGTCTAATTAAATCTATGTGAGACAAATTAACAAGATAAATTAACCAAATTTGATTATATACATATATATGAGAATCTTATATACATGAGAGGGTCAGAGCCCCCTACATACATGAGAGGTTCGGGGATAGAAAGTTAACACGGGGTCTCTATGGCACGCAGAGCTAAGGATAAAAGGTAAGGAAAAGTGACATGGGAGCTTCAGAGGGTTGGAAGGTCATTGCTGGACAATAAGAAGGGCAGATGATCAGTAATTAGTAGTTTGTCCTGCCATATGCAGAGGTCTAAAAGGTTATCTGATAATTTCTCATTATGGGCAAGTCTCCTAATTTAAATTCTAAGTAGTTACAAAGGAGAGAATAGCAGAAGTTTCTCTTGAGCCACAGACTCTCAGTTGCCTTTAGCTCAAATTAATCTGCATACCACTGAGCCATGTCTTGGGATGACTTCCTCGAAACCCCTGGTGAAAAGTGAACTAGAAAAAGCTTCAGGTTGTCTTTTATAAAAAGTGCCTCCAAAAAATAGATAAGACTCTCTTTTGCATTTCATATGTAAGTCAACCACAATTACATGTTTAAAAATATTAAAATTAGAGGAAGGTCCTGGACAAGGTGCTCAGTTGGTTAGAGCATCATCCCGATAGACCAAGGTTGCAGGTTCAATCCCCAGACTGAGAACATGCAAGGAGCAATCAATGAAAGCACAAATAAGTGAAACACATCTATGCTTCTCTCTCCCTTCCATTTTATCTCTCCCTTCTTCTCTCTCTAAAATCAATAAATTTTAAATAAATAAATACACAAATAAAATGAAAAGAAAACTGAATTTTCTTTGCCCCAAATGTTTAAAAATAAATCAATGACTGCACGTAAGAGCAAACTATACAATGATAGTATGTTATTTTTGCTTAGCATCATTATTTTGAATACTCATTTTACTGTAGATATTGTATCTCAATAATTTTTAACAAATATTTGTGATGTAAAGAGGCACATAAAAATATCTCTCTTATAAAAAATCTAATTACTAACACAGCTGGAAAGCCAGAGGACTGAGGTCATCTCTAAGACCTAAGATAAGCAGAGACATAGAAAAGTTCCCTTAGGATCATCCTTATGCTTCTTTGGTTGTCATTACTATATACTGTAGAAAACTGAAATGACTCCTGACTTTGTTTCAGTTTGCCCATGATCAAGAATGCTGTAGCTGTAGTCATGCTAAGAGGGTAAATTGTTTCTTCTGTTCTAATACACTTTTAGACTATTGCCTATGTGAAAAGCTCAAGTCTCGAAACTAAAAGATGTGCATGTTTGTGGTGAAAGTTTTCATTAAGAATTTCAAAACACATGCTGCCAAAGAGCTGCCACTGTTCCAAGTTATGGCTATTTGGAGTTCTCATGTTTTTCTGCCAATACGAAAATTGGTTTTGCGGGATTGTTTATTGCTGTTCCTGTACTGCCTTTTCTCCCTACCACCAAGAGAATATTTCGGTGCTGCAGAAACAATGGAAGCCTAAAAAGATAGAATGTTTTCATGTCAGAAAAATTAAGGTAATAAAGGAGATAGATTTCCAGAATTAAATTAGAATTGAACAAGTCAGTTATGTGTACATCCATCAGCCCAGTGGTCAGGATCTCATTTCCACGGAAGCAAACATAGCTAGAGGGCAGATAGAATTTCTACACAGAGAACCCCATTGCCACATCTTTCACAGCAAGTTATGCTGAGAAGACAAAACACTCACCTGCCAGTAAGTGTAATGTCTGAAAGAAAAGCATTCTCCTTGTTAAAAATACCTCTGATTAAATTTAAAAAATATTCTAAATAAGTATGAAACCAAATATTAAAAAGTTTCAGGACATATTTGCTGGCCCTGTCATACCCAGAATATAATGTTTATGCTTGTGAATCCATTTTTTTGGCATATTAAATTAATAAACCCCTCAATTTGATTATTAGTTACAAAAAAGGTTAATTTAATACTCCCTAGTGATTCTAGATATTGTTTATAATATCTAGCATATACATGTTTTTAATATGTCAAGTATATATTCACATGTATAAGATTCAGTAAGGACATTTATAGTTCTGTCCTGCAACCTAGTGACACATGAAGATAGATGACAGGGAGGCAGAAAAGGAAGTTGAAAGAAAAAGTAGAAACAGTAATTGGGCACCTACTCTGTTCTGTGTATTGTGCTACATACTTTTATTTATGTGTTTTAATAATCTTCACAATAATTTCCGAGGTAGGCATTAACATCCCAAACAACACAGAATTGAAAACAAGTTTTGGCTACCTAATTCATTTACCCAAAGTCACAGGCTTACAGATAGAATAGAGTATGTCTGGAACCAGGTCCATCTGAATCCAATGCTGAAGAGAAAATTGTTCATTGATTGCGGGTGTTCCCTTATCCGCCCTCATTATATATGTTATCAACTCTTTTGCCATATTCTTAATTATACATTGATTTCCTAAAATCTCACAGTAAATTTCCTTCCCAAGGTTATTCTAAAGATTTATTTAACTAAATTCCTTTTCTTTAAATAAATGTTTTTCAAATAAATTGGAAATCCACTACCCTTTTATTTACTTTGTGAAATTATATATAATGAAACACCTACTAGTATATTATATTGTAATAATAAGCCTATAATATATAGGACTATAGTAAAGAATTTTCTTAACCATAAAGAAGATTAAGAAAGGTTTCGAGGTCGGCAACAACCTCAAAAGCATGTTGTAAAAATTTAAACTGTCCTTATGTGACTTGAGTAGTTCTTGACTTAGATTCAGAAATTAAAGTTATTAACAGACATTAATGGCCGATTATATGTACAGTACATTTGTTGGTTTGCTTTTTTCACAATACCTTCAAGAAAGTTCATATCCAAATAGAAAATAAAATAATAATTTGTAGAATCACACTCTAGCAGCATGGGTCTTCAGATAAACCAGTTTTAAGAGTGATGTGACCATTCTAAAGTCCAGATAGGCTCTATCACTAAGGGTCTGCCAAGATGAAAAGCACTTTACTATAGATCAATCAATAGCCCTTTAATGAAATCTGCTAGTTTTATCAAAAATATTTACCTTGTTGCCGTTGCAACATCTTAGTTGTTCATTGATTGCTTTCTCATATGTGTATTGACCAGGGGCCTTCAGCCAACTGAGTAACTCCTTGCTGGAGCCACTGACCTTGGGTCCAAGCTGATGAGCCTTGCTCAAACCAGATGAGCCCATGCTGATCCTGGCGACCTCGGGGTCTTGAACCTGGCTCCTTCCGCATCCCAGTCCAACACTCTATCCACTGCGCCACTGCCTGCCTTTTGACCCAGCTATCCCACTTTTAGGAATATACCCTAAGAACACCACAGCACTGTTCAAAAAGAAGAAATGCGCCCCCATGTTCGTGGCAGTATTGTTCACAATAGTGAAGATCTGGAAACAGCCCAAGTGTCCGTCAGAGGACGAGTGGATTAAAAAGCTTTGGTACATATATACTATGGAATACTACTCAGCCATAAGAAATGATGAAATCAGATCATTTACAACAAAATGGATGGAACTTGATAACATTATACAGAATGAAATAAGTAAAACAGAAAGAAATTGAGAACTGCATAATTTCATACATAGGTGGGACATAAAAACAAGACTATGAGACATGGACAAGAGGGTGGTGGTTACGGGGTGTGGGGAGGGAAGAGAGGGAAGAAAAGGGGGCAAGGGAGGGGGCACAAAGAAAACCAGATAGAAGGTGACAGAGGACAATTTGACTTTGGGTGATGGGTATGCAACACAATTGAATGACAAGATAACCTGGAGATGTTTTCTTTGAACATATGTACCCTGATTTATTAATATCACCCCATTAAAATTAATTTAAAAAGAAAGAATTGGAAGTGAAAAAAATATTTACATTGTTGTGTGTATGCATTTTTCTCTACAGACCAAATCAAATATCAGTAAATAATTTCTAGAGCAATCTTGAGTTTCTAAATATATGTACATAGAATGAAAAGTCATAATTATTACCAAGCTTAATTTTGACCTCATCTCATTTTTAGAATTTTTTATAAAGTACTTTTATATTTGATATTGGGATGGAATCAAATGTTACTTTATTGTTATTATATTCTTATAATCATTTTATTTAATTAGTCATTAGGCCTTCTACTTAGTGTTTGATGTTGATTTATATTCAAATAATCTTCAAGCTTTCTTTTAGAAAAAATAGTATTTTCTAAGAAGAAAAATAACATAAGAAAATTGTTTAATTTTACCATATTATCATCTATAGCTGTAAATTAAAATTTTGCTATTTATTATTTCTGTGCATTTTATTTTATTTTTTAGATAGTTTGCATATAATGTAATTTATTTAATCAAAACCATTTATATATAGTTTCTAAGAGATCCGAATAAATTGGTATTAGGAAGAAATTGATTTTTATGAGATACAAGATCAATATTCTGGGCTGAGGTTGACAAAACAGTTTAAAAATAGAATTTCTACTAACTTGATTTATTAAGATAAAAAAGTGATGTTAAATTGAAAAGCCACAAATTAACAATATGTATTTTAACATTTACAACTCATAAAACATATTCCAATTTAACTTTAGCTTATTTGTATCCAAATAATAAAGCTCATTTATTTTTCTCTTATAGGAAGATACAAAAACATTAATCATTATTTTCTCTATTCAGCATCCATCAAAGATTATTGGTCATTTTAGATTAGAATGTATCTGTAGGCTATTGTATATTGATATATTTGTCATATTTTATTAGTCTAAGTTAGCCTATTTTTATTCATGATGTCTGTTACTAAGATAATTAAAGTAGCTTTTTTTCCAGTGTGTTATCTCATCCCTCTTAATCTGATCTACTCTGAAAGTGAATGACATCAGCCATATTGGGTCTAGATTGTGCATTTGTCTTTGCACACCAAATCTTACCACACTGCTGGTAGTCTGAACACATGTTCTCAGTTAGTTTAGTACTTTGGAATTTATAATAAACAAATATCCTACAACTTAAAATTTTAGATGGTACTGAAATAAAAGAGAAATTATTCTATGCATTTGTATTTTTAAATGGAATTTTAAATGTGATGATATTAATAAGATCTTAAATAGTTCCCTTAATCATTTGAGTAGAGTGGATTTCTATAAACATCTTAGCTGGAGCCTTTCACATGTGTGTGTTTGGAAAAGTTTTATTTCAGTCATGCGCCCATTACCACACATTATCTCTTGTCTTTAGAAGAAGGGGCCATAGTCCCAGAGGATGTTGGAAATATAGTTGCACAGTCTATTCTTATTGGATTTTTCAGTATATGTTCTGCCACAGCCAGGTCATGGCTGCATTGCTCTTATGCAGCAAATCTGACTTAACTGTGACCCTATAGGCATCCAAAAGCCATGCTGTCAAATTAGATAGAAGACCCTTGTAACTTTTACTAATATTTTACTGACCTACAAAAAGAAGAGTCAATTTCCTCTAGTTTATATTTAAAGATCATTAAAAACTGCCAAAAAAGAAAGGTTGTAGGGTCAAACCACATTTCACAGCATGGGGATATTTTATTCTGCCTACCACTGTGGCCAAAACATGTTTTTTTAATCAGACAACACTGGGTTTAAATTCTGGCTTGGTCACTTAGTAGCTCAGCTATTTTGTGCAAATTATGCCTCTGACTTTCTCTTTCTTCTTTGCTAAACTAAGAATAAAAAGGCTCATCTCACAAGGTTATTAAGAATTTAAAAAGATAATGCATATCAGATACTTGGCATGGTGCCTGGTACCTAAGTACTCAAAATGTTAATGATTTTTGGTTATTTTATTTTACTTATGTTGGTGTTGATTATAACTGTTGCTATGTTATTATCTAGCAGGCTAGAAAATATATAAATATTAAGTGAATCAAGCACATACAGAGGGTCTGAGCAGGTTCTGTATAAAGAAGAGATAAGAGATAAGAAAATATTCCAATATCTAATCAGGAGGAAGGATGAAGATTCAGAAATATACTACTTTAAAGTAAGCAGAAGTGAGATGTCCATCTAATTTTCTCTTTATGTTTCCTGCTGGGCTAACTTGTAACCCTGTAACAAGATTTATATTCTGAAATGCATCTGGACACTGGGTATAATGCCTGGGTTTGAATCCCTGATCCAGTTCTTAGGTTTGGTTCAGGGTACATGCCCAGGAAATATTTCTCCTTCTTCCCTTTCTTCACTTATATTGTGAAGGTTTTGGCAAGACTCTTATTGTCTATTAGGTGTAAAAATAATTATATTTTTAGGTTGTATATATGTGTGTGTGAAACTCAATAATATAAAATTAGTAAACATAAATGTACTATAAAACATCAAACTGTTATTGGGGGAATTTCTAGGATTACATGGACATATTTAGAGTTTAAAAATATAGGTTTAAGTATGAAAGGTCATGCCGGTATCTGTTCTTTATAAGATATGAATGGAAAAAAAAATTGTTAACATTTACAACTCATAAAACATGGGAGTTTGTAAGAATGGGAGTTTGTGCCTTGATCACTATCATTCCACCAAGTGAATATCAAGAATAAGACATAAAGAATTACTTGTATAGTGTAATCAGACAACAACCTGTTTTAATTTATTTTTTTAATTAAGAAGACATATTATGAAGATTCATATTAGTCAGTATTCTTCAGAGAAATGGAAAAGCAGTATGTAGTTAGATAGATGATGATAGATAGATAGATAGATAGATAAATAGATAGATAGATGATAGATAGATAGATAGATAGATAGATAAATAGATGATAGATCGATAAATGATAACTAAATTTATTTTAAGGAATTCCGCATTATATTATGGAAGCTGATAAGATCAAAGTCAGCAGGGTAGGATGGCAAGTTTGAGAGACCCATGGGAGAGTAAGTGCTGCAGTCTGGAGGTAAAGTTCCTTCTTCCATGGGAGACAGCTCTCTTTTTTTGTCTTAAGACCTTATGATTGTACGAGGCTCAGTCACATTATGGTAATAATCTTCTTTACTCACATTTAATTGTCAATCTTATCTTTAAAATATTTTCATAGTGACATGTAGCTTGATGTTTGTTCAAATATCTGGGTATCTTGACATAACCAAATTTACACATAAAATGAACCATCATAGCATGGAAAAACCCTGAGGCCACTGGCTTGAGCATGGGCTCACCAGCTTAAGTGAGGGGTCTCTGGCTTGACAGTGAGATCATAGACATGATTCCATGGTCGCAGCCTGACCCCAAAGTCACTGGCTTGAAGCCCGAGGTTGCTGGCTTGAGTCCAAGGTCACTTGCTCTGCTATAGCCCCCTGGTCAAAGCACATACAAGAAAGCAATCACTGAAAAACTAAGGTGCCACAATGAATTGATGCTTCTCATCTCTCTCCTTCCAGTCTGTCTGTCCCTCTCTCTGACTCTGTCTCTCTGTCTCTGTCAAAAATAAAAAAAATTAACCATCACAAGATTGTTATTTTTTAGAATTAAATTTTAATCATTTTGTTAACTAATCATTTTATTACTAATGAAACTCCAAGCACTGGAGGCCAATACGTAACAACAACAAAACCCTTCAAAATGTGTTTCTGAAAGGAATACTTTTTGTTTGTTTCCTCTTCTCATTTTAAAACCTGCAATTTTTATAACAACAAAACAGTAACAAAATCAGAAATAAAGAGCTTTCTTCTTAGGTGATTCCATTTAAAAATTTCCTTGCAAAGTAATTTTTCGTGTTTACAGAAGCATCTTGTCCTTAGGGACCCCATTGTTTACTTCAAGACAGGAGAAAGTGCATTGCTCATGGAAAAGTGGTTGTGGCTGTGTTGTGAAGAGCATGACACCCCTGCTGGCTAAGCCTTCATGGGGGGGGGGGTGCCTAGTCCATCATCTATACCTTAGTACGATATTGGTGTACAAAGGCAGATTTTTGATGTATCCTGCAGTTAATGTCTGAAACCAAATTAAAAATAAAATCTTCATTTTATCCTTTGACAAATATTCTAAGTCTATTAACTGTTCTGGGTCCTAAAAATCTACACACACTATATGCTAATTTCCCTTACCTAACATAACAGTTCCCAGGTTTTGTCCTTTTTAGTTTACCCTGTATTTGATGTTTCAAATAAAAACATATGCTAGGAAGAAAGTTTCCCTTGTAATGAGAATCCTGTACATTTTCAATTCTGTCATAATTAAGAGCCTTAGTGGTTGTAAATGCCACCTTTAGGTTAAATATAAGCCAAACATCTGTCAGAATCAGTGTAAGAGAACAAATAATGCCATAGATGCTAAGAGAATAAAATGCAAATGCATTGAAATAAGCTTGGCATCTCAATGTGCAGTGACAAACATCCCTGCTTAATTCTGCAAAGGAGCAGACTTAATAAATACATATATCTTCACAGGTAGTAATATATAAGTAAAGCTTTCCTTAGTATTGTCCTAATGTGTGATTTTCCAATACATGCTGCCCTTCTCCTCTGACTAGTGTTCCCCAAAATGCATTTCCTATGGAACTGATCCCAGTAGCCACCTCTGCCAGGAAGCTTTCCTTGATCACCCCTCCCCTGAGGAGCCAGACTTCAGTTTTTTTACGGCATGAGGGTATATTTCTGTCATCTCATTTGCCTCTTCTCCTGCTACTTGTATGCTTTACCTGTGAAATTGTGAGACCCTTGAAGCTCTTTGCTTCCCTAGCACCCAGCTCTGGGGACTCATCAGTATTTGTTGAGTGAATGAATTCATATAAAGTAATAAATCAATAAAAACCTGATGAATTCTATTGATTCAGGAATTATGATAGAGGGACATGGAATATTTAGGGATAAGATTTGAGGGAGAATTTAATTCTATGTCCTTTGTTCCCTTCAAATTTGTACTATATGCATATTATGCTTTGAAACATTAATTCATTAAATTAAATGAGTGTCTTAGAGGAAATCTCATGACACAGCCAGTATTATATCACATTTACGACAAAGTAAGTCATACTGTTCCATCATTTTTTAAAATATCTTTTTAGATTTTATTTACTCATTTTTCAGAGAGAGGAAAGGGGGGGGGGGAGGTCAGGAAGCATCAACTCCCATATGTGCCTTGACTGGGCAAGCCTGGGGTTTTGAACCTGAGACCTCAGTGTTCCAGGTCGCAGCTTTATTCACTGGGCCACCACAGGATGGGCACCATCATTTAAAAAAAACAACAACAAAACAACTATGATAGAACTCAGTAGATTGTGTCAATGAAAGGGCTTGGCAATGTTCTCTTTTGACAAAACAGAGATAGTTGGACAAGCCACTATGAGTGGCATGTCAAGAGTTGATTAAAGGCCTCTTTCTAACATAACCCACTCTGCCTTAGATGCATCGTTGTCTTTCTTTATGTGTTTTGTCACCCTCACTCCCCAAAATGGGCATAGCAGTATAACTTTTTAGTGGAGAATGACTTAGCACCCTTGAATACCTAAGGAATTTGGAAGGCACTTTTTTTTTAGGTGTGCCAAGGAGGTGTGGAGAGTTCTTTGAATCCTCTTCTTAGTGGGACCACTGAGAACAGCCTTTCCTATGCTTTTTAGAAATCACCTGCTGGTAATTTTGATTTTCTATTACTCTCTCTCACTGCACACGCTTACTTGGTTTTATAGCATTTATCACCATGTGTAATTATTTTAAGCGTTTGGTTATTTCACTGCAGTGCCAAAGAGGTGATGCAGAATACTCCCTTCTGCACCTCCTCTCTCTTTTTATTACACCATTCTAAAGCCTACCAACCCCACATAAAACATAGAAATTAAATTACAACATTGTTTCTCAAGTGAAGTCCCTTAGCTTGCTTGCCAAACAGCTTGATGCTCTTAAGTTTCCATATAGAAGAAAGTCATTCTTGTTTATGAATTTATTGTCTCTACACTACTGTTCTCATGGCAGCGAGCTTCCCTTCTTGTTCCTAACTGTGGCCCCTCTACCTAGAAGAGTGTTTGAAATAACTAAGGTATCACTAAAGGTTTGCTGAATAATAAACCTCCAATCTGCTCATTTGGGTTGGTCAGTAAGTTTTTCAGTAAGTCATAAAATATTTTATACTATTTTATGCCACTTTTTAAACTTATTTTATCAAATCCTCAGAGAGTTTTGGATCACTTATATAATTTTTTAGCATACATTGAAACGTCTAATAATAAATTCCAGCAAATGTTAAACTAAGGAGAAATTTGCTGTAACCATCTTCTTCTCCTCTGGCACTCATAGTTTAGGGCCAGAGAGCTCGCATAATAATATATTAATATGTATTGGCCAAACTTTATCCATTTTATGAGTGGATTTGCCAAGGCTCGACTTTTCCCAGTGACCATCAGATATGACTCTACTTGAACTTGAAAAGTCAATTGAGACATCTGGAAATCCTGAGGCCCTTTTTTCCCTATATTTTGCATGCAGTCCAAATGCTTTTTTAAAATAACTGAATAAATTCTAGGAAATACAAACACAGAAGCACATAAACACACACATGTGATTCCCTGTTCTGAACAGAGTTCATAGTTGGTGTCAAAGTTTTCAGGGACTGAGTCAACTAATTCCTAATCAAAATCCTGTTAATGATACGTTTTTCTTAAAATGGAGATGAGTTTGTTTGTTTGTTTGTTTTTGAGACATTGTTTTAGACATAATAACATATACCACAACACAATTTTAATCCCAACAAATTACTAGCCTTTAGATATGAGCCCAATTTTTCTAGACTGCTATTCTCTTCACTTAAAATGGTAGTCAGTTCAGGAACTATCTTATGCTCAGGCTGGATGATGAGTATAGGCCATTTGTACTTGAACATATAACATATAGCAGGTATCTGTTTTTTTAGAGAATTGTATGATTATGTGCATCTTTTATTTTCCTCAAATAAAAAATAAGGCTTGAAAGCCCTTGAGATCTATATAACCTAACTCTACTACACCAGAAGAGTCCCAGAGATCGCTGGAAGTTATTTAGTCCTTGATCTTTTCTTTTTAGGTACAGTTTTGCTAATCACATTTCCCGTCTTTTGCCTTAGTCTTTTGCCTTAGCAGGGAATAGAGTGGAAGAACAAATGGAGTCTTGGCAACAAATGTATCCAGTAGGCCACAGTTGAATCACAGTAGGTGTTGGCAGAAAGGGTGAGTGTCTGAAACTCCGCAAATGTGCAGCATGGGCAAGTGCTTCTCATGCTTAATTTTGCCACAGTACATGCTGAGGCAGACACTTGTATAGACAACTGCTTCTAAATATGTCACTGTATCAGCAGGAAACAGAAGATCACCCCTCTCTTATTTTTCAATTCTGAAAATGAATCCCTATGAGCAATTTCGTGGTGAATTAGCAAGCATCCTGAATAAGCAGCAAGTGTCAGGCGATTGGACAAGAGGATTTGAAAAAGCAAAGAAAAACAGGGGGGGGGGGAAAGCTATTAAAATAAGCACTGAACATTCTTCTATGGTATATAATTCATGCCATGTGCCACTGGCGTGTAGGGGGAAGTGACAGAGTGTAAGGTTTCTCAGGCAATCCTGCTGCAGATCACTTACAAAGTATTTTTAATTCTTTAATTGAGTTATGTTTATTTAATCAAGATTGAAAAGATGCAGCTTAAGTGTTTAATAAAACGTTTATGTTCAGAACAGCTACCAGATGTTTTCATTGTAGATGTTGTAAAGTTACACTTTTTTTTTCTAGAAATTCAAGTACTTCCCTATAATAAGAAATACCTGTTTTGCTTCAGTAGACAATGGCTGAGCTGAGGACAAAAAAAATTTATAGTTAGAATTTTGTCTCTATCATTTCCGAAAGACCTTCTTTTGATATTGTCAATTCACTCTGCCTGTGTATACTTATACTTACACATCCTCCACAACACACATGCATCTACACACGCACACACTAGTCTATTAAGAGCTAAGTAATAGCAAGGCTTCCTTTAGTTGACAAGGGTTAAAAAGGGATCCCTAAACATTTTATTAAGAGCCCATTCCATGTATTAGCCACAGGGAAAGACGTTCGAGAGCATCATGAATCACAGCGTCCTTCGTCTGCTGGAGACATTCTCCTTCGCGTGCTCTGCTCTCTCAAAGAAAAGCGAGCTGGAAAAAAAAAAAAAAAAAAACAAACAAACAAAACACTGAACATGGATTCCTTTGGGCAACAGTGCTGAAGTGGGATAATAAGTTGAAATTATAGAGTTGAATTGAATATATATAGAAAGGCTCCCAGAATCAGTAGATAATAACTTTTCTTTTTCAAACTGTTTAATATGGCTTTTCTACATCGCAGTACAAATCAGAATAATTGCTAAGCATTCAGAATCTTCCAATCACACAGGCAATGACATTGGCAGCTATGGCTGTGGGCTCTGACTCAAACTTACAGTTATAAACTTGGTGAAACTACAGATTTAGTTTGTAGAACACTTATCCTAGTTAAATGATAGATGCGTTAAAATGAGACTTATTAACAATTCTCTAACAATCCTTTTCCGTTATTACTTTACACTTTCTTAAATGCCTATAGTTATCATAAAAAAATATATAAAATTAGTTCCAAAAATAAACTATTGTTAAACTTACTTTCTTGAAAATGGGAAAAGTGTAAGAGGAAGTGTTGCTAGAAAACAACACGTGAATGATTAACAAAGCTAACAAATTAAAATATTAACTAATCCTTTAAAGCAAATTTTGTGTGTGTGTGTGTAACAGGGACAGAGAGAGACAGAGAGAGGGATAGATAGGAACAGACAGGAAGGGAGAGAAATGAGAAGCATCAATTCTTTGTTGCAGCACCTTAGTTTTTCATTGATTGCTTTCTCATATGTGCCTTGATCAACGGGCTATAGCAGACCGACTGTCCCCTTGCTTAAGCCAGCAACATTGGGCTCAAGCCAGCAACCTTGGGCTTCAAGCTAGTGACCTTTGGGCTTAAGGTAGAGACCATGGCATTATGTCTATGATCCCAAACTGAAGCCAGCGACCCCTTGCTAAAGCTGGTGAGCCTGTGGTCAAGCTGGATGAGCCCATGCACAAGCTGGTGACCTTGGGGTTTTGAACCTGGGTCCTCCATGTCAATGCTCTATCCACTGTACCACCACCTGGTCAGGCAAAGCAACTTTTAAGAATTCTTATTTTAAGTTTGTTTTTTTTTTAGTTTAAAAATGAACATTCAACCTTTAGGGCCAGTCTCCAAGAAAAATATGCTTTGATATTTCTTTGAAGTGCAATTCAATATCTTTGTCTAAGGGATAAAAAAAAAAAATCACATCTTGACTGTAGAAATCATATTGAAACACTAAAGTGCTTACTTGTGCTGCTGCTGTCAGTCATACTTGTCACACTTGGTGACTGTCCTCAATCCAGGCAGAAAACCCATTCTCAGTTAACATGGATCAATGGAAAAGAATATAAACCACTCCACTGCCCTGAAGCCATAGAGACATCACCTCTGACACAGGTTATTTGAGTGCTCAAATAGAAATGGAGAATAGCCCAGAAGGGCTCTTGATACATAGGAGGTTTGATCATAATACCACATTGTAAATTTTTTGTATTTCTTATGAAAAATAAAGTAATTAAAAATGATATATTAAAGTCCTACTTTAACCATCACCTCATTTACTATAAATTACCATATCTTACTTCTAAGGCACTTCTTACTTTCTTAGTTATTTTCTTCTGATGCCATCAGTGCTCATGAGGTTAAATGTTATGAGCCCACTGAATTACAAACAGACTGGAGCCAATATTATTTGTGTCTGAAAAATATCCTTAGTGTTGTTTCTGTAATTACACAACCAGAGGATAAAAGTAATAAATGATAGTAATTTGGTAAAGCATTTTGTTTAATGTGTCAAAATTATTTTGGAGAGTTAAAATGCTTCTGGCTTTGATGAGAATAAATCTAAGAAGATTAAAAATTAACTAATGAATTTCATGCAACAACTAATTATAACATATCCTATATGCAATTTTGATACCTGATGAGCTCTTTGAAGGGTCAGCAATATTTTATTAATGTTTTCAACATTGATCTTTAACAACCAGCTAAAGGCTTATTAATTATATGTCAGATGATGCCAAATAACTTCTAAATATTATGAAAAAATACAAAAAAATTTATAAAGATTAAAGTCACAAGCAGGAATAAACAAAATTAAGTTTGTTTCAGGATTCACTGTTGAAGAAGACAGTACAAGAATTTGGATCTATTAGCTATATACCTTTCATTTTATTTTTATAGTGATTATGAACAATTATAACCTAATACACTTAACCAATTGCTTATGACCCTCACAGTAACCTAATAATGAATCAGGGTTTATAGTCCATAATTTCAGAAATCCAATTAAGGTACACAGAAATTAGATAAAACTCCCAACAGTCCACTCTCTATGATGCCACAAGTATTTAAACCTTGGTGCTCAGAAGAAAGTAGAGCTCTTTTATTCATACTAACCTGCCTCTCGTAAAAATGTTTTGCATATTTAAAACAGTTTTTCATTTTTTATTTTGGTTACTCTTAGGTTAATATATTTAAAGGACTGACTAGGATGGTAAATTTAGGATAAAAGAAAAGACTTGTGAAGGACCTATTTAAAGACAAAATAATATCTTTTGTTGTTCAAAGTTATGTACCACGTACCACGTACCACGGGGTCTCACATTCTCCTATTCAAAGAGGAAAATTCCCAAGCTAAAATAAAAGCAAATTTAAATAGAATAGTAGTCCATTAGTCTCTTCTCCACCAAATGTAAAATAAGACCCTGTGGCTTTCTCATAGGGGAAATTGATTTACATTAGCCAAAACACCCAAAAAACCCCTAATATCAGAACTCATACTGGTCTGGTTATGTGGTTGTCTTGGTGGTTTTTCTTGAACATCCAACACACATTCCCTTCTTAGAACTGTGACTTGGTATGTCTATTTCAGAATTTGGTGAAGACTTGTATATGGAAGAGTGCCTTACTGATTTGAAAACTACTTATAACAACAAAGATGACTTTGACTTCTTTAAAGAGAAAAACTAAGGAAAAGCATCTTTGTAGAGACAGAGAGCTCAGTCTAAACGTGCTGAATTTGAGTGAGAAATTACAGGTTTTCAACCTAGGCAGTGTGCTGAGATTGGATGGACAAAGGGAATCATTTGTTTTATAATTTTAATACCTTATTTTAACTTAAATTAACATTTATTTTTATCTACATAGTTTAAAAAGTAAAATTTTATTATGCCTTTGTTGTTAATTTTAGCTACAGGAGTATAATTATAATGAGTGAAAAATGTATTATGTATCTATGGAATTGCTCTGTTATCAATGATTGTTTATAAAATAATATGAATGACATGGCTGATAGCCACAAAGGTTTCATAATTGGTAAAATTGAAAGAAAAGAGAATACACAGCCAAGCAAACATTCATGGGGTTACATACCTGTAAGTGGGAAAAGATTGATAATTAGGGGTTTAAGTTTTATCCTTCTATGCCCTGGTTTAAACCATATAAAGATGTAATCAACATAATACAGGAGGAATATAATTTTCTTGTCATGGTATTTTGAGCAGACTAGCTGAAAATGTGAAAAACGTGGGGCTGATAAAAACAAGGCTATTAGAGTTTTCTGAATGTGAAGCAACCAGAAACTGGACAGAGGTTTGATAGAGTAATGAGAGCAATAATGTACCTGAGACATATTACAAGTTAAAAATAAACCACAGTTTCTCTCAGATTTCTGAATAAGAGGTGAGAATGATCTGCCAATTTGACTTCATTACTGCTATAATGAACCTCTGATGCGAAGCTATTTCATTCTAATTCAGTCCAACTCAAAGATCACATTGTTAATGTAATTCTCTGAGTTTTGTTTTTACCAGTAGCTTTCCAAAATACTTGTATTCATTAATAGCAACCAAAAATTTTAGGTTTAACAATTGTGAATAAAATGGGTGACCACCTATGAATGTATTCTTTGATTAAATATATGTAACAGGAACAGTGACCCTATAGAAAATACATACAGCACGCTAATGCATGTGCACAATGGCCATTCTTAAGCATCATTCTTCTAAGTAAATTCTGCAATAAGGGGGAAAAAGGTCATCCTTACATTTCTCTGAAAACTGACTTATTCAATTAAAGAAAATAAAAAATTTAACCTTGTCAACCTTACTTGTGAAATAAACTCACATAGTTTAACTCAACACAAATGTTAAATCCTTAACAATTCTGAGCTTTTGGAAACTTTTCCCCCCTTCTATCATTGGCTAAAAACAACACATCACAAGTACATTTACACCTTAACACATGGAAGAAGGAAGAAAGCTGTCACAAACCTGAGATTAGGGTTTATCCTTTGAATCTTTATAAACTAGCTTTCTAAATAATAATTCTTCATTACTAATGACCACAAAATCCAAACACAGAATGGAAAGGAAAATATTTCTTGCATAAAACTAAAAGTCTCTAGGGAACATATTGCAAAAATATAAATGAAGTTCGCACTACAGGGACCCTCCCTGGGTCCCCCCCCCCAATTTGACTAGTGTAGTAGATTTCTAATGAAAGCTATTGTTTTCATCATACCTATAAAATATTGTTTTAAGAGCCTTATAAGGGCACATTATTTGTAACTTAGTCAAAGGGGATATATTAATGTCTAGTTTCCTAAAATCGTAATGGGAGTTAATAGATGATCTAAGTTTGTATATTGGTTCATATATTCTTCTTTTCAGCATAAGGAAAATTTGCAGGTTCTAATGACCAACCCAGAAATGTTGGTGACAGGAAAAACACTACAATGGTAAGCCTGTCACTTCCAATCATTAGGTAAATTACATTCATTTTAGTGTTCTGAGTAATTCCAATTTATCAATAGCATATTTTTGTGCTTATTAAGTTACTTTGTGATATTCCCTTAGGAAATTTAACTTTCTGTAATACTTCACCCTTTAATCAGTTTTGCTATGCCATCCTTTACCATATGCTACCCTTTCAAGTGTTTTAATTCCATAGAATGTCCAGTGGCTAAACCTTTTCTTTAGACTATTCAAAGGGCACATATAGTTTTATTTCATTCTGGTCTTGTTTGTTTAAATAACCATTATTCATCTAAATGTCCTTGTCAGCAACAGAAGAGCAGCAGGATCAGAAATGTTTTTGCAATTAGAAGCTCTAAATCATGAGCTAGCTCTAAGGAGCTGTGTGACCAATGCCAAGCCACTTTACCTCTCTGAACCCATCTTACTTAATGAAAAGGATGAAACTGAGGGAACTCTCTCTCCTGTCTCTCTCAGACAATTCTAAAATATTTAGTTTTTCTACCATATCCACATATATATTTTCCATCTTGTGAAGGACAGAACACAGCAGACTAGTGGAGGAAGATGGTGCATATTCCAGTCATAGTGGTCAACACAGATGTCAAAAGGAAAATCCAGCCTTCCATGTTTCTTGTGGTCTTTCATGGTTTATTATACTATTGTGTTAGTACTCTGCTAAAGTCCCTCCTTTACAATCCTTCTTTGGGGAAATATAAGAAAAAAGCAGACAGGAGCTCAGTCAGAATTGTGAGCAAAAGGTAACTACTCTTTAAGAACAAAATCTCATTGTATGTATGTATGTACAGTTCAGTGCTGGACCAAGATGATACAACAGAGAGGCTAGAAACCCAGTTAAAATAGTAATTCTGCCAGTCATTTCTCCTGAGAGTGTGAGCAGATGCCTCTGAGTAAACTGTTGTGGGTGACATCACGTTCCCTCAGTTCCTTTATGCTTTTTTTCAATTTGAACAACTTGACATGCTGAGTGTGCTTCAAGGGTTGGTCTGACTACACTTGAATTTTGCCTTAAACACTCACTTTACATGAACTTAAGAGTGAGTAAAATGGGTGACCTCCCACTTTTACTTTTTGTTTCAAAAACATAAGTTCTAAACAAAAATAAAATCAATTAAAACAAGATGAAAATCAGTTTATTGTAAAAAAATCTCCACACTGACCATCAAATCTGTACTTTAGAACCAATAATTCAAGTTATAAGAATAAAACCAAAGAAATAAAGCTCTTTAATTTCATAAAATGAAATCAAGCAACTCTTTGTTTCTTTAGTGACACAATGATATTTATTTAATTGTGTTGTAGTATTAATATTAATATTTGTAATCACCTACTTCACACACACACACACAAACACACCTATACACATGCTTTAATTGTCTGCTATTGCCGCTAAGTGACTGACTATTCTGGAATTGTTTGTTGATAATTTAATGTACCAAGTGTAAGTGTATGTAGTTGATCAAAGTGCAACTACAGACTCCTTCTCAAAGCTAATTTTATAATAGTTTATTTCCTAAAGTTAATTTGTAAGTAAAGGCAACATTCTGAAAAGGTATTGGTGAGTGTAAAGGCTCTCATTTAAAAAGTTTACTAGAGTTCAATTTCCATGTTCTCCCAAAGAAGCTAGCCATCAGTCACCAGCATGAAGGATCATAAAGCATGAAGACCAGGGAGTTCAAGTATCCTGGCGATCCTTCCGAATTAAGAGTTATCACCTGCACTGAGATTCCTGTCAGAAAAGGGAAACACTGAATATGTTAAAACTTTGAAATGCAATAAATAATTACTTTCTCCTTTATCTTAATAGTTTTGTGAAAGCTACATTTCTGCTTTTCAGAATCATAACTCATAGTTCGTAGTGGAAGAATTTACCTATTAAATATTATAGAAACAATTTAAAAAAAGAAAGAAAGAAAAAGAGCCAGAGAGCTTTATCAACCCCTAGTTCTTGGAATCCTTTGGGACATAAAATATATAGGGTTTTTTTATACATCTAGTTTTTTTATAGAAAAGCTTAGAATAAACATATGTGCATAGCATATGCAAATGAAACTAAAATGTCTACTAAATACAAATTATGAAATGATTGGATCTACTTCAGAAAACTTCATGTTATTCGTTCCTCGAGCATATAAATTTCAATGTCCACAAAGCACACTTTCCTATCTATAAATACAAGTTTTTGAATTAATAAGGACTGTATGCATATAGTCACCAACAAATATGCTGTTAAATAAACGAAGGACATGTGGCCTGTGCCTTGTTCTCTAATGATATGAAGGAAGCAGATGGCTTGGAAAAAGATGTGTCAGTACAAGGTGGTAAATCATAAACAGGGATAGATTGCCAGTTTACCTCAAATCCAGCTTGTTTTCCAGTCTCTAAACTCACTAAGTGCTGCCACTCAAGTTGATCTAACTGTGTCAAATTTTGGATTTATGCCTTTAAACGCTTAGGCAGTGTCCACATGTGACAAACTGAGTTGCATCTGTTTTCACAATCAATACTGATCATCCCATGCAAAATGATCATAGGTTAATTTACATCTGCCATTGAGGTAACCAGAAAGAGTATCAGGGCTTGGCCTCCCTCCCTTCCTTTGGTGCATTTTTATCTGCTACTTGAATATTATGATCCAGGAATGTATGCTCATGAAAAGAATTTGTAAAAAATATTCTCCCATATCCTTCGGAAAAAAAACAAAAATAATGTAACACAAATTTGACATCCATTTCAAATAACAATAATAATTATACAATTTATGTTCCCCAAAATATAATATATAAGGGCCTAGTGATCCCATTTGGGACATTTTATCAGTCTTACTTATGATTTGGATCTATTAATAGCTGGTAATTCAGTTACATTATGGGCCTAGAATATTTCTAGTCCACTGGCACTGTAGGTAGGTAGGTACAAAAGGCTTTATGGTGTTAATCTAAAGAAATAAAGAAAGTATAACAAGGAAGAAAACATCTACCCCATAGTGAGCTACAGTGTAGAAACTTACACAAGCCTAGAAGGAAAAAACACTAAACAGTGATTTCAAATCTTGCAGGGGTTCAGAAAATGTACATATACTGCTCACAAAAAGTAGGGAATATTTTATCACTTCATATTCATTTTTAAATATCCTCTTATTTTTGTGAGCAGTATATATAGAGATTGCTTACTTTGTCAGGTAGCAATTACAATGAGTTATTTTTTAAATAAATGCTCTACATATTTATAAAGATCTGTTCATTAAAAGTGACCATTGAAATTAAACAGACAAATGGAAACTGCTATAAATTTCATGCATTGACCTGACCCTCTTAAGGATTCAAATGTCTCTTGGATAGGCAGACAGCCAAACAACACACTTTCAAACAGCACTAGCTCCTAATATAACAGTACTGACCATTAACCAAAAATATTTTATATAAATACAAAAATATTGTCTGTGTCATGTCAACTTTCATCTATGCTCAGCCACTTAGATACCAACTTCAAAAAACTGATCTTTATGTAAAGAAAATATACTTCATAGTTATACTTTCCAGTTCACTTTCAAAAGTAATTAGAATATCAACCCTTCACCTCCCACAAAATAGGAGATTTAAAAAATATTTATTATTGAATAATAGTTTATCACAAACAGAAAAAGCTAATGGCACATTAATACCGTGCTTGAAGAAAACCTTTTAGTATGTCTACTGGTTAATGACTTTTGCTTTCTTCACCTTTACACCATAGAATTTGAAGAACAGTTATAATCACTAGAACATATTAATAGTTCATTTCAGGAGCCCAATCAGACAGACATGATCATGAAGCAACACCGTAAGCTCTGCATAAACTGGTTTTAGCATGCTCAAATAAGAGGAAAATACATTTTGGTGGATGCAAGAGTAATTACCAGAAAGCAATATTTTTGACTTAGTTAAAAACTCTAAAGGAGAGAGAAATTTGGTTCAGTAACATTGCTTTAAAGGAGGATGCTCAAGTAATATGTGATTTTAAATCATCTATTTAATCCAATAACACCATTTCATTTTCTCCTATCTATGTCATCTTTTGGTAAAATGAGGCTTGGAGAATATAATGAATATCAACGTAATAGTTATATTAACTAATATAGTACTACTGTTGACTTGGTAATTCAAAGATAATGAGATTATGGGTAAATAGATGGTTTCATATACATACTAATTTCCCAAGTAATAACTCCAAGTAACTTAGTTATAGATGGTTGTAAAATGTTTTGTTTGCTGAAGTTCTGTTTACAGTCTTTTCTGACAGTGAAGATATGTTGTGGTATTTCAGCCAGATAAAAAATAGACTTAGTGATTGATTTTGAACCAAAGCCATACCAATTGTTCTAGGTGACAACTTAACTTTATAAATCTTGCCAAAGGTTCACAGATCTTGGAACCTTTGACTGTCATCTAAATTAAAAAGTAAAAGTTCACTGTGCAGTTCACTTCTATTAGAAAAAAACAAACTGACATCCTAAGCAGTATTGATAATATTTGGCAAGGGCCAGCTGTCTTGTGATTTTACTGATCCGGTAGACTGAGGCACAGAGGCCAACTTAAGAACTCTAAACTCTAACAAGAATCAAGTGTTTTAACCATGCTGTCCCACATTTGCTCTTATCTTTTATATTACAAGTTATCTTGCCTACTCCTTCTCTGGTTTTCTGAACATATTACTTCAGAGTTCTTTCTAACTACCAGCACATGAGTCCTCTATTTTCCTTACCCTTTAGGCCTAGGAGTGGCAATAGTTTTCTAGTTTTTTTAGGTTTTTTGTTCACTTTTCCCAGCCCATGTCCCCTCATTAAACTGTTTTCAATTAATCCTTCTGAGTTCCATTTCATACATACTGGGACATTGAAAGATACCCAAGCTATGCCAACTCACAGGTAGGCATACTTTCATACTGTGATCTGATGGATACTTCAAAGCTTTCTTTATCTCAAAATCACATTCAGCTGCCATCTTGCCTCAAGCACTCATGTTTTTGTATTGAAGCAGCTCTATAAAGCTCTTCCTGAAGTATAGATATCCTTCCAAAGGATAGCACATATCATTTTGGTCAATAACATTGTAAAATTAAGGAGTTTATCAAAATAGCCCACGCCAATTATGCCCAAGAGACAGGTCATTTTGATGAGACAGATTGGAAGATAATAAAAACATATTTAATTGCAAAAGAACACCAGATCTAGATAGGAAGCAAATGTAATTAGCTATAACTTCTCAAAAAAAAAAAAGTTATTAAACCAAAGAAAGATAAAAGCCCTCAGAAGATAAGGTCAAATTTTGCTCACCAAAATTTTTCTTTTAGATATAGAAATATGGCAATCTATCTTCTTCTTTTTTTTTTTTTTTTCACTAAGAAGCTTTATTCTGAGAGTAATACTAGTTCGCTTAAAATTTTGAATGTAATTATCAGCTTAATCTTGAGAAATTTAAGATATTTTTTGATTAAATATTAAGAGTACATTAATGATGCAATATAATAGTTTTATCTCAGAATATTGATAAATGATTCATAATAAAATAATATCAAATATTATTTTATTATGAATCATTTTATTATGAATCATTTTATTATGAATCATATCAAAATAAAATCTTGATAATTAATGATTTTATGATAAATATGACATATTTATTGAATAGTAGAACTTATGTTTAAATCATTCTTTATTTTTCAATTACACTTGACATTATATTAGTTTTAGGTATACATCCCAGTGATTAGACATTATATAAATCTCCTCTATCTGCAACCATATGTAGTTATTAGAATATTATAGACTATATTCCCTATGCTGTACTTTACATGCCCATGACTATTCAGTAAAATCCAGTTTGTACTTCTTAATCCCTTCACCTTTTTAACCCATCCTTCCAACCTTACCCACCAATCTGGTAATTATGAATCTGTTTTGTTCTGATTGTTCATTTATTTTGTTTTCAATTTTAACTGTTGAAAGATATTTATTTACTGACATCTTATTGTTCATATATTCTATCATTTTTTCTTCCTTATTCTTCTTAAAGAACTCCCTTTAACATTTTATGTAATACTTGTTTGGTAGTGACAAACTCCTTTAGCTTTTTCTTGTCTGGGAAGCTCTTGATTCTAATTGATAACTTTGTTGGGTAGAGCAATCTGGGTTGTAGGTTCTTGCTTTTTATCACTTTGAATCTCTTGCTAATCTCTTCTGACCTCCAAAATTCCTGTTGAGACTTTGCTGACAGTCTTATGGGAGCTCCCTTGTAGGTAATTAACTGCTTTTCTTCTTGCTGCTTTTAAGATTTCCTGGTCTTCAACTATCGGCATTTTCATTATGATGTGTCTTGTTTTAGACCTTTTTAGATTCATCTCGTTTGGAACTCTCTTTATTTCTTGGACTTGTATGTTTATTTCTTTAATCAGGTTATGAAAGTTTTCTGTACTTATTTTTTCAAATAGGTTTTGAATTTCTTACTCTCTTCTGGCATCCTCATGATATGAATATTGGTATGCTTTAAGTTGTTGCAAAGGCTTCTTACACTACCTTTATTTATTTGGATTCTTATTTCTTTTTGCTATTCTAATTGGTTGTTGTTGTTGTTTTTTGCTTCCTTATATTCCAAGCCACTGATTTAATTTCAGCGTCATCTACCCTCCTCTTGATTTTCTATAAATTATTCTTTATTTCAGTTATCATATTCTTTATTACTGACTGGTTCTTTATTATTATTATTATTTCTAGGTCCTTTTTCATGCTGTTGAGACTCTAAGTTCCTTGCATATCCTTATAACCATTGTTTTAAACTCTGTATTTGGTAGTTTGTTTGCCTCTATTTCATTTAGTTCTTTTTCTGAAAAATTATCCTGTTTTTTTATTTAGGAACTGTTTCTTTGTATTTACATTCTGGCTGATTTCCTATGTTTGTTTTTATGTATTAGGTAGAACTGCTGTGTCTCCCAGAATTGGTAGAGTGGTCTTATGTAGTAGGTGTCCTGTAGGGCCCACTGGCACAGCCTTACCAGTCACCCAAGCTGGGTGCCCTGTGTGGGATGTGTGCACTGTGTCCTGTTGCAGTTGAGCTTGTATATTGGCACTACTGGTAATGATTGGCCCCCAGGCCAATTAACTGCAACAGCAGAGAATTTGCTATGCAGCAGTTGACTCTATGGAACAGGATTTGTTTCATAGGGGCTTTGGTACTCACAACTTCACCCCTTGAGGACATTGCTTGTAAGGCAGTGAGTTGTAATTCAGCATTGTCTGAAACTGTCTACTGGGTGCACTGGTTCTCAGGCTTTCCAGGAGGTGTTATGTTCTGCCATCAACTGTGCTCTGCCTGGGGCCAACCAGCAGAAGCTACAGAGCAATCAAGATGGCTGCTAACTTTGCTGGGCTTGGAGGTACTCAGGAGAGGCCAAGCTCTCAACCAAGTCGGGTCCCTGCTAGTATCTGGTCTGGGGCCACTTAGCAAGAGGTACAAAGTATACAGAGGCTAGATGCTGCCTGTTTGAGAGATTTTAGAAAAGTTTAAAGCATGAGGAAAGAGATGCCAACTATATGGAAAAGCCACTGGAAATAACTTAAATGGGCCCAAAAAATTGGGTGAGGCTGAACCTCAGGGAATCACTAAGGCAGATCATTCAGTGTGAGGAGCCATTTTGATGAAGATTCAGGTATGGTGTCTGTCTGTCTGCATTGTAGGGGCAGACAGTATCTCAAAAAAGGAACAATGGCCACTGCCAGCACTTTTGTCAGACAGAAAGCTACTTCTCAAGCTCCTTTTCTGATGCCAGATATTTTAGTTCCTCCCCATATGTCTCTGGTGCCGTTCAAGTGGCTGTCCTAATGCTGAAGCTCAGAGGGAGTAAGTCTGTATAAATTTAGGTGCTGGCCCTTTAAGAGGAGTATTCCTTCTCAGCCATAATCCCTGCTGGTATGTACAGCCAGAAGTTATGGGAACTTCTTTTTCTGGCACTGGACCCTGAGTTAGGAGACCTGGTGTGGGGCTGGGACCCATTGTTCCTGAGAGGAAAACTCCATAGTCAAGGTATGCTTCCTTTTCTAAATGATGGTTGTTCTCTAGGTTAGATGTAACTTTGATGTGGTTGTAGGAGGATTCAAGTACTGCATTTATGCATACCACCCAAATAATTGAGACTTACATTCAACAGCCAATAAAATAGTGATATAGTAAAGAAAATTCAACTTGTCTTCTGTCACCAGAAAACTATAGTCTCTGACAATTGTCAGTGCAGAAGATATTGCAGAAAACCTCAGCAAAATTTCTATAGATGTTATAAAATTCACATGTATTACTTAATATTATAAGAGAGAAATTTATCTTCAAAGACATATTAATGAAGTATTTTTTCTGGATTTTCAAGGTGTGCTCATAGATAAACATACATTTTAGGTTGAAGTGTGTAATCCTATGCATCACCCTGGGAGGGCAAGATTTCTCCCCACAATACTCTATTATACAGACTATTTTCAATTATGAAATAATAGAATTTTCAACAGTTCCCTTAGGAAATTCTTTCAAAATATAACATTATGCCTTGTTTTTTTTAGAGTAGTTTTTCTCTGTATACAACTGAGCTAAAGCAATGAATTTTACTGTGGTTTTCTATATGTAGTTTAATGTGGCATATCAGCCTCTTTTAAAGTCACCTTTTCCCCTTAAATTTGTGAAAAAATAACTTTATCTCTTATCATTGTACATTAATATACAGGATCTAAACTACTTTTAAGTTTTTAATACATTTTGTAATTACCTTAAGTTTTACTAAATATTTTCCCATTACCTGAGTATACCTGTACCAAAAGGAATAAAACCTACACAGTTATCTCTGTCTTTTAGATCTCTGATTCAGATTAATTGCTAATAATTAGTTTTGTGTCTTCAGTCCTTGTTGTTTTTTTTTTTTACAGAGACAGAGAGAGAGAGAGCCACAGAGAGGGACAGATAGGGACACACAGACAGGAATGGAGAGAAATGAGAAGCATCAATCATCAGTCTTTTTTTGTTGTTGCCGTTGCAACATCTTAGCTGTTCATTGATTGCCCTCTCATATGTGCCTTGACCGTGGGCCTTCAACAAACTGAGTAACCCCTTGCTGGAGCCAGCAACTTTGGGTCCAAGCTTTTGCTCAAACCAGATGAGCTTGCGCTCACACTGGCGACCTCAGAACCTGCGACCTCGAACCTGTGTCCTTCCACATCCCAGTACTACACTCTATCCACTGCGCCACCGTCTGGTCAGGGGTGTCTTCAGTCTTTAAAGAATTATTTTGTTATGTACCCTGTAAATCTGGACTTCTTAAACATCTAAAGCAATCTGTTGGCTAAAGAAATTATGAACCTCCTGATATGATTAAGTAGTTTGGTGGGCTATAGGAATTAATCTAATTATGCTTCAATTTAGGACATTCCACTTGTTTCAACTTCAAAGTAAGTCAGCACATAGGTTATTTTGCTCTTATCAATACACTTAGATGTTCTATTACCTTAGTGAAATTTTTTTGTTTGTTTGTTTGTTTTTACAGGGACAGAGAGAAAGTCAGAGAGAGGGATAGATAGGGACAGACAGACAGGAATGGAGAGAGATGAGAAGCATCAATCATTAGTTTTTCATTGTTATTGCAACACCATAGTTGTTCATTGATTGCTTTCTTACATGTGCCTTGACCGTGGGCCTTCAGCAGACCGAGGTACCCCTTGCTGGAGCCAGAGACCTTGGGTCCAAGCTGGCGAGCTTTTGCTCAAGCCAGATGGGCCCACGCTCACACTGGTGAGCTCGGGGTCTCGAACCTGGGTTTCCCACATACCAGTCCAATGCTCTGTCCACTGCGCCACCACCTGGTCAGGCTACCTTAGTGAAATTTTATGCTATGAACTTTTAGTGTTTTTCATATATAGTTAAGAACTAATTATTTGCTATTTTTTAATGTAAATGTAAATTGTCACAATGTTTTACATAGTTTTTTTTTTATGTTAGCTAACTGATTTAGGGCTCAGCACAAACTTAATTTTTTTTTTCAAAATATATCTAGTAATTATTTACAATATACCAGGTCATAGTAAAAGATATTGAGGATATAGTTATCAAAAGACAGAATACCTGGATTTGTGGTGCATGCATACATTCCCGTGTGGCAGCTAGACTGTTAACAAATAAATATAGTGTGATGAGTGCTATGAAGAAAAATACATCTGGGTAAGGATAGAGAGTGACTGGGTGGAGCATATTATTTGTTTTTATAAGGTGGTCAGAAAATGCTTCTGTGAAGAGCTGAATTTGAGGAGAAAGTAAGTCACTCTAAGGCCAATGAGAAGGATAGTCTAGGTACAAATAACAGCACATGTAAAGGCCCTGAGATTTCATTAATCTTGGTGAGCATGAGGCACAACGTGAAAGTCACTATGGCAGAACACAGGGAATAAAGTGGAATATGGTTAAAGAAAGAAACTGGGTCTATAAGATCAGAGAATGAGCAAAACCAGATCATGTGAGACTCTCTGGGCTGTGGCTTTTACTCTGATGAGTTTGGAAGCAGAGGCCAGAGGTAGTCTGCTTTAAATGTGTGAAGTTACATAGTCCCCAAATATAAGCACATCCTAGTCTTCAGAACATGTTACTGTTTTCTTGGCAAAAGGACCTTGCAGGTGTGATTAAATTAAGCATTCTTCTATGAGGAGATTATTCTGGATTATCCACATGCGCATAATGTAATCATAATGGTTTTTGTGAGAGAAATTGAGTAGGAGTTGGAGGATGTGATGTGATAAGAAAAGTGGAGGTTGGAGTGAATATGCTTTGAAGATGGAGGAAGGATACAGAAGCCAAGAAATAAGGATAACATCTAGAAGCTTAAAAAAAATGGATTCTCCCCTCAGAGTTTCTGCAAGGAGCAACCCCTGCTTACACTTTCACTTTAACCAGTAGAATTGATATCAGACTTGATCTCCTGAACTGTAAGCGAATAAATTTATGTTGTGTCAAACCGCTAAGTTTGTAGTAATTTCTTACAACAGCAATGGGAAAGTAATAAGTATATTAGTTATATACTTAAAATTATTAAATATATGTGACAAGTCATCAACTAAAAAATGGAATGTCGAAAGAGTGGATAAAGGTAGTTCTGTTAGAAAATAATAGTGGCTTAGGCTGGTGAGTTTGCAGGAAAGTAAATAGAGTAAATAAATTGCTGATTAATTCTGCAACTTGAGAGAAGGACAGATGTATTTGTTTTCAATTGTTAAATAAGAAAATTAGCAAAAATTAGCAGTTCATAGCAACAAATATGTATTATCTCAGTTCCATCTAATAATTTTCTCAAAAATGCAAGTGGGCTCTAGACACTTAGAGTATCTCAAAGCCAAATTCAAAGTATCAGCTAAGCTGGACTCTTCCCTGGAGTCTTTGAGGAAGAATCCACTTTCCAGCTTGTTCAAATTTTTTACAGAATTTAGTTTCTTGTGGTTGTAGGACTAAAATCCCAGTTGTTATTCTGATTGCCCAGCAGGGGTTGCTCTGAGTTATTAAAGGCTGCTCTCAGATCCTTTTTATGTTATCCTTTCCATCTTCAAAGTCAGCAATAGCACACAGGATCCTTATTGTGCTTAGAATCTGAACTCCCTTCTGCTACCAGCTAAAGAAAATTTCATATCTTCAAGGATTCATATGACTATGTTGATTATTTTTGTACCCTAGTAACCTCTCTTTTGATTAACTAAAAAGTCAAATTTACTAGCTAATGAGTAACTATTACATCTACCAAACCCCTTTTGCTACTGCATTAGTTTGGGCTACTATAACAGCATACCATAGACTGGGTAGCTTAAAAAACAAACATTTATTTTACACAGTTCTGCAAAGGGTGGAAGATACAAGATTAAGGTGCAGAAAAATTTATGTCTGGTCAAATACCTCCCCCTAGTTTGCAGATAGCTGCTTTTTTGCTGTGTCCTAACATGGCAGTAAGATAGTGAGAAAGGTAGCTCTCTGGTCTCTTCTTACAAGGGCACTTATCCTATCATGAGGACCTGACCCTCATGACCTTATCTAAAACTAATCACCTATCAAAAACTCCCTAAATGCCATCTCATCGGGTGTTAGGGTTTTAACATGTAAATTTGGGGGCGGGGGATTCAACCTTCAGTTCATAGTAGCAATATAATTTAAGACAATCACTTGTGTGATCAGAGGCATATTTAATGGTGGGCACACCAGGCATGCGCCCTGGGCCTAGACTTCTGAAGGACCCCACAAAACCCCAACTGTACACTTTTTTTTCTAATGACACTAAATTTGGTTTCATATGCGCAATTTTAACATTAATAGTACATAATATTTTTATTTATTTAAAAATATGGTTAACATGTATTTTTATTTTCTTTTTCTCTTTCTTTTAAGGGGCCCAATATTTTCTTCTGCACCCAGAGCCTCAACCGACCTTAATTCGCCTCTGTGTGTGATACCGTATTCATTGTCCCAGAGATTAAGTTGGGGGATATTGAGGTGTGAGGTATTTTATATTTCTAACAGGTGCTAAGGTTGGCGCTCTCTCTCTCTCTCTCTCTCTTTTATTTTTTTCTGAAATGAGCAAGCAGGTAATCAATGTGCTATATAGGCAACATGTTAAATGCAGAAAAAATAGCAGGTTTGTCAAAAGAAAAAATAGGAAGAATTATGTAACTTGGGGATGCTAACTAGAGATCCAAATGATACTAAGGAGCCGCTAGTCAGATATACTGACATGCCCCCACCCTCCAGGAGAAAGAGATAAAGGGCTGAGAATATTAATTGGGAATCACCAGTATATATGTGATACATAATGCCACAAAATTATGTGAGCTCATCTAGAAGGAGCGTAGCTAAGTAACACTGAGAATCACAACATTCGGGAGTCTGAAAAAGGTTGTGGTGCCCTCAGAGGAAATGGAAACTGAAAGGCTAGTGATAGGAAAAATCAGGAAGATGTGTCAGCACCCCGGAACTTGTTAGAATTGAATAGTTTTGGCATGCCGCCCCAGACTCCACAGATCAGAAATTCCTGAACGGGATCAAGCAATTTATGTGTTAAAAAGCCTTCCAGCTAACTCTCATACTTCCAAAAGTTTGAGAACTATACTTGTTTAGACCACTGGGAAAGGACAAAATGGAGATAGGTAAGAACTTAATGTCCTTGTGTCTAGGTCCTTGACTATTGGCAGCAACAGCATTTGAGAGATTGTAAAAAATAAGGAGACTAAGGACTCACCCAGGACTTTCTGAATTCAAATCAGCATTTAAAAAATTTTCCCGGGTAGTTCACTTCCACATTAACATTTGAGAAGCATTGTTCCATGCTATATTAATTCAAAGTGATAGTAAGACAATACATATATAAACACACAAGCCACATAGATCTATAATTGCATACACCATTTTTGATATTTTCTTCTTTTTAAAACACAATCCATTGGATATCTTTTAAAATATATAAATTATTAAATAAAAAATGCTTAATTTTTTTTAATTTTTATTGTAAGTGAGAGAAGGGAAGTTAGTGAAACAGACTCCTATATGCACCCCAACCAGGATCCACCTGGTAATACCTGTCTGGGGCCAAGGCTCGAATCAACTGAGCTATCCTCAGCACCCAAGATTGATGCTCGAACAAACCAGAGCTATCCTCAGTGCCCGGGGCCACACTTGAACCAATGGAGCCTCTGTCTGTGAGAGGGGAAGAAGAAAATAAGAGGGAGAAAAAGGGGTGGAGAAGCAGTTGGTCACTTCTTTTGTGTGCCCTGACCAGGAGTCAAACCTGGGACATTCATACACTGGGCTGATGCTCTATCCATTGAGCCAACCAGCCAGGGCTAAATTATTAAATCTTTAAATCATTAATTTAGAGGATTAGTAGAGTATTTCCCCCAAATTTTCCAATGTTTGATTCACCTGGGACAGATCTTTATGCCCTCTGAAGACCATGAGAAATAGAATCTCTAGCCCAGAGACCAGGGGAGAAATGGGGCTGTGGTTATGTGTCCCATGAGAAAATTTTCAGAGAACACTGAGCAAATGAAAATTAACTTCACCAGTTTCTTATTTCCTCTCATTCTAATTAAGTATACCTGAAATATGGGAAACAGTTAACACCGTGTAAAAGCAAATTATTTTACAATTTTGTGTACTATTGGCCTGCTTCAGATGAGCAATTGAGAGTTAAAGAGGACAAAAGATTATATGTCACTTTATTTTTAACATGGAGCTCAGACGGAAAGTAATTTGTAAAGAATCACTGCATTCCTTAACACCTTAGATTTGCTCTTTAAAACATGTACATCAAGCATTTATCATGTTTTTTGAGAAATAATAAAAATTTTAAAAAATGAAAAATAATTCAGGAAATGACAGTATATGAATACATTTTAAAATATGATTCAAAGATAGTGAATTATAAAAGAAAGAACATATGATCCGCAGTAATGTAAATAAAAAAGTTTCACATCAGGCAATTAGGTCCAAATTTGAGAGTTAATTTAAATAATCCATGAAAGCCTATTTTTTTATAGACCATTGCCATTCGAATACTTGCAACATCAAATACTAATGTACATCATTATCAAAGATAATTTTCTTTTCAGCAGTTAGCCTTAGCAGATGATAAAAACACAGCTGACATTCATGCCATGCAGAAGAAAGTGAAAGATTTACAAGGAAGTGCTCTTCATTCCTTGTGAGCTGTAAAGTCTGTCCAAATAGCAATATTCTCTCCGGCAGGGAATCTGCTGCTTGGGCTGGCCACGTGTTATTGTATTTGGACTGTCTCCAATCTGCAAATGTTGACTTTTCATCTGTGACCAAGGACAAAAATCTGTATGAGGGACGTGTAAAACATTTAATCCTTGTTTACCTGTTAACCAAGGTTTTGTCAAATCCTGCTGGTGTGGGGGTTTTTTTGCATTTGTTCCTCAAGGTGACTGCAGATGCATTCTCAATGTTCTGTTTAAATCTGGAAAGCCCTGATTAAACCAATAGGTGTTTACTTAGATTTAGAAATATAAATCTTGATCTAAATATAGTTTCTCATTCCAATACCTAAACATGACCTAAGTAATAGAGTAATCTATAGGAACAATTGATTTATAATTTCTTTGCCCTGTCTTGGGCTTCTCATTAATAAAATGAATATAACATTGAAAAATATGATTAGCTATAACAAACCACAGTGATGTTTAATAAAAGAATAAGAAGATGGTAGAGGTCATGCATCAAAATCTAGTATTTTACAATAAATTTATAGATAAGAGTCTAAGAGCTAGGGAATCTAAAATTACTTTCACAAAATCCACGTTTGAATCTACTCTGTTTGCTGTAGCAATGATGATAAAGTGATTTGAGATTTCTGGGTGGGTTATGATTTTAGGTATTTTATGTAATAATTTCTTGAACTTAACATAAAATCAAATAAAAATTATGGAATGAGGACCTGGCTGGTTGGCTCAACAGTAGAGCATCGGTCCAATGCGTGAAAGTCCTGAGTTTGACTCCCAGTCAGCGCACACAGGATAAACGACCAACTACTTCTTCCCCTTCTACCTTTCCTTTCTCCCTCTTTCTCTCTCTCTCTACCCCCTAAGCCCCACTCCTACAGCCATGGCAAAAAGTTGGCTCCAGGCTCTGAAGATGACACCATGGCCTCTCCTCAGGCCTAAAAGAGTTTGGTTGCTGAGCAACAAACAACGGGACCCAGAGGAGCAGAGCATTGCCCCACAGGGTGCTTGATGGGTGTATCCTAGTCAGAGTGCATGCTGGAGTCTATCTCTCTGCCTCCTGCCCCGCACTTAATTAATTAATTAATTAATAATTAAATACTATGGAATAAATGAATGGAAAACATTTTTATAAGTATATTGAAACTTGCCAGATGTATTTTTGAATTTAAACTGTTCACATAATTATGCTATATTATTCCATATAAAAGTCAGTTATAATGACAATTAAATTTACATACCTTTTCTATATAATAATAGCAGAATGATAACTATTATTTATTCCAATATAACATTAATTTAAAAGTATTGATTGGACATAGTATAATTTGAACTCAAATAGAAATAAGGTATTAAAGGAAATGTGGGCAATGCTTACCATTACCTCTGTTTATCAACTCTTATATTTGAAATTAATTTTTACCTATTTATATTGGAAGCAAATTAGATGTTTTGATTTGTAGTAGCAATTACTCAATAAATTTAAAAAATAATGATAGAATAGTGGATAGTAGAGGTGCCTATCAAGTAAATTCTTCTATTTATTTTAGGCCCTTCTAGATTTAATAAATATTTAGTTTAGTTTTCCACTTAAGATAATCCACAAAAATGATAAGAAATTATTATGCGGTTACACATTGTCCCCCCTCCAAAATAATAAAAACAGAAAGGAAATAAACTAAGGGTGAAAATAAATTACTAAAAAATACTAAATATTTTTGTATTGATCTCTTAGAGACACTAAAATAAGCTTAAAATGTAGTGTGTGAGAATATTTGTTTTCCTGATATTTTATTAAAGGAATATTGATTAAAGCAAAGAACAAGTATGAAAATTAAGATTTTTTTGGTATATTAATAACAACAATTGCAAACCAAAATTATAGGATAAGGGCCTTCATAAAATAAAGACATTTTATCACTGTGCCTAAATATCAGGGAAACTGCTTCAGTGAATCTAAATCAGTGAATGTATCTTTCAATTTAAGGGGTGCAGTGATGCATAACTGCATTTATGCCAGGGTACTATCTTGGGAAAATACAGCAAAATTAGAATTTAAGAATTTTTTTTTTTTGCATAAATTGAGTGATATATGTTCCTACCACAAAAAGGCCATTATAACATGATAATCTGTTATATTTTGCATGCAATAGGCATATTTTTATAATAAAAATATAACAAAATAAAAAATTGAATAAAACATGATAAGTTTGATCCAACATGATGTAAAAATGACACACTTTATAACTCAATTGGCAGTCTGTTTAGTCTTTTTTTACCCAACAGTAAAATCTCTAAGGAAAATTTATTCACATAAAGGTTAAACCTTTATATAGAATAAAACCAAACCAGAAATAGGAAGAACTCATAATTGTTTTCTTCTAATATCAGTTTCTAGATTTGGAATTAAGAAGTTTCAAGTCATCAAGTTGAAATGCAGGTGGTCAGCTGGCCAGAAGCTACTTGTAATTACAGCAGTGAGTTAATCAATGAAGTAACAATTCTGCTTCCAGGTATAATGAAATGAGATCAAGACTCACTCAAGTATCCTACCACTTAAGTATAGCTGGAGATCCATTAACTTGGATTGTTTCACATTTTAAACCTGTATCTTTAAAAGTTAGCAATTTAAGCAGCTCTCGAGAGGCTGTTGCCTAAACCAGAGGAAAGTACTTTGTTTGATTTTGCCTGAGAAGGTGAATTGTGCAAAGATGAAGAGGGAAATATTGCAGATTGTGAAAGGGAACAAATAATTTAGATTTTAAAAAATCACTAAATATGTTACTGTTAAAAATAAAACATGATGTGGTTTATAATTATTTTTAAGAGAAAGAAAACAAATTGGTGTAATGCTATAATGATTTTTATGAGCATTTTGGAATCCTGATGTGGATTCTAAACAGATATTGTAGAAAAACTAATACATTACAAAATATATTTTTAAAAATGGAGAAATAGAAGAGCACATGCATGAGTGCTCTCAGAGGAGTAAAATCTCAAGACATTTATTAAAAATTCACCACAGTCTCTGATTCATGCAATGCATGTTAGGTATTCAATAAATACATGTTGAGGAAATGTATTGATAAAAATAAATATAGTTATCAATACCATTACTTATCTGATAATACTAAATATAATTATATGTCCAAGATAAAGAATATTTTATTGCATATACATTTTTAGTATTAGTGAAAATTTCCTGATGTTTTAAATATCATGTACTTAATGGGAAATCATAGATTATTTATAATTATATTTGGGAAATAAAAATATTCAATATCAATGTTTCTTAAGAAAATATTTTTATTCAGTAGTTCTAAAAATGAGAGAAACAAATTGAAAACTCTTTAATGTTTAGCATGCTTCAGATAATATATTTTTAAAAGACAGGAACTGTTTTAGGGAACCAGTGGAATGACTATTTTCTTTTAATAATCCATCATCCAAAATATATTTTTTCTTTTTACCAATTCATGAAACAGACTTTATAAAAGACAACTTGCAAGCATTATTAATTTGCAAAATAAGCTCATTTTTCTTCCTTTTAATATCAGATAACTAAGATATATATATATACATACACACACACACACACACACACACACACACACACACAAATAAAGAAAGAAAACTTGACTCTGTTTAATGTCATGTCCCAAAATAAAAATTTATCAAAGGCTAAAGCAAAGTATATTTTCAACAATGCAACTCACATTATAAAGGAAATAAATTAGGTTATTGAGTTTTAAAAAGAAATTTTAACTGTTTTTCTTTTAAATACTCTCTTGTCCTAGATGTTAGACCCTGACAAGAAGTTGGTTAGGTTTCTTGCTTGAGTACGTCCATACCCCACCACTTCTTTCTAGAACTGTCAAACTCCTTGGTCACTCTGCAGCCCTCCTCATTGTCCAGAGGTCAGGTACCAGATGACTTGCAACAGACCCTATGCTCTATAGTCTGAGAAATTACTCAAGTTAGTTAGTTCTCAGAAAGCCCTAGGAACCTAGCTAACCAACATGCATTATCCAACATGCATTTGTCATACAGAAGCTGCCCCTACCTTTTCACCTTGCAGTCATGCTGCTTCTGGTGCAACCCCCTATGTGGTCTGGCCTGGTGGCCTTTTTTCCTCTGGAACTCTAAAAAACATTCAGCTTTTATCTGAGTGCCATTGTATTGTACTGTATCTTTTGATGAATCTTTAAATATTATACAACAATCGGGTACTTAAAAATATCTAAGAATCTCCAAAACTTCTATAGATTTATTTATAATTTATCAAAAGGGTCCAAATTTATTTACATAAATAAATTATAAGAAGTTAAAATTTCACATAGCAATTAATATAATTTAATGAACAAGAAACTCATTTTTTTTTCAAGTTAATGATTTTGAACAGTACACAGAAATTTTAACCACAAATGTTTTAAATTATCAATTATCTGAAGGAAGCTTTCTGTTTCATGTTTGTGAAATCAGAATCTTCTATTATAAATTTAATTTTTAATTATTGATTTATTTTTTATTTTATTTATTTTTAAAATTATTAACTGTATTTATTGGGGTGACATTGGTTAATAAGAGTATACAGGTTTAAGGTGTATAGTTTAAAAAAAAAATTTTATTATTATTATTTTATTCATTTCAGAGAGGAGACACAGAGTGAGAGAGAGAGAAAGAGAGAGAAAGAGAGAAAGGGGGGAGGAGCTGGAAGCATCAACTCCCATATGTGCCTTGACCGAACCAGTGCAGGGTTTTGAACTGGTGACCTCAGTGTTCCCAGGTCGACGGCTTTATCCACTGTGCCACCACAGATCAGGCAAGGTGTATAGTTTTATACTAGATCATCTATATATTGCATTGTGTTTATCACTAAATCAAGTCTCCCTCTATCACCATCTATCCCTATACCCTCCTCTACCTCCCCAATCACCTTTCCCCTCCTGCAGTCCCTACTATCTATGTATTTATTGATTTTTAGAAAGAAATGAAGAGAGAGAGAGAGAGAGAGAGAGAGAGAGAGAAACATTGCTTTGTTGTCCCACTCACCTATGCATTCATTGGTTGTTTCTTGCATGTGCCCTGACTGGGGATACACAACCTTGGTGTATCCGGACAATGCTCTAATCAACTGAGCTACCCAGCCAGATTCTGTTATATAACGTCTGCCTTGAAGGGGATGATATCTGTATTAATTTCTCAGTGCACTTTCAATCTTACAAAATATAATGGGCAATTAACATTATTTATAGACCATCATTATTGTTTGGGAATATGAGAAATCAGACTGATAAGTGTAAAGCCAGTAGTCGCGGCCACAATCACAGATGCCTGACCCGTGCAGGTTTGCATTTGATTCGAATAGTCGGTAATGAAACAACGGAGCCAAGAACTGGTGAGCCAATAGCTTTAATTCTAGCTTGCACCCAGCGGGCAAGCAAAAACACATACACTGGGCTCCAAAACCCACACATTCAGTGCTCACAAAGCTACTGACTTATCCGAGTTTCCTAGAATCAAAGGTTTCTAGCTCACCAGACTTATTCACCACTGTTTCCCATCTCCTCCTGCACAAACTCTTAACAAACTGGCTTCTTCCTCAGCACTCTGCCATCTTGGCTGCTTCTCCTGGCCTTCACGTGGCCTTAATCTGCTCTCCTCTCTAATACTAACCTCAGGAACTCAGGAACCAAAAGAGAGAGATCAAGTTACTGGTCTCTCCCACTTTATACCGTAGAATCAAAACCTTTAATCCAATTATACAAACAAGAAAGTCTCTGTATAATGGGATTCCTCAGGAGAGTGCACCACCCTACATCATCCAATCAGTCAAGGGTGTGGAGAAGAGCTTACTCTTAAACTAAGCCTTAGGCTATAACAACCCGGCCTGCCCACAGCCTGTTCCAGAACACACATTAATATCAACGAACTTCCATGTGGGCAGCGCCATCTTTAACAAAGTGAGCATAATATATTTTATCTGCCCAACAATAAGTCATTTTTTTTCCCATGAATGGATTTTAAATTTATTTTATTTTTTTATTTTATTCATTTTAGAGAGGAGACACAGAGAGAGAGAGAGAGAGAGAGAGAGAGAGAGAGAGAAAGGGGGGGAGGAGCTGGAAGCATCAACTCCCATATGTGCCTTGACCAGACCAGTGCAGGGTTTTGAACCGGCGACCTCAGTGTTCCCAGGTCGTCGCTTTATCCACTGCGCCACCACAGGTCAAGCCTCCCATGAATGGATTTTAAATCCAGTTGGGAGAAAACAAAAATAAAAATGGATACTCGTGAATGTACAGAACAAAATGTCAGTAAGAGCTGAGGGAGCTCAATTAAAAAATTTGTTATTCATCAATAAGAGACAATCTGTAGAAATCTTCTAAGTGCATATGAGACATAAATCGATATAGTTTTGGAAGCATGATGTGGTATGGGGAAAAAGAGTTGACCCTTGAGAGGGTCAGTAATGAAATGAAAACAGTCCAGGTGAAAAACATCGTCTAAGCTTGTGACCCTAATATGAAGAGGATGGATTGGTTTGTGGAAAATATGTTAGCTCTGTGGATAGAGTCACTGAGCACATGAAAGCAAACCTAAAAAAGAGAAATTGGTTCAAACTTTTAAAATGTGGGCAAAATTCAGAGGGCAAAGTAAGGGTCATAGAGAAGTTCAAATTAAATATCCTAGGAAGCAAGTAATCATTGGAGGTTTATGAAAGAAATGGGTTTAAGTAATTAATATGTTTAAATATAATAAAACTGCTTGCTTTGGGGGAACGAAGAATACAAGTCTGAGGGGAAAGAATTTGGATTATTCTAAAGAGCAGATTTTAGATTTAAAAAATGACTAAAATTTTAATTTGTAGTAAAGTGTATTTTAGCCACATTTTTTCACATCCTGTGTCCATTCTAATGTTGCCTACTATTGGGCAGATAAAATATAATATGCTCACTTTGTTAAAGATGGCGCTGCCCACATGGAAGCCCATCACCCAGGTGATATTATTTGCCCTTATGCTTGGGATGGGTGTGGAGGAAAGGCTGTAATGTAAGCAGCCTGAGTCATTGTAGCCTAAGGCTTAGTTTTAAGAGTAAGCTTTTCCCCACACCCTTGACTGATTGGATGATGTGGGGTGGTGCACTCTTCTGAGGAATCCCATTATGCCTCAGATGGGTGACTTTGTATCAGAGACTTTCTTGTTTGTAGATTAGATTAAGGGTTTGGATTTCTACAGTATAAAGTGGGATAGACCAGGAGCTTGCTGTCTCTCTGTTCCTGCGGTTAGCATTAGAGAGCAGAGCAGATTAAGGCCACGTGGAGGAGAGGGGAAGCAGTCAAGATGGCAGAGTGCTGAGGAAGAAGCCAATTTGAGCAGAGTTTGTGCTGGAGAAGGAGATGGGGAACAGAGATGAATAAGTCTGGTGAGCTAGAAACCTTTGATTCTAGGAAACTCGGATAAGTCAGTAGCTTTGTGAGCACTGAATGTGTGGGTTTTGGAGCCCAGTGTGTGTTTTTGCTTGCCCACTGGGTGCAAGCTAGAATTAAATCTGATGGCTCACCAGTTCTTGGCTCTGCTGTTTTATTACTGACTGTGCAAATCTAATGGGAACCTGCACGGGTCAGGCGGCTGTGATGGTGGCCTTGCCTACTGGCTTTACACCTATGTTTTGTGGTCTCAGGTAAGTGCTATGAAATATTGCCCATTTCAGCAGTCATTCTTTAACATGAAAGAAACAACTAAATATTATTAACACAAGTAGAGAATAATATAATAAAACGCTTGGTTATTGGACACTTAAAAATGTTAGTACTGCTAACTTGGGTCTTAGCAAAGACCTACATTTAAATTCTTTAGTTATTTTAATTGTTCATTGCTGGTATATCTTCCCCATTTTTCTCTACATTTTTAATCTGATGACTCTGCTTTTCAAATTGCTTTATGCCTCAGGCATTCTTACCTATCCACTTAACCTCATTCGTAAAATCAATTCCTAATTTCCAAGCTATCACTTATCACTGGACTGTTTAATCAAGGAAGAAAAAAAACAACAACAAAAAACAACTTTTTCCTTAACTATTTGGCTGCTGTTATTCCATAAATGGGCTAATATTTTTACACAACCACAAAACAATTTACTTTTGAAATCAGGGTCAAAATGTTTGTTCTAGATTGCCTGCTGATAAAACAAATAAATAGCCTGACCTGTGGTGGCGCAGTGGATAAAGCATCGACCTGGGAACACTGAGGTCGCCAGTTCAAAATCCTGCACTTATCTGGTCAAGGCACATATGGGAGTTGATGCTTCTAGCTCCTCCCCCCTTTCTCTCTCTCTCTCTCTCTCTCTCTCTCACTCTGTGTCTCCTCTCTAAAATGAATAAATAAAAATAAAAAGAAAACAAATAAATAAAACAAAAATATCTATAATGACTCCATCCTTGCCCCCACATATTAGATGGCATGTGATCAGTTTAGCTGTAGTTTTATACTGTAGTACTCCAGCCCACTGGGACCTACCAGTGTTGCGTGGAAGAAACCTACTAAAGATACAAACTTATGTCAAGAGGAAGATGGGGAGGCTTGCCAAGTGAGGAAAAGAAGAGTAACCTCCTGAATCTCCTCCCTTAGGTTTTTGTAAAGCCAGTAGTCGGGGTCAGGATCACAGCCGCCTGACCCACGCAGGTTCGCATTGGATTCGAACAGTCGGTAATGAAACACAGGAGCCACAAACTGGTGAGCCATCAGCTTTAATCCTAGCTTGCACCCGGCAGACAAGCAAAAACACACACTGGGCTCCAAAACCCACACATTCAGTGCTCACAAAGCTACTGACTTATCCGAGTTTCCTAGCATCAAAGCTTTCTAGCTCACCAGACTTATTCACCACTGTTTCCCATCTCCTCCTGCACAAACTCTTAAACTGGCTTCTTCCTCAGCACGCTGCCATCTCGGCTGCTTCTCCTGGCCTTCACGTGGCCTTACTCTGCTCTCCTCTCTGATACCAACCTCAGGAACTCAGGAACCAAGAGAGAGAGATCAAGCTACTGTTCTCTCCCACTTTATAGCAGACTCAAAACCTTTAATCCAATTATACATAAAGAAAGTCTCGGACACAAAGCCACCCATCTGAGGCATAATGGGATTCCTCCCTACATCACCACCCTACATCATCTAATCAGTCAAGGGTGTGGAGAAGAGCTTACTCTTAAACTAAGCCTTAGGCTATAACGACCTGGCCTGCTTACATTATAGCCTTTTCCCCACACCCATCCCAAGCATAGGGCAAATAATATCACCTGGGTGACGGGCTTCCATGTGGGCAGCACCATCTTTAACAAAGTGAGCATACCATATTTTATCTGCCCAACAGTTTTATTGATCAGAAGCAGAACAGAGGTAACAAGATTACAAGGGAGGGAGGCTAGGTGCTAAGATGAAAGAATGACTAATGGCCATTTTGCTGACATAGAGAAAGGGCTAATTTGGGTCTGTACATTCTTTTCTTTTGCTAATTACCAAGCACAAAGGAAGGGGTAATCTAGAACCTCTAAACTAATTTCTAAAGCCTGTTCAAATGCATTCCTTTGTGTCTGCACAAAGGTCACTCACTCATGCAGTTTCTTGGTGTTTTATACAAGAGACATGCACTCAGGGCTTTTTCTTTTCTTATTTATTTATTTATTTATTTATTTATTGTTAGATTCTACTTATTCATTTGAGAGAGAGAGAAACGGGAAGGAGCAGGAAACATCAACTCCCATATGTGCCTTGACAAGCCCAGGGTTTTGAACTCGTGACTTCAGCATTCCAGGTTGATGCTTTATCCACTGTGTGCCACCACAGGTCGGGCCACTCAGGGCTTTTAACTAATGTTCCCTAATCCAAATCATAGAAGGTTCAAGGTGAGATAGGTGATTCCCTACATTATCCATTACAAATGTTGACAATATGTTAAGCTGGGAAGGAAGCAAATGCTGTCTTTGAAATCAAATGGTTCCTTTATTTACTTTGATTTTCTCAGACCAGGTGCAGATGTGCTGTTGGTAATGCACTGTAGCAAAGATATTCTTTAAAATGATTATTTAACTTTTTTAGTTGTTGAAAAATTATTGTCATGTAATTTTACATGTTAATAACAAATATTCACATGAAATAATAGTATTACATACATCCAGTTAGAGTATTTATTTATTTAGCATATTATTTTTAATATATTTTAAGTAGTGCTTTTTCATTTTGTTTTCATGGAGTAGTAACATTTACATGTTCTTCAGCATTGCACATAAAAATTTCTATTTTCATAATTTCTCATAAATATGAGATTTTTGTTAAGAATTAGGACTTATATCAGTAATAATACATATGCCACAAAAAGAGTTGATCAGAAATTATATATCATGGGTATATCTGTCTGTTTATGTGTCTTTTTACTTACTTATTTTTCTGTCTCCCTGGATGTAAACAAAGCCTTAAGGAAGAAAAAGATAACTCTTACCTCTGTAACAAGAAATTCAATTCCTTTTATATTATTCCTAAAAGTCTTAGGGAAAAAATATCTTTGAATTGTTTAACCTAATACACTTTTTATGGTAAAATGAGATCACCTGTGCACTTTTTTTCTAGAAGATTATTTTAAGAGAATTCTAACCACTCTTTTCTTTTATTTTCTCCATCTCTTGTCCTCTGCAGATGGGCCTCTGGGACCCCGAGGATTAGCTGAAGCTACAGAGATGTGCACGCAGGAGTGCTTGGTTTTGGGACACTCTGATAATTGCTGGATGCCACCTGGCTTGGGTCCATATCAACATCCCAAATCTCCTCTCTCAACTTTTGCACCCCAGAAAGAATGGGCCAAGAAGGACAAGCTGGTGAATGGGCACACCCTGACTAGGGCCTGGAAAGAAGAGAGTAATAGGAACCAGTTCAATGATAGAAAGCAGTATGGCTCCAACGAAAGCCATTTCAACAATGGCAGCCACATGACAGACATTCCTCTGGCCAATCTGAAGTCCTATAAGCAAGCAGGAGGTGCTATTGAGAGTCCTAAAGAGCACCAACTCTAAAAATCAACAACAAGAATGACAAAAATAAAAAACAACAACAAAAAAAACACACAAAAAAAGGCTGTATGGGACCTAATAACTTTAATCTTAATAGACATGCTAATACTGTGTGTGTCAGAGCTTTATGTATTCAATAGATCTATACAACTATGCCCCTTTATAGCAGGGATATTCATAACTTTGTGTTAGCACCATGGAGGATACAATGTTTTACCACATACAGAGGAAGTAGTTTTACTAGCCATGTGATCTTGTTTACTGGAATTGATTAAACTCTCCAGAGATCTCTCCATTGTGCAAGTATTCTTTTTTTAAAAATCACATTTTTATTTTGCCCCTGGACTGCTGCTATGAATAAATAGAATATGCATTTGGAGAGTAAGAAAGTTCCATGGATTAGAGTGACTGACAAATATATCCAGTTAGAAAATTGTGCTCTTTTTTGTCATTGATTTGTGCTGGGACTGCTATACTTGACATTATACTTCAAATGAAACTTAAAAAGATAAGCATTAAACCTATCGTGCTGTTAACAACATTAGTGGACACTTGTAAGTCAGTGTTAAAGTATTTGTAAATAGAAGCAAGTTATTATTAACAAATTTTGTGTACTTAATAACGTTCACCTAAACAATGTTGTAGCATAATTCTGTGTTTTATGGTTTCTTTCCTTTTATTTTTCTTTTGCCTCTTTGTCATTATTTTGTTGTTTCTTTTAGTGAGGTGTTTCTGTGTTAGTAGTCTGTCTTGACACACATTGTTCAAAAGATCTCAAACACTTGTGTTTTAAAAAAGGTTCTGGAATCTTGCTTCTTTTATGATAGCTATAATGCTGAGAGTCTGTATAAGATAAAGATAAAAAGTTAAAACTTCATGTAAAAAATGACTTCTGCAAAAGCTTGGAAATTCAGAACCTATTTTCTTGACATCCTTATTTTCAAAGTAGGCAAAAGCAAATCACTTAATTTGTAGTATTAAGTGAAAGAGTAATGGGAAAGTGTTATTGTTCAGAAAGTGATATAATACCCTGTACTTGTCACTCATGAGAAACTAATGTATCAAAATTAGCATATATTAAAGAAAAATTACTATTCTGAAATAGTTCAATTGGGCAAGTGTGTGTCTAAAACTTTGTTGAAATGGCAGAGTTTGTGTTGATTCTCATATACAATAATGTTGTTGTAACACAAGTGTTAGACCATAGCCACAAGATATTTAATGTGTTGTGCCTTCATGATGTAACAGAACATTCTCCGGGTAGGCTAGTTGGGGGAAATAAAGGGATAAATCTCTAAGTATTGCTGTTTAACTGTTTGTTATCATAGTTGGTCAATGCCTGGCAGGTACCGCATCTTGTCACTTAGGTCAAACAGAGTGACAACTAATGTTAATAAGATCTCAGTTGCACGTGCAAACAAATCCAAGTTTGAACATTCTTAGGAGGTTTTTGTTAAGGCATGACAGATGATTTAAACAAATAAATAGCATGCAACAAAATGTCTTTATTGAAAGCAGTAAAAGTTATCTTAACACCACGGTTCAACATCAGTTTAAAATAAAATAAAATAAAATAAAAAAAGTTTGCTAATCTGATAATTTGTTACCAAAAATAAATTACTTTGTAAATAGCAATTCCCATTTTTTCACAGTATAATGGAAAATAATGGGTAGGGGTGCATTGCTTATTGCAGTACATTTTTGTCGGTTTGTGAGGGGTGTTTGATGACTTTGACAGAATAAATATCTAAACAATTATCCTTGTTACTGCTTTGCCAGTTCTACGTTATTTACAATTATTCAGCTCTTGCAATAAATGTTCTGAATTCCTGATTGTAGTGTGTTGATTCTTGGTCAACATTCAAAGTGACAAATGCTACTCTAATTATTGGGTACATTTATGTTGATAAAATTTAACTTTTAATTAGAAATCAAGGGAGACTTGTTAGAGGCTTAACACCTTTGTTCTGAAAATATGGTTTCAAGTTAGAATAAAATTTTTCTAATTTTATATAAAATCATTTTCTAGGGAAATTTGTGGGGGAAAATGTTTCACTTTTTAGGCAAGATCTATAAAAATTTCATTACAGTGGAAGCCCAAGTCAGAATCTGGGCAGGTTACACTGGTTAGTAAGTGAGATTATCTTCTTAACTCAGTCTCTTTAAATAGATTCATGAAACAAACTCACATATTTCAGTTTTGACCATAACAGAAGAGGACCACTCTGGGATTAAGAGCTTAGAACAAGAGCCAAAACTTCATCAATATTTCTTTCAAGTTTGGAAAATAGGCACAGAAAGCCATCAATATAACATTCATATATATACCATGAATGGTCAACATTTACATATTGACCATTGAACAACTGGATCAGTGCTCACTCATGATGTAGTTTAGGGTAAATAAAAAGGCCTGACCTTTTCTCTAGAGCTTTTGGAAGAGTTGAAAAATAAGAGTCAGGAAATAAAGACATGGAAGTGAAGATATTTGCTTGGACCAGTGACTGTAAGTGAAACCATAGCCCATTTAAGCCAGACTGACTGTTTCCCCACCATTCTGTAGCACACTGATGGCACCATTTTCCTTTCCTTCACAGGGGCAGAGCCGCCCCAGGACATAGAGAATGACTCTATCTTGAAAACAGGTCTCACCGTGGGGAAAGAAAAATTCATGCCTGCACAATTCTTTTCTTTATTTTTTAGCAATTAAGACATTTTCATTTGTCTTGAAGAATAAAGGATGAAAGAAACAAATAATTGCTTTCATATATACTTTTCCTTTACCATAGAAAATGAAAGAGAAATAACATCCTTCTTATGAATAATAATAATAAAAAGTAAAATTTGGGAAAGAAAAACTCCCTGCCTCCACTGTATTCTTCTAATAAATACAACAATATTTACTCTTATCAAGACATTCAGTTGTATGCTCTGTGAAATTTTAAGATTGATAATGTCACAACCCAAAAAATAATTTACTCATCAGATAATTAAAATAACATTAAAAATAACCATTTCTGAAATATCATCCACATTGTTTTATGTGTAGACATTGAATATTATAAATCATTATTTTCCTGAAAGTCAAAACCATTTATAGTTTCTAGGAAAACACACCTATATAAAATGTATAAAAATAATGGTATTAAGAGTGATCATTACAATGCAATATATGAACACGTTTTTTAAGGCAGGTATAGAAATAAGCTTTAAAAAGCTGAATATGACCAATTTGAACGAACATTTCTACACATACACTAGCATAAAAAATATAACAAATTTATGTTCATTCACTAATAGACTGAGTAGGCATTTTGCCACACTGCTGCTACTCAGCAAACCTCCTTCAGCATAGAGTGGTGTTCCCAGCCACCCATCCTTCTTTAGCTGAAGCTACAAATGCAGCTGAGGCCCAGAAGACATTCTAGTATTTATTAAACTCTTTTGGCTAGAAGCCAGGAATGGCTAATTATTAGTAGTGAGGAGATTTGGCAGCTAGGGATGAAAGGGATGCCTTGTCAGTTTTAATTCTAATGTGAATGCCTGCGTGTTACTTTGTCAGAGGGCAAACCAAACTATGAGAAGGAGGAGCGCTGCTGCCAGCCTAAAAATGCTTCCTTCTTCTGCTTTGTTTTAAATAAAGCTGATCTTCTCTTTCTAGAGGATGCTTTTACATTGGTTCTTTTGAAAGAGATTGCTTTCAAATTCTCCTAGTGCTCTTAAAGGCACAGTGATCACATAATCAATTCTCTGTAGATCATTTTTTCCTCTTTCACAACTACCAGTTTAAATTTTAGTACATGGCAACCAGACTTTTCACAGTTGAAAAATGTAACATTATTCTCTTAGGGCTAAAATGTCTTTATTAGTTATATACTATTAAACAGGGCTATCATGATGATAATTTACATTAGTTCATTCAAAGTATAAATTACAAACTGTGGTAAGAGAACACTGATTGTACAGGCCATTGTTTCTTCTGTGGCATTTCATGACTTGAGGTTACCACACAAGCCACCAGCACACTCTGCTGCACTCACCCAGTGCTGTCCACCCCCACCCAAGGAGATACTACTGTGGCCATCAGCCTATGAAAAATGTTAAAGTTACAGCAGCTCTTATTTTAAACCACATCTTATTTCTGCCACAAACAAGTGTTAGATTGTTTCCTTCACCCCCCAAAAAGCCATATATCACAGAAAAATAAAACTGACAGAAAAATGACAAAAAACAAAACAAAATAAAAAATGGAGACAAAAGGAATATTGTGTGTTCATATTTTATATATATTCATAAATTTATGTCACCAATTCTGTATTTTTTCCAGGAATAAGTCATATATTTGTCTATGAGATTGCTAGGACATAAGAAAAGAAAAAGAAACAATTCATTCAGCAATAAATTAACATGTTTTTAAATTTTAGTGGATTGTAGCCTACCTTTATGTTTTTCTGAAAAGTCTGATGACAAATAGGCGACTAGAAATGATGTTTAAAAACCTTAATTTTTTTTCAAAGGTTAGCATTGTTTTAAGTTTTATTTTGTGTAAATCAGGAATCATACTATATGAAATACATTAACTCTATATAAAATTATTTTTAAATGACTTATAATCATTTAAATTGTTAAATTATACCTTACTTAAGTAACCATGCTTACAAGTTCCACCCTATGGAAAACATCATAATAATGGCATCTATGCTAATTCTTAGACTACTCAGCACCTAGTTTCCTATAACATTCTCATTCTCTTCTCTAAACTATAGAAAAATACTGTTTTTCTTAGAAAAAAACGTTTCAGGAAGAAAATGTAATTTCCTCAGCTGCCATAGCCAAGGGAACCATAGTTCCTATAAACAGATCAAGCCTCAATGATATGTTCTCATTCCCTACCCCACCCTTTGTTTAATACATTATTAATAAAATTCTGTTAAGGATCTAAAGGACCAGTGTCCTTGGATACAGTCGAGGTTACAAAAGATTGTTAAAATCTTTACTTCCCAGTACATGTTGGTTAGATGGCCTTAGTTATGTTTCATAATATGACACCTGACATACAGTATTTTTAAAATTATTTACCTTTGGTTGGGATTATCCCAAACAACAATGGAAATACTAGGGCCTTTAATCAAGGTCTAGAAATCTTTGGAGTTACTGAGAGGTCTGACGCATTATGAAACAGAATACAATTTCCTGGGAAGATCTATCTAGCTGCACAGTTGTCAGACTGAGATTTAAGTACGTGGGAAACTTACTGGCTGACCGTTTTTCTACAACAAATATATATATATATATATATATATATATATATATATATATATATACATACATATATATGGCTTTGTCTTATTTATTAATAATTGTAATTGTACTCATAGAGTACTTTGCTCAGCATAGTTCTAAATATTTACATGCATGAATATTAAATTTTCTCATGTGCTTTTTTATTTAATATATGCTGTTTGTAACACCATGTTACAGAAGAAGGAACTGAGATACAGGAAGTTAATTGCCTCGACTCTAGATCTTAGAGCAAGCAAGCAGCAGTGCCAACTCAGCTGCTCTGACTTTAAAGTCTGGGCTCTTAAACCCTAAGCAGGATGATCTTATGAAAGATTCCAGCACTTTTTGATTTGGAATCATAAATTGCCTTAAAAAAACAATAAAATAATTTATTAACTTGTTCTGAAATAATATCCCCCTTTCAATTAAAGTTTGATTTACCCAATGGATGATATATTTATATGTCGGTTTGCATATTTTATTTATTAAATGTGTGACAATTGTGCTATTTAGCCTTGGGACAAAACACCTGCAGTCTAAAATGATGCACAGGTTTTTGAATGAATAGAGCGTAAACTGTGTCGCTGGAAAATCTAGCTAAGGACCCTGAGGTGAGCTAAAACTTCTCAATTCCTTTCGTGTGTTCTCGGTGTATTTATTCACAGCTTACACCTTTTTACAAGTAGCACTTGCCTTCTGTTCCTTACCTTGGAAAATCAGGTGAGGAGGAAAGTGAGCGCATATCAAGCTTTCAGTGCCAATAAAGAGGACATTAAAATGAGACCAAAAAAAGTCTGATAATTAACTTTAGCGCGACTATTTTCTTCATGTCATGGAAATGCAGTTCCCATTGACAGCAAGAGGTGCTATGTGCTCACGTAGAGACGAGAATGGAATCCTGGCACATCGTGGACAAAGCTACATGCTAAGTTTCAAAGCAGAAATGTCTTCTCTTACTGCATCACTAATTTTAATTAACCATTCTTAAGTGTAAAGTTTGGCTTATGGTTCAAATGGAGAAGAACCTCTTACTTTGACAAACAAGAATCTCAGAATACAGATATGAAATAAATTACTGTGCATATAATGCTAAGGTCATACCATGTATTAGTACTTCATTAGTCTACCCTTTCACCCAGAAATGGTTGACCACAGATATAGTTTAAATGTCAGTCTCTGTAGTTTTCAGTCTTAGAGTGCATTCTTTTCATAATACAATGCAATAACAAATGACAAAGTGTTAAGTATAAATATTCAGTTAAAAATAGTTTAATAATATCTTGATATCATTGAATAAACCATTACTCCTTTAAGCCACTATTAAAGGTAAATTTTTATTTCTCTGTTATATTTTGATCTTTAATTATTTGCTGTAACATAATTTCTCATGTAAATAATTACTATTAAGTGCATAGAAAATACCTGCTTCTTTTATGTGCACACAATAATCATTATGAGAAAACTAATAATATTAAATTTGTTGCCAAAAAAACATATGCAGGCATTATCTTTGAAAATATTAACATGTAAATCTTGGCATATTTTATCATTGATTATATAGATAGTGTAAAGCCAGTAGTCGTGGCCACCATCACAGCCACCTGGCCAATGCAGGTTCACATTAGATTCAAACAGTCGGTAATGAAACAACGAAGTCAAGAACTGGTGAGCCATCAGCTTTAATTCTAGCTTGCACCCGGCGGGCAAGCAAAAACACACTCTGGGCTCCAAAACCCACACATTCAGTGCTCACAAAGCTACTGACTTATCCGAGTTTCCTAGAATCAAAGGTTTCTAGCTCACCAGACTTATTCATCTCTGTTCCTATCTCCTTCTCCCGCACAAACTCTGCTCAAACTGGCTTCTTCCTCAGCACTCTGCCATCTTGACTGCTTCCCCTCTCCTCTACATGGCCTTAATCTGCTCTGCTCTCTAATGCTAACCTCAGGAACGGAGAGCAAGCTACTGGTCTATCCCATTTTATACTGTAGAAATCCAAACCCTTAATCCAATCTAAAAACAAGAAAGTCTCTGATACAAAGTCACCCATCTGAGGCATAATGGGATTCCTCAGGAGAGCGTACCACCCCACATCATCCAATCAGTCAAGGGTGTGGGGAAAAGCTTACTCTTAAAACCAAGCCTTCGGCCATAATGACCCCGGCCTGCTTACATTACAGCCTTTCCTCCACACCCATCCCAAGCATAAGGGCAAATAATATCACCTGGGTGATGGGCTTCCATGTGGGCAGCGCCATCTTTAACGAAGTGAGCATATTATATTTTATCTGTCCAACAGATAGATAAATAGACATAAAGATACATAGTTATATAGATATTGCATGTTCTATTAAATATTTATTACTAATAATTTATATGGCTATTTTTATGTTAATTTGGTATTATTTCTGGAATTCCAGAATTCTAAGCAAAAAATTAATCTATTACAAATACCCATTTTCCTGAGAGATGGCATTTAAACTACCTAGTGGCTAAGAAATATCACTGCAGAAGAGATTGCCTTGGTTATGTATTCTAGAGGCTCATGAATTAATTTAAACTTAGATGGTGCAAAGTAAAATACTTAACTATTTAGTTCACGGCTGATGCCTTCAGCAGTATTTAGTGGAAGTGAAGTTTCTTATAATATTTCAATATTTATTAAAATTAATAATGAAAGGAGGATAAAGAGATTTAGCTTATAAATCCTACTTAAGTAAAAAAATATTAAAGGAGATAATGGTTCTGAATCTCATCAAATTGAGAAATTTTCATTTTGCAGTGTAAAACCTGGCATTTTATATAATTGACACAATCATCTTTTAATGATATAAAATAGGGAGAATAAAATTTTTCTTTATAGGCTCACTGTAAAGATTAAATGGGGTGATTCATTTATAGAGCTTAGAATAGTTCCTGGAATACCATACGTACTTCATAAATAGATGTATTATTATTATAATCTTTTTTTTGTGACAAGGATAGAGAGACAGACAGATTTCATCCTGCTTTTCCTTATGTCGCTTATTTTATGCTGCATGAATTGTTGCAGCTTCTTAGTCTCCTTAGTTGTTCATTATTGCTTTCTTATATGTGCCTTGACCGGAGGGCTACAGCAAAGAACAAATGGCCCCTTGCTCAAGTTAATGATCTTGGGCGACCATGGGGTCATGTCTATCACTCCACGCTCAGGTCAGCGACCCCACAATCAAGCTGGGGACCTCCCACTCAAGCTAGATGAGGCTTCGCTCAAGCTGGCGACCTCAGGGTTTCGAACCTGGGTCCTCTGTGACCCAGTCCGATGCTCTATCCACTGCGGCACCACCTGGTCAGGCTATAATTGTTACTTTTAATAGTAGTAATAGTTTCTTTAAAACCGTTTTCAGTCACAAAAACAATTAAATATGTTAATTATATAAAACATCATAAATGTATGTATTTTTCTTTAGTCCTATTCCTACAAACTGCTATTATCAAGATTTTCACTAATGAACTGCCATCTACTCTCAGACAACCTTGCTCCAATTCCAGAGAGCAGAGATGCAGTGAATCAATAACTCTTTAACTTGTTACCAAAACAGGTAAATCTTAACTGATTCTCTTTGTTTCTTTTCTTTCTTCCCTTCTGTTAAAATTCTTTATATTTTTGAATCCAAATATTTCAGGTCTTTCAGTTTTATTTTATAATTATTCTATTGTTACTCCATAGTTCAGCCTGTACAAATTGAAACACTTATAGAAGCCAGGTCAGTATAGAGAAAAGAATTGGCCAGTGGATAGAGTGTCAGTCTGGCATGTGGACATCCTGGATTTGAACCCTGGTCAGGGCACACAGGAGAAGCGACCATCTGCTTCTCCTCCCCTCCTTCTCCCCCTTCTCTCCCTCCCACAGCCAGTGGCTCAATTGGTTTGTGTGTCACCCCAGACCCTGAGATATCTTGGTTGGTCCAAGCACTGGCTTCAGGTGCTAAGAATAGCTTGGTTGATTCGAGCATTGGCCATGTGGATCCTGGTTGGGGCGCATGTGGCCATTTCTCTATCTCCCCTTCTCTCACTTAAAAAGATAAAAATTATAGGTAAATAAATTGATCAAGATATCATACTTCCTTTGAAAGTCATAATGGTAACTACTTGGCCACCATAGCTATTTCCATACAAAATACTAGACCCAACCTTGCCAAACCTTCCAAATTTTCAAATAAAACCTAAATTCCATAACTTAAGAAAAATGTCTCATAGAATACATTATGGGCACAAATAAAGAGATAAGTGTGTGGACTACGATGGTCTTTTGTCTATTGAGGGGTTAGGCTCCAGAACCTCTCATGATAAGTGAAAATCTGCAAAGTAGTGACTGTATATTTATTTTATTATATATATATATATATATATATATATATATATATATATATATATATATTAAGACTTTATAAATTCTTCCCACACTCTTATAAACATTTCCCACTTCCCACATTGTTATTAACCTTACCCGCACTTATTTTGCTTATTTTAATGCAAAAATAATTAAAATAATAAATATATAAAAACACTTATATATCACAAAATCCCAAGATATAGCAAAAAATCTGCAATACAAAATTAGATATATACAATTTAAAAATTTGTGATACAGTGAGACCACAAAGAGTGAACCGTGATATGATGAGGGACAACTGTAATTATGGCCCAAGACAGCTAGTCTGATTGCTGGTCAGAAGGCTCTATTTTCTGTAAATTTAATTTTTTTTTACTTATTCATGAGCTCATACCTTTCTATAAACCTTTTAAAATGCTCAAGTCTCTCTAATTTAAAACAAACAAGAGATAATAAACAAATAGATCAAAAACCTTCTTTCTACTCATTTTTCTACTGCCTCATCTCTTTTATCCACTTCGTGATCTTCTTAGAAGTACACCAATCCATCAACACACCACAGTATTTTTTTCTCTTTTACTTCTAACCACTAAAAAAAACTTTTTCAAATTCTCCTGTCCAAATTAATTTTAAATGTAAAGGCCCCTCTCTGGCTTCACTTTATGTAATGACTTAGCAGCATTTTACTTCTTAGAGCATTCGACTCTTTATTTTTGAAAAAATGAACTCTGCTTGCTAGGTTTTCTCCTATACACTCAGAGTATATCTTAATCCTGTGCAAAACTCCTTCCTTTTTAATGCTTTTTGTTTTGTTTTGTTTTAATTCAGTGAGAGGAGGAGAGGTAGAAACAGAGTCCCACATGCATCTGGATTTGGATCCACATGACAGGCCACTGAAGGGTGATGCTCTGCTCATCTGGGGTGTTGCTTTGTTGCTCACCTTAGTGCCTGAGGAGGAGGCCATGGAGTCATCTTTAATGCCCGATACCAACTCGCTCCAATCAAACCATGGCTATAGTAGGGAAAGAGAGAGAAAGAAGTGAGAGGGGGAGGGGTGGAGAAGCAGGTGGGCATTTCTGTGTGCTCTGACGGGGAGTCAAACCCAGGATATCTACATGCCAGATGCGCTAACACTGATGCGCTAACACTGAGCCAACTGGCCAGGGCTGTTTTTTATGTTTTTAATGTTAGTTTTCCTTTAGGTTCTGTCTTCTTTCATTCTGCATATGGTAGGTGACCCCAATCATATCAATGGTTCAATTATGAGTGACCCAACTCTACAAATATGGTCCAGCTTTTTCTCCTACACACCAGATCTTAGTACACAACTGGCCAATAAAACATCCCACAAATGCCTCAAACTGAATCTCATTCAGCCTTTCTATGCAACTTCTAGGGAAGTCTGATCTCATGCTACCAAACTCTGTCTGAATCTGGGAACGGAGAAAGAATCAGAGCCTCTGTGGGATGGGGCATCAGAGCTACTGTGGGGCTCAGCTGTGGTTGGCAGGATGGAGGTGTGAGAGAACAACCCTTACACCAGGAGGGCAGGCGAGCTTAACATCATCTTAGGATATCATCTCTAGTGACAGCCTTTTCTGCTCAAACATAAAAAGCCACTAAAGGCACTAAAGCCATTAAACCACTAAAGTCACTGAGGCCCAGGTGGCCTCATTGGTGCTGAGCATTGCTTAAATTGGATCTGATACAGGAACCATGTTGGGGATAGTAAGTTTTAACATATACTTACCTACTTCTTGACTTAAAGTCCTGAATATCTGCTCTCTACAAGTAGTCAGTGTATTTTATCTAGAATGAAATCTGATCGTATCACTCTGGGTTAGACAGTCTGTAAGCTGACAAAACCTAGGGTTTAGTTTAAGACTAAGCTCTTCTCCACCCTTTTAAGACTAAAATCTTCCCACACCCTTTTAAGACAGATATTTCACACACCCCTTCAAGGCTAAGAACTTTTCAACACCCTTTTAATACTAAGATCTTCTCCATCACCCTTTTTCCCCACATCCTTAACTGTTTCATGTTGGGGGGTGTAGGGCAGATAAAATATATTATGCTCACTTTGTTAAAGATGGCACTGCCCACATGGAAGTTCGTTGATATTAATGTGTGTTTTGGAACAGGCTGTAAGCAGGCCAGGTCGTTATGGCCTAAGGCTTGGTTTTAAGAGTAAGTTCTTCTCCACACCCTTGACTGACTGGATGATGTATGGTGGTGCACTCTCCTGAGGAATCCCATTATACAGAGACTTTCTTGTTTGTATAATTGGATTAAAGGTTTTGATTCTACGGTATAAAGTAGGAGAGACCACTAGCCTGATCTCTCTCTTTGTTCCGGAGGTTAGTATGAGAAAGGAGAGCAGATTAAGGACACATGGAGGAGAGAAAGCAGCCAAGATGGCAGAGTGCTGAGGAAGAGTTTGTGCAGGAAACAGAGGTGACTAAGTCTGGTGAGCTAAAAGCCTTTGATTCTAGGAAACTCGGATAAGTCAGTACCTTTGTGAGCACTGAATGAGTGGGTTTTGGAGCCCAGTATGTGTTTTTGCTTGCCCGCTGGGTGCAAGCTAGAATTAAAGCTGATGGCTCACCAGTTTTTGGCTCCATTGTTTTATTACCGACTGTTCGAATCAATGTGAACTTGCACGGGTCAGGCAGTTGTGATGGGGGCCTTGACTATTGGCATTACAGAGGCGAATAAGTCTGGTGAGCTAGAAACCTTTGATTCTAGGAAACTAGGATAAGTCAGTAGCTTTGTGAGCACTGAATGTGTGGGTTTTGGAGCCCAGTGTGTGTTTTTGCTTGCCCGCCAGGTGCAAGCTAGAATTAAAGCTGATGGCTCACCAGTTCTTGGCTCCTGTGTTTCATTACCGACTGTTTAAATCTAATGCGAACCTGCACTGGCCAGGCGGCTGTGATCCTGACTGCGACCACTGGCTTTACAGGGGGATACACTCTTATGAGGATTCCGTTTATGCCTCAAATAATTGACTTTGTATCAGAGACTTTCTTATTTGCATATGGCTTAAAGACTTTAATTCTCTACATTATATAATAAAGCAGACTGGGGGCTTTGCTTTTGTTCTGGATTGCCATCAGCTTGTAGAGACCTCCCGATCCCATTCATTTTTTCTGTCTGAGTTTATTTCTTCATTTCACACTGTTCTCACTCAGGACCTGAACAATTACTACCAATTGCCGTGCTGGTTCGTGGCAGAAACTGTTCAATGTTTCCACATTACACTCAGTCTACACACTTTAAGTAGGCTACTGACTCCAGCATGCTCAACCTTCTGATTACTTGACCAGGCTCTTCCAAGCTACCCCAATACAGGGATTCAGCTAAATTAAAATCCTTCAAATTTCTTCAAAAAACCATGTTTGTTTTTGCTCCTCAGGCTTTGTGAGTGTTCTTTGCTCTGCTGACTAATACTTTCCTTTTGTTCTTTCCCTTAGAGTAGCTAATTCCTTTTCACTTTCAGGTCAGAGATCAAAATATAACTTCCTTTAGAAAGAAGTTTTCTTGTTTTGTTTTGTTTTTACTGCTCTCAAGTAGCCAGATGCTCTAGCTCAGGGGTGCTCAATACGTCGATCACGATCTACTGGTCTATAACGAAGGAAGTGTGGGCAGATTGCATGACATTAAAAAGACATTTGTCTTTTGATTGGCATACAGGGTAGCCAATCTGATGTCTGAACTTTTGATACCCTACACATGCACATTAAACCGCGCTAACTTGTTCAGTTACATTGCTGTGTAGTTAGCCTTCAATTTATTTAAACTAAATACAACAAAGGGTATAAAAATGAGTGCTGTAGCTGGTCCGAGTAAGAAGCCTAAAACCTACCACTTTCATACAGAATGGGAGGGGATTTTTTTCACTATGTTATATTCTAAGTGTGTTTGCTTCACCTGTCTGTGTGCCATTGCTATTCCAAAGAAGGGAAATGTGGAGCGGCTTTTTTGGATTGTTCATAAAAACTATGACATTGACTTTCCTCCAAAAAGAGAGCTGAGAAGGAGAAAGGTGAAAGAAGAATACACAATATTAAATAGTAATAATAGTAACTTAAATAATGATAATATAGAAGAAATAAATTTTTGTTTTGCATTTTTATTGTAGGTAGATCATTTTGACTTGGTCATCTTATAAGTAGCTCACAAGCTGAAAATGTGTGAGCACCCCTGCTCTAGCTTTATCAAAGCCTCCATGCTGCATTTGGTCTATTTACTATCTATTGTTCTTCATTAGACTCCTTTAGTACAACTACTACCTCTCTGTGATTCATCATCATATACATTGAGAATTGATATAGTAGGAGTTCTATAAATGTTTGTGAAATCAAGAAATATTAGTGAGATCAACTCATGACTGCAGTCTCATTGTACGGCTCAATAAAAATGAAATGTTTTGAGTTCTTACAAGTGCTTGTTGATACTATTAAGAGAAATTGGAAGATAACACTGTGGAACAAAATTCTTGTTGCATCCATAAAAACCCTTATTCTTACCTAATTAGAATGAGCTGACCTCAAATCTGACATTTGTTTTTCTCTGTAAACTACAGCTTTTTTACAATTTAAAATTTTAGGTTTTCATCTTATTGTAAAATGTTCAACATTTAGTTTAACATAATGAAGTAGAATGTCTTTTTGGGCATTATCTTTGTGAAAATATACTCATTTATTTAATGCAGTAAATACACTAATACACTAAAAGATAATATTGCATCAGAATTTGTCTACAATTTTGAAATAGAACATATTAAAAAAATTATTTTAATCATAAAATTGGCCCAAAAACTTATTTAAATTCTATTCAGGCAAAAATTTGTGTTTGTAGCTTTTGCATTCATGTACTTGTTGAGGACAATCTTGTTTGATTCTCCAGCAGTAGTCTGCCATCATATTTCTGTCCCATCACCCCTGATAATGCTCTTCCATTGTCTTCAGATCTTTTTTTTTTTTTTATATATATTTTATTATTATTAATTCTAATGGGGTGACATCAATAAATCAGGGTACATATGTACAATGAAAACATCTCCAGGTTATCTTATCATTCACTTGTGTTGCATACCCATCACCAAAAGTCAAATTGTCCTCTGTCACCTTCAATCTGGTTTTCCCTGCGTCCCTCCCCTCCTCCATATCCCATTCTTCCCTCCCTCCCCCCATCCCATAACCACCACTCTCTTGTCCATGTCTCATACCCTCACTTTCATGTCCCACCTATGTATGTAATCGTGCTGTTCTCAGTTTTTCTTTTTTTCTGATTTACTTATTTCACTCCGTATAATGTTATCAAGGTACATCCATTTTGCTATAAATGATCCGATGTCATCGTTTCTTATGGCTGAGTAGTATTCCATAGTATATATGTACCATAGCTTTTTAATCCACTCATCTTCTTGCAAAACTTGGGCTGGTTCCAGATCTTCGCTATTGTGAACAATGCTGCCACGAACATGGGGGCGCATTTCTTCTTTTCGAACAGTGCTATGGTGTTCTTAGGGTATATTCCTAAAAGTGGGATAGCTGGGTCAAAAGGCAGTTCGATTTTTAATTTTCTGAGGAATCTCCAAACTGTTTTCCACAGTGGCTGCACCAGTCTGCATTCCCACCAGCAGTGCAGAAGGGTTCCCTTTTCTCCACATCCTCGCCAGCACTTATTCTGTGTTGTTTTGCTGATAAGTGCCATTCTGACTGGTGTGAGGTGATATCTCATTGTGGTTTTAATTTGCATTTCTCTAATGATTAGTGATGTTGAGCATTTTTTCATATGCCTATTGGCCATCTGTATGTCCTCTTTGGAGAAATTTCTATTCATTTCTTTTGCCCATTTTTTGATTGGGTTGTTTGTCTTCCTGGTGTTGCTTTTTATAAGTTCTTTATAAATTTTAGTTATTAACCCCTTATCAGATGTGCTGTCAAATATGTTCTCCCATTGTGTGGTTTGTCTTTTTATTCTGTTCCTATTGTCTTTAGCTGTGCAAAAACTTTTTAGTTTGATATAGTCCCATTTGTTTATCTTGCCTTTTATTTCAGTTGCCCATGAAGATAAATCGGCAAATATACCGCTGCTACAGATGTCGGAGAGCTTGCTGCCTATGTTTTCTTCTAAGATGTTTATGGTTTCACGGCTTACATTTAAGTCTTTTATCCATTTTGAGTTTGTTTTTGTGAATGGTGTAAGTTGATGGTCTAGTTTCATTTTTTTGCAGGTAGATGTCCAATTTTCCCAACACCATTTGTTAAAGAGGCTGTCTTTACTCCATTGTATGTTCTTTCCTCCTTTGTCAAATATCAGTTGTCCATAAAGCTGTGGGTTTATTTCTGGGTTCTCTGTTCTGTTCCATTGATCACTGTGCCTGTTCTTATGCCAGTACCAGGCTGTCTTGAGTATAATGGCCTTGTAGTAAACCTTGATATCAGGAAGAGTGATACCTCCTGCTTTATTTTTTCTTTTTAAGATTGCTGAGGCTATTCGTGTTCTTTTTTGGTTCCATATAAATTTTTGGAATATGTGTTCTATATCTTTGAAGTATGTCATTGGTATTTTAATTGGTATTGCATTGAATTTATAAATTGCTTTGGGTAATATAGACATTTTAATGATGTTTATTCTTCCTAGCCATGAGCACGGTATGTGCTTCCACTTGTTTGTATCTTCCTTGATTTCTTTTATCAATGTTCTATAATTTTCTGAGTACAAGTCCTTAACCTCCTTGGTTAAATTTACTCCAAGGTACTTTATTTTTTTGGCTGCAATAGTGAAGGGGATTGTTTCCTTAATTTCTTTTGCTGATATTTCATTGTTGGTGTATAGAAATGCCTCTGATTTCTGAGTATTAATTTTATATCCTGCCACCTTGCTGAATTCATTTATCAGGTCCAGTAGTTTTTTGACTGAGACTTTAGGGTTTTCAATATACAATATCATATCATCTGCAAATAATGACAGTTTTACTTCTTCTTTTCCAATTTGTATGCCTTTTATTTCTTCTTCTTGTCTGATTGCTCTAGCTAGGACTTCCAGAACTATGTTGAATAAGAGTGGTGAAAGTGGGCAACCCTGCCTGGTTCCTGATCTTAAGGGGATTGCTTTTAATCTTTGTCCATTTAGTATGATGTTTGCTGTCGGTTTATCATAGATGGCCTTTATCATGTTAAGGAATGATCCCTGTATTCCCACTTTACTGAGAGTTTTGAGCATGAATGTGTGCTGGATTTTATCAAAAGCCTTTTCTGCATCTATTGAAATTATCATGTGATTTTTGTCCTTCCTTTTGTTTATGTGGTGAATCACATTGATTGATTTGCGAATATTGAACCAGCCTTGCCTCTCCAGGATAAATCCCACTTGATCGTGGTGTATGATTTTTTTCATATATTGCTGGATCCGGTTGGCTAATATTTTGTTGAGAATTTTAGCGTCTAAATTCATCAGGGATATAGGCCTATAATTTTCTTTCTTTGTGTTGTCTTTGCCCGGTTTTGGGATCAGAATTATGCTCGCCTCATAAAAGGAGTTTGGAATTCTTCCTTCCTCTTGAATTTTTTGAAATAGCTTGAGGAGAATAGGAGTTAATTCTTCTTTGAATTTTTGATAGAATTCACTTGTGAAGCCATCAGGCCCAGGACTTTTCTTTTTTGGGAGTTTTTTGATAACTGTTTCGATCTCATTTGCTGTAATTGGTCTGTTTAGGTGTTCTGATTCTTCCAGATTGATTTTTGGAAGGTTATATGATTCAAGAAATTTGTCCATTTCACCAAGATTGTCTAATTTTTTGGCATATAGTTCTTCATAGTATTTTCTTACAATGCTTTGTATTTCTGTTGTGTCAGTTGTTATTTCTCCACTGTCCTTTCTAATTTTATTTATTTGAGTCCTCTCTCTTTTTTTCTTGGTGAGTCTAGTTAAAGGTTCATCAATCTTGTTTACCTTTTCAAAGAACCAGCTTCTTGTTTCATTGATCCTCTGTATTGTTTCCTTAGCCTCTATGTCATTTATTTCTGCTCTGACCTTTATTATTTCCTTTCTTCTACTTGTCTTGGGTTTTATTTGTTGTTGTTTTTCTAGTTCTTTTAGATGCAGGGTCAAGTTGCTTATTTGAGCTTTTTCTAGCTTCTTATGATATGCCTGTAGTGCAATAAACTTCCCTCTCAGAACTGCTTTTGCTGTGTCCCATAAATTTTGAGTTGATGTATGCTCATTATCATTTGTTTCTAGAAACTTTTTTATTTCTTCTTTGATCTCATTGTTAATCCATTCATTATTTAATAACAAGCTATTTAGTTTCCAAGTGTTTGAGTATTTTTCAGTTTTTCTTTTGTGGTTAATTTCTAGTTTCATGGCATTGTGATCAGAGAAAATGCTTGATATGATTTCAATCTTCTTAAATTTATTGAGACCATTTTTGTGTCCTAACATGTGGTCTATCCTAGAAAACGTACCATGAGCGCTTGAGAAGAATGTATATTCTACTGCTTTAGGGTGAAAAGTTCTGAAGATATCTATTAAATCAAGTTGATCTAGTGTCTCCTTTAAGTTTGCTGTTTCTTTATTAATTTTCTTTCTTGAGGATCTATCCAGTGTTGTTAGAGGGGTATTGAAATCCCCTACTATGATAGTATTGCTGTTAATCTCGCCCTTTATATCCATCAAAGTCTGCTTTATGTATGTCGGGGCTCCTATATTTGGTGCATAGATATTTACAATAGTTATATCTTCCTGTTGAATTGTTCCCTTTATCATTATGTAGTGTCCTCTTTTATCTCTTACTACAGCCTTTGTTTTAAAGTCCATTTTGTCTGATATAAGTATTGCTACCCCTGCTTTTTTTTCATTTCCATTTGCATGAAATATTTTTTTCCATCCTTTTACCTTCAGTCTATGAACATCTTTTATTTTAAGGTGTGTCTCTTGTAGACAGCATATGTATGGGTCCTGTTTCTTTATCCATGCAGCTACCCTATGTCTTTTGATTGGATCATTTAATCCATTTACATTTAAGGTTATTATTGATATGTAGTTGTTTATTGCCATTTTATTCTTTAAAGCTGTATTCTTCTTTTGCTCTATTCTTTCCTCCCTTTAAACTGTTCACAAGAGGCCCCTTAGTATCTCTTGCAGAATTGGTTTGGTTTTTATGAATTCCTTCAGGCTTTCTTTTTCTGGGAACCTCTTTATTTCTCCTTCAATTTTAAACGTTAGCCTTGCTGGATAAAGTAGTCTTGGTTGTAGGTTCTTGTTCTGCATTACTTTGATTATTTCTTGCCATTCCCTTCTGGCCTCAAGTGTTTCTGTTGAGAAGTCCGATGTCATCCTTATGGGGGCTCCTTTGTAGGTGATAGTCTTTTTTTCTCTAGCAGCTTTTAAAATTTTTTCTTTATCCATTAGCTTTGGTATTTTAACTATGATGTGTCTTGGTGTAGATTTTTTTGGGTTTCTCCTTAATGGAGTTCTGTGTGCTTCTTGAATGTGTGGAGTGTTTCCCAGCCTTAATTTAGGAAAGTTTTCTGCTATAATTTGATTGAACAAAGTTTCCATTTCCTGTCCTCTCTCCTCTTCTTCAGGCACCCCTATGATGCGAATGTTGTTTCTCTTCATGTTGTCAGAAAGCTCCCTTAGAATTTCCTCACATTTTTTAAGTCTCTTTTCCTTTTTCTTCTCTGCTTCTGTGCCTTTGTTTATTGTGTCCTCTAACTCGCTTATTCGATCCTCAGCGTCATCCATCCTGCTTTTAATTCCTTCCATTGTGGTCTTCAGTTCTGATACTGTATTTGTCATTTCTGTCTGATTCTTTTTTATTATTTCAATTTCATTTTTTATACTTGTTATCTCTTTATTTAGGTGTTCATAATGACTATCCATTGTTGCTCTAATTTCTTTGAACATCCTAACTATCATTATTCTAAATTCTGCTTCTGGTAATTTGGTTATATCTGGTTCATTCAGGTCCTTCTCTGGGGATTTCTCTTGATTCATTTGGTTTGCATTCCTCTGCCTGCCCATTTTTTCTGTGTATAAGCAAGTTGTGGCCACTGGAGTCCAGTAGGTGTTGCCTTTGTGTTCTCTAGGTGTGGTCTATCTGCAGGCCCCCCACCCCCTCTGCCGGCGCCTAGGGTGGTTGGGTATGAGCGTTGCCAGCGCCGGCCCACTGTGGCTTTTGCTGTGATTTCTGCCTCTCCTCCGTGGGAGGGGCTGTCACTGAAGCCACAAGATTAGCACCAAGGGTAGAGGCGAGCACCTTTCCTCGGCTGCGGACCCAGCCTATTTCCGAACTTCCGCCCAGAACCAGCAGTTGGAGCCTGCTCGCTACAGTTCCGCGGGTTAGGCGGGGCTTTTGACGTGCTCTCAGCTGTAAGCTTTTGCCTGTCAGGAGCTTTAGCCCTGCCCTCGAGTCCAGGGCCCTTTGCGCAGGGTCGGAAACCAAGATTTATTGGGGCGGGCGTGTTTGCTGGCTTCCGCCGAGCTGCGTACTTCTGCTCGTCCCGGACTCTACCCCGCCCCCGCGTTCGGAGCCCGCTCGTGCACGTATTAACGCTATCCGGGGTTTCTCCGGCCGGATGGGGATAGCAGCCGTGGGCTCAGCTGCGAGCCAGCCTCCGCCTGTCTCGGGGTCCACCCCGTTCCCGCGCTCGGAGCCCGCTCGCGCACGTATACTGGCCAACCGCGGTTTCTCCGGCGGGCGGCGGGGGGGGGGGGGGGAGGCGGACTGGTAGCGTCAGCTCAGCCACGAGCCCCTGCCCGTCCCTGGTCCTAGCCCGGTCCCCGCGGTCAGGGCCGGCTTGCGCAGGGCCTGCCTGTTCCTGGCCTCCCGCTTTGTCCCCGTAAGTGGGATTAAAGGCCGGCCCGCAGCTTCCGGACCGCTCTCGCGCTTACCCTCCGACCCTCTGGGCTAGACCGATCTCCCACCGGCTTGGCCTCTGCCCACGCCGACAGAACCGCCTTTCAGCGTCCTGCCGCCCCAAAACCTTAAGCAGCCCTCAGCAGAGTAGGAAGGGACCTAATACTCCACACTGTAGGCCTGGGAGCTCCCTCACTTGTTTCACAGCTCAATACTGTCCAAACGCCTCTTCTTGGCTCTGGGACTGCAGGCTGGGGCTTGGTTCCTGGGACCCAGGTCCCTCCCTCTCCGCCAAAATCTCCTCCCGCCCCGCGGGTCTCTCCGGGCTGCCGTTTGCTCCGGGGAGCTGGGCAGCCCTCTTCGCGTTTTCGCTATTCCTACCAGTCTCAATGTGGCTTCTTCTGTGTTCCTTGGTTGAAGAGTCCACTTAGTTTTGTTCAAAGTTGGTTTATCCAGGTGATGGTTCTTAAAATTGAGTTGTAATCCACTTTGGTTCTGGGAGTTGGAAGTTGGTACGTCCGCCTACTCCGTCGCCATCTTGCTCCCCCTGTCTTCAGATCTTGATGAAAGCGTTCTCCCTGCTCATCAGTAACAGCTCCAAGATTTTCAGGAAACTTATAAAGGTGACTGTTCAGGAAGTAAATTTTAATGCTCATGTTACATCCAATGTTGCAGAAAGCCAACAGTATCCTTTGAACCAGAAGGTCATAGCAATCTGCTTTTTTGTTGCCAAGGAAGATCTTTGTAACTACCACAAAAGACTGCCATGCTGCTTTCTCCTCCTTATTAACCTTCCTAGCAAATTCTTCATCACATATGAGGGTTTGAATTTATTCAATAAAATACAGCTGCTTTTATCTTCTCAAAAGACAAGGCAGGAAAAGCAGAAATAATAGGTTGAAAGCATTCACTTTCTCTATTCAAAACCTGAAAAAACTGCTTCATTAAGCCAAGTTTGATTTGAAGTGGGCGGGGGGGGGGGGGAGAGGGGAATGATCCTGTCTCTATTAACTATGGGTTCATTCACAGTACTTTGTATCCCTACTTCCAGAGCTTTATGTTTCAGCCACTCCATCTGTGTCCAGTGTTTCTCCCAAGCTCAGCTGTTTCACAAATACAGAAAGCAAGGATACTTGGTGAAACCTCTCTGTTGTCCTAGCAGGAAATTTACCACTTTAAGATCCACACAAATGATCTAGTTATGCTACTCATACTTCAGAAAGTAGAGGACAATTTTTATGTCATTATAATCTTCCCACAGATGAGTTGAATAACCAATTGGAACCACTGCATAAACATTACCTACAGTTGTGTAGGAGAACACCTTCCAGACTCCATTTAGAGTTGACAAGAAATATCCGCCATTCTATTGGACTGTAAGTGGTAACACCTAACAGGCTGAGAAGACTACTGATATCATGGCAGTAAACAAAGTGTTTGTCTTTGAAAAAATTGTCCACAAAAATTTGTTCACGCTTTCTGAAATGGGATACTTTAGTTGACCCATAAAGTACATTCTTTTCTTGAAGCCTGGAGGCTAATAACTCAGCTGCTTTCTCTGATAGGCCCAAATCTCTTACTAAGTCATTCAATTCTGGTTAGACAAACTGCTGAGGGGTTTATAAATGCTTGGCATCAGAAGAAGACCATTCAGATTCTACAACCATGTCCTCATGCATCTTATCAAAATACACTTGATCACAAGTTCTCTTTCTTTGTCCTTAGAAGAAATAAAACCATTGAAAACTGGAACCAACTGGGACTGTCTCAGAGTGTGAGATAGGTCGTATTGCTGAAGGAATATATGGATATGTGATCATATGCCGTTTTTTCTTGCCGATGTCCTTTTGTATGGATCATACAGAAATAACGGTCACTGCTGTGGTCCTTAGGTTCATGCCATACCATGGGAATACCAAGAGGCATTTGTTTGTGTTTTCCTTTTGTCCAGTCATGAAGCATTTCCTCACAATTATGACACACAATATGAGGAGCCCAATTCTTGTCTTGATCGTCAAGGGGAACTTGAAAATGGGCAATATATACACGTATCGCAAATGATGAAATATTGCACCTTTGACGTTCAAGTGTGTAACAGCCACATATATAATAGAAGGTGTCAGGACTATTACATTTACACCTACTCAAAGAAGCCATGATTCAATCTTAAAACAAAATAAGAGGGTGTTTTTATCTGATAATAATTTTTTACATTAAAAACAACTACAATTATGTAAAAGTGGTGTTTGTAAAACAACATTAATTGCCTTGTGGTTATGTTTAATCCAAGAGTCATTGCCCTTTAACTCCAATTTAAAAACCAATGCATGTCATTAACTGTAACAAAAATAAATTAAAATTGCATAAAAACTAGCATGCACCAAAAAATAAATTTTATATTTGAAATCAGGTATGCAGAAATATATAGAAATAGTTCTAAAACCTCGTGCATTAGAAAATGAAAAAAAATTGTTCCCTCATTATAGAGGTATTACAAGGTATTCTAAAGGTATTAAAGTTATTATTAAACCAATTTAGGAGGACTGTTCTGCTTTCTTCTCTGATGTAGTATGTGGTTAGGAGCCCCACCCCTTTCTTTTTTGTAAAACTAAAAAGAGACATAATTTTGGTAGAAGCTGATAGAGATGTTATTTCCTTTGTCCAGGTTTAGCTGACACACACAAAAAAGGCTGAAACAAAAGTGATCACTTCTTAGTAGGGAGCTGTTATAAAGAAATGATTGGTTTATCTCTTGCTCAGGCACCCCTTTGATGTATTCTTTTAGTGCTTTGTCAAAATATTATCACATCAAATTGTATTTATCAATTTATTTGTTGACCACTCCTACTAGCTGAGAACTATTTGAGGCAGAGACTAACTGCTTAGCTCTGTGCAATGAACATCTCATACAAGACTTACAATATGGTACGCATTTAATGAAAGTATAGTGTGACATATGAATAAAACTCTTCAGCTTCTAGAAGTTGCGAGCTATACTTGCTATAAATATGACAACTGTTAAAAGTATATACACAATATATGGATTTGATTAAAGTGGCTTTTAAGTATAATTTATTTCAACTTGATGTTATATAACACTTTGTAACATGATATGTAGCATATATTTATAGAGAGGTATATAGAATAAAGTATGCTTGGAGAATATCTATAAACCAGGGCATAAAATTGAGACTAAAAATTAAGTGTTATTATTTCATTGGAGTTATTTTTAACATAATATTAAAGCAGATATTAGACTAGTTTATTCCAACTTGAAGTTTAAAATCTGTTCAAAGTTTCTTTTTTGTTTTCTCCTTCTTCAATTTTGTATTATAGTATAAGTAATTCAAAAACATTTCATATTTTCAAATTCCGTATGAACTACTCAAGAATGATGCCAAAATCACTAAATGGCCTATAAAATAAAATGGTTGGGTTGTGACTAGGACAGAACTATACTCAAATACAGATGTTCAAACTTTTTTGCATTAAATACTGAATTATGAGTTATGAGTCATTCTTAAAAGATGCATTTTATTTGAAATACTAAAATATATTCCATAAGAGACAGCAATTTGCACTTACTCAATGCTCCAATATATAGAAGCAGTAATGCTTATGCAGTGGAGATAAACTGCTATTTTAAATTTTCAAGAATTTCTTCTATTGCTCAAAGTGAAATGTGGGTTTTAAAATTATGGAAGCTGACAAAATGGCAAATATGAAATTTATAAACTTTCTGCAGTTTAGCTTGGATATTGAAATTGTGCTTGTGAAATTCTTTTCCTTTATTCTTGTCAGGTGGAGTTGAGAGCAACATTGACTCATACAGATGTGAGACAACCTTAAACCAGCAATGGAGTCTAAATGAAGACAATAAGATGGAGTTGTTACATTGTTATTAGGGATCACTTAAAGGTGAAAAGATTACTCTAATGTTTATTCATACTCTCCCCAGCTCCAAGAAAACACAAAAGAATGTGAAATTGACCTTAGACAAATATGATTTAAACAAACAGAAAACAGGTGATCCTAGAAGTGAAAAGACTACTAGATTTTGAGATTATTATGGGGTGGGCAAAAGTAGGTATTCAGTTGTGAGTACGAAAAACAGAGTTTAATATTGTATTGTTTATCAATTATCATGTTATTTGGCTGTATTACAGCTGTAAACTTATTTTGCCTATCTGTGTATTATCAGATACCCATATTTAATGCGTCTCTTCCCTGCATTTAATATTTGATATTGTAATCCAGGGTTGCCCACACTTTTTCAGCTTGTGAGCTACTTATAAGATGACCAAGTCAAAATGATCTACCTACAATAAAAATGCAAAACATAAATTTATTTCTTCTATATTATCATTATTTAAGTTACTATTATTACTATTTAATATTGTGTATTCTTCTTTCACCTTTCTTCTTCTCAGCTCTCTTTTCGGAGGAAAGTCAATGTCATAGTTTTTTTTTTTTTTTTAAAGTTATTTATTTATTTTTTTTACAGGGACAGAGAGTCAGAGAGAGGGATAGGTAGGGACAGACAGGAACAGAGAGAAATGAGAAGCATCAATCATTAGTTTTTCGTTGCTGTTGCGACACCATAGTTGTTCATTGATTGCTTTCTCACATGTGCCTTGACCGCGGGCTTTCAACAGACTGAGCAACCCCCTGCTGGAGCCAGCGACCTTGCATCCAAGCCAGCGAACTTTTGCTCAAGCCAGATGGGCCCGCACTCAAACTGGTGACCTCGGGGTCTCGAACCTGGGTCTTCTGCATCCCAGTCCGACGCTCTATCCACTGCGCCACCTCCTGTTCAGGCAATGTCATAGTTTTTATGAACAATCCAAAAAAGCCGCTCCACATTTTCCTTCTTTGAAATAGTAGTGGCACACAGACAGGTGAAGCAAACACACTTAGAATATGACATAGTGAAAAAAATCCCCTCCCATTCTGTATGAAAGTGGTAGGTTTTAGGCTTCTTACTCGGACCAGCTACAGCACTCAGTTTTATACCCTTTGTTTTATTTAGTTTAAATAAATTGAAGGCTAACTACACAGCAATGTAACTGAACAAGTTAGAGCGGTTTAACGTGCATGCATAGGGTGTCAAAAGTTCAGAAGTCAGATTGGCTACCTTGTATGCCAATCAAAAGACAAATGTCTTTTTAATGTGATGCGATCTACCCACACTTCCTTCGCGATCAACGTATTGAGCACCCCTGTTGTAATTAGACTTGAGCAAAGTTGTGTACTGAAAAATGGCATTAATTGTGCTGTTCAAGAATAGTGTGGAGTCATTCCGTCTTCTGGAAAATGGTAGCTTTTGGAGAATCAATTGAGAGACAAGAGGTAACAAAGAGAATCCTGGGAGGACACTTCATGAAGACATAGCAGGTGGCCTCCAGGATCCATTTGTACCAGGGAAGCTTTTCTGGGAAATTCTCAGAAATAGTACAGAAGGGAATCTATGACAGTCATATTTTCTGTAATAAAATATAATTGAGGGTTGAACTATGTTAATGTTTTATTAGAGGAAGAGGAACTGCTTTGGCTGAAGAACTGGGAAGTGGAAGCAGTGGGTTTATTTGCATAGTAGAAATTCAATTAAGTTACATAAACAAGCATTCATACTCTTTTAAATAGCTTAACCTCCAAAAGTTTGTTTGAATATTGAATACTAGAAATCTGGATCACTTTTCTCAAGAAAAATGATATGATAGTTATACATGCTTGTTAGATATCTCCAAAGACTCTTTATCTTATTGATTTTTTTTTTTTCTCTAACTCTCAGTGCTTGGGTAACACATCACTATTGTTTCCACAGCCACAGTCTCCAGCTTCCATACAAATGTAATTGATTTATGATGGGTTAAAACAGTCTTGATTGCAAACCCACTGCTCTTTCAACTTTAAATGATATTTATTGACCCAATAAGAAGCTCTAGACTCACTTCTATCATGACACAGGTCTTCCCTCTCCCCTCCCCCCTTTTTAACCTCAATTTTGTAGAGCAATATAAAATTACAGCGAGTTCCCACTGGTTGAATTTTATACATACAGAGCAGCAGCTGCAACAGATCTTGGTTTTCCTCGACAATTTAAAAGTGCAGGGAGTTAGGATTGTCAGAATGGGGAGGACTTGTCAAGCCAGTACCATCAGTGAGAAAGAGAGGAAAGGCTACTTAGGGCATGATGAGAAGGAGAGATAGAGTGGGCATAAAGGGCAGTGGTAGGCTCCAGATATTGGAGGGGAATTAATGGAAAGGCATTTAAAGAGAGCAAATTCCAAGCATTACCTCTAATGCTAGAAAATTCTAAAAAGCTATTCTTGGGAGCCTGACTTGCCACAGTAACCACTATTTGTATGAGGGTGAACAACTTTTCCCTAACAATTTCAAATAAGTAATTAGATTTTTGTTCAAGTAGAATTTTCATTTTTTTAAATTAGAAAAGTGAATTTGGTACACCAAAATACAGTCATTAACTAAAATTTGTGATATTTCTTTCTCTTTTTTTTGGAAAATTAATGCTTATCTATGTGATATTATTTAAATATTAATTGCTGTTAACATGTATACAGACCTATACCACATCAATTCCTTTAGAATATAACCTTATCTTTTATGTGCAATAGCATATGAAATATTGAAAAGATCATCTATAATTACTGACTACATTGTGGTTTTAAATAGTCAAAAGCAAATAAAAAAGAATAGATTACAATCCAGTCAAGATTATTTTATTTAAAAGAAAATGTTCAGTAATGCAAAGTTAATAAAATACTGCTACTTAATCATATTAACTATTCAAGCATTTGAAAATAGTTCTGCATTAATTATCTTAGATTTCAGACATCATATTAATTTAATTAAAATTAAGAAATACATTCTACATAAATAAAGTATGCTTTGGTAATTTAAGTATTAACATTTTAAACATTTTTACTAAAAAATCAACAAAGTAGAACAAAAAAATTAGGTCTACTTTTGTTTTAAACTAGTATGCTATTTCTATCCATAAGATGTTAAAATTAGCAGGTGGTTATAAATTTTCAAAATCTAGACCAAACTTGCTGTTATTTTTTCTGTGCTCATATCAATTTTCTAATGATAGACTCTCTGTCTCTCAACAAACTTGTCCTTTTGTCATAAATTCAAACAAGTTAAGTGTCTTCTTGACAATTTAAGGTATAAAAACTTTTCTTACAGAAATATGTTCTCATAGTAGTTTTGTTAAACTGACTGCACATATGGTCTTTTTTATTCCTGAGGCTGAAATAAATCAATAAATTTCAAACCTTTTGCTGCACAATGGAATCAAGCCACAATTCTATGACATATTAATTAAATTGAAATACATATAAAATATGGTTCAATAAGAAATGCTTTTCTTTTGTCATAGAATATGGGTCTAATGTTTGGTATTTATGATAGGCTTACATATTCAATTTTATAATATTTGGCCCTGGACCAAATTTAATCATAATGAATTTATTTTTTCTTCTGCTGCCTTTAAAGTGATTTAAGAGCTGATTAGATCAATCACTGTGCTTTTAAAACATTTTCTTCCCTCAGATAATCTTGGATTTTTATACCAAATTTATTTTCTAACTTTTCCCCTGTTTCTATACTTCTGATTTTGTCCAGCAATAGAACAGTTTTTCAGTTTTTCTTTTTTTGAAGTGAGAGGTGGGGAGGCAGAGAGACAGACTCTCGCCTGTGCCAGACTGGGATCAGACTGGGATCCACTTGGCAGCCCACTAGGAGACTATGCTCTGCCCATCTGGGGTGTTGCTTCATTGCAACTGGAGCCATTCTAGTGCCTGAGATGGAGGCCATGATGGCATTAGTGCCCAGATCAACTTCGCTCCAGTGGAGCTTTGGCTGTGAGAAGGGAAGAGAGAGATAGAGAGAAAAGAGAGGGGGAAGATGGAGAAGCAGATGGGCACTTCTCCTGTGTGCCCTGACTGGGAATCAAACCCTGAGACTTCCACAACCTGGGCCTACCGGCTAGGGTCTTTTCTTTTAATCTTATCTGTGGTACAAAGTTCTATCCAATGATACAGAAGGAAAAACTTCCAGGAACCTCTGGGAATAATTTTTGTTTTTCTTTAATAAAAATATGTCTTGATTGGATGCAGCTGCCTTGGTATGATGATGAGTAGGCTATGGGAATCATCAAGATGCTAACCCAGAACCCTGAGCATATTGAGTCTATGTGATAACTCAGCAACCAACCTGAAGCCTTCTTAATAAGTGAACAATCACCATCCTATGGTTTAAACCACTGCCACATAAGTCTTTGATTAGTTATAAAAAGCGACTCTCACAGACAAATAGCTTCAGAGATGTATCTTAGAAATAATTTGATCTTATGTACAAATAGATATAACTTCAACTCTGACAGTTTGTACATTTAAAAACAAACAAGTAAAAGCAATGGAATAGAATAAAATATGTGATTTTTATAGCCAAAGAAGCAGCTCTATAAAAAATGAAAATGCCATATGGGCATAATGAATATTAGGCTCCTTTATCACTGCATCTGACTTTCATACTGTGATAATCCTAGCCTGGGGCAATTTCACTTGCTGTCCAGAGTGGGTTGGAGCCAGTATAATTTGGCTAAAAGAAGACAGAATGAAAGCCAATACACCAGAAATGTGGTATTAATTTTAATCTGATTTTTAAGGAGTAACTAATAGCCTTTAAGAAATACTACAAATACAAAGCAATTAGTCTCTATTAACAACCACAACAGACATGTTCTGAAAGTGCATTAGAATAACCTTAATATTTAAATAAAATTTCTTTGTTCAGATGAATTATATATATATATAAAAGATCAATAATGTGAAAGTCTTTATTTGCTTTTAAACTTGGAGCTATGTAAGATTTTAGGTATGGAATAAGGTAGAAAGAAAAAGCTGAGGAGAAAGTCATATACAAAAAGTAAAAGCATAATTGATTTTATTAAGAATCTTTGTGAAAACAACAGAATAGCAATGGTCCAAATGACTTTTGTCCTTCTTATTACAATCCACCAACTGCAACTGTGGGACCAAATGGGATTTTTCTAGTCCATGAAGAAATTGTGTTTATCTTTACCTGTGAAACTTATGAACTTTTTTCTTTTTATCTTCTAACTTTTTAAAGAAATACTTTTATTATTATTATTATTATTTTTAATAGGGACAGAGAGAAAGTCAGAGAGAGGGATAGATAGAGACAGACAGACAGGAACAGAGAGAGATGAGAAGCATCAATTATGAGTTTTTCACTGCCGTTGCGACACCATAGTTGTTCATTGATTGCTTTCTCACATGTGCGTTGACCGCGGGCCTTCAGCAGACCGAGACACCCCTGGCTGGAGTCATAGACCTGGGTCTTCTGCATCCTAGTCCGACGCTCTATCCACTGTGCCACCACCTGGTCAGGTTATTCTTTTATTCTTTATGCTACATCTACTATTTGATTAATAGTAGATGCATAATAAATCTTCCCTAATATACCAACAAGTTTCCAACATCATTAGAAATAAAAATACAATTGAAAATGAGATACAATTATTTAATCTATCAAATTAGTATTTCTTTTTAGAAGAAACTGCCCTATATAGAAAAAGATATAATGAAGTTGGCCTCTTTTATCCATTGGTGAAAAGGGAATTAATTGGTGCAAGCTTATTACTTATGTATTTTTCTCATCTGTTTAGAAGAAAAAGAAAAAAATACTTAATTCATAGATAGGAATTAAATAATATACAGAAATATCCAGCACAATAGTTGATACAAAATTAAATCTTGGTAGTTTATAAATAATAATAATAATAATACATCCTTTACATTTTTTATAAATTTTGTGTATCCACCTTGAACATAAACTATATAAGGTTGGGTATCTTATTTACCGTGCTTACGGCTGTACCCTGCTACATTATATAGTACCTGCCATATTGTCATTCAGCCAATATTTATTAAGATAATACAGTGTATTTAGTTCTTCTAATTACCAACGTGAAATTTCATATGCAAAACTATACTGGCTATCAGTGGGGAAGTATATTTTACATTAAATGAAAGAGCATATATAAGAAGTCATATGGCATAGGAGAAAAGCAAAGCTCTGAATTTGAAAAGAACTCTTTTAAACTCTAACTTGCTATACCATTCATAAATTATTCAACTTTTCTGAGCCTGAATTTATATTTATGTGCCTCTAGAGTGAAGATGACCCATCTTACTCAATTTCTATTATAGTAAGCGAGAATACATGCATTTAAAAGTGTTATAAACTTAACACAATTATAGTGATACAATTGGTTAGGAATAGGTTAGAATTCAGATCTAGAACCATCCCATGTAAATATAAAATTTCAGATTTAGAAGAGACTTTAGAGAACCTTTTTAAAGGTTCTCTAACAAAGCCTTATGCAGTCTTGAAACAGGTAAGATTTTCAGATTCCGGTCACATAGTTTGTGCTCCTTCTACTTTACCACACTCATTTTTGCGTTTTTTTTTTTTACTAATTATAAAAAAATAATTTATTTTTTATAATAAAAATATTATTATAAAATTTATAATAATATTATTATATTATTCCCTACGCCACTGCCTGACAGGGCGGTGGTGTAGGGAATAGAGCGTCGAACTGAGATGCTGAAGACCCAGATTCGAGACCCCGAGGTCGCCAGCTTGAGCATGGGTTCATCTGGCTTGAGCAAAGCCACCAGCTTGGACCCAAGGTCACTGGCTTGAGCATGGGGTTACTTGGTCTGCTGTAGCCCCATGGTCAAGGCACATATGAGAAAGCAATCAATGAACAACTAGGGTGTCACAACAAAAAACTGATGATTGATGCTTCTCATCTCTCTCCATTCCTGTCTATCTGTCCCTGTCTATTCCTCTCTCTCTCTCTGTCTCTGTAAAAAAACCCCAAAAACAGAACAACTTATAATTTCTGTCCATTTTATGTTGCCTGCTTTCCCCAAGAACCTTAAGGTTTATGATAAGGAGTGAGTAGGAAGAAAAGAATGAGACAAAGCCAACAAGAAAGACAAGAGTGTGCAGGTGAATGTCTGTTTGGCACTGTGAGGGTTGGAAAACTTCCTATTCTTAATATATGAAACAGCTAGATAGTTTAGATTTGATTTTTGTCTCCTGTCAGAAAAAAAATTGTGTGTTCTTAGAAAAGCCTTTTTTGTGTTTGTGTTTTTAAAGTAAAGTTTAAAAGAAATGAAGAGGAAGTAAATACAAGAGAAACATTTTATTTTGAATATTTCTCTTCAACATTCTTACATATCAGAACAGACAAAACAATTTAACTTTTTAGAATTATGAGTAAATTTTTTATCATTAATATTGTACTACAGTTTATCTACAACATTGATTATGAATGTAGCAAAATGTGTTTGATGCTCTCATGGATTTTAATATTTACATTAATATCTTTTACCTAATGAGACAGTGTTCAAATGTGTTGCCTCATTAATTCTCAAACTTTATTAAGAAGTCAAGATATGAAGATGAAAAATTTAAGCAAATAATAATAAAATGCTAATAAAGTAATTATTAACATTTTTGATATTTCAGACTATATATGTGATTTACATCTATATTATATTGAATTCTCATAGCAACCTTGTGAAGCAGAACTAATATTCCATTTTACAGATGAGCAAACTGAGCATAAAAGAATTTAATTGTCTAACATCACACAACCATCAGGTTACAAGTTCAACAACCTTGCTCAAAAGAATAAAATAATTTACTAAATATAAGCTAATGGCAACATTTAATTTAGAAATAAAAATACTGGTTGTTATTCAGTAGATCTCTTTATAGAGATTGTAAAGAGAAATAAGATGAGTTTTCAATATTACTTATTCTAAGCAGGAAACTAAAACCCTAAACAACTAAAGTACTGTATATGCAATGATTATTTGGTTCTATGAAAGAGAACGGATGCTAGAATTGTCAATGTCTCCTCTGTTATTCTAACAGTTTTCCTGGTTGCTGGGTTCATCCCACAGTTCTGTGGGGTACATTTTTAACTCTGAGTTGGCTTCTGATTTTCATTCTCTTTGGAATTTTTAATATTTTTTTTATTTTCTGACAAGTTTTATAAATAGGGTAATTTAAATTCAGTATTGTGGTGATTGTTTATAGAGTTTAGTTCAGCTGTATATAATGGAAATGTCTTTCATAAAAAGTATCATTTTATTAAGCTGAAGGTGAGCTTTGTTCCCTTGATAACTTTCTGACATTGAGACTGCCAAAGGAAGATGGATTTGTATTTTAAATTCCTTGAAGTTGGGGCAATTTAAATGAGGGAAATTTTAAATGTCGCATGGAGACACAGCAAATTCCTTTATTGCCTGAAGCAGATAAAGAAAAAAAATAAGTCTGACTCATTTGAGTTCTTTTTTTAAAGCTGTTTTAAAATTGTAATGATGGAATGTTTATATGTGTCAGGAGTTTTAAGACTTAGAGACATGATTAACTGAAAACCAATAACATTAATGCTGGTTGATAATATCAACATTTTTATTAGGTTTTAACTTTTTGAACAACATCTGTAAGTTGGAGTTTTAGAAGGTAAGTTTTGAAAGGATATTTCATCTGGCAGTATCATCTAGCCCATTTTTAAAAAATTGTTTTGTTTCTCATATTTCTCTCTCCACATTTTATGCAGGTTAAATCAGGTAAAAAGCAATATTATTAAAAGACTTTAATAAAGTAAGATATCTAAGTTGATAGAGTGTCGGCTGGAGCACAAAGGTTGCCGGTTGTATCCCCAGTCAGGGCATATACAGAAACAGATCAATGTTCCTGCCCCTCTCTCTCTAAAGTCAATAAAAAAAAAAGATGAAGATATAAGTGGCAGTGGCCAGATAGCTCAATTGGTGTTAGAGCATCATTCTAATACTCCAAGTTTCCAGGTGTGATCTGTTATCAGGGCACATACAATAATCAGCCAATGAATGCATAAATAAGTGGAATAACAAATCAGAGTTTATCTCTCACTCTTTCTCTCTCTCTCTTCTCCCCCCTTGTTTCCTTTTTTTCTCTCTAAAAAATGTTTTAAAAAATTTAAGCAAGATATAAGTGACTGATCTGTGGTGGTGCAGTGGATAAAGCATTAACCTGGAATGCTGAGCTTGCAGGTTTGAAACCCTAGGCTTGCCTGGTCAAGGCACATATGGGAGTTGATGCTTTCTGCTCCTCCCCCCTCTTCTGTCTCTCTCTCTTTCTCTCTCTATCCCTTCTCTAAAATGAATAAATAAAATCTCTTTTTAAAAGTTTAAAATAAAATAAAGAAAGATATAAGTATCACTTGAATGAGAATATATATAAAAGCATAGGGCCACTTCTTCTTCAGTTCCACTTCTAAATCATAATATTCAAATTTTAGACTCCAACCCATAAGAAATGCATATTATATTGTGACTTGGTACACATATTCAAATGCACAACTGGAATGAAATTTCATAATAAACTACATGTAATGCAGTCAGTTTGCTATATTTTTTCTTTATCTTTACTACATATTATTTTATTAAAAACACAACACTAGCCATTACTAATTATTGAACTTCATGATTCACTATTCAATATTTTGAAGTTTCGAAAAAAAAGTTGACTTTTAAGTCCCTTGGCCATCCAAATTATTGCTAACTATCTTTACAACTGTGAGGAAGCTCCAACTACAATTTTGGGTCATTCAATAGTTGTATCTTCAGATAATCAGTTTTATAAAACATTTAAAGTTCCTATAAAGTTAAAAAAATAAATTTTATTATTTCTTGGTTAAATTTACTATGCCTTCTTTTTACTAATATTTTTCATATGCATTTAAATTTGTACATTTTGAAAACTTAAATAATTAATTCATTCAGGTATTCTTTGCTAAAAAACATGACTATTTCCAAGTAGTTATAAAGTAGTCAAGCTGTGTTTGTTGAAGGCAGTCCTCCACTACCCCCCGAAGAAGAGAAATTTAATATTTTTGAAACCTATTAAACAATAGCTTATGAATGCATCACTTGTTACATTTATTAAGGAATGGGATCAAACTATTTGTTAATTTTTACCACTTACTACTCATTCCTTAGAAAATCTATTTACTGCTATAGAAATCAGTCATAATTTTAAATTAGCTGAAGCCACCAAAGTCCAGATACTATAACTTTTCATAGAACAGCTGAGATATGAAGATTTATTACCTGCACCCAAATTCATCCCGATGATGATATATTGCTTGCCTAAATTCTTTAGTGTCTTAGTCCTGCCTTGGCCCCTTCCCACAACACATACGCACATAGTCAGACTAATACACATTCAGTCTTTTCCAGGATGCTATGTTGACCTGCAGTCTGCTTAGCTCAACTTTATATGGTCTCCCTTTATCTCTTTCTCTATCTAAGTATGAGGGTAGGTAGATAGATATGGATATAGATATATCTATCTGTCTTTTTATATAGCTCAATGAAAGTGCATTGTACTCATAGAATCTCATGTTTACATTTGGCTTTATTCTCTCCATAACAGTTATATTTCATTTTATAATTGAATTTATTGAGGTGATACTGATTAAAATAACTACAGGTTTTGGGTGCCCAACTCTACAACACATCTTTGTATACCATATTGTGTGGTCATCCCCTTGCTAAATCAACTCTTCATCCATCACCATTTATCCCCCCATACCCTACTCTACTTCTCCCACCTTCTCTCTCTGGCCATCATTACTTATGTCCATAAGTTTTTCTTTTTTTTCTGTCCTTTTTTTGCTCAATCCCTCTACCCCCTTCACTCAGAATCTACCTTCTGACAGCTCTTAGCCTGCTCTCTATGTATGAGTCTGTCTCTTTTTTGCTTGATACTTCATTTCATTCATTGGATTTTATAATGGATGGTTCTAGATCTCAGTTTTTGTCCCTTGTTCTCTTATGGACAAAGCCTTGTTGAGTTACAGGGTTTGCTGCTTGCAGCAGCCATATTTTCCTTAGTTCTATGTATATTTTTCTACATTCTTAAAATCTACAAAACAAATATTCACTTGACCTATATACCTTTATGTCTTTTCTCATTTGCAGTTCCTTTCTGTGGACTGTCCAAGACACATCTTACAACTTAGCAATAGGCCACGAAGTTGATTTCTAGAAAATGAATCATAATTTTTCTTTGAGTTATATTTAAGATGAGTAGATATGTTTCTTTTGAGAAAAGTCTAAGTTGAAAAACTTGGTTTTTCATCCTCTCCATCACATGCAGAAATATATTGTTTACAATTACATTTTGCCAGTCAGGCATTTTTCTAAATTTATACTGTGATTTCTCAGATGCTATCCTCTTGGTTTACATTTTTTGTGTTTTAGGTAATAATATCAAATATTGCTTTGAACTGATGCATTCTAACACAAATTTTTATTGATACTGGACAAGCCCCTTAATATCAACTATTCAATTAATACAAAAAAGTAGTGCCAAATTGATCAGTTTTATATTTCTATCACTATATAGGGTATATTGAAAATTAGTGGTATGCATGCCAAGAACTTTCAATGTATGTCAACTTCATTGTTCATTACTGGATTTCTAGCATTGAGCCAAAGGGTAGAAGTTTATTAATATATTTGTAAAATTTATTAAATGAAGGTTTATGTCCTTAATTCAAATATCAAAATTACAAAAGACAAGAGAATTTATTTATCAATGTAGGCAGAGAAATGTGTAACCTTCTTTGGAAGAGTCAAATATAATAATGCTCTTAAAAAAAGAAAAATAAGCCTGACCTGTGGTGGCGCAGTGGATAAAGCGTCGACCTGGGAACACTGAGGTCGCCAGTTCAAAACCCTGCACTGGTCTGGTCAAGGCACATATGGGAGTTGATGCTTCCAGCTCCTCCCCCCTTTCTCTCTCTCTCTCTCTTTCTCTCTGTGTCTCCTCTCTAAAATGAATAAAATAAAAATAAAATTAAAAAAAAAGAAAAATAATAATTCCGTAATGTAATATGTGCTAAGTAATGCTCAAATTTCCTTATTTTCAGTTCATTTTTCCTTAGAGTTTTAAGTTTTACAAAGACACCAATATTAATTGTACTGAAGCATGGCTTCATTTTTCTTTCATATATACAGGATGCTTCCATGAACACAAATTGAAACACTTGAAAAATATTTGTGGTAATTAGTTCTACTTAGCACACATTCAGCCCTGTTTGCCTCTTTGATTTAGGAGTGTGCTAGTAAGGAGTCCATGAGTCTGCATACTCCATCTCAAACCTCCCTCTCCACATCAATTTTAATACTGGGTGCTATGTAGTCTTTATGTATTTTGGGTGTCTTACAGACATCTCTCTTTCCCACTTTTGAGGAAAAGATGATACCAACCATTCCTGGCTTATTAGGCCTTCTTTCATCAAGGGTCACTGTGGTAGAATGACAACCACAGTGTGAGAGTTAACACAGGGACAACAGTTTGTGAGAACATAAAACAATGAGCTAATGGTTCTTAGGACAGGTTCAATGTTTTATATAAATCTTTCTCCACCTCTCTTGAGAATCTTTGAACAGCTTCTCTCTCCTGCTCCATGCCCTACAGTGAGACGCTGGGTCAGGTAGCATCTCTGCAGGTGAAAGAAAACAAGTTATTTGGAAATAGCACTAGGGTTGAATGTCTTTTCAGTGTCAGCCTGCGAGTGGCCCAAAAATGCCCTGGTGACAGTCTCATGGAAATGCTTGTGAGAAAAGGAAATTGTAAGGCTGCTTCCACAGAGACTCTGCAGGCAAACTTCTGGACTAACTCCAGTCATTACACATTTGGAAAGGGTTTCACACAAAGGTATTTTGTGCATGAATGGTCTAGAGGAATAGGTTTCTGGACCAACTGGTGTGTAGCTAATTTTAAAAAGTCAGTTTACCATAACAATTATTTTATGGGCTGCAGAGCAGATCTCATTAAAGAAGGAAGGGAATCGTGAATTGGAGGAGAAGCAAACACATTAATATGCCTAATGTTGCCTCTCTTAACATGAACATTACAAATAAGATTAACGATTTAATACAATGCTATTTTCTCTTTATTTAAAAATAAAAATGACTGTTCAGTGAAGATTTTCAAATATAGGATATCTTAATTTCTTTATTTGGTTTCTTGTAAACATTTACAGAAAATACTACTCTGTCCAAAAAAAAGTATTTTGAAGGTATCCTAATTATTTTATTAGCTTACTCAATTATCATAGCCTCTATTGTTTTTGAGAAATATTTTTAAATTCCTTGTATTAGTATTTTATTTCTTCAATGATCACCTACTTTCTTTTATAATCTACTATGGAATTAGAACTAGTTGCTTAAGGCTGTTTGTTCTTGCTAACTATTAGAGAAAATAAAATATGTATTGCCCATCACATCTTTTGCTGAAAAAGCCTTAATATTTTCAGTCTCATTTATTTCACTTATTTAAATAATCTATCTTTTGAAATGAGGTGCTTAATACATTTACTTTTCTCATTTGTTTGTTCCTCTCACACCTCCCAAACTTTTACCAAATGTTAATATTTTTTTTATTTGTGCTTATTTTTTTCTTTAGAAAAAGATCATGCAAGGTGCTAAATACCTCCCCCAAGTTGTAGAGATAGTTGTTAAGGTCTCTTCTTACAGATCTTAGAATTAAATATTTTTTTATAAATTAATCAATTCCATAAATAATTGAGTATTACCATATCTTAGTGATGACTTCAGAGTTGTAAAAGCATAAATTTATATAATTTTGAAGGTTGTCTTTGATAAGAAACTAAGATGAAATATTTTACAAGACAACATTCTGTTAAACATTTTGTTAAAATGTTTAACAAAAAAGTTGTGAATCTGTGAACATATTGCTTGGGGCCCTCCTAGGGTCTTGGAAGTTATCTATGTAAGGAAGAAACCCTGAAGCCTAAGAATTATTTTATCTTTATGAGAAATCTGCTTCTAATTTCAAACATTATAACTAGTCCTGGGAATACAGAAATGAAGAAGATATATTAGGACCACATTATTGAAGTTCAGAGTCCAAAAGGAAATATTGCCTTTTAAAAAATCCTCATATTTTATCAGCTGTCCTGTTCTCATTCTGCTCTGAGCAATATACTTACTCAGTTTGTCCCGTCTGATTTTCTTTCCAATTCTATGCACACTGGCTTCTGATACCTATCCCATTGTATGCAAATTTCCCTATTTTCTTCATCATATCACATATTACTCATTTCAACTTTTACCTTAGTTAGAATCTAGCTTAAACCAGTATCATCACTTTGCTTGTGGGTAACTCATTATTCCACTGCCTGTTATAAATTCTTAAAAAAGAGGATTGTGAATGCTCCTCCAACCCCATGGCTATTTTAAATAATATTTATAAATGATTCCTTAGTCACTCTGTGTAAAAAGACATTTTTATAATAAATCAGTGTTTTTATGACTTCTTCCTCAACTCTTCTGGAATTCTGGATACCGTCAGATTCCTCCAAAATGACCTGAGTGTCTTTAAGGGTCCATAATGAAGTACTCTTCAATTAATCTAACCTCGTGGCTCTTGTGAGCTTCTCTCAGCTTGGGTGTGCTATAGTCATTAACATTGTCAAAGGCCATGGCTTTTCCCCAAGATGCCATCATAGTTATGACGTTTGATAAAGTTTACATGGAGGTTATGATTTCAGTGTCAAAGACACTAATATCTGAACCAAAGAAAATGTCCAGTTTTGCCTGACCAGGTGGTAGCACAGTGGATAGAGCATTGGCCTGGGATGTAGAGGACCCAAGTACAAAATCCTAAGGACACCAGTTTGAATGGAGGCTCATCTGACTTGGGTGCAGGGTTGTTGGCTTGAACATGGGATCATACACATGACCACATGGTCACTGACTTGAGCCCAAGGTTGCTGGCTTGAGCGCAGGGTCGCTGGCTTGGCTGGAGCCTCATTCAAGGCACATATGAGAAAGCAATTTATGAACAAGTAAGATGCCTCAATGAAGGACTGATGCTTTTCATCTCTCTCCCTTTCTGTCTATCTGTCCCAAACTATCCTCCACCCCTTCTCTGTCTCTTTTGCTAAAAAAGAAAAGGAAATGTACAGTTTTGATGAAGCAATTGGAACTTCTTCCAGAACTATGGAGGCTTGGAGCTTATGTACAGATGTCCCAGGTGTGCAGAAGAGCCAACAACAAAACAAATATCCCCACTATAACTTGATCTCCCCCCTTAACATTTTGAAGAAAGTTTTCTTTTTTTCTTTAAGTGAGAGGAGGGGAGATAGTGAAACAGACTCCCACATGCATCACAACTGCCCCATGTGGGGCCGATTCTCACAACTGAGCTATTTTTAGCACCTGACTGAGGCTGACCCTTGGACCATCCAAGCTATTTTCAGTAACTGGGGCTACACTTAAACCAATCAAGCTACTGGCTACAGGAGGGAAAGACAGGGAGAAGGGGAATAACGAAGGGGAAAAAACAGATGGTCGCTTCTCCTGTGTGCCCTGACTGGGAATTGAACTTAGTACATCCATAATGCTGGGCCAACACTTTATCCACTGAGCCACTAGCCAGGGACCAGATCATTTTCAAACATACAGAAAAGATAAAATAAGTTCTAATGAGTACCTGTATAACCACTTCCTTTCTGTAACAACTAAAATACTGTATTTGCTTAAGCACATCTTTATACATCACCATCTTGTGGGTTTTTTTTTGATGCATTTCAAACTATATTTTTTTATAAATACTTCAGCATACATAGCACTAAAACGAGAGTAAATGTGTATGTTTTTGCAAGTGAGGACAGCTAAGACAGCAATTCTTTTTTATTTCTCACGCAATAAAAATCTTGTTGTATGCTTATTGGTTTCTTCCTCTGCCCCAGGAAAATTTTGCTCTATCTTTCTGTTCTGAGCTTTCATCATTTATCTTCAAATTCCACTTTTTTTTTCTGTATTCCACTGAAAGACTTAATTATTATATTCATAGTTTACTTCTTCATGTGAATTTCTGCTGTTATTATGGGTAACTGCAATATTATTATCAACCCATTTCCATGGATACAACTCAGAACACATCACCTGGAAATAATTAATTTGTGAGAGTATTGAGAAGCAACACTCCATCACATTTAACAGATGACCTTAGCTTATCTTGCCAAAGATATTTGAATAGCAAATTGCCTTGATAGTAAAGATAGAATACCCCTCTGAATTTGTTTTCTGATTAATGTATCATAGAGAACATTGCCCTACTCAAAACATGCCACTGTAGTAATGTTTTCTTCCTCTAACCAGATGATATTTGCTTATATTGCCAATAATAAGACAATAATTCCCTAGGGGCAAAGTTTGGTAAGATTGTTAAAAACCTCCTTTTATATTTGGTGTTCCTAAACATGGTATTTCTCAGCACCACTCACACTAGATCTCTTAACCTCATCTGGACCAACCACTTTTAATAAATTGCATTTCAGTGTATCGTCCACTCCTATCTACTCTTTCCTTCCTCCTGTATATTTGACTCACATCTTTACCTGTCACTTGTTGTTATATTAAAATACCTTGAATACATTGTTTAACGCTACAAATATCCTATTCAATTTCACAAGTTAATTTCTCTACTCTTGAACTTGAACTTTTGATCTCCATTAGTTTAAAAGAAAAACAGTATCAACAACTTTAAATATTTTAAGAATATGATGATGCTAGCTTGGTCATTCATCCCCACTCCCCACATAATATATAGAATCTATTAATATTTCCCATGACTTTTACTATGAAATACAGACTTCAGAGAGTGGTTAACTTTTTGAATGATCTGGTTCCAAAATGCAAGGGTACTCATACTTCACTCATCCATTCCAAATACTTGCAGATCCCTGAATATGAAATGATCTCTCCTGTCTTGAGGTTTTGTAAATGTTGTTTTATCTCTCGGTTAGATTTTTCCTCTTTTTCTCTCAGCTAGATTATACTAATGTTCCAAAATTTGGTTTAAATATCATCAACTCTTTAAACTTTTCAGAAGAAAAAATAATATTAGAAAGAACATGGCTTTGGAGATAGGCTTAACTACATACAATTTGTTACTTAGTTTGAAATCACTACTTAATATCTATAAAACCTGTATTTCTGTAAAATGGGAATAATCATGCCTTGTAAGTTTGTGGAGTTAGTAAAAGGTACGTTATTCAGGTAATGGATATGTTAGACCCAATGTTACTACATAATTTAAATTTAACCTTGTGTCAAGTAATATCACACAAAAGTTTTCTTTTGCTTTTTTACTAAATATATTCTTCCTGGTAGTACAAGAGGTATCAGATGGCTTAGAAAAACCACTTGTCTATACATAACACCTTTTAAATTGAAAATAAAAGATATTTGATCTAAGATGAAATAGTTGTCATATGACACATTTATTTTGTAATTTAATGCCTTGAAACTGTTTATATTATTTTAAAAAGTGTAATACTTTTTTTCCTATCATATAAAGTGAATTATGTCACTCTAGAATGTCAAAAAACTCAAAATTCAGAATCAAAATTTGTGTTATATTATTCCAGAGATAGTTTTTTTTTTTGCTTTTACATTGCTTTGATCTTTCTCTTTCTACTTTAATAATCTTTAGTTTTAAACCTCAATATTTTTAGAAATAGATGTTTACAGAGAAATAAAAAGGAAATAACTAATTCTATTTTATTTGTTTGTTTGTTTGTTTATTTATTTATTTATTTATTTATTTACAGGGACAGAGAGAGAGAGTCAGAGAGAGGGATATATAGGGATAGACAGACAGGAACTGAGAGAGATGAGAAGAATCAATCATCAGTTTTTTGTTGAAACACATTAGTTGTTCATTGATTGCTTTCTCACATGTGCCTTGACTGCAGGCCTTCAGCAGACTGAGCAACCCCTTGCTCCAGCCAGCGACCTTGGGTCCAAGCTGGCGAGCTTTTGCTCAAGCCGGATGGGCCCGCGCTCAATCTGAGGACCTCAGGGTCTCGAACCTGGGTCTTCCGCATCCCAGTCTGTCATTCTATCCACTGTGCCACCGCCTGGTCAGGCAACTAATTCTATTTTAAATTATGGTACATACCTTAAAGCAATTTGTTATTCAAAACGTTCAAAATCAGCTTACCTTACAAATGAGTAAAATAATAGAACTGAATTTGAAAATAAATATTAAAGTAATAAAGAATAATTTTTATGCAAGTTTCTACTATTTAAAATTCTATTAATTACAATAAAATGTGCACTATGTTGTTAAAATATGCTTTCAAACATATCAAACAAATCATTTTATTTGAGCCTCAGAATATCTATCTTAATCTGGTATAACAAAAATACCATAGATTGGATGGTTTCAACAACTAATATTTATTTCTCACAATTCCGGAGACTGGGAGGGCTAAGATCAAAGTGCCAGTAGATTGTCTGGTGAGAACTTATTTTCTTGTTCATAGGCAAATGCCTTCTCACTGTGTCCTCACAAATCAAAGAGGACAAATGCTCTCTCTCTCTCTCTCTCTCTCTCTCTTCTTGTTTTCTTTTTAGAAAGAGGCAGCGAGAGAGAGACAGAAAAACAGGAACATCAAAGTGTTTCTGTGAGTGCCCTGACCAGGGATCAAACCAGCAACCTCTGCGCTTTGGGATGATGCTCCAACCAACTGAGCTATCCAGCCAGGGTGTAATTTTTTTTTTTTAATGATTTTGTTTTTTAACCCCGACTGCATCCTCCCTCCCCCATATTCCCTTCCATATTTCCCTTACCCCCCCTCCCAATAATGCCCTCCCCCCTTCCCTTCAGGTTTATCTTTTTTTATATACTTAAAAAAGTCATTAGGTCAGAGAACCAGGTGTTAAATTATTTGAATTCTTCCACTGGTTCTGCCAAATGCTCTTCCTCCAAATACCTTTGCATTGAGGATCAGTTTAAACATATGAATGGGGGAGGGGAGGGGAGGCACATATTCAATCTATAGCTAAGGTCTCCAAACTATGGCCTGTGGGCCAAGTTGCGGCCACCTGAGGCCATTTATTTGGCCTCTGCCGCACTTCCGGAAGGGGCACCTCTTTCATTGGTGGTCAGTGTATGGAGTACTGTATGTGGCGGCCCTCCAACAGTATGAGGGACAGTGAACTGGCCCCCTATGTAAAAAACTTGGGGACCCCTGGCCTATAGCAATACCCTTGTGACACAAGTAATAACAGGAGCCTACCCAATGAACCCCATACACTTTGCTAGAAACTTCAAAATCTCAAGTCTCTTTAACATAACTATTGCTCCGTTGAGAGAACATAAAATGGTAGTTAATTACTTGGTCACTGGATTGGCTTGAAATTCTTTTTTATCAATTTATTTACTTAGATACTTTTGGAAAGTTGCTTAGCTCTAAGTGTCTTTTTTCTCTATCTGTAAAATGGGGATAATAAAATACCTACTGAATAGTGCTGTTATAATAAACAAGACAACAGGATAAAAAAAATCTTAGAAGACTATCTGGCATGTAATGGCTGTTCAGTAATATCATTTGTACTATACTTTCTGAAATAAAAACTGTGCTCAATTACCAATGTCTACCAAGGCTATAAAAAGGGACAAGTTAATTATTGGCTCTCTCTAGAACAGTGGTTCTTAACCTTTTTTGAGGTACCGAACCCACCAGTTTCATATGTGCATTCACCGAACCCTTCTTTAGTGATAAATAAAATATGATTGTTTTTTCCAAATTCAAGACATAGGTATATGTTTTTTTTACTGGTGCACAAAATGAGCCGTGCATGAACATCACCTTGCTCAAAGAACAAAACCAACAAAGTGCATGAAATCACAACAAATTACGGTATTACTTTATTCTGGCCTCTGCGGCAGAGGCTTCTCCGAACCCCTGAGACCTACTCATTGAATCCCTAGTGTTCGATAGAACCTAATTTAAGAACCACTCCTCTAGAATAATGTTGGAGCCAGAGAGCCAGACAGTAAAGATGTCATTTTAGGGCAATAGAGAGATTATTACAAAACATGTTTTAATGAGGATAAGTAAGTAATAAAGATAAGTGATTTTTATGAGGTGGTAAAATAATGACAACTTTCAGATCACTATACAAAAATCTCTACAAATTTTCTTTCAAAGGGTCTATAAGAAATGCTCATTTCTGTGAGAATTCAGAAAGGCAAAAAAAAAAAGGTGTTATTGATTATCAAATATTCAATACTTGTTGTTTTAGAACACTTAGTTTAGGTGTCTTCTATGTCGAATAAAGTCTGAATGTGGATTGTAGGAGTAAGAAAATTAGAGTGGACATGATTAAAGATGATGTAAAATATGTAAGATTAGTGAGAACTTTGGCCTGATAGAAGATGTAATACTAGGGCAAAACGACCCCTGAATGTCTTACATTAATCAGAAAATATTGGTCATTGAAATGAAGCTCTGGACTTTTCCTGTACCATTTCCTTAATGTCATAAATATGAGATATAACTAGATATGATCTATAGATTACACAAGTCAAAAAAAATAACTTAACATTGATTAGTTGTATTTTCCAACAAGGGCATTTAGATTATATTTAATGTAGTTAGAATTCAAATAGAAAATAAGTGGATTGGGACTTGAGGCTACTGTAAGTTGGTAACATATATAGTTAGACAACAAAATTCAAGTTTGCAATGTAAATGTTATTCTTCTCAATTTGGGGATTATAATTTGTTATTTTATGTAATTGCAATTATACTGGTGTTCAAAACCAAAACATGTTTTTGAACCTCCTTTCAGCATTCCATGACAAGCATTACTAAGGCCCTCTACTGTGAAGCTTGCTGGTAAACTAGGCAGAAGATCTGTCTGTAGCCAGAAAACCTGAGTTCAAATCCTATTTCCAATCCTTTAAATAATGCAGCATTGGACATGTCACCATGATCTCCCAGAGCCTGTGTGTCTCTATTTGTATAATAGGGATTATGATCCATGTCCAATAGGCCTGCTAAAATTAAAAGTCATTGTATACACTATGAGCTCAGTAGATGTTTAGAGATATACATTACATTATATAAGCCATTTTTGTACAGTGGAAAGAGGAGGACTATAGAGTTCGTTAAACCTATGGCTTCAGGAAATTAATAAACTAGTCTAAACTTCAGGTCTCTCATCTGTAAAAATAGAAATAATCAAACATATATAAAAAAGTATTGAGGAGAGGTCCTGGCTGGTTTGTTCAGTGGATAGAACATTGGCCCAGCATGCAGACGTCGATGGTTTGATCCCTGGTCAAGACACACATGAGAGGTGACCATGTGCTTCTCTCCTCCCTCTTCCCCTTCTCTCGCTATTCCCCTATTATAGCCTCTCAGTTGGTTTGAGCTTTATTTAGCCTGGGTGCTGAGGGTAGCTCTGTTGATTTGAGCATCTGCCCTAAATGAGGGTTGCCAAATGGATCCTGGTTGGGACGCATGCAGGAATCTTTCTATCTTCCTTCTTCTAATTAAAAATAAAATACAAATAAGTTAAAAAACATTGGAGTTATTAAACAAGATTTGTGTAAATGCCTAAAACAGCTCTCAACATAGAGTAGGATCCGCATAAACAAGAACTATACTTGTTTTTAAATTACCTGGTAGAACTCTTCCAAAAGCTTGCTATCATGTGGTTTTAAAAGTTAATTTAAATAAATATTTCAGAATTTAGTTTTTGTTTTAAAAAAAATTATAGGCATGCATGCAATTTTACCTAGCAGAGTATAAAAATTCTGGTTGCATTAATGGGGGTTTGTTTTTCCTACTTTAGAAGAGATTTTTTTTTAGACTCAGGAAAGGATAAGGGGGTATTTGTTATTGCATTGCTGGAATAAGATCTTTTTTTGCCTGGACACAGAATAAACAAGTGTTTGTGATACTATGAGTAATAATAACAAAAAAAAATGAAAATCATAAAATAATAAAAAGCTATTAGTATGCAGGTGCTGTCCAAAGCTTTTTATGTGTATTACCTATGCTACTCTTCTCAACAACCTTATATTAGCAATTTTTACTGCCCTCCTTTTAAAGCTGAGAACTTTGAGAACAGAGAGTTTAAGAATCCTGTCTGAGGTCACACTGTAAGGCATTTATCTGACACTGAGACCTCCAAGTGAATTATTTATTCTTTCTTGACATGCAAGAATAGGAATCTACAGAGATAAAATATATATTTTATTGTCACAGATTTTTCTGTAGTTGTGGACCATTTAATTTTCCTTTTGCAGTCTTGTATAAGGAATGGGCATACAAAGAATGCTTCAAAAACTAGATAAGGATCTGGGAAAACTAAAAGGCACACTAAAGAGAAATGATAAAATAAGCCTGCTGTTTAATACAGGCTTTTCTAGACAGACAGATAAATACTGTCTGAGATGTTTACAGCACAGCTGTAAGGAAGCCCTGCCATAATTGAACTGGCAGTTTAGCTGAGGCTTGCAACTATTCATTGGAGATGAGGGACTTTGAGTTGATTAAGAAAAGACTCAAGGAAATTTCTGAGCCATTCTTAACAAGTTTTAAAAAGGAGATTTAAATCATAAAAATTGGCAGGCTAGGCAGAATAATGGCCCGACAAAGATATCTACATTCTCATCTCTGGAATCTGTGTCAGTGGGATTAAGCTAAGAACTTTAAGAAGGGGAGAGTAATCCAAATTACCCTGGTGGGCTCAATCTAATCACATGGGCACTTAAAGAGCAAGAAAATTTGCCAACTGTGGTTAGTCAGAGGAAGATGAGGTTATGGAATAATGAACTAGAAGAAGCAACGTGGCTGGCTTTGAAGAAGCAGGGAGGGACCACAAGCCAAGAAATACTTGAAGCTGGAAATACCTCTAGAAGCTGGAAAAAGCAGGAAACAAATTTTCTCTAGAGCCTGGGAAAAGGAACAAAGCCCTCTCAACTCTAACACTGTAGCCCAGTGAGGCACATGTCAGACTTCCGCAGGACTTTCAAGTAAATATCATATGCTGTTTTAAATCGCTGTTTGTGTAATTCGTCAAAGGACAATAGAAACTTAATACAATGAGGAAAATGGCAGAATTGTATTTGACCTCATTTGTACTCTTTGACAAACATTTCCGCCTTTTCCTCCCACTCAGCCCCTTTGTAAACACCATTCTAATCTCTGTTTCTATGAGTTCTACTGTTTTAGATTTCTCAAGTAAGTGAGATAATATAATATTTACCTTTTCTGTCTGGCTTATTTCACCTAACATAATGTCCTCTAGGTTCATCCATGTTATCACAAATAGCAGGTTTTCCTTCTTATCTTAAAACTGAGAAGTACAAAATATACCTCAGTATTATTGACAGTTAGTTAGATTTCATACCACCACAGTACAGTCAGTACCGCAATAAAGCAAGTCAGAATCTTTTCACTGGAAGATGATCTTGCCTTCAATTTGCACAAATGAAGAACTGCTAAAGCACCATTAAATGTAGTTCAATGAACTGAGATATGCCTGTATTCCACTGTGTGTGTGTGTGTGTGTGTGTGTGTGTGTGCGCGCTTAAATCACATTTTCTTTATCCATTTATCCATGAATGGATACTGAGGTTATTTCTATATCTTGGTTACTGTGAATAATGCTGCAATGAACAGTAAAGTGCAGATATATATTCAAGATAGTATTTTATTTCCTTTGAATGTATACCCAGAAATGGGATTGCTGAATTATGATCTATTAATCTATGCTCTATTAATATTTTGAGGAACCTCCATACTGTTTTTCACAGTGGCTGCACCAATTTACATTCTTACAAATACTGTATATGTGTTCCCTTTCTCCACACCCTCACCAACACTTACCTTCGGATTTTTTGATAATAGCCATCATAATGGGTGTGAGGTGATGTCTCATTTTGGTTTTGATTTGCCTTTCTCTGATGATTAGTGATATTGAGCACTTCTAATAAATTTATTGGCCATTTTTGTGTCTTCTTTAGAAAAGCGTATGTCGAGATCTTTTGTCCATTTCCAAATCAGATTATTTGTTTTATTGCTTTTGAGTTGTATGAATTACTTACAAACTTTGGATATTAACTCCTCATCAAATTTATAGTTTGCAAATATTTGCTTCCATTTTATAGGTTGCCTTTTCATTTTATTGTTTCTTTTTTATGCTGTGCAATTAGTTTTAAGTTTGATATTAGTGTCATTTATTTGTTCTTATTTTTTGCTGCCTGTACTTTTGGTGTAATATCTAAAAATCATTGTTAAGACCAAATGACAAGGAGCTTTTCTCCTTGTTTTTCATGAGCAAAACAAATTTAAGCTCCCAAAGACAGTGACTGTTTCACTTACAGTTTTATCCCTAGACCCTAGAATATGTGCTGCTCATAGCTGGATCAGTGTGTCTAAGGTTTAGATGCCTGCAATTCATCTGTTAATGAGTTACCGTTGATAGCCTATTACCAGAAAAAATGTTGCTGACAACTTATTTAGAGATCTCGGAGTCACTCGGGAAACCAAGAACTGTGCTTGGGCAAAGACTTGACAGTTTATGCTGTCAGTGAAAAAGTGATTTTCTCCAAGACTCAGGACCTAAACTCTGACCATTTAGGCATTGGATCCATGAGATCCGGTCTACCATTCATCTGGGATCTCAATACTCATTCATTGCTATTGGAACTGTGAATCTCCACACCAAACTCTTCATCCACTCAATTGAGTTGAGTCCTTATAATACCCTGGGACACTAAAAGAATCTTCAATACCAACTGTACAATCACAACAATCAAGTGTATCTACTTATAATTGAGTCATGTGTAGACATTTCAGAACACTACAAGGTGGAGACAAAAGGAAGAGACATTCGTGATACAAAAACATACCAAAAAAGTCAGAAATTAAATGAGTCATATTGCTTGTTCAATCTTCCCTTCCATTTTTTTTCAGTCATTGCAAGTCAAGATACATATTTTATGTGTACCTATCAGTCTTCACAAATCCCTGCAAACCTTTTTGGGCTGCTTCAGCCCTCTTGAATCAAGAAATTTAGATTTTTTTTTGCCTGAAAAATATTATTGCTAATAATTTTCAGTAGAAATTGACACTTTTAATGTAAAATTATTTCTCCATTTTTCAGACATTTTACCCGATAAGTTAAGAAAATCTTGAGTCAAATTTCTAGATTTAATTTCTTCCATTAATTGATTTTAAAAAGTATCAAGAAATATTCTGATATAATCAGATTATTTTTAATGAGGAGTAAGGGTAAAATCTCTTTTCCAACTTCTGTCACATCACATAAAAAGAATATAGTTTTTGTAATTGGTAATGCCTATGTCAGTTTAATCTTTTGAATTACCAGTTAATTAACTTCATGGAGTATGTGGCGCTTTTTTGTTTCTTGTGGTTTTCAACTTTCTATACATTTCTTTCTCTCTCCCCATCCCAAAACTTAGCACTTCTTCAAATAGCTGCTGTGTTTGATAAGTATAATTTAACCAAATTTTTTCTAATATTCATTTAGAATGTTTTTAGGTGCAGGGCTATGAACAGACAAAAAAGATATCAAATTTTAAGGCAATAAATTTTGAATGATTTTTCTGAACTACTTAGATGTAAATTTTTTGTTTTTCAATATGCCCTAGTGGGTAAAGAGTGAGTATTCTTTGTTTAGACTTTGTATTGTTTTTTGTTGCCTGTAGTGTGGGCAATGTTGATTGGGTTGATGTGAGTATTAAAAGGACAGCACCTGGGAGCTTGTTAAGAAAGCAGAAAGTCTGGCATCACCAGACCTACTGAATCAGAATCTGTGTTTGATTCAGGTGTCATACACATCAAAGTTTGAGAAACATTGCTCTAGAATATAATTTACTCAGTCTAGTAAAAATAGCACTGATTTTTTGGAAACACTGAGACCACAGTACTTCTTCGTCACCAAATGGTACATTTGATGATGAAGTACCTACAGGAAATAGTTTTCCTTGCTCTCATCATTTTTCTGTTCTCTGAATCTTCAGCCCTGTTACCTCACTCTCAATTTTTTTTAACTGGGTCCTGATTATAATCATAATGGTGAGAGTATTAATATCAACAACAATGATGATGATGACAATGACAATAATGACAGAATGTTGCTTCCAGCGTCTGTGATTTAAGTGAAATGCTCTAATTCTACAAGTAAAGATATAGCAGTACTTAGCCTTCTCAAAATGTTGTCACTAATTCTCCCCTACCTGATATACCTCTGAATCTTGAGAAAATGCTCTACTACTTTTTGTTCTGACATAGTTTTTAGAAAACTCTTCTTTTACACTCATGAAAAAAACCCTGGTCTTTGAAGCTCATGACATCCAGCCAGTCATTCAACCCTTCTCCTTATTATTAGTGCTATCTTGATCTTTTTATGTTACTTTTCTACTCTTCTCAGGCTTTGCAATTGAACCTCTGTTTTCACTGATAGAACTCTGTCATCTACAAGATTCAACAGCAGCATTGTTAGGACTCACTATTAATGACTGTTATCTCCCCAATTTCTAATTTCTCTTTCATGGACACAACTGAACCTTGGAATTAACCAAAATTATTTACCTATTCAATCAATATGATTTTTAATGAAATGACTCTATTGTGTTAGAAAAACCATACAAACTTCTCTCCTAATATTTCTCAATTTCCAAAGTACACTATTATAATTTTCTTGCAAAAATTTTAACTTTCTTTGATCTTCTTTCTCTGTCATGCATGCCTTTTAAGACCCCAATTCTGCCTGACCCAATTTAGTGCCTTCTGAGCAACTGCATCTAAACAAGTAAATACTGTTATAGAAAAACTTCTTTAGACTGCCTGCTTTCACTTTAAATTCATACCACAGACTTCACAGGGTCACTCAGTGGCTCTAAAATTCTACAGATTTTTTGCTTACTCTTTGAGAAAATAGTTTTATAGTTTCTCCTCTGCCCTATATTCCTACTTTCCTTCCACTTCACTCTCAGTTAATGACTTTAACTAGAAAAGAATGAGACAATAAGTGTCTTTAGAAAAAACTGTATTATTATCCTCTCCCAAACTTTGAAAAACAATGCATGTGGATTTTTTAACATTGATTTGTGCCTAACACATCATATATCATCTCATTTTATTTTTACTGCAAACCTTTAAAAAAGATTTCTCCTTATTGCAGATTAAGAAACTGAGGAAAAGAAAAGTTAAATAACTATAGTTTATGGGAGCCTGGAGTTAAACATGGTGGTCTTACTCAAAAGCACAAATGTCAATCTCCTTTCAAACCATAAGCTGATAGGCAAAAGCTTGTTTTCTTATTGTATACTATTTAGCAACTGCTACATTCTAGACTGTGTTTGGCAAAATTTTTGTTGCATCCACAAAAACACTTATTCTTACCTAATTCGAGTGTGCTGATCTCAAATCTGACATTAGTTTTTCTCTGTAAGCTACAATTTTTATGCAATTCAAGATTTTAGGTTTTTACCTTACTGTAAACTTTTCAACATTTAGTTTAACATAATGAAGTAGAATGTCTTCTTGGGCATCATCTTTGTGAAAATATAATAATTTATATAATGCAGTAAACACATTATACACTAAAAGATATGATTGCATCAGAATTTGTCTACAATTTTGAAATAGAAATATTAAAACACTTATTTTAATCATAAAATTTGTGCAAAAATTATTTAAATTCTATTCAGGCAAAAAATTTGCGTTTGTATCTCTTATGTTTGTGTACTTGTTGAGGACAATCTCATTTGATGCTCTAACAGTGGTCTGCTCATCACTAACAGCTCCAAGATATTTGGGGACTTATCAAGGTGACTGTTCAGGAAGTAAATCTTAATGCTCATTTTACATCCAATGTCACAGAAAGCCAACAGCATCCTTTGAACCAGAAGTTCATAGTTTTCTGCTTTTTGTTGCCAAGGAAGTTCTTTGTAATTGCCACAAAATAATGCCATGCTGCTTTCTCCTCCTTATTCATCTCCCAGGCAAATTCTTCATCACGTATGAGGGTTTGAGTTTGAAGTCCGTCAAATACACCTGCTTTTATCTACTCAAAAGACAAGGCAGAAAAAGCAGAAATAATATGTTGAAAGCATTCACTTTCTCTATTCAAAGCCTGAACAGACTGCTTCATTAAGTCAAGTTTGACGTAAAATGGGGGAAAAATGATCCTTTCTCAATTAACTACAGGTTCATTAACAATATTTTGCATTCCTACTTCCAGAGCTTCACTTTTCGGCCACTCCTTATGTGTCCAGTGTTTCTCCCGAGTTCAGCTGTTTCACAAATACAGAAAGCAAGGATACTTCATGAAACCTCTCTGTTATCCTAGCAGGAAATTTACCATTTGAAAATCCACAAAAATGATCCAGTTATGCTACAGTTATGCTATTCATACTTCAGAAAGTAGAGGACAATTTTTATGTCATTATCATCTTCTCGCAGATGAGTTGAATAACCAATTGGAATTGCTGCTTAGACACTACCATTGTGTAGGAGAACACATTTTAGACTCCATTTAGAGCTGTCAAAAAATAGCCACCATTCTGTTGGACTGTAAGTGGTAACACCTAGCTGGCTGAGAAGACTACTGATATCATGACAGTAAACAAAGTGTTTGTCTTCAGAAAAAACGTTCACAAAAATTTGTTCATGCTTCCTGAAATGAGATATTTTAGCTAATCCATGAAGTACATTCTTTTCTTGAAGCCTGGAGGCTAATAACACAGCTGCTTTTTTTGATAGGCTCAAATCTCTTACTAAGTCATTCAATTCAGGTTGGCTAAATTGCTGAGGGCTTAATGACTGCTTGGCATCAGAAGAAGACCATTCAGATTCTACCACCATTTCCTCATGCATCTTATCAATATACACTTGATCACCATGTTCACTTTCTTCATCTTTAGAAGAAATAAAACCATTGATAACTGAAACCAGGAGTGTCTCAGTGTGTGCGATAGGTCATGCTGCTGAAGGAATATTAGGATACGCGATCATATGCCATTTTTTCTTGCCGATGCCCTTTGTATGGGTCAGACAGAAATAACAGTCACTGCTGTGGTCCTTACATTTATGCCAAACCATGGGAATACCAAAAGGCATTTCTTTGCTTTTTCCTTTTGTCCAGTCACGAACAATTATCTCGCAATTATGACATATAGTATGAGAAGCCCAATTCTTGTCTTGATCACTGAAGGTAACTTGAAAGTAGGCAATATATGCACATGTTACAAATGATGACATATTACGCCCCTGATGTTGAAGTCTGTAAAAGCCACATATGTAACAGAAGGTGGCAGGACTATTCTTACATTTACGTCTACTCGGAAAAAGCCATGATTCTTCAAGAAAGTAAAAATAGAGCTACCATATAACCCAGCAATCCCTCTACTAGAAATATACCACCAAAACTCAAAAACATTAGTACATAAAGACACATGCAGCCCCATGTTCATTGCAGCATTGTTCACAGTGGCCAAGACATGGAAACAACCAAAAAGCCCTTCAATAGATGCCTGGATAAAGAAGATGTGGTGCATATATACTATGAAATAGTATCCAGTCATAAGAAATGATGTCATTGGATCATTTGTTGTTTACAACAACATGGATTGGCCTTGATAACATTATACTGAGTGAAATAAGTAAATCAGAAAAAACTAAAAACTATATGATTCCGTGCATAGGTGGGACATAAAAATGTGACTCAGAGACATGGACAAGTGTGGTGGTTACTGGGAGTAGGGAGAGGGAGAAAGGAGAGGGAAGGGATAGGAGGAGGGAAGGGGCACAAAGAAAACCAGATAGAAGGTGACAGAAAACAATTTGACTTTGGGTGAAGGGTATGTAAAATAATCAAATGTCAAAATAACTTAGAGATGTTTTCTCTGAACATATGTACCCTGATTTATCAATGTCACCCCATTTAAATTAATAAAAAGAATAAGAGGGTGATTTTATCAGATAATAATTGTTTACATTTGAAAACAACTACAATTATGTAAAAGTGATGGTTGTAAAACATTAATTGCCTTGTGGTTATTTATGATCGATCCAAAAGTCATTGCCCTTTAACTCCAATTTAAAAACCAATGCATGCCATTAACTGTAACAAAAAGTAATTAAAATTGCATAAAAACTAGAGCATGCCCAAAAAGTAGACTTTAGATTTGGAATCAGCAATGCAGAAATATAAAGAAACAGTTTTAAAACCTCATACAACAGAAAAAAAAATTGTTCCCCAGTGTAATTATACCATAAGACAAGGGTCAGAAAACTTTTTGGCCGAGAGAGCCATGAAAGCCACATATTTTAAACTGTAATTTCGTGAGAGCCATAGAATATGTTTAATACTAAATAGAAGTAAATGTGTGCATTTTATGTAAGACCAACATTTTAAAGTACAATAAGTCTCTGAATTCTTTTTAATAACGTTGCTATGCTGTTGCTAACCAATGATGAATAAAGTACTTCTTACCATTTATGCGACTTCTGGTGCTACATGGTTTCGCTGATGGCTTCGTAGTCTGGTTGATACATGGTAAGGTTAAGCTTCATGCAGGCGTTGAGACTTTCATCCAATAAATGTGATTGTAGGTTGGTCTTAACGTTATTTAGATGTGAGAAAGACTGCTCATATGCATATGTAGAGCATAACATTGTCATTACAGCAATACTCACATGTTGCAGTGTGTGGTATGTGACGGGAAGTGAGTTCCAAGTTTTGACAATCAGCTGGTCCGTAGGTTGAAGTTTTTTCATTTCTCCCCATTTGTGTTTGCTCGCCAACTCTACTTGCTGTCATGCAAGTCTTTGCAAATCTTCATTCAGTGATTTGAACTTATTCACCCACATGTCTGAGGCCTTCAGGTCAGCAGCTTGTAGCTCAGACTCTCTGACGGAGACACTAGGGATGTAACTCAGTTCGGCGCTGTTCACTGCACACTCGTGTGGATGAGTGATGAACTTAAAAAGACGAGTGCACTCACGAAATTCTCCAAAGTGCTCTTTGAATGACTGTAGGAGATTAGATGTGAAGCCCACTAGCTGCTGGAGATCAAGTTGTTGAGCAGGGTCACTTGCTGTGCATGTATTTTTAAACTCTTGCAGTCTTTCAAAGTGTAGTAAATGACCTGTTTCAATGTCGGCGATGAAGAGTTCCAGCTTGTTTTCAAATGCAAACACTGCTTGTTGTAGGGATAAGACTGTATTTCCAACACCTTGCATTTTCATATTGAGCTGCTTCAGATGTTCAGTCATGTCCACGAGATAGAACTTCAGGAGCCACTCAGTGTTATCTAAATCAGAATGCTCGATGTTTTTCATTTCAAGACAAGTCCAGATTTTGCTCAAACAAGCCGCGAAACAGCTGAGCATTTTCCCTTTTGACAACCAAAGCACATTGCTGTGCAGAAGCAGACCAGGATAATTATTTCCAACTTCATCCAGCAGTGTTTTAAACTGGTGATCATTTAAAGCTCGGGCAACAATAAAGTCGACCACCAGAATGACCAGCGACAGCACCTCACCCAGCTGCTTGCCACACATCTGAGCACAAAGTGCCTCCTGATGTAGGATGCAGTGAACACTTAGGATGGATCTCTTTTCATGTTTATGAAGAAGCGCTACTAATCCTCTGTTTTTCACCACCATGCACAGAGCACCATCAGTACACACCAAAATAAGTTTATCCATCAGTAGATTTTTTTCTTTAGCGAATTCAGTGAAAGACTTGAATAAATCCTTCCCGCTTGTTGTCTATTTCATAGGCAAAAGAGCAAAACATTCCTCACATAGTGTGTCACCCACAGGGTACCTTGCAATCACGCTGAACTGGGATAAATGGCTTATGTCTGTTGACTCATCAAAAGGGAGAGAAAGGAATGGTGCTGCATTTATGTCCTTCACTTGTGTTGCCTCAATTTGATTTGCCATCATGATGGTACGATCGTGAACAGTTCTTGCCAACCGACAGAGGCATGTTTTTTATTTGTTTGATTATATGTCTTAATCCGAAAAGTTGTCAAAAAGTTCATTGTCAATATCAAGCATGAATGTTTTGGCATACTGCTCATCTGTGAATGGCTTTCCGTTTCTCACAATTGCTAAAGCACTAGCAAAACTAGCCAAATTTCAGTCACTTTGTTGGGACCAAACACATAGTTGCTGCTGACTAGCTTGCACTCTACACAGTAACTCTTGACATGCTTTCTTCCTGCTGTCCCTCCCTGGATATTTCCATGTAAATGTAGTATGGCTTGTGTTGAAGTGCCGCTTTATATTTGACTGTTTTATCAATTCAATTTTATTATTGCATATTAGACACACTGCAGAACCTGCTCTGTCCACAAAGGCGATTCCTTTGTCCATTCTTGCTGAAAAGTACGATACTCCTCATCTTTATTTCTTTTAGCCATCTTCTTCATCAAAAGGGTTTCTCCAATTAGCTAGCTGACTACTTGATTAAAAAGAAGAAAGTTTACTTCCTGAGCTCAAATGACCCATGTACATTACGCATTATCCAATAAAAATTTGATGTTGTCCTGGAGGACAGCTATAATTGGCTCTAGCCACTCACAACCATGAACATGAGCAGTAGGAAATGAATGGATTTTAATACATGAGTATGTTTTATATATTTGTTATTATTATTATTATTATTAATATATATTTTATTATTATTAATTCTAATGGGGTGACACCAATAAATCAGGGTACATATGTACAATGAAAACATCTCCAGGTTATCTTATCATTCAATTGTGTTGCATACCCATCACCAAAAGTCAAATTGTCCTCTGTCACCTTCTATCTGGTTTTCCCTGTATCCCTCCACTCCTCCCTATCCCACTCTTCCCTCCCTCCCCCCACTCCATAACCACCACTCTCTTGTCCATGTCTCATATTCTCACTTTCATGTCCCACCTATGTATGAAATCATGCTGTTCTCACTTTTTCTTTTTTTCTGATTTACTTATTTCACTCCGTATAATGTTATCAAGGTCTATCCATTTTGTTGTAAATGATCCGATGTCATCATTTCTTATGGCTTCGTAGTATTCCATAGTATATATGTACCATAGCTTTTTAATCCACTCGTCTTCTGACGGACACTTGGGCTGGTTCCAGATCTTTGCTATTGTGAACAATGCTGCCACAAACATGGGGGCACATTTCTTCTTTTCGAACAGTGCTATGGTGTTCTTAGGGTATCACCTCACACCAGTCAGAATGGCACTCATCAGCAAAACAACACAGAATAAGTGCTGGCGAGGATGTGGAGAAAAAGGAACCCTTCTGCACTGCTGGTGGGAATGCAGACTGGTGCAGCCACTGTGGAAAACAGTTTGGAGATTCCTCAGAAAATTAAAAATTGAACTGCCTTTTGACCCAGCTATCCCACTTATAGGAATATACCCTAAGAACACCATAGCACTGTTATTATTTTTTTATTAAAGATTTATCTGTGAGTTTGATGCAGCCATCAAAAGAGCCACATCTGGCTCGCAAGCCATAGGTTTCTGACACCTGCCATAGGACATCAACCTGAGAGTAGTAATAATTATTAATGTCTTTCTGCTCAAAGGGCACTGAACTTTGCCAGAAGCTCAGAGTGCTAGTTTCTGTTCTGCATCTGATCAACTCTTTCATCTTGAGCAATTCCCTTATTACCACTGGAGCTTAGTTGTAGCACTCTTTAAAGTGAAGAGAGGGTAGGGAATGAAGTGGTAGGGATTAAGCAAAGAAAAAGAGAACTTATAGACACAGACAACAGGGTGAGAATTTCAGGGTGTGGGAAGAAGTAGAAGAGGGTAGAGGAAAGATAGATGGTGAGGGAAGGAGACTTGACTTGGTATAGTGAATATATAATGTAATATGTAGATGATGAATTGTGAATTATGTACCCCAAACCTGTATAATTTTATTAATCAATGTAACCCCCATAAATTGAATAAAAATTAAAAATAATAAAGTGAAGAGAATTAAATGAGTGCTAAGGATCCTACCATCTCTAACATAAGATTTTGAATGACATATGCATCAATTCATTTCTGTTTATGTGCTAAATTAAAGATAACCAGAATATTTTCTAATTTATTCATTGAAATGTAGGGCCCGTTTTCTGGCTCCTTGAATCTGTGCAGGCTCTGTGAGCACTTTAACTGAAAGAATGAGACAGAAGTGAAAATTGTGGCACATTCTACTTCTTGGAGTGCTCATACTTGAAGCTCTAAGGTATAGTATTAGATATTTGACTAGTCTGCTAGAAAAAGTAGATGGAGAGGCCTTTAAAATATAATGCAAAAGAGTGGCTCTTATGGGGCCACTGTTTCTGCCAAGGTACAAGAACTGCGAGTGAAGCCATGTTAGATTTTTTCAATCAGCAGAGCTACCAGATGAGTAACACACAGAACCACATTCGGTGCCATTTAGAACAGAAAAATCATCCAGCTAAGTAGGGCCTGAACTTCTGTCCTAAAGGTCATGGACACAATATAAAGATTGTTGTTTTCAACTATCAAGTTTGGTTTGGATTGTATTGAGTACATAACCAGAACAGATTTTAGTTCTACTCATGGACTTAGAATCTCAAGTTCTTTTTTCCTTCCCTAAAACAATTGTAGAAAAATAAAACAACTGCTCTAAACAAAGTGAGTGATTGAATGACTCTTCTACAAATTTGAGAGGAAAAAAAACTGCAGCTGGAGTTGGAATGTCAAATCCTCAATGTTTGTACGTGCCTTGGCCCAATTAAGAGAATCCTAAAATGATGGCAGACAGGAAACCCAACAGGTATTGAGTAAAGGTGCTGACAGAGCCAGAAGAAGGCCTCATAATTAGAGACTTCTCTTAGGAGACTGGTCTGTCTGCAAGAATTATATTTCTCAAACTAGGTTTGGTATATTCTGGAACAATATAATCAACACAGTTTGTTCTTCTGTCCCTTCCTTCTTCTTCGAATGCTTCTGTTTTTGTAACCTTAAGAAATAAACTCTACCCTAATTGCGGTGGCCTAAATTTGAAGAAATGTCTAGGTCTAACTCAGGGGCTGTGTGACAATTAATTATATGTAACCAGTAAAACCAGTTAATAGGCTTTAAAACTGGTTAATGGAATGTTTTATATAGAAAGAGTTTACTAATTAAGAGAGTAACTTTTTTTTACTTATTCTATAATTTTCCAGTGAGTACATGTCCAAGAGATAGAAAAATAGTAACACAAGTGAGAATCAATAAAATCTGGTGGAGTTTGTGGGGAACTTTGAAAAACCATATGTACCTGACAAAGTTAGACTATAGAGGAAGTAGTTATAGAAATATTTATGGTTACTTCTGGGCTCTAGAGAAGCTATTTTCTCTTTGTAGCTGCTACCAAATGGGTCCACCACCAACTGCCTGACTGTAAACTTGGGGCTACTTTGATCAGTGGGGTCAGTCCTTTAGAAGAGAGACAGAGGAGAGAAGAGACCAGTTGGGACCCTCTGCTACCTCTCTGTTGGTCTGTCACTATGTCTGATTACAATGACCTTCTGAGAATTTTTTTTTTAACTTCCCAAATCTCTCATAATTTCTCTTTAGGCCAGTTCTAACTGAAACATTTACAAAGTATGAAATTCTGAGAAAATATTTCCATCTTTAGCCCAGTTAACTTCACAGAATTCAGAATCCTGTGCCACATACAGTTTAGGTAGGTTTAAGACAAGCAGTTATTTTCTAACTGAAACAGTTAATACTTTAGATCCTTATCCCCAGCCTCACTCTATACAGAACGTCACAAACAGAAACTAAAAAAGGAAGAAAGTGGTGATATTTACATGTTAAAGTTAAAAGACACATTTATGTTTATGGTAACTGCTGGCATTATGAAAGCGATTGGTGTATTACACCATACCTGAAGGAAAGGCATAAATCGTCATTAATGTTTGTGCAGATTATAACTTCTTTAAGAATTATAAAATCTCTTCCCATATTAGTATTTCTCTTACTTTCCTCCCATGCTAGTACTTTTATAAGGTGAAGAAAAACTTAAAGTGTTTCAAACTTGAGACCTTCACCTTTAAATTAGAGGCATCTGTACTCAGGGTCATCTAATCTTTCCTTTCATTTGGTGCTCTGATCTAAATCTTTTAGGTTCTTGGGATCTTACTACTTATAGCACCTGTTTCTAGCCTGGAAAATCAGATGAATCTTGACTTCAAAATGTCACCTTCCCATTATCTAGGATCAGACCATTAAAAAGATTATATGCATCCCAAACTCTCAGCTCCATCTAATTTTTCAATCACAAAAGAATAACAAAGGACCACCAGAGTTTTTCAAGGAATCAAGGAGAAAGGGAGCAGGGGCTTGTCTGGCTAGACTGCAGAATTTGCTGCTGGATGTTTGGTAGAGCTCATTTTACATCTTTTTGATTGCCCACCCCTCAAACCCTGTTTAAGTAAAACATAATATCAACAACAAAAAAGGTGCAACTTTATAAAAGAATCCAGAAGTTAAAAATTATTAAAAATGTAACACTAATTGTAAAGATAATTCTTAAAAAGCAAAGAAACAAAAACAAACAAACAAACAAAAAAACCCTCTAAACCCCAAGACCTGGGAGACACCTAGAATTTGGCAAATAAAATATGATAATTTAATTTAGATATATGTGAAATATTGACCTCTCTAAAGCACTCTGAATTCCACTGATCGGTTTGGACATACAAGGAACTTTCTGGACCTCATTCACTTCTAGGTGAGAATGTTGCTGTACTCACTAGGACCATGATGATCTGTTCCCTTCCTGCAACATGGAATGAGGCAGTTCCTTGTCTTCAGTTTTTTTTCTGCAAACTGAAGGCAGAATTTTCATGGTATCTATTCTACTCTATCTGTAGAGAAGATGTAAATCTTTCTGAAGGAACTAGAGTCATCTTTTAAAGCCTTGCACTTAGCTAGAGAATGATTCAAGCAGAGACAGTAGCTCCCTTACCAGTGATCCTTAATTTTGACTTAGAGATCCTGGCTCTGTAGGAGACATTTCTGTGTCTGTGTTCAGGCAGTTCCAGGCTTCCCTGATGAGACTGATAGAAAAGGCATTGACTTGCATCAATTGTGATGATAGGTTTTATGACTGGACTGAGATCAGAAATTCATTTTACAGACCACTGAACAATTTCTAAATGCCTGCTCACCTCAGTTTCCAAGCATTCACTAATAATTTTAGTCCTGGGGTGGATTTTATGAATACTGGTCAAATGCCACAAGATTGAAAATATGAATTAGTGGGAAATAAAGGATGATTTTGCTTTAATATTTGACCTCATTGTCCTCTAAATTTTCTTTTCAATTTGTTGAAGCTTTTCTAAATCCATAAAAGCAATGAATCTCACTTATTAACACGCTCACTGTCATTTAAAATTAAGGACGTTTTAATGGATTGAAATAAAACAGAAATTCAAAAAATGTACCATATATTTTATCTTTTCTTCAGTATTCTCTTTTGTGTATGTTTGACTGTTAAGAAAATTCACCACAGTTATGGTGTTAATGGAGACTAAATGTAATATCTGTTTTAAGTAATCATAGGTACTTACCAACAAAATTATTAGGGTCCTATAAATTTTGGCCATGTAAATCAGAAAACAGTCAACAGCTAAATTTAAATTCTAAAAATATAGATAAGCTAATAATGGTAAGCTACCATATTTCCCCATGTATAAGCAGCTCCCATGTATAAGATGCACCTTAATTTGGGGGCCAAAAATTTGAAAAAAGACAAGCACAAAAAAGGGGGAAATGCAAGTAAAAAAATTTACAACCACTGTATAACACGCACCTAGTTTTTTGACCCCAAATTTTTCAAAAAATGCTGTGACTTATACATGGGGAAATATGGTAAATTGTCCTCTAAATTTCAGTGGTTTAGAAAGCAAGAAAAAGTCTTGTTTGATTGGCTCAGTTGGATATAGTGTGGGCCCAGTGAATAGATGTCCCATGTTTGATTTCTGGTCAGGGCCAACAGAAAAAGTGACCATCTGCTTCTCTCCCCTCTTTCTCCCCTTTCTCTCTCCTTCTGCCCCTCCCTTAGCCAGTAGATCCATTGGTTCAAGCTTTGGCCCCAGGCACTGAGGATATCTTGGTTGATTTGAGCATCTGACCCAGACAGGGTTTTCTGGGTAGATCCTGGTCAAGGTGCATGCAGAAGTCTGTCTTACTATTTCCTCTCCTCTCACTAAAGAAAGAAATAGAAAAAGAAAGAAATCAAGAATATTTTTTCTTGTGTTGCAGTCCAGGGTGAGATTTTCACATTGGCTTCATGTTCAGGATTGCAGGCTTCCATATACAACATTGTCTTTTGAGACACTGAAAAATACAATCAGCTGGAAAGGGTAAAGAGTAGAAAGGAGTATATTTGAAAGATTATAGAGAAATTTTAGAAGAGAGAAATGAGTTAAAAACAACTGAATTCATAGACTAAAAAATATGTAAGAGGTTCCCTTATTAGGAGCCTTAATGTCACCTGAAAGAAACCTAACTCAAAATGGCTCAGAGAGGAAAGAGAATGTATTAGTTTATGAATGTTAAGATGTGCAGAAATACATCAGTTTCAAATATGGCTGAATTCAGGGGCTCAGAATAAATCAGAAGGTCTTCATTCCTCCTCTTTTCTGGGGTTCTGCTTTCCTCTCTGTTGGCTACATTCTTAGTAGACTTTTTTCTTTTTCTTTTTTGGTATTTTTTTGAAGTGAGAAGCAGGGAGGCAGAGAAACAGACTCCCACATGTGCTTGACTGGGATCCACCCAACATGCCCACCAGGGGACGATATTCTGCCCATCTGGGGCATTGCTCTCTTGCAACCAGAGCCATTCTAGCACCTGAGGTGGAGGCCATGTGCCTCGAACTAGCACAGCTAATAATTCCAGGTCCTGAGGGAGAACAGCACAGAATTAAGAAAATAGACTCACTGAGAAAAGAGGATGAGACTGTGAGGTCTCTGCAATGCTGATGGCGAGATCAGACAGTAAGAGCCCCCGGTCTTACGTTATTGTATAGCATAGACAATTAAAACCTTTAAGCCAATATACAAATAAGAAAGTTTCTGATACAGAGCTGCTTATCTGAGGAATAATGGGATTTCTCATAAGAGTGCACCACCCCCCATCATGCAACAATCAAGGGGGTGGGAAAAACCTTAGTTTTGAGAAGGGTGTATTATAAGGGTATGTGGAAGATCTTAGTATTAGAAGGCTGGAGAAGAGTTTAGTTTTAAAATATCCCTAGGCTGTAAGGATTTGGTCAGCTTACAGTCTGTCTCCCACAGTCATGGAGCCACTCTCAGCACCTGGGTCAACTTTGTTCCAATAGAGGCTTGGTTGAGGGAGGGGAAGAGAGAGATAGAAAGGAAGAAGAGGGGGGAGTGTGGAGAAGCAAGCAGATGGTTGCTTCTCCTGTGTTCCCTGGCCGGAAATTGAACCTGGGACATCCACACGCCAGGCCGACACTCTACTGCTGAGCCAACCGGCCAGGGATTAGTAGACTTTTTATTCATAGTTATCTCCACAGTAACAAGGATAAATCTTCACCGTATCACAGATGAAATAATAAAACTTATATATTATTTTTTAAAAAAAAACAACAACAATATTTGGTACTCTTAGCTGTGTCTGATCGTGTCTAGTTCACATGACCATCTCTGTAGTCAGGGCATATATCTTAATTCCATCAGAACTACCTGAAGAAAAATTATATAGGCAGGTTCCCTAGAAAGTTGAGTGCTTTGACCTTATTAATTAATATAGACCAGGTAATTATAATGACCAAATTTCCTCTATTTATAAAAAGGAACATATTTGTGAGGTAATATATTAACTATTTCATGTAAAAACTAGTATCTGTACTTTGATTTTATTTTGTTTTATGCAGTCAAATATAGTTATTAAATACTGAATTCACTTGTCCCTAGTTATGATTAACAGCTTTATTTGTGTCAAGACCAACCTGAAATCTAGATTTTGAGATGAAAATATCTAATTTTGAAAACATGGCTTAGACCTACACCAGAACAATTCCATGGGTTGAGTTTTGTCTTATAGGCTACCATTTTGCCATCTTTGGTCTCAGATTATCAATGAGTAGAGTTAGAAATTTACACTAAAGTAAGAGGTGTTGAAGGCTGCTAGCTCATAAAGAGAAGTAAAAACTTTTCAAATTGGAAAAAAAAGAATGACAGTTTCTCAAAGTTTTAGAATGACACCAGACTCACCATCAGTATATTAAAAGCTAAGGAGCTTGGATGGGAATAATGGGGAATATCTGTGATGATTTAAACCCCAAGAACTCTAACCTTGTAGGTTATAAAAGACAGAACTCTGTGCATTGATTGGGGAGACTTCTCTCTATTAAGGCAGGGCAAACTGCACTTATTTATGATGTCCTTATCAAGAAGCATCAGCAACAGTAATAGTTATTAAAGAGGCAGTGGAGTCCATTTCTCCCGGTCTGTGTCAGCTATGGTTTTCTGGTGAAACTCAAGGTTAGAAGAGCGAACCACAAAAAATGATTAATACTGGATGTCATGCCAATAATGGTATGCAGAAGATTCGAACCACAATTAAAAAAAAACATTTGACCTATACTAAAAATGTCACAAAACGTTCATATCTGCTACATTAACATAGCTCAAAGATATGAGCGTGGCATACTCACAGATCAAGTAATGTTCTAATGATCAGTACTCATAACACCTGGTAAGGTAAGGACACACATATATACACAAATACACCACTGAGATATATGGAACAGATAAGTGTGAAAGTGCAATCATAGGGGTAATAAAATAGTCAATATTTTTGGTAATCTCAAATTCAATAAGTGACAAAGGTGGAGAACCTATTGCAATGTTAATAATTGAAGAAAGTTTAACAAGTGAAAGGTAAGATGATTATTTGTTATATGGTCTTAAAATTAGCCTTTTTAAGGTAGACAGTATCTTGAATGAGTGACAACCTCTAAAAACACTTGGGCCTCTTCTACTAACAAGGAGCTTGATTCTGCCTTGTTATAAAAGTTATAAGTGTGTTCTTTCATTCTCTGTAATTACCCAGGGTAAAAGTGCTATAAACACACTCAAATCATTTCACCTAGTGACACTTCTGACTTACATAGACCTGTGTCCCTGACCTTATTTACTTGCATAATAGGAGAAAATGAAGATCATATAATTAGTTTTTCCCGCTTGCTGTAAACCCTCAGTGAGTGAGTGAGTCCATATTAACATATGGAAAAGTTTGGGGGCAAAGCATAGGGATAGAGAACCTTCTGCATACTCAATATTCTTTATAGTTTTGAGCTATTCACAAAGAACACGTGTGTAATTCATTCTCTTTTACTGTTGTTACTCCTTTTCTCTGTCAAAAATGAAGAAATTCATATAGACTTTATTGCTTTCTGATTATGGGTTAAAAAAGAAACAGAATATTGATTATATAGTTGAAAAGGCATTCTTATAATTTCATAAAAAGAGATACATTGAAAAGAAATGCTAATGTAAAGAGAATTCCTGAATAATAAAAATATACACATTGGAAAATATATCTCTGAAATACTGTTTTTTATTTTTCAAAACTGGGATAAGAAATACATATAACATTTAAATGAAAGTGTATTATGCAGGAATTAAATTACATTAAATGTACCATACTAGATTTTGTCTTTACTTTTAAACCATAAATCAACACAAGTAATGATTTTTATTATTAAATCACTTGCAATTTAGGCTACTTTATTCTATGCTTTCTAGAAAGAATATTTCGCAGTGTTATAAATAAGAAAATGATCTAACTATTGAAGAGAAAGAATGCATTTTCAATGTATGTAGTTTTACACTTGTGAAAAAAACATGCATTTCTCACAAAAGGCAAAAGATTCAATAATTATGCTGACATAGAACATTTTATGTTTGAAAAGTAAAATCAGATAATGTCACTTTCTCCCTCAAGTGCATTAACATTTTACTAATTGAAAAATAAATTGTGTCTTTCATTTATCCTTTCTCTTGGACAGAAAACATGGTAGCTGACCTCTGAAAGCTGTAGCAGTTCCCTGTGATGCTCATTCTTCAACCTCCCCCCCCCCACACACACACACATAAAGCCATCGTTGTACCATAGCAGGAGCTCCTAGAATTGGTTATAGAATTTAGAATAGTACCAATGTTGCCAATACTTAGAAAAAAAGACTTACATGTAGAGTAAGTGCTGAATTTTGACTCAATAATGAATCAGATGTGAAGTTACAGGTCAGGTTGATTTATTACATTTATAATTTTTTTCTTAGTTATTAGACCAAATAATAAGATTTTGGTTTATAAAATACAAATAAAAATCTTCTCAGATTCATTCACTATGGCTTCTTTTACTTTTTCTCTTTTGTTGTCTAGTAAATTTTCCAGCCAACTAAGAAATACAAAACCTTCATAGAAGGAAGATCGGCCATGTTGTTAAATTGCTGCCTGGATAAGTGCTCTGTGAAGCAGCCAAGGGCCATTAAGACTTAAATGCATACGAAGGTCATCTAAAGTTGGCTTAATCTTTTCCCCATTTTCTCCAGTCTGTTTAACAATCACTATCACTGACATTCTCACTTTCTTCTGCCTTTGCTGGAGCCTGGTCTGACCTCAGCAAAGCCAAGCAATCCTAGTGTAGTGCAGCCAATGGGGTCTCCTGTATCACTATATAGGGATTAAGCAGTTGAGCCGTACACTTAAAAGTGATTAGTTTAAGAAAAAGAAACAATAACCTTCAGCTGACAACACAATCTAAGAATGCTAAGGAGTTTATTATAGTGAGTTTCTGAAGAGAACTCTAGCAAACTTTTAAATATTTATTAATTGATTCAAATAAATTTTGTAAAACATTATATATTTGAATTTCTTGGCATTTTTGAATGAGTTCATCCTTTTTTGTTTATTTTGCCAAGATATTACTATGTCAAAAACAAAAAAACAAATCCAGGCTTAGTAAGGAGATACTTTATTAAAAGGATTTTGTTGTGAAGGGGTCCAGGGGTAAGTAGGAAAGCACTGTGATGGGGAAAACAAAACGTGTCTGATGGTTGATCTGCAAGTTTCTGAAGGTTAGGCAACAAAGGGTTTTTCTTTTTAGAGAGAAATAAACAGGTCTGGGTGTGGGGAAGTGGGATGAAAGGAGAGCATGGTAGAATAGTAGATCAGAGAATGTTTTACAAGGTGAGCATAAGTCTCCTCTCTCAAATGCATGCTGGATCCTGCGGAAGGTGACTCAGTGTTCCTTCTTAGGAAGGAGAGAGACCTACCAGAAATTTAAGTAACAGCATTTGGTTCTGATTGATTAGTGGGGACAGGAGACCAGCTAATGCTTTATGAGGCCAAGAATTAGGATTTGGAGGGTGTGTGTCTGGCATTGTTATAAGTAAGACAGCTAAATTTTAAATCTCACCAACTGTTTTAGAAAGTACTATATCTTTAATATAAAGAAGAAATAAAAGGAAAGTAATTTATAATAAAATAATATATATTTTAATATGTAAATGCTTGGATATAAATTTGCTAGAAGCCAAAATAAAGTACATGAGATTCTTGCATCTACTATTCAGTCACCCAGAATCCAGAATGAGATAGCTACAAACATCAGACTTACACAGATATTTGGTGATTTAAAAATCTATGATCGGCATGACTGTTAGTCACATGATCTCTACAATGGAGAGCAAATATTGGTAATATTCCAAAAAACAAACAAACAAAACAATCTTTTCTAAATTAAAAAGTTAGCTGCATTAATTCCTGAATGATGCATTTCTATTGAAACCATGAGTAAATATTTGTGTCTTTATATAAAATGGAGTGGGTGGTCAGGCTCACATCAGTATAAATAGTTGTTTCACTTACATAAACACAGGAGATGTGGTCAATTTTTTCTTACGTGAGACCTGAACAAGCTGGCACTAATTTCCCCTTCACTTGCCTAAACCTCAGGAAAGCGTCTTCCTGGCTATAGACCCCTAACTTTCCTTTACTGAAAACATTTACTGTAAAAAACTTGAAGTTGTAAATTCTTACTCTGCCTCTTTGAGATGTAAATCTCCCTGTCTCTTGCCAGCTTTAAAATCCAGAAATATCTTTCTGAGGGAAATGGAAGCCATCTCTTTGAAATATAATCTTCAAGGAAGATGGGACCCCTGTCTTCCTTTCTCCGTGGGAGGGTAGGAGTGCAATTTCCATAAATGAGGATTAGCAAACACAGATGGACTAATCTCTTGGACCAACCAGCCTCTAACACCTTTCAATACTTTCCCACTTTAGTGTTTAAAAATGCTCTTACTTTTTGTTTCAGAACAGTTAAATTCAATCTTTCTCTCTCTCTTTTTTGCAACCCCATTGCAAAGTTCTTGAATAAAGTCTTCCTTGCCTGTTTCATTGCTCCAGTGCTAATTTTCTTGGACTGACTCATCTGCACATTGTAATAGGTCTAATGCCAGGCCAAGCCCACTAAATTCAGACATATCTCCCAGTTATAGTGTAACCAAAAACTTGCCACTCTGTTTTTTCAAGATTTTTTTTCCATATGACATGCTTCCTGGGAGATCCACCGATATAAAGTTTGTCGAGATTTGAAGGCCAGATTTTATAAACTGTTTCATACCACCTATTTATATATAACACTGAAAAAGTTATTTAAACTCTTTAAATTTAAGTTTCTGGTTTTTATAAAAACATAGTAAAGATGACCATACTTTTTTTATAATATTATTTATTTTTTATTTTTATTTATTCATTTTTAGAGAGAGTGGATAGAGAGAAGTGGGGAAGAGCTGAAAGCATCAACTCCTATATGTGCCTTGACCAGGGATTCAAAATGGAAACCTCAGCGGTCTAGGTCGACACTGCATCCACTGCACCACCACAGGTCAGGTTGACCTTTCTTTATGTGACTAATGAAAACATGCCTGAAACTAGAACCAACTGATGAATAAATCACACAGAATTATTACAGCACACTTGTTTATCTCAGTTGAGCTACATTAAAGAGAGAGCAAGAGGTTGAGCTTATTCTGAGTGACTGGCTGGAAGAAGTTAGAGGTTCCTGGACCTCCTGTAGAAAGCTATTGAATAACTGATTAAGGGCCAAAGAAAATATTGCTTAACAAAAAGTCACATGTAACAAGAAGACAAAGGTAAAACAAATAGAGAAAAGATGAAAGCTTGGTAATTTTACTGAAGAATTCTAAGCACTACGAAGTTTGAATAAATTAATCTCCAAATATGATCCTTCCAGGGAACTTTATATATAATATATTCACAAATACATTATGCATTTACCATACTTCGATCTATTTAGAGTAGTATGGACAAAAAACAAGTTCCCTATATTTCATGGATGAGTTAAGAGATATTCAAGAGTAATTTTGAAAATTATGAAAATGTTTCAAGTTTTTCTGCATGTACTGACTTAAACTCTATCCTCCACATATCACATGACTTCTCTGTATAACAATCTGTTGAACAGCCAAGAGTTTCTGGTCACTTAGTGTGATCCCTACCTCTGTACTAAGCCATTTACATTTATGAACTCATTTAAATTTCACAACTCTTTGATCTGAATACAAGTTCACAGGCTGTTGATCATTTCTACTACCTTCAACAATTTTCAAAATATATTTACTGATTGTCTGATATAGAATGTACACAATCCAAGGAATAAACTGGTAAAGATTTGCCTTCAGAGAGTATATTCTGTAGAAAAGGAGAGAAGGCAGTAGAAAGTCAGAGTCACAGGAAGTGCACAAGAGATAAAATCTTATGTAGCACTTCAGGAACCACAGAAAAATTAAAATGGCTGCTAATTGGGGAGGTCACAGATGTAGCCTTGGAGCATGCCATATGTCACATTTGGTAACAAGGGGGAGATGGAGGTTATGTGTGCCAACTTCACTAGTTTTAGAATCTGAAGCTCCAGCTTCTAGTACAAAGTTGCTCAATCTCCCTCGAACTTTATTTTTTAAAATACCAGTAAATGGGTATAAAATAAAGGTTGGATTATACTCAGAGCTTTTCTATAGCCTGCATGTGCAGGTTTTTTTATACTGGTTGCTTTTGACAGCATTTGTTTGGACATTTTAGGCATTTATTCTGATTGGTTGGTGCCTAGACTGTACTCTGGTTGTTAGCTATTCTGAATATCACCTCTGCTTACATTATAAGATTTCTTTTTAAATATGCAGTTATGCTAAACTGCTTTATGAAATATTATACAAATGATGAAAGTTACATTTGCTCAATAAGTACTTTATCAATTTACAGTTTAAAATATAAAACAGTTTGGCCTGACCAGGTGGTGGTGCAGTGGATAGAGTGTCGGACTGGGATATGGAAGACCCAGGTTCAAAACCCCGAGGTCACCAGCTTGAGCGTGGGCTCATCTGGTTTGAGCAAGGCTCACCAGCTTGAGCCCAAGGTTGTTGGCTTGAGCAAGGGGTCACTCTGTCTGCTGTACCATCCCCCCTCCCCCCGTCAAGGCACATATGAGAAAGCAATTAATGAACAACTAAGGTGCTTCTCATCTCCCTTCCTGTCTGTTTGTCCCTATCTGTTTCTCTCTGTGTCTCTCAATGTCTGTCACAAAAAACAAACAAACCATAAAACAGTTTGAAAGTTTATTACATGAAATAAAAACTCTGCTTTACTCATCTTTAATTACCCAATACCCGTCTTCTCTAAATGAAGAGATGTTATTCTCAGTGACCTCATCTACCTTGGTACCAGTTAACTACAGAAGGGTGGATACCTCATAAAGCATTATCTGGTCTACCATCCTCATTAGTCAATCAGAAGAAAATGCTGTTACATAAGTAAGAACAATGATCCACAACTTTTAGCATGACCTGAAAAATGATTCACATAATTCACATTCCTGTTCTTGACTATTCAAACTAAGAATATAAAGAATTTGACAACTGATAGAGAAACAAAAGACAAAAACAAAATGAAAATTAAAAAAAGAAGAGATTCTCAGATGCACACATATTGGTAAGGTTTCCAAAGCATTTTGAGATTAAAAACCTTCCTCAGTCTGGTCTTGAGTAAGCCCTGGCCTTGTGAATATTTTGTACTTAAATTGTGTGGACTGTTCCTTATTATGTCTTAAACATATTTTCTTAATTCTATTTTTTGTCAATCTTTTATTCTTATAGCAAAATTATTCTAATTAAGATAAATGACCAATTTTGTGTCTCCATTTCTAGCAATGTGCCTTGCATGCAATAGGCGATCAAATATCTAAAAAGAAAATATATAGACCTAAAAGAATTTTTTATGTTTTTGTTTGAATTGTCAATGAACTAGGGAATAATCTTAAAAACCATCAAAATAAAAGTTTTCTCTTTTCAAAATGCCTTTGTGACATAATTTTCCCTAAAGATTTATAAATTGACCTAATATTTCTTTTTTCTTACTCTTTTAAAATACACATCATAAATTGCCCTTAGACAGCATTTATATTCCTGTTTGAGTTGATAAACACCTTTGTAGTTCACTGCCATCTTCATTATGCATGAAATGTGACTATATGGAATACACTGTGACTGTAGGAGTAATAATATATTACCTGGAGTCTCACATAGATCAAAATCTGATGGCTAGATTGAGAGATAGGATGAAATATAGGCTGAGTAAACTTATTTTCAGTTGAGGATTTTGACTTGACAGAATAAAGGTTTTATGACTATTTGGGCTACTTTATAGTAAATATCATGCATCCATCAAGAGGGCTGATGATCAACCTATTCCACTACTGGCTCGAACAATGTGTTCATCTGTTTCCATTTCTTATAATGAGATTTGTCATTTTAAAATTCTACCTATATCATAGTGCACCTAAGCATGTTTTATCACCATAATACTTGGTGATTATAAGATACTCACAATATCTTGTTTCTAACTTATCTCATATATAAGTTATATATATATATATAATAAAAATATATAGTTTATATATATATATATATATTCCTTAAATAATTAATATTCTGGTCCTGGTAATGGCCCAAAAATATATAACTTGAATGAAAATTTTTTTATTATTATTATTAAGTGGGAAGCAAGGAGGCAGAGAGACAGACTCTGACGTGCGCTCTGACTGGGTTGATTGGGCAAGCCCTCAATAGGGTGATGCTCTGCCCATCTGGTGCATTGCTCCATTGCTAGACAATTGAGCTATTTTAGCACCTGAGGTGAGGCCATGGAGCCATCCTCAACCTCTGCGGTCAACTTGCTCCAACCATTTGAGCTATGGCTGCAGGAGAGAAAGATAGAGCGAGAGAGAGAAAGATAAAGTGAGAGAGAGGAAGAAGGGATAGAGAAGCAGATGGTGGCTTCTCCTGTGTGCCCTGACCAAGAATCAAACCTGTGACTTCTACATGCTAGGCCAATGCTCTACTGCTAAGCCCACTGGCCAGAGCCTGGATGAAATAATTTTAAAAGAAGGTCACAAAGCTAATTATGCACTAACAATTAAAACTATGCTTATAAAAATTTACTATTTATTTCTGACTAGTGCTACTTTACAATTTTCTCTTTCTATTTTTAATAGAACTCCTGAGTTCTAGGTAGGCACAGGCTACCCAGAAATTACTACATTTCCGAGCCTCATTTGAGTCTCACAGTGAGAGGAGGTGATGTGAGCCACTTCTCTGTTGCCCATTGAAAATATATTTTGCCCTTTCTTCCTTCTCCTGAGATAGAGACAAGATAGTAAGAATGTGTCTTGTCTGAGAAGCAGCTTCCTCAGATCCAGAAGTTAGCCACTGTGTATTGAAAATGGCAGTGCTGCTGGAGTAGGCACATCCTTTCTTTCTTTTTTTTTTTTTTTAAAGTGAGAGGAGGCAAGATAGTAAGACAGACTCCTGCATGTGCCCCAACTGGGATCCACCCAGTAACACTGTCTGGGACCAAAGCTTGGACCAGCTGAGCTGTCCTATCCTCAGTGCCAGGTGCCAACCCTCCAACCAATCGAACCACTGGCTATGGGAGAAAAAGAGGGAGACAAGAGGGAGAGAGATGGGGAGAAGCCAATGACTGCTTCTCATGTGTGCCCTTATGGGGAATTGAACACAAGATGTCTATTCGCCAGGCTGATGCTGTATCCACTGGGCCAACCAACTAGGGCACCCATTCTTCTAAAGCATCATGTAAAAGAGAGAGCAGAGGTATTATTAAGCTTATATAATTTTGATCTTCTTGTTATAGCAGCTCAGATTATGTATCTTAATAGTGCACTAACATGTTAAAATTAAAATTTTATTTTATATATCTATTCATTTTCTCCTGAACAGGTTTTTCCCCATTTTCCCACTGAGATCCTTAGTTATTTTCCTATTCCTACATCATTAAAGCCTACCATCATTTCCTCTGCACTCTCTTTTATATCCTTTACACACTATACTCATCCCACTTTCTTCAGTTATTTCTAGGCATTTTAAAATCAGCCCATACCTCTTATTAACTTGCATGTTTCTAGAACTCAGGAATGTTACTAATCTATCTATCTATCTATCTATCTATCTATCTATCTATCTATCTATCTATCATCTATCTATCTATCATTCTATCTATCTATCTACCATCTATCTATCATCTATCATCTATCTATCTATATACTATATCTATCTATCTATAAATAAATATAGATAGATAGATAGATAGATAGATAGATAGATAGATAGATAGATATAGATAGATACACACACACACACACACACATATATGTTCAGCCCTTAGGCCATTGTTTGGCACACATTATTATTTAAGAATTATGGCTTCAATAAATGAACACAGAAAACCTTCAGAAAAGGAGATGAAAACCAGAGAAGAGCAGTGTAACTGTGGGCATTGGGATGGGGAGGAAGGCGCTTTCTCACCTTGAAACTTCCCCAGGGACTGAAGATGGGAGAACACCAGGACTCAAGGCTTGATTGTTATGCATGTGTGCCTCAGGTTGTTTTTTCTTTTCCCTTAATTTTAATTTTAATTTTTTAGCGACAGCTGGCTGAGCCCACTCCTCCCCTGCCAGCTGCCTGCCTGAGACGCTGGCCAGCTGCCAGCAGCTGTGCTTGTAGGAAGAGGGCTCCCCCAGACACTCAAGGCAGGCCACTGGATATCACTCTTTTAAGCTCTCTTGATAACTCATATTTTTTAGCATCTAATCATTAAGCTAATTATTATTTGAATAGTCACCTTTCAAGAATTTAAGTGGCTGTGGTTCTCTAAAGAAATATGTTGTTTATATCGACTTTGATTTCATGAATCCATTTACATATCCTAGTCACACTTTAGATTTTTGTTTTTAATTCTCAAGTATACAAAGGTGTTCCAAAATCTAAATATCAAAACAAAAATAATTACTTCGGTATAGTTATAAATGCTTATTTCTCTTACTTCTTATTGCTTTTCTTGGCAAGTGAGAAAGTTCAAGGGTTTTTCTTTCTTTCTTTCTTTTTTTTGACCCAGGTTTTAATTCATGATTCTATCTGTAGTAGTGACCATAAGTTGTCACCTAATGGGATAAGTTCAGTGACCTATACAAGTTAGTAATCTCTATCCAGTTTTTACTGTATATATATGTTTAAATCACAGTTGGTTATCCTGATAGCTGCCTCAGTTAAAAATTCAGTAAAAGAATGAACCAACCTGCCTGACCAGGCAGTGGCGCAGTGAATAGAATGTCGGACTGGGATGCAGAAGACCCAGGTTCGAGACTCTGAGGTCACCAGTTTGAGCGTGGGCTCATCTGGCTTGAGCAAAGCTCATCAGCTTGGACCCAAAGTCGCTGGCTTAAGAAAAGGATTACTCTTACTCAGTCTGCTGAAGGCCCGCAGTCAAGGCACATATGAGAAAGCAATTAATGAACAACTAAGGTGTTGCAACAAAAAACTGATGATTTGATGCTTCTCATCTCTCTCCGTTCCTGTCTGTCTGTTCCTATCTATCCGTCTCTCTGACTCTCTCTGTCTCTGTAAAAATAATAATAATAATAATAAAGTGTTTGTGTAAAGAATAAACCAACCTAGCATTCATTCCTAGGGGATGCCTCTTAGCATATAGGAAGCAGGCTCATTAAAAAAGTTTTTGTACTTAGATTGACCGGAGTATACTTGTTCTAACAGGTTTTCTTATTTTGAGACCTAGTAAATATCTACTACAAATCCAATTGAAATTTAATTTTTAAATCATCTTCTGTATTTGTTTGTAATTTACTTTGGAAGTATTCACAGTTTCCATCTGTTGAAATATTGATCCTGATTTATGATTTAGTAAATTAAGGAGTGGTTGGTTTGCATATTAAACTTCACAAGTGACTCACAATGTATTACATTTATATTGCCCTTTAGAGTTCTGCAAAGTCCTTCCATGAATGTTATCTGTGAGCATATTGTGAAAAGGAATCATATTTAATTCATCTTTATATCCTCACATTTATTCCAATGCTAGCACGTGAAAGCTACACAATACAGGGCTTTTAATGAACTCATTTGAATCTCTCAACAAGTTGGAAAATGATAAATATGATAGTTTTAAAACACATTCACAAAATATTTGATACTCTTTATAGTGTCGCATTATAACATATAACCACAAAGCTAATGGCCTAAAGCAACACAAATTTATCTCCCAGTTCTGCAGGACAGAATGGCAAAATAGGTAGAAAATTAAGGTAGGGATCTGTTTTTCTAGAGGCTCCATGTGAGACTCTATTTCCTGGACATTTCTAGCTTTTAGAGGCTGCTGTGACTTGACTTGTGGCCCTACCTCCCTCTGATCTCTGCTTTTGCTGCCATATCTCCTTCCGGGATTCTGGCTTTCTCCCCTCCCTCTTACAAGGACTTTGTGATTTCATTGAGTCCACATGGATATTTCAGAATTACTTTCCTTCTCAAAATTCTTAATTACATCTGCAAAATCTCCTTTGCCATATAAAATGACATATATACAGGTTCTGGGATTAGGAAACAAACATCTTTGTGGTGACACTATTTAGACTATTACATTCCTTAAAAATAAGAGTCTAATTCCTCTTCTGCTGAGTATGAATTAACCTCAATAATTTGCCTGTAATGTAAGATGTCATGAAAGAGACACTGTTGTTTTCTATGTGAGGTCATATCAACTGATGTAGCTATACAGCTTTGACCTAGTTTTCTCTCTTGGAAAATGGTTTGTAGAGCCCTAAGATGTATCATATATATAAATATAGATATAAAGATGAGAAGTCTGGTTACAATAATATTTTTATGTTAGAAAAATGTCCTGGCATTTTACTGTATGAGTTCTGGAGATCTGCTTTCAATGCTATTATTAGTAATATTGTATTCTACACTTAAATTTATTAAAAGGGTGATTTCATATTAAATATCCTTTTTTTGGTATCTTTTCAGAAGTGAGAAGCATAGAGGCAAAGAGACAGACATCCACATGCGCCAGACTGTGATCCACCCAGCAAACCCACCAGGGGGCAATGCTCTGCCCATCTGGGGCATTGCTCCGTTGCAACCGGAGCCATTCTAGTGCCTGAGGTGGAAGCCATACAGCCATCCTCAGCACCCGGGCCAACTTTGCTTCAATGAAGCCTTGTCTGCAGGAAGGGAAGAGAGAGACAGAGAGGAAGGAGAGAGAGAAGGGTGGAGAAGCAGATGGTTGCTTCTCCTGTGTGCCCTGACTGGGAATCGAACCCAGAACATCCACATTCAGGGTTGATGCTCTACCACTGAGCCAACCAGCCAGGGCCTCATATTAAATATTCTTTAACACACAGACACACACATACACACACACACACACACACAATTATTTGGAGCTAAAATGTGGAGAAAAACATAAACACTAAGTTAACCCCTTTGAAAGCCACAGCAAATATTGAAAATGTTTTTTAGTTTTATAATTGTATGAAATGGGACATCTATCCATTTTCTCTGGAAAATGAGATATTAATTTTAAAAATCCAGAATAATTAGGTTGTAATCCTAAATTTTTAACCCAGTCTTGATGTTGGTCTAAAGCAATATCTTAAAATAAAAGCATCCAAAAACTGAGTTTAATGTTTTCTACTATAATGACTCCCTTCTTCCAAAATTCCCTATAGTAACAGCATCTGTACATACCTAGAAGTGATCTCTCCCTTTATCTTTTTATGTCTTACTTGTTACTTGTCCCCCAATTATAAATGTTCTATATCTTACTAGTTTTTAAATCTCTCCAACTCACCACCCCTTCCCATCTTTATAGCCATGGGTTTAGTTCTCACCTGGGTTATATCTTTAGCTCCTTGGTGTTTTTGCCACCTCTTGTTTTATCCCTTTCTGAATTATTCTCCATCTTCTTTTTAGTTATATCCTGTAGAGCAAAGTGGATTGCGCTGTATTTAGTATTGATTCAATTTACTGAGGGCTTACTATCTGCCGGCCCCAGTGCCTTGCCTTTTACCTGGTCGGAATGCCATAGCAATATATCATAGACTGAGTTTAAACAACAGAATCCTATTTTCTCATATTTCTCAGGGCTACAAGGCCAATATCAAGGTTTCAGCTGACTCAATTTCTGATGAGGGATCTCTTCCTAGCTTATAGACAGTTGCCATCTATGTCTTCAGATGATCTTTCCCTGTTATAAGCTTTTGTGCCTTTATACATGATTCTGTGTTTAGCCAATTTTCTACTCATTTTCCAAAGCTTATTTTATATGTCATTTCCTACAAGAAACCAATGTTTATCCATTCTCAACTAAACAACTTGTTAAGAATAATTTTTTCCTATTACTTGTCATAATGCCCTCATCTATCTCTTAGCACACTGATTTGTCCTTGTTTTCTCTGCTACCTCCCAATTATTTATGAACTCTTCAATTTTAGTGACTGGGTCTTGCCATTCCTCAGCAAAAGCACTGTACTTGACGCAAAGATAAATGTCTAAAAATATTTGTTAGATGAACCACGTAAGTTTCTATATAGTAAGTAAGGGTCATTATTTTCTAGCGGCAGAAGCTGCAGTTTTGTTCTTCAATCTGTTTCTAGTTACCCTGATGACAGGGAATTTCACTGTTCCAAACACTTTTCTTATTTAAAATGTGTAATATCTATGTGTAAATTTGAAAATGACTTTTGCATTTTAAGTAACAGTGCCCATTCTTTTGGAACAAATTTTACCTAGGTATGAAGACTTGAGAATGTAGAACTTACAGAAAATTTCATTCTACTATTAAACTTTGGAATGTAATTTTTAAAGTGCAAACAGACTGTAAGAGTTATATTTAGTTTCTAAATTGAAATTTAGTTGGAGCATAGTATTGAAAATTGTCTTTCAATTTTCTGTTAGCTTGTCAGCTGATATGTTGTTCAATGGCTTCAAGATATAATTATCTACTACCTTAGTAGCCTAAGTACCTTAAAAATGATCTGTGACTAGAGGAATTAAATTTTGTATAGAATAGGTGTCTTATATAATAATGATCATAAAATACTGTTTCTTTATATCAAGAATGTAATAAGAAAAGTTCATGATATTTTCATTTATAAAGAAATAAAGGGTTTAATAAAAGGATCTTGTCCTACGATGTATTAGAGAAATAACATATGTTTATATTGAGTATCTGAATAATAATTACATATTTTATTAGTTCAATTATCCACGTAGGAAAACTCATATAATAGCAATACTTGGAATTATGTATTTTTTTATTTTGCATTAATTAAATAATGGCAGTCATAACACAGTTTGCCAGGATAAAGACATTTTTCAGCTGTTAAATTTTATACTTGTTTATAAGCCAAAAGTTACTTCAGAGACCCTTAACCTGGAACTCATCATTTGAATTTTAAATACCAAATGTCAGGTTGTCTTTACAATAATATTTAATAAAGTAGTTTTCAACACTCTTGCACCTTCTGCCATCTTTTTGATTTTTAATATTCTGGCATAGATTTTAAGATGAAAGCCTTTTCTTCCCTCATTGTTATGTTTCATTGCTAAAGTAAACACTTTAGGAATATATTAAATGTGATTATTTTTTCTTTGCTAATTTTAGTGTAATACATACAGATTAGTCTTTCTGTGTGACACAGGATAAAGCAGATTTGTGTCAAGGTAAAAAAAGGGAGAGGGAGAGAGATAGTGAGAGAGAAGCAGTGCTAACATTAATAAGAATAGATCTAAGTTTATTCATCATTAATAAAACTGCTTCTGGGAAATATTTATAGCATCAGCAGTTATTTTTTTCTCTTTCATTTTTCAAAGGATAAGAAATGTGCTGGTATTTTTTTCCCTACTTTAACATTCTTGTCATCAGACTCTTGGTTACACTGAGGAAGCTTTGTACTAGTCAGCTGGGGTTGCCATAATGAAATACCACAGGTTGGCTTACTTAAATAACAGCAATTTATGTTCTCAGAGTTCTGGAGACTGGAAGTCCAAGATCAGCGTTTTGCTTCCTCCTGAGGCCGTTCTCCTTAGCTTGCAGTCCCTTCCCTGCCTGTCCTCACATGGCCTGTTCTCTGTGTATGTGCAGAACTGATACCTCTCCGCATGTTCTAATTTTTTTCTTCTTATGAGGACACTACTCAGATTGGCTTAAACACAACTTAATGACCTCATTTTAACTTAATTACATCTTTATGGGTCTTCTATGCTACTACAGTAATTTTCTGAAGTACTGGGTGTTAGCATTTTCATATGTGTACATACTTTGGGAAGTCAGGTAGGATCAGTAAATTATTAATACAGGCTATGTGATCTACTTTCCTTTATGTTTTGTGACATAAATTATTTTTATAAGAAAGAAGGTTTGGGAGGTTTGTATATATCCATATTAAAAATAATTACTTTGGGATTTACATCACTGAACCTTGTGCTCGGAGTCGAGTCTCCTGCATCTTTGTCATCCTCACCCACAGGCGGGTCTTGTCCACAACCGGCACCTTGAGCAGGCACCTAACTGGCATTTATGGGACAGATAGGGACACAAGATGGCAGCGGAGTAGACAGACACACAGACTCCCAGCTCACACCATCAAACTGGATTACAAATTAATTTAGAAACATCCAGTGTGAAAAAATCAACTCTGGACTGTAAGAACTGCTCTCAAAATTCAAGGAGCAAAGAAGAAGCCACACCGAGCCTGGTGGGGAATGCCAAGGAGCAGTGAACCTCCCCTGCTAACAGGAACAAAGGGTTGAGTGTGAGACTGAGAACCCAGAAAGGCTCTCAATTTAAGGAAAACAGTAGAAAATATCACTCACAGCCACTTGCTTGGGGACCTGGGAATGAGGTTGTTGAAAGAGCTGGCTTGCTTTCCAAAAGAAAGGGGGAGAGAAGACAGTCAGTGACAAACAGTGGAATGCATGGGAGGACCTGAGCAGCAGGAAAAATCCAGTGTGGAAGCAGCCAAACCTGGGGGAGTTGCTGGAGGTGGCCATTGCAAGGGGAGGAATTGATTCTTCCACAGAACACAAGACTAAAGTAGTTCTGGGTCAATCTTTTCAAGATATCTGTCCAGCTCCAATAAGCACTAAAGACACAGCTGAAAACAAGAAGTGGGGAGGAGGGTCAGTAACTCAGGTCTCCTCAGAGATCTGAGATACACCTCCCCATACTAAAGTGGAGAAAGCACCCTGCCCCAAGACAGAGTAACTGGCAGATCAGGTCTTCAGAGTCTCAGGTTACACCCACCACATTTCTGGATACAGTTTTAAATAAGGCCCCTGCTGAGATCAGTAAACAAGACTACCAACAGTTAAGAAAACTGAGAAGAAAACAAACAAATTAAGACTTCAAAGGGGCTCTATTAGAAAAGCCAAATTCCACAGTGGATTACAAACAACAGCTGAAGCCAACCCAAGAAGACCTAGAAATAACACAACTGAAAATTGGAGGCACATAACACCAAGCCTAGACTCAACCAGCTCTACAAACAACACACCCAAACACACAGACATAATAAGACAGAAAAGTACAATCCAAATGAAAACACAAGAGAATCCTTTAGGAAATGAAGTGAGCAATATGGAAATAACCAAACTCTCAGATGCAGAGTTTAGAATAATGATTGTTAGGATTATGCTTAGAGATCTTAGAACAACAATAGATGGTCATTATGCAGACCTAAATAAAGAGATAGCAAGTATAAAAAAGGATATTGAAATATTAAAAAAGAATCAGTCAGAGATGAAAAATACAATATCAGAAATAAAGACCACAATGGAAGGAATTAAAAGCAGGATGGATGAAGGTGAGGGTTGAATCAGTGAGTTGGAAGACAAGATGAACAAAGATTTGAAACCAGAGCAGAAAAAAGAAAAGAGACTCAAAAAGTCTGAGGAAACCCCCAAAGAGCTCTGTGACAACATGAAGAGAAATAACATCCACATAAAGGAGTTCCTGAAGAAGAATAGAAAGAACAAGGGATAGAAACTTTATTCAATCAAATCATAACAGAAAACTTCTCTAAATTGATGCAAGGAAGGGTATCACAAGTTCAAGAAGCACAGAGATCTCCATTAAAGAGAAACCTAAAGAAACCTACACCAAGACTTCTCATAATTAAAATACCAAAGCTAAGTAATAAAGAGAAAATATTAAAAGCTGCTAGAGAAAAAAAGGCCATCACCAACAAAGGAGCACTCATAAGGATGACATCCAACGTCTCAACAGAAACATTTCAGGCTAGAAGGGAATGGCAAGAAATATTCAGAGTAATGCAGAACAAGAGCTTACAACCAAGGCTATTTATCCAGCAAAGCTATCAAAGAATAAATAAAAATATTCCTAGAAATGAATAATAATGAACATACAACAACTCAAAATTTATGGGACACAGCTAAAGCAGTCCTGAGAGAGAAGTTCATAGCACTACAGGCATTCCTTAAGAAGCTTGAAAAAGCTCAAATAAACAACCTAACTCTTCATCTAAAAGAACTTGAAAAAGAACAGCAAGTAAGGCCCAGAAGTAGTAGAAGGAAGGAAATAATAAAGATCAGAGTAGAAATAAATGACATAGAGGCTAAAGAAACAAGACAGAGAATCAATAAAACCAAGAGCTGGTTCTTGGAAAGAGTAAACAAGATCTATGAACCTTTAAAGAGACTCACCAAAAAAAGAAGAGAGATGACTCAAATAAATAAAATGAGAAATGAGAGTGGAGAAATAACAACCGACACAATGGAAATAAATATTGTAAGAAAATACTATGAAGAACTGTATGCCAAAAAATTAAACAGCCTAGGTGAAATGAACTAATTCCTTGAAACATACAATCTTCCAAAAATCAACCAGGAAGAATCAGAAAACCTAAACAGACCAATTACAACAAAAGAGATTGAAACAGTTATCAAAAAGCTCCCAAAAAACAAAACCCTGGGCCCGATGGATTCACTGGTGAATTCTACCAAATATTCAAAGAAGAACTAACTCCTATGCTTCTCAAGCTATTTCAAAAAATTCAAGAGGAAGGAACACTACCAAGTTCCTTTTATGAGGCGAGCATAATTTTGATTCCAAAACCAGGCAAAGACAACACAAAGAAAGAAAATTATAGGCCAATATTCCTGATGAACTTAGATGCTAAAATCCTCAACAAAATATTAGCAAACAGGATCCAGCAATACGTGAAAAAAATCATACAGCATGATCAAGTGGGATTTATTCTGGGGAGGCAAGGATGGTACAACATTCATAAATCAATTAATGTGATTCACCACATAAACAAAAGGAAGGAGAAAAACCACATGATAATTTCAATAGATGCAGAAAAAGCATTTGATAAAATCCATTACACATTTATGATCAAAACTCTTAGCAAAGTGGGAATACAGGTAACATACCTCAACATGATAAAGGCCATTTATGACAAACCCACAACCAACATCATAATCATAATCAATGGACAAAAATTAAAAGCAATTCCTCTAAAATCAGGAACAAGGCAGGGATGTCCCCTTTCACCACTCTTATTCAACGTAGTACTGGAAGTCCTAACTACAGCAATCAGACAAGAAGAAGAAATAAAAGGCATCCAAATTGGAAAAGAAGTAAAACTATCATTATTTGCAGATACATGATATTGTATATAGAAAACCCTAAAGTCTCAGTCAAAAAACTACTAGACCTGATAAATGAATTCAGCAAGGTGGCAGGATAAAAAATTAACACGGAGAAATCACAGACATTTCCATACACAAACAATGAAATGTCAGAAAGAGAAATTAAGGAAACAATTTCCTTCACTATTGCAACAAAAATATAAAGTACCTAGGAGTAAATTTAACCAAGGAGGTTAAAGACTTGTACTCAGAAAATTATAAAACATTGATAAAAGAAATAAAGGAAGACACAAACAAGTGGAAGCATATACCATGTTCATGGTTAGGAAGAATAAACATCATTAAAATGTCGATATTACCCAAAGCAATTTATAAATTCAATGCAATATCAATTAAAATACTAATGACAAACTTCAAAGATATAGAGCAAATATTCCAAAAATTTATATGGAACCAGAAAAGAACATGAATAGCCTCAGCAATCTTTAAAAAGAAGAATAAAGTGGGAGGTATCACACTTCCTGATATCAAGTTATACTACAAGGCTATTGTACTCAAAACAGCTTGGTACTGGCATAAGAACAAGAATATAGATCAATGGAACAGAACAGAGAATCCAGAAATAAACCCACATCTTTATGGACAATTGATATTTGACAAAGGAGGTAAGAGCATACAGTGGAGTAAAGACAGTTTATTTAACTAATGGTGTTGGGAAAACTGAACAGCTACCTGCAAAAAAATGAAACTAGACCACCAACTTTCACCATGCACAAAAATAAACTCAAAATGGATAAAGGATTTAAATGTAAACAGTGAAACCATTAGCATTCTAGAAGAAAACATAGGCAGTAAACTCTGACATCTATTGAAGCAATATATTTGCTGATTTATCTCCTCAGTCAAATGAAATAAAAGACAAGATAAACAAATGGAATTATATCAAACTAAAAAGCTTTTGCACAGCTAAAGACAATATAAACAGAATAAAAAGACAAACCACACAATGGGAGAACATATTCAACAACAGATCTGATAAAGGGTTAATAACCGAAATTTATAATGAACTTGTAAAACTCAACACCAGGAAGACAAACAATCCAATCAAAAAAATGGGCAAAAGAAATGAATGGACACTTTTCCAAAGAGGACCTACAGATGGCCAATAGGCATATAAAAAATGCTCAACATCACTAATCATTAGAGAAATGCAAATTAAAACCACAATGAGATACCACCTCACACCAGTCAGAATGGCGCTCATTAACAAAACAACACATTATAGGTGTTGGCGAGGATGTAGAGAAAGGGGAACCCTCCTGAACTGTCAGTGGAAATGCAGACTGGTGTAGCCACTGTGGAAAACAGTATGGAGATTCCTCAAAAAATTAGAAATGGAACTGCCCTGTGACCCAGCTATCCCACTCACCGACTGACAAAAAGAAATGCACCCCCATGTTTATGGCAGCATTGTTCACAATAGCAAAAAGCTGTAACCCGCCCAAGTGTCCATCAGTGGATGAGTAGATTAAAAAGCAGTGGTACATATATATAATGGAATACTATGGTGCCGTGAAAAAGAAGGAAATATTACCTTTTGCAACAATATGGAGGGGCCTGGAAACTATTATGTGGAGTGAAATAAGCCAGGCAGAAAAAGAAAAATATTATAAGGCCTCACTCATTTGAGGAATCCAATGAACATTGAGAACTGAGGAAAAGAATTGAGACAGAGGAGGAATAAAAAGGACCAGAGGAAAAGAGGACAGAGGAAAAGGGGATGATAGGATGGGATAAACCTGAAGGGAAGGAGGCAGGGCACAGTAGAGATAGGGGTAAGGGAGATGTTTAGGGGAATATGGGGGAGGGGGGATGCAGTTGGGTTTACCCTAGAATCTATGTAAACACAATTAATTAAATAAATTAAAAATAAATAAATAAATAGGGTCAAACCACAGTGTGAGTGTATGGAACAACAAAACCCCAATGTAATTAAATGTAAATAATCAGTTTTTGAAAAAAAAATCACTGAGAAAATATAATTATTTTGTTTTTCTTCTTCAAAAGACACATCAGGTTTGAGTTTTTATTTAAATTATAATTATATTGTCATATTGCCTAACTTTATAAAATTGTACCTATTTATTATAATTTCTGTGTAATTATATATGTCTTATATGTTCTATCTATTAAGACTGTCATATGAGAGTATCCTTGTACTCTGATCTACCATAATAGAAATAATAAGAAAAAAGTACTCGATATGATTATTACATTGAATGACACGTTAGGTAGATTATAGGTACATCTCAACGAGCTTAGCGGTAGAAATATAAGTGAAAAACTGTTTTTCTATGAGGTCCCTAAATATAAATATGAATATTATCAAATATTTTAATACTAATTTACCAGAAAGATAAAAATGAACCTATAAGAAGGAGACTTTTTCAATGAAATGGAAAATATAACTTCTAGTTTTTCACATTAATGGTATCTTTGTGTGTGTGTGTGTGTGTGTGTGTGTGTGTGTGTGTGAGAGAGAGAGAGAGAGAGAGAGAAACAGAGAGAGTCAGAGAGAGGGACAGATAGGGACAGATGGACAGGAAGAGAGAAAGGTGAGAAACATCAATTCTTTGTTGCAGCTCCTTAGTTGTTCTTTGATTGATTTCTCATATGTGCCTTGACTTGGGGGTTACAGCAGACTGAGTGACCCCTTGCTCAAGCAAGTGACCTTGGGCTCAAGCTGGTGAACTTTGCTCAAACCAGATGAACCCACACTCAATCTGGTGACCTCAGGGTCTCGAACCTCGGTCCTCCATATCCCAGTCCGACGCTCTATCCACTGCGCCACCGCCTGGTCCGGCCACATTAATGGTATCTTAATAAATGGTTTTCTTTTTAAAAGTACGTGTAGTTCTCTTACAAATTATTGTTTTTGGTTGAACCATTGAATGGGTACCACTCAATAGGTATTGGGATACAGATAAGCTAGAGAAAAACCTCTTGCTCCCAAATTCCTGAGATCTACTTGTTTTAGAGATAGGAAAGTAAATTAGCTTTGCCAGACAAGTGATAATTGAAAAGTTAGAGGTAAACACATGGTGATTAGAGTTAAAGACTATATATAAATAGTTATGTTTAGGACTTGGCTTGATGGTTGGCATCACAGAAAGTTCACAGAAAATAACAACATAAGAAATAAATTTTGAGAAATAAGAAAAGGTACAAAATGAAGTACTCTCAGTAAAAAGTTGTTCAAATGCTCTGATGTATACCTATTAGAGCATATTTTAGATTTAAAGAGGAAAGTTAAAATAGCTTGGTACTACTCAGAAGGTAGAACCATTTGGGAATTGAGACTACAGAAGGAAGTAAGACTTCATAAAAAGCCTTATATGTACGTCTAAGGTCTTTAAATTTTATCTTGTAGAAAATTGAAACTTTGGAGAGGTTGATACTGAGAAAAATATCTTTAGAAGATATCATATTCAATAGAAATTATCACAAGGTCAATGGCTTCAAACAACACACAATTATTATTATCTCACAGTTTCCATGGGTCCAGAATCCAGCCATGGCTTATTTAGTTTTTTTTTTATTGCAAAGATTCAAAAAAGGTGACAGGTGAACTGTGTTTTCATCTAGCTACTCAACTGGGGGAAAATCCACTTTCAAGTTTATTTAGGTTGTTGACAGAATTTATTTCCTTGTGGTTGTATAACTGAGGTTCTTAGCTTCTTACTGGCTGTCAGCTAGAGGCTGCCCTTAGGTCTCAGTGGTCCCCCTTATATATCTGCCATGTGGCTTCTATATGCAGTTCACAATCACAACATGGCTGCTTGCTTGTTTAAAACCAGCAGGAGATTTTGTTTCTCTCTCATCTGCTAAAATAGTCCTGTGAATCATAATATGGCCGCAAGAGTAACACTGCATCACTTTTGCCATATTTTATCACTTAGAAAGAAGACATAGGCTCCTCCCAAATTCTAAAGGAGCACAAAATACACAGATGTTCAATTATGAATATAATAAACAGAATATGGACTAGAGCAGAATTATTCTTATGACCCATATCTCTGGTTTCAGCATTTCCTGTGAACTTGTCAGAAATTTATATAATCAGGTCTCATCCTAGACCCACTGAATCAGAAACTCTGGGAGTGGTATTCAGCATTTTGTGTTAAGTTCCCCAAGTGATTCTGATGCCTGCTAAATTTTAAGAATCACTGACCTGCATGGTTGATCTACCTACCCTCTGAGAAGTAAGGTTTGCTGTATCACCTGATGATACTTGAAAATGAGCTGGCAAATGCCTTCAAAATCAGATTATTTCCTCCAGGGTTAATAAATTGTACTTGTGAAAAACAGCAAGGAAGAGAAACTAAAAAGCAAGAATCAGGGTGTGAAGCTAGCCTTATTCAGTTAAATCATGTACAGCGGTATGTGATTAAAGAATAGGAATTTGAGGAAGTGGGTGATGAAAGCAATTCCTGAGCTAACGTACGGAAAGATACAGTGAAGAATTTTTATCTGTTTTCTATATTTAAGGGCCTGGCTTGAGCATTACTAATACAAAAAGGGAGTGGACAATGTTGGTGTTTTTATTCATAGAGAGTCTATTGAATGAAATGACAAAAACCTGAAGTATATCCACATTCAAGGGGTGTATGGAGAAAGAAATCAATAAACGTAGTATTAAAAAATGCAGGAGGGAAAATTGGAGAGATGTATCTTGAAAGTTTATAAAAGGGAAAGTTAAAAAGAGAGGGAGTATACAAGAGCACCAGGTACCACAGGACCAATAAGGACACTTTCAGTTATGAATGACACAAATTAATCAAAACCATTTAAAGCAATAAATATCTGGATAAATTATTTTTTCACGTTCATGGGAAGTCCACGGTGATGGCTGACTGGATCAATCATGGCTAGATCAGGGTTTTAAGACATTATTGGGAGTCTATCTCTTTCTCTTTTTTTTCTCTCTCTCTTCTCACGTCCCCTAGCAGATCCAAGTTCACCTTTTATTTTAATGCAGGTATGGTGCATTCAGTGCAGGGAGGTGAAGACCTGAGTGGGGGTGACGAAGGATGAAGAAAAACACACAGACACAGATAAAATTTGGGCCCAGTGGGATATTGTGCTCTGATGGAGCCACAGTGACTCCAAGCTTGTTTTCGGGTTGATGATCTCTGGGGGCTTTGAACCTGGGTCCTTTGTTATCCCAGTCTGATACTTTATCCATTGTGTCACCACTGGCCCTGGTTTTGGTATCAATACCATGAACAGCCAACAAGGTGTTTTAGTGACCTTGCCTTGCCAGGTCACTCAAGACCAAGCAGGTTCTTCCTCTGCTCTCAGCTGCACGTAGGCCGGATGCATTCAGATACAGTGGCTTTCTACAAAGTAGAAGGAGGAACATGATGTTCTTTTCTCCAGTATCCATAAAAATTCTGAAAAAAATCTGTGTGGCTTTGCTTGCTTAGATCACACGACTATTCCAAGAAGATAAAATTTGTCCACTGGCCAGCCTGTATCATGTGCCCACTCTTGCGAAAATTCCAAAAGAACAAATTGATTGTTAAGCCACCAGAAACATTGTAATTACCAGTGAGGTCAGTTCTGAGAAATGCCCATTGGTTTTGACAGTCAATTATCATTGATTCCAGATCTAGCAGGCTATAAAGGCAAGATTTCAGTGGTCCACAAAGTATAAAGAAAAGGAGGCAGTGGTGAATAACTCATATCACGGTCTACCCATGGTGTCACTGCCCCTAAAATGACTTATCACACAGAAAGTCATTAGTAAGTCCCTAGGCAGAATTGTCTTGCATTCTGTTTCATTTTAACCACAGTGAAATGAGAATTTAAAGTTATTCTTATTTTCTCAAATGAAATAACCACAATTGTACTGAAACAAGAGATTCTAGGTCCTGTGTCCTCCAGCTACACCCAAGGAACCTGAAGTCTACATAGGTCAAGGGCCATTCACCAATTACTAGACTATGTCTTAGACTCAAAATCCCCTGTCCAAATGGTCCCAAGTCCACTTACATGAAAGGTAACCTTATCTTCTTCATATTATTCCTGCAAAGAAAGGACCTACATAGTTGGACATAGCCCTAAGGCCAACAGTAGCTTCTTGCTGTCTGGAGACAAATAAAGAGTAGGAAATGTGAACTCTGAAGAACCAATGCACAGGTGTACAGGATCTTACAGTGCTGTAGCTAGGACAAGAAGACCAAAGGGAATGTTGTGACTCTTGTGGGCCTGCACATTCTGGCAAGAAACTTTATGAAGTCTAAGAAATTTGAAGTTAGCCTTTCAGGTTATTACATATTTGTCAAAGTAGATGACTAAACTATATTTTATTTAACACCTGTTAGCTTGGTTTATGACTTCTAAATATGCAGATGTATGTTATATAAAGCTTTATGTATTTTCTAGCCTCATGATTCACAGCTATTAAGGACAAATTACAGGAAGTCCCTGGGTTACAAATGAGATAGGTTCTGTAGGTTTGTTCTCACGTTGAATTTGTTTGTAAGGTGAAACAAGTACATTTACCTATTAAATGCAACTTAGACAGATGTTTGCCTTAACATAGTATTTATTTTTACCTTTCTATGCATATAAATACTTAAACATTTTCAAACCTACAGAATTTACCTTATTCATAATCTGGGAGTGAACCGGGATTATATATCTGCCAGGGACAAGAGATAGTATATATTAGGATTCTGGTCAGTCAGTTAGTTATAAATTATTTATAATTAATACATGATACTCAATGCTATAAAGTTCTGGATCAAAGGTTTTTTTTTAATAATGACCATAATTATGCCTGTGCTTGTATTCATGCCCTGGTTAATTTTTTTTCCATATTGGTGCTGCTTTTAGCTTATGTGAATCACCTTGGCCAGTGAGACAATACCAATGTAATATAAACAAAGATTTTAAAAGTGTTTTTGTGTTGGGGTTTGTCATCTCTTTCTATTCAGAGATTTCTATTATTGATAAAGCTTGATATGTTGGATGGTAAGAGACACATGGCCAACTTATTTTATTACCATAGTATACTATTTAACAAGTGAGTGAGGCCATCTTAGGGTATTCAATCCCAGGTGAGTTGCTAGCTGACTGTACAAATCAGTTGACTTAGACCAGGTCAGAATAGTCCAACAACACGTAAAAAATAATAAACATTTGCTGTCATAAAACCATAGGGGTGTTTTGTTGCACAACACAATTTACTGAAACATAGACTTAAGATTTTTACTCTAACTTAGCCATTCTTCATAGTATATTCTAAATTCAACATGACATACAAGATCTAAGATCCAATCTATGCTTGCCATCTTGTTTAAGAAATTATCTTTGTTTTGTCTTTTAAAAGATAGAATAGTATCTAAGTTATATATAATTCCTTTTTATATCTAGAAATTTATTTACAGTTATAATTATTTTATGATTAAGGATGCCTGAGTTAAAAAGTTTTCACAGTTCATAAACCTTTTGATTTTAATATAATACCAGAATTTTATATAATCATTTTGCTTTTAGTACTTTCACTAATTCTGTGAGAAATTAAGCAGTGAAAGAGATTTATTCAGTTTGAGTTATGTAACATATGTAAAGATTAAGTTGACAAAGTTGTTGTGATAGAATTAATATCCTCTTTATTCTTTGGCCTAGAAAACTATGAATAATTGAACTCTGGCCCTTATCTTCACCTTTAATGCAAGCATCCTTTGGCTTCTCAAGAAAGAATTGACTTGTTTCAGACCTAGCTTATACATATCTCATTAGAGTATGACTGTATCAATACATAGGTCTACAACAAGTATTTTACTGAAAATGCTTTGGAAGACCCACAATGAAATAGAAAACATTCAGATGTTGGAGTTACACAAAAAAGCCTGGCTTTGAATCTTGAATTTGCTTCTTATTAACTTTGTGACCAGGATCATGTTTCACATTCTCTCTTAGGGGAAGTTTCTGGGTTTAATATACTGGAATTACTGTTAATATTAACTAAAGTAGCACTTCTAAAGTAGCAAACAAAATCTATGGAAAATAATTGGTACTTGACAAATAGTTTACTCCCCCTCTTTCTGCTAATTCCAATGGCAGCAAAATATAATTAGAAATAGATATTTCTTTATGAAGGCCTTCATGAGTTGTGCCATACACTGTGTGTGTTTAACTTTATATATCTGATATAAACACAGCATATACTTGACTTAAAAATGTGAAATGTACTCATCTTTTTTAGAGGTGTTTGTTTTTGCAGGTCCTCATTTACTTCTCTATTTTATGTCTTATTAATTGCATAAAAGTTATTGAAATATATTTGGGGAGTCAAAATACCCAAAAGCTATTCAAGCATGAGAACACTTTTAAAATATAGTTTGTCTAAAAAGAATGAGTAGTGGAAAAATGTGTGCAGAATATTTTAATGGTAATAAGTACTATATATCATACATGTATTTCAATCTGGAAGACATTTGGAATGAAACTTCTGGGTATATTCAGTATACCAAAAAAAGAAGAAAAAAGAGAGAGGGAGAAAGATGGAAAGAGAGAGAGAGCTAAACCCAATCATTAAGTTTAATCGGTACTCCTAAAATCATCCTAGCAACTGCCTGCTTCCTTTCGGCCTTAGAGAGCACACTGCCTTTTTAGATCTCCTCTTTTCCTGAGGACATAGACAAAGAAAGTGTCATATCAGTATCAAGAGGGACCTCTTTAATAACAGACAGTCTGACCAAAACTGGCAGCTATGTTGGACTGTGTCAGGTTAAAAGAGAGTAGAGGACCTTTGGGAGCTGGTGGAGCAGCTCACTCCTCCTTAGCCATACTCTTTGGTCTCACAAAAGCAGCTATTTCCTAAATTCTGTGTTCACTTTTTAGACGTTGATTCTGGATCCCTGAACCATTGCAAAGAATTGCCTGGACTCAAATTCTAGAGCAAGTAATTGCTCTTAAATGCCTATCAAATACAGTGACAATAGAAAGGAGGCAACAAAGGTTCTGTATGCAGGAATTTTGAACTTAGTGGGTGAGACAGACTGAAAATAAAATATATTAGCAAGATTAAAGAGTTATGCAAAAGACAGGATATTAAAATATAAAATAATAAGGCATTCCTAATTCCATTATCTATATTTTTTATAATATTGACTAAGCATAATTTGCAACTCTACTCTTATTCCTTAGATGCTTAACCTTGTGAATACATGTAATTTATTTCCCCAAAGAACCTGATTTTGATGGCCAGGGAGGAAAGCCAATCTATAGATTTGGATGAAGACCATTAGTGAGGATGAAGCCTTCTTTTTTTTATAGTAACAACTGCTTCTATGTATACTTGGAGAAATGTAGAAAGCTGCAGGTTCTGTGATCTTCCAGAAGTTAATTTACCTAGAAAGAATTGAGAAATCTGACTGGAGTAAGAACAAATATTTTTAAAAATCTCATAGCCTGAGTTTGAATTTTAGCTCTGTCTCTTACCAGCTGATGATTTTTGACAAGTTACTAAAACTTTGCTAATCTCCAGTGTCCTCATCTGTTAAAATGGATATTAGAATAGTACTTACTTCATAGGATTAAGAATTAAGAAGGATGATCCACATAAAGCACTTGGCACATATGAAATGTGTGCTAATGTGAAATGTTTTGATAACTGTTGTTGTAGGATTATTTTCATTATTCCATCTATAAATATCTCTATATGTTTATAAATGAATACATGCAGTTTGAAACTGTATAGAGTATGATAAAATGTTGGGAATATAAGTACATTTGATTTTAAAAACATACACTGTCAATGTATATCAAAAATTTAAGTTCACTTTTTCTTTGTTTCTTTTTCTTTAAAGTCTTTATTTCAATTACTTTTTTACCTTCATTCCTATTTTTTTTAATGTTGCTTGTATATAATGGTATCCATGAGATATGGGGAGCACCAAGAAACCCCTTGTTGAATGAATGAGTAGTTGAATGAATGAATCACTGAAGTATGAGATAAAGGTATCACTATAATGGATATAGAGAAAAGGGGCAGATTGAGTCTCAGATTTTATAATATAGAATAATAATTAGCAAAGTTATGGATAGCTGGAAAACTACACAATGTTTATGATTCTTTTTTGTTTTTCATGATTCTTCTCACACTTATACCATCATTTATGGAGTAGGTAGTTACTATTGTGACATATGCAAAGAGTTATATACATTTCAACTAAAGAATCTCTTCAGTCCATAACTGGATAAATAGATAAAGAAAATGTGATATGTGTACATATATGTGCATGTGTGTGTTTAATATTACATATATACATATATATGTATGTATAATGAAATATTATTGCAGCCATAAAAATAATAAAATCTTGCCACTTGTGACAACATGAATGATCCTGAAGTCATTTTGTAAGTGAAGTAAGTTAAACAAAAATAAATATTATATGATATCATTTGTATATGGAATCTAAGAAAACACAAACTTCAGGCTCATAGATACAGAGAAGAGACTGGTGGTTGACAAAGGCAGAGTGTAAGAGGTAGGTGAAATGTGTTAAAGTCAAAAGGTACAAACTTTTAACTATAAATGAAATGTCATAGGGACATGATGTACAAAATAGTGAGTATAATGATACTATATATTTGAGAGTTGCTAATAGAGTCAATTTTAAAAGTTCTTGTTATATTCTTATAATAAAATTGGGTGTGTAATGCCTGTTGACTTAGATTGAAACGGCACCAATTTATCAATCCTTTTTATATCCACACACTTTATAATATGACTTTGCTGTTCCTCCTCTCAACAAAAAAGAAATCTTTGTATCTTTATTTGGGACAGCATTTATACTTGCATTTGCCAAAAAGAAAAAAATATAAAAAAAGTGTGGAGAGTGACCTTGTTCTAATTTAAAGCGTGGACCTTGAATGAATTTTGAGGTTTTATCTTTCTTTTGAAACCTTGACACTATCGTGTGAAAAAATCCAATCCAACCTCCTGTATGAAGAGAAACGTGAACTATTCAAGGCCCATCTGATGATAGTTAACCACCAGATCAGTGAGCCTCCGAGTGATCTGCCAGCTGATGGCAGAAACCTAAGCAAAGCCAGGAAGAATCAGCCCCGCTAGATTAGCCCAGCAGAGTTGACAGGCTAATCTAGAAACCTATGTATAATAATACTAATAATACATTCTTATAAAGTTAAAACATTGGATTTTAGTGTGGCTTATTATTTAGCAATATATGATATATACATAGTCATTAACATAGTATGAATAAAATAAGTTTACAATCTTTACATGATATGTACACTTATATGCCCACATATAAATGTATTTATATAAATAGGGTTGTAGAGAGAGAGCAAGAATGAGAGTAAGATAGAGTATAAGTTTGGGAAACTAACTTTGTCATCTCTCCTTTAATAAAGTTATTGGCACCAGAGAAAACCTAATTCTAGCTTTAGGTTAGAGATTTGCTGCTGCACATCTCACTCCTTATATACTCCTATCTCATAAATTTCCTATAAGTAGTAGCTGCTACTCAGTGCTCATGCCAACTATAGCAAATAGGATAAGAGAGATGTTTGAATCTCTCTGAAGGCTATCAGTGAAGATTCAGGCTTAAACCCCTAGTGGGTAACCTAGTTTTGGTCTCAAAAATGTAATGTCAAGCTGATGTGGAATGGTCAGGGTCCATGAGATGTCATAATTTTAAGACCTTTTTATTTTGTGAGAAAGATGGCTAGGCCAAACTTGCCAAGAAATTAGTTTAGTTATAAACGTAAAAATCCTCAATTCTTTTTATAATATTCCAGTATTTTAATCTTACTTAGATTATTATTTATAATATTATTGATATTTTAATGCAAAATACCTCTGTGTAGTTGTAATTATAATATTGTTTAATCACAGGTTTGAGGGTACAGAAGTTTTATTGTCAGTTTTTTTATTTCAGTTTACAGATATGAAACACAGAAAACAATATTCTAAAACCCTAATTTTGATAAAGGTGGGATATTATTAGGAAAAATTAATTAAGAATGCTGCACTAAATAAAATGATTTAAAAACATAAAATATATTCTAAAAAAGTAGTAAAGGATTACTAGGCAAATTGTGACAACTAGAGAGGCAGCCAGAAAACATGAAGAAAGCCTGAGGGCCCTTGGCAATTAAGACCCAATCAAATTGCAAACTGTACCTCTGTATTGAGGCCTTGCAAAGTAAAAGTCAAAATATAGACTATCTGGTAGATCTGTCTGCTCATTAAAATGAGATCAGAGTAGCAGTTAACTAGAAATAAACCAGGCCCCCTTATTTTACTCAGGAGACAGACTACAAAGGAAAGTCACCTTGGCACTGGCAGGAGAGAGAGAAAATAAAGAAAAGTCTTGGCCTAAAATTCTCATCACTAAACAGGTTTAGAGAACTATCTCAGAGTAGATTGTGGTTAAATTAATTCTGTCTTGGTCACTGGTAACAGAACAAACACAAATCCATAATAAAATTTATTATAGGCCTTTTGAAACATTCACAAAGATAATATTTCCAAAGCAATACATCTTTCACTGATTGAGATGTTTTGAACATGCTATTTGAAAGATTATAGAGGACAATCTGAGATAAGAAGAGACATTGTAGGTTTCTATTAGAATGAGAAGTAGAAGGTAAGGACTAGAAAAGAGGTTGCATATATAGAGATTTTTATAATGACTAACATTAAATTTCAGAGAGCGCAAAAGGATGGAGTAGTTGGCCAGAGGTAGAGGGGTCAGGAATTGGATTAGAGTAAATAATTTGTGATGATGACTTGGGAATCATGAACTTCTTGTGGGAAGTAACATAACTCAAAGATATAAGGTATTCTGTGACTGATGAATCCTCGTGATTTCAAGGTAGAAAGTCACAGCATCTATGAATGTGAAGATTTTTCTAGTAGCATGTGAATTCTTGGTGTTGGGGCTGTTGGTTGACTCCAGCAGAGCCAAAATCAGAGCAGTGTTATATCCAAAATTTTATACTGGTTCTTAACCTCTAATGATGATGATGAGAGTGAGGGTGGAGAAGAATGCAGGGTGAAGTGCTGAAAGCATGCTTGAGCCCTCTTCCCAGCTCCCAAAGATGGAGATATGGTAAATCACCCTGAAGTTCTCTAGCTTTAGATGTCTCTTACCCCTAAATAGAACTTCAAAATATATTCTAGATACCCTTGTATTGCTTTTATAAAAATATTTTTAAAAATATGTTTTCTGCTGTTTTTGCTTATGTGTAAAAGATCAATTGATTTCTGAACAATAAAGTCACTCTTACAATCTTTTATAGATCTTTGATTTTTAAAATGTATATGTATGTATGGTTTGAGAACAATGCTCTTTTCATCTTGTGTAATTATCATAAATTGCATTTTTTTGCCACATTGTTTGGACTAGTAACACTAGTAAATATTGATGATACATCTCAGTTTTATTTCTATTAAAAAAGGAAATTGTCTATTGTTTTACGATCAGATGTGATTTTTTTTTTTTTTTTTTTTTGGTAGGTGTTTTAGCAGATGCCTCTTAGCCAGTTAAGAACATTCTGAGCTGTTCAAACGCAGCAAGGCATTCTATCCCAAAACATTATTAAATGTTTTAATTATACATATTGTTCTGTAGACACCAGAATAGGATTAAACTGCTTATTCTATCAACAGTTTGCCTAAATGGTCATACTTTTCCAGGCCAACCAATCATTATCAACTGTTTACTTCTGAAAGTCAGCCACTCAGGGGAAGATTTATTCAAATAAACTTGTTTCTGAGAATCAACCAATCAATAACACTGTCCCCTCTAACTAACCAAGTTTTAACAAATGTTGACACCTACCATATGTGCCTCTGAAAGTCTTCAAACTCCTATATTTCCCTAATATTAAATACTCTATTTAAGATTAGCAATCTCCTCTGTTCCTGGAGACTATGATTTGCTAGCATTGGTAAATGCTAGTAAATCAGTTTTTCTTTTTATTTCAGAAACTGACATATCATCATTTGAAAACTACCTCTACCATCATGATGATACTTTAAAAAATATCTTAACTTATTAATATGAAAAACTACATGAGGTTTTTGTTTTTAACATTAAACTGTCTATATATTTCTGGCAAAAAATTGAGCCTAGTAATGATAGTGCTTTATTTTCTAAATGTAAATTGATGAATTCTAATTATTAACATTGTAATTAGAATTTTGCATCTAGATTGTGAGATTGGCATATAATTTTGTTCTTATATTTTATATAAAAATTTGTCTCCTTATCAATTTCTTTATCAAGATGTTTCAAACTTTAAAATTTGACTCTCTGTACTTTGTAATAAATTACATAAAATTTGGAGGTCTTTGAAACAAGTTACCTAGGGTTATTTTGGCTGGTACATTTATAATTTTGGTTATCACTCATACACCACTTCAAAATTCTTTCAAACTTATCTCTGCTACAGTGACCATTTTTACGAAATGTTGATTTGCATTATGAGGACAATTAGGCAACTCATCACCTGGAACTACTCCATGGAACTCTCATTTTCTGCTACGGGGCTACAAACACTCTTCACTCAGCCATACACAGCCCAGATATGCAGAGAAAATAATGACTATAGGCTACACTTGCCTAAAGTGGAATGAGATCAGATGGATCTATGCCCTCCTCTCCCCTTTCTTCTTCTGGGGAAGAGTTCTGAGACCTATCATCATAGATTCAGCAATGTTTACCTACAGCTGAGGATAATTTTAATCAATTGGTTGTCTCTCTTTTTTGGTTTTGTTTTACCTGTAGCCCTGATCCATGACATCACATATCTACATAAGGGTCCCATGTGAGGTATTATTATAAAAAACCCAGGCTGAAGCATTTTCTAATGTTTATATATAATTTTTCCTATCTTTGTGTTAATTATATTAAGTTATATTTGTGTAACTAAGTTAATTTTGTTTCAATTTTTATTTTTTGAGATGAAATTGCTCATAGTGCTTTTTTTATAATGATATATTATTTAGTCATTTATATGATATGCAGAAAATTTATATTCTTTTAAAGAAAAGAAAACAGATTTCATCAATTAAGCTATGACAGATTATTGACTATAATAAATCCTGATTTCAGAGCTATTAAAATAGATACATTTTTAAAACTTCAAACCCTGGCATTGATTTTAGAGATTTTTTTATCCTTTCAATCTATTTATTGATTTACTTTAAAGTCTTAAAAAATACTTTTAGTTTTATTGTCCCATAATTTTTGTATTTTGTTTTCTTACTTTGGTTTTATCTTCATTAATTCCTTATATCTTCTTGAGGAAGTTCTTCATGTCCTTTCTAGCTTCTTTGCTGCACTCTAACTTTATTAATTCTTCGTCATCTTTCCCTAATATGAGATTGTGGAACTCTCTTCTAATTACTACTTTAGTTAGGTACAACAAATTTTGGTACACAATTTTACTACAAGTTTATACTAAATTTGTATCCATGATGACTTAGTCTTTGACCTGTGGGCTATTTATAAAGTCATTTAAAATATTTCAAACTTAACAGTATATATTATTTAATTTAGAAATGAAATTTAATAGGTGACATTCATTGGTCAATAAGAATGCATATATTTCAAGTAAACATCTGTACAGCATTTGAACTGTTGATTGAGTTGTGTACCCATTACCCAAAGTCAAATTATTTTCTGTCATCATACATTTGTCTCTCTTTACTCCCTTCCTCCCTACTCACCTTCCTCTGGTAACCACTTCACTTTTGTCTACGTTCATTAGTTTCATTTTTATATCCACCTATGTGTGGAATTATATAATTCATTGTTTTTTCTAATTTACATATTTCACTTAGCATAATGTTCTCAAAATCCATCCATGTCATGATGGCAATATATCATCATTTCTTGTGACTTAGCAGTATTCCATTGTATAAATGTACCATATCTTCTTCATCCAATCCTCTATTGAGTGACAATTAGATTGTTTCCATGTCTTGTACATTGTGGATAATGCTGCAATAAACATAAGAGTGCCTGTGTTTTTGCATACCAAAATTTTCAAGTTTTTTTGATAAGTACCCAGTAAAGAGATTGCTGGGTCATATGGTAGCTCTATCATTAATATTTTGAGAAACTGCCATACTGCCTTCCATAATATCTGTACCAGTTTACATTCCCTCCAACAGTGAATGAGGGTTCCTTTTTCTCCGCAACCTTGTCAATACTTATTATTACCTGTCTTGTTGATAACACCCAATCTTAATAGGTGTAAGGTGGTATCTCATTGTAGTTTTCATTTGCATTTCTTTAACAGCTAGCAAAGATGAGCATCATTTCATATATCTGTTGGCCATTTGTATGTCCTCTTGGGAGAATTGTCTATTCAGATAGTCTCCCCATTTTTTTATTTTTTAGATTTTATTTATTCATTTTATAGAGAGAGTGGAGAGAGAGAGAGAGAGAGAGAGAAAGAGAGAGAGAGAGAGAGAGAGAGAGTAACACCCATATGTGCCTTGACCAGGCAAGCCCAGGGTTTTGAACCAGCAACCTCAATGTTCTAGGCTGACACTTTGTACACTGTGCCATCACAGGTCAGACACTCTCCCCGATTTTTGACTGGATTGTTTCCTTATTTGTTGTTGAGCTTTGTGAGTTCTTTATATACTTTAGATCTTATTTATATTCTGATTTGGGAACATTCTCTGAATAATAATCTTTATAATTTAAGAGTAACTTTTGTGACTTAGTATATTGTCATTTAAAACATACCTATAAATGTTCCATGTAGGACTGAAAATATGTTTAGTCTCAAATTTTTGGACTCAGGGTTACACCATCCTAATTTTTAAGATTTCTCCTTTTGAACTTCTGTTGGAAGAATGTTGGACCTTATTATTCTCTCCCTTTTAATTGCTATTTTATATTTTCTGTATTTTTAGGTCTCTGTTTTAATTTTCTATAATTTTCTAGCCATATCATCTACTTCATGAATTCTCCATTCATCTAATTTGCTCTTTGATCAATACATAGAGTTCGTAGTTTTGGTATATATTTTATTGACAGAAAATCAATTTTGTTCATTTTCAGCTCTGCTTATTCATTATTAAAATGGTTTTTAAATCTTTAAGCATTTTTCTCATCATTTAAAAGTCTGTATCTAATAATCCTATTATATAAAAATGTTGATTGTGTCTACAAATTCATGCTTTTATTTGGGGTTGTGATTTTACATTCAGTGAGACTTTATCTGTGGAAATCCTTCCTAATCTAAGTTAAAAGTTTTTTTCCATATTTCTGCCACTTCTTGCAGAAAATTGAGATCATTTTTTAATTTTTTGGCTTGGGTATTACTAGTTCACACTAGAGGTAAAATATTCAAACTCTTATGAGGTCACACTCACATTTATTAACTTTCAAAAAGACTACTTTTATTTTTACATTAATCCCAAGCAAAGACAAATGAGTTTATTTATTCCCTAGTTATTAAAGATTGATTTTTTTTCCCTAATCTACCCATCCAATACTTACAAAATGCTTTGAATGTTCAAGTACTTAATGATGCAATCTTTTAAGTGTTCTGAGTTTTAATTACCCACCATAAAGGGGCCCATGCCTTCCCTGTGGTATGGCTATTAAAATAAAAGCTTTTGTTACTGAGACTAAAGCATTCAATCCCAACCCAGCTCCCCTTCAGAAAGCTGCAGTCTGTGTTTTTTTTTTTTACCCCTTATTTTTAGTTTCTACTTTATTTTTGATACATTAAGATAATCCATTACCATAATCTACTCAGCTATAATTTTAAGTAACCTGCTTTTAGCTCATGTGTGGAAGGGTATTCAGAATATTTTATTTATCTAAATATTGAAAAATAAAGTCCAAATTCAACCATCTCTTAAATTTATTTAAAAATTCAAATAAATAAAATTCTTATTTATGTTTTTATTCAGTAAAAGGAGGGAAGGCATAGAGACAGACTCTCACATGCCCCTGACCAGGATCCCCCTGGCAAGCTCACTAGGGAGTGATACTCACTCATCTGGTGCTTTGCTTCATTTCTCAGCAACCGAGCTCTTCTTAGCACCTGAGGCTGATGCCTTGGAGCCATCCTCAGTACCTGGAGCCAACTCACTCCCATTGAGCCATGGCTACAGAAGGGGAAAAGAGAGAGAGAGAGAGAGTGAAGCAAGAGGAGAAGGGGTGGAGAGACAGATGGGAGCTTCTCGTTTGTGTCCTTACTGGGAATCCAACCCAAAACATCCACATGCTGGCTGACGCTCTGCCGCTGAGCCAACCAGACAAGCCTGAAATAAAATTCTTAAAAGCTCCACTTTTACCATGATGTTGGAGGAGGGTATCTTAATCATATCTCTGTACCTAGAGAATTACTCATGGATTGGACACAAGGATTCCTAAAAATTAAACTACTACAATTCATTGTACAACATGGAAATCTTCAATAGCTTTGCTGGTAGAAGAGCATATAATTGTAAGCCTTTCTATCCAATCAAAATTAGCAGTTGCTATTTTTCTGCTCCAGAAAAAAATGCATCTAATAGCAGTTTACTGAAACTTCATCATTGCAAAATGTCATTAGTATAGGAAAAAAATTTCCACTCATATAATCAGGCAAACACTATGTTTAGTTCATTTCTCCAGCCTCTCAACCTCTAAATTTGATGGTTTTTAAGTGTAACTACAGCAGTAAATTATGAAGTTATGAAGAAATGATTCATTATATAGGCCTTGATTTGTTCTCTGCCACTAACAACTGTAGCCACCATTTTAATCTGTGACTTTGAAATAAATTTTAGACAAATATTATAGATGTATATTATTATAACGTACAAAAATCCTCATATAGAATATGAATGCTCACTTGATTCAAAATTAAATATATAAATATAGAATTGGTGATTTAAAAAGCTTTAAAAATATTTGCTTGTATAATTTTGTTCAAATGAGATATTTTTAAAAAGTATCTGCAGTGAATATTTATTATGAAAGTTACTGATTTAGTGTCCTTTGGCTTTAGATTAACTTTTTCTTGCCTTGTCTTGTGCAATTGAAATTGTTTCACCCCCAGGCATTTATTTATTTGATACTTGGTGCAATGTTTATTGTGAGATGACACTAAAAAAGTCTAGAAGAAAAAGTAGAAGGAGCTTTTTTCCTTTGGGTTCTGTTGTTTTTCTATTCTGTCTTTGTGAGTGGTTTGAGGAACACTTGTTAGGACCACACCTTCAGCAAGACTCACCAGTATCCTGATGGGCAGCTTCCTGCCTACTGGTGCATAGGAGACCCAGTGATTCATGCTTTCTAGCAACTTTCACATCACTGCTGAGGAAAATTCTTGGCAAATTAAGATATAAGACACCAGTTAAACTTGAGTTTCAGATTAACATACTTTTGCAAAATTTGAAATATACTTGTACTAACACTGTATTATTTATCTGACTAAATTTTGTCCTGTGTTTTCTGGCAACCCTTTGTCCAGTGGGATTTTTCTGCTTGCCAGCTCCAGAAAGAAGGTATCCAGGTTGGCAGCTCCCTGCTCAGCAGCTGTGGTCTGCAGAACTTCTGTAAGCTTTGTTGTTTAGTGGGCCCCAACCAGTCCTTCTCCAGCAAATTTAGAGTTTCAGTCTGGGTTTGGCTAGGGGTAGGTTGCAGTGGATAGATAGTTGTTGCTTTCTTCTTTGCATACTCTCCCTTGGACTTAGATGCAGTAGCTGTTTCCTACCTTGGTTATTCCTGTATTTTTTTAGAGTTGTCTTCTGTTTGGTAGTTAACCACCTTTAAGTAGTTAATTATTCTCTTGGAGGGAGTTTCCATTGTTTTGAGAGGCAGAGATAGAGAGATAGATAAAGAGAAGCAACAACTCAGTGTTCCACTTAGTTGTGCAGTCATTGGTTGCTTCTCATATATGCCCCGGCTAAGGCTAGTTAGTAATTCTTTATGCTAAACTTTTCCTGTGCCTATTACTATAATGAGTCTATCTCCTAACTGGATCCTAACTGATGCAGAAATAGGATGAGAAGTGACCCTTGGAGATAAACCTTTAAAGATGAAAATCAGGGATCGATTTGGTCACGCTCAGGGACTTGGGCACAGTGTTAAAATCCTGACCATTGGGACACAGGATGCTAATAATTCAAGGCATGCAGTGGTTCACAATTAATCAAACTACCTATCACCTATTGTTGATTCTGACGAAGTGCCAATTGAAGCACATGCTCAGGGAGCCTAAGTGGCTGTAGCACTCGACTGTTAAGCAATCATGATACATACAAGCACTGTGGTGTAAGAGGAATCTGCTAAGTGCACTGGAACACTTACAAAAAATAAATGACAGGTTCGAGTTCTTCAACCCTCAGTTCAAATCATAATCTGAAAACCAGAGAGCTTTCATGACAACCCTCATAGCATCTTCTATTCATTCATTTATTTATTAGCAACAGAGCTGCTACTGCTCAAAAATCAAACAATCGTGTTGGTTGCTAAATACCAATAGCAAGTGCATTCACAATGTCACCACGTAACACAGCTTCTCCTCTGAGTGTTACTTTGATTGGGAAAGGATGGAACCAATATTGAAATTGAAAACATTTCTTTGGATTAAGTGAAATGGAAATGACAAATTCACAAGGCAAGGTGAGGTTCCCCTGCAAGTGGAAAAAAAACTTTTTCTCTTGTGTTACAGGAGACTAGCCACGCTTTGTTCAAAAACACTATAAAAAACTGTCCTTTTGCAAATATCTTGAGAGAGGATGCTTTTTCTCCTCAAAGCCCCTCACAAGCACTTCCTGATGCCACTATACCCACAAATAGAGTCAGACATTAGAACGCTGCCAGTGGTATGAAGGAGACCCGGTGACTCTCATCCTCCAGCAGGGTTCGAGCACATGAATGAGCAGTGTCTGTGCTAGGACTATGTGAAAGACACAGTGGTAATTCCCTTCCAACAAGTTCCACTGTAACTTTTCTTAGTGTGTTTTGCTGGCACCCTAGCAAGTGGTGCCATGGGAGATGTATGCTGGAAATGACGGTTTTCTCCTTCTAAAGACTTTTGCCAGCAGCCCAGCATGTGGCTGCCTTGTTCATGTTCAGGAGAGCCAGGCTGCACACCATTCAGTTTGCATCATTAGGAGCAGAGCAGGCATTTTCTTGCCCCCAGCTACGAGGAAGGGCAGTAAATTGGCTTTTAGTACTGTGGTGGTCAGCGGTAGGTGTAAAAAGTATGTTTCAGTCTTTCAGTGAGCCTCTGCCTCCGGACTGTGAACTTCAGAGTTCCTCAACCCTCCAGACCCCACCCCCATTTAGGTGACTCAGGATGGCTGGAGTGTGTTGGAGTTGGGTATTTTCCTTCTCCTGTGTGAAAGGTTAGAGCCAGCTAGAGTTGGTTAAGACATACCTTGTTTTAATGTGCTTGGCTTTATTATGTTTGCAGGTAGTGTGTGTTTTACAAACTGAAGGTTGAACTATTCTGCTGTTTTCCAATAACCTTTGCTCACTTCATGTCTCTGTGTCACATTTTGGTAATTCTAGCAGTATTTCAAAACTTTCATTATTATTATATTGGCCATGGTGATCTGTGGTCAGTGGCATTTGAGACAATTGACTTGGTAGAGATTGTCTTGTTTTAAGAAGTTGCCATAGTCACCCCAACCTTCAGCAGCTACCGTCCTGATCAGTCAGCAGTCATCAACATCGAGGTTACACCCACTAGCAAAAATATTATAACTCTCTGAAGGCTCAGATGACCCTTAGCATTTTTAAAATAAAGCACTTTTTAAGTTGAGGTTTGTACATAATGCTATTGTACACATACTAGATTACAGTATAGTGTAATTTAACTTTTAGATGCACTGGAGAACCAAACAATTTGTGTTACTGACTTTATTGCGATGGTTTGGAACCAAATATGTCTAAGAAATGCCTGTATTTTCCTTCCCCAGGTGAGTTAGGGCACTGATAATACCCTGACAGGTTACGCTAAGGTTAACTAGTTTCTCCTGAAGACAGGCCTTGAAAAGAAGAACAGAATGTCCTGGAGTATTTTTATTTTATTTTATGTTTCCATTGATTTAAGAGAGAAAGAGGAAGAGAGGAAGGAGAATCATTCATTCATTATTTCACACATCCTAGATTGTTCCATTTAGTTGTGTATTCATTGATTGCTTCTCTTCTGTGTCCTGACTGGGGGTAGAGCCCATGACCTCTTCACCCTTGGTCAATGTTTTGTTCACTGAACTATCCACCAGGGCTGGAGTACTTTAAATGTTTACTTTTCTTTTACCCCTGTCAGAAGCAAGAGAGAGTTTTTCTCTGCTATTTGCTATGGAAATCAGGTAGAGTCCCTGGAGGTACACCTCACAATTTCCCAGGTTTCCCTGGGGTTTCTAACTCTCAAACTTGTCTACATAGAACTCTTAACAATTCATCAATAAATGTTCCGGTTTTGTTGCAGCACTGATTCACAAGGTGATTTTCAGTAGTGAGTATGAGCTCTGGTAGCTGGGACTTCCTGTACTTGCCAATATATTTCTCCAGTGTTGGCATAGCAGTTTTTCTTGTGTCCTCTGCATAGGCTCTCTTATAGATTCAAAAAGAGTTGATTTTTTAGTGTCTAGATTTTTAGTTGTTATTATTAGGACAGAGGGGTTACTTCTAAGTTCTTTACGTGTGAATCTGGAAATCACAAGTTCTTATATTTATTACATAAACATAGTACTATTTATAGCTGCAGTTTTTTAAGAGTTCTCATTAACTTTTAGTAATCCCCCTTTACTGTTAAATTTTTCAGACAATTGGTGTGTCTTCTTTCTCTTGATTTGACCCTAATGTATTTATACAGCAGTCTCCCCTTCTGTGAGATTTTGCTTCCTGTGGTTTCAGTCAACTGCAGTCTAAAAATATTAAATGTGAAAAATCCAGAAATAATTTATAAATTTTAAATTGCATATGTTAATATTGTGATAACTATGTATGGGGCCAGTGGGCTACTGGAAATATGAGGGGAACACTTTGTAAAGTATATAATTGTACAACCACTATACTGTAACTAGCCTGACACTAATACAAAATAATATTGAAAGTAAACTGTAAGGGGCAAGATGGCGATGCAGTAAGCGGACGTACCAACTTCCAACTCCCAGAACCAAAGTGGATTATAACTTGATTTTAAAAACCATCATCTGGATAAACCAACGTTGAACTGGACTGAGAGGACTCTTCAACCGGGGAACACTGAAGAAGCAATATTGAGAAAAGCGAAAATACAGAAAGGGCTGCCAAGTTCCCGGGAGCGAAACCTGGAGAGACTCGTGTGGTGGGAAGAGAGGCCAGTGGAAGGGTAAGGATCTGGGTCCCAGAAACAAAGCCCCAGCCTATAGCCACAGAGCCTAGAAGAGGCATATGGACAGTATTTATCTGTGAAACAGGTTAGGATACTGTTTGTGAGAGATAGTTGTCTCAGACCCAGGATTCTTCTTAAAGGGATGGCGCAGAAAACCTCTCTCACAACCACTCACCAGGGACTCCAGGACACAAGGAGAGAGGAGAGGACTAGAGCAGTGGGAAGAGGGTGTGGTCTGGAAGGCACAGGGAGAAAAGGTTTGAGGGACACCACCCTAAACCCTGGGCTGAGTCACTCCACAAATCTGAAACAATATTTCCCCTGGAACCAGCAAGGGGAAGCAGGACACCAGCCAAACAGGCTCCCCTGTGGCAATTAGAACACAGTTGCTTAAAAGGAAGGAGCTTTCAGGACTACAGTACTGAGTGTTAGTACTAAGGACCCACACTGCTTAGGGCTTGCTGGAGGGCAGTTGGTGGTGGGACGTAGAAGTGCGGTTCTGATGGCGGGGGCAGAGGCCGAGCTGACTGGGTGAGCTTGGTCTAGCCCAGCAGGGGCAAAGAAGATGGTGAAAGTGGTCTGGTGGCTGAGGGACCGCCTGCGACCCAACCTGTGGGAGAAAAGTGGGTCCTGGAATGGGAAGATATCCACTGCTGGGCAGGGCGAGTGGGCAGGCAGCCTCACCCAGCTTCCGAGGCTTGAAGCCCTACACAAACTGGCTTTGCCCGCGGAGGTGGGGCAGAACCCCGGCCTTGCAGTTGAGCTGCACCAGCAGCCCAGCCAAGAAGCCGAGGTTGGCGGAGGCAGGGCAGAAACCTGGCTTGCAGCTGAGTGCGAACTAGAAGCCCCTCCTGGCTGGAGGAATAGGCTGACAGGGACCCGAAGCTGAACAAAAGTGCTCATCCTTGCCCTTGGTGCCCAGGCTTCTGGCCCCAGTGTGGTGTGCGGTCCCACCTGTGGGAAAGGGTTGAGGCTTATAGAGCCTGGCACGAGAACACAGCCCCTCCCGCAGAGGTGAGATGGAGACCGCGGCAGCCGCGGAGCTGGCAACACCCACACACAAGCACCTTAGGCTATGGAAGAGGGGGTGGTGGGCCTACAGACAGACCACACCTAGGTAACACAGAGGCAACACCCATTGGTCTCCAGTAGCCAAACCCTTCTTACACACAAACAAAATGGGCAGGCAGAGGAATGCAACCCAAATGAATCAAGAGAAATCCACAGAGAAAAACTTGAATGAATCAAATATAACAAAACTACCTGAGGCAGAGTTTAAAATAATGATAGTTAGAATGTTCAAAGAGCTTAGAGCAACATTAGATAGTCATTATGAACACCTAAATAAAGAGATAGCAAGTATAAAAAAGGAAATTAAAATAATAAAAAAGAATCAGACATAAATGATAAATACAGTATCAGAACTGAAGACCACAATGGAATGAATTAAAAGCAGGATGGGTGAAGCTGAGGATCAAATCAATGAGTTAGAGGACAAAATAAACAAAGGCACAGAAGCAGAGTGGAAAAAGGAAGAGAAACTCAAAAAATCTGAGGACACTCTAAGGGAGCTCTGTGATAACAACATGAACAGAAATAACATCAGCATCATAGGGGTTCCTGAAAAAGAAGGGAAAAAACAAGGAATAGAAACTTTGTTCAATAAAATCATGGCTGAAAACTTCCCTAAATTAAGACTGGAAAACGTTTTAAACATTCAAGAAGCATAGAGAACTCCATTAAAGAGAAACCCAAAGATGTCTACACCAAGACATATCATAGTTAAAAAACCAAAGCTAAATGATAAAGAGAAAATTTTAAAAGCTGCTAAAGAAAAAAAGGCTATCACCTACAAAGGAGCCCCCATAAGGATGACATCCAACTTCTCAACAGAAACACTTGAGGTCAGAGGGAATGGCAAGATATATTCAAAGTAATGCAGAAAAAGAACCAACAACCAAGACTACTCTATCCAGCAAGGCTAACGTTTAAAATTGAAGGAGAAATAAAGAGTTTCCCTGACAAAAAAAAAAACCCTCAAGGAATTCATTAAAACAAAACCAGTTCTGCAAGACATGCTAAGGAGCCTGTTGTGAACAGTTCAAAGGGGGAAAGGAATATAGCAAAAGAAGAATACAGCTTTAAAGAATAAAAAGGCAATAAACAACTACATATCAATAATAACCTTAAATGTAAATGGATTAAATGATCCAATCAAAAGATATAGGGTAGTCGCTTGGATAAAGAAACAGGACTCATACATATGCTGTCTACAAATGACACACCTTAAAACAAAAGATGCACATAGACTGAAGGTAAAAGGATGGAAAAAAAAATATTTCATGCAAATGGAAATGAAAAAGAAGCCGGGGTAGCAATAATTATATCTGACAAAATGGACTTTAAAACAAAGGTTGTAGTAAGAGATAAAGAAGGACACTGCATAATGGTAAAGGGAACAATTCAACAGGAAGATATAACCATTATAAATATTTACGCACCAAACACAGGAGCCCTGACATACATAAAGCAGACATGATGGATATAAAGGGCGAGATTAACAGCAATACTATAATAGTAGGGGAATTCAATACCCCACTAACATCACTGGATAGATCCTCAAGAAAGAAAATTAACAAAGAAACAGCAGATTTAAAGGATAGACAAGATCAACTCAATTTAATAGATATCACCCTAAAGCAGTAGAATATACATTTCTTTCAAGCACTCATGGTACATTCTCTAGGATAGACCACATGTTAAGACACAAAAGTGGTCTCAACAAATTTAAGAAGATTGAAATTATATCAAGCATTTTCTCTGATCACAATGGCATGAAACTAGAAATTAACCACAAAAGAAAAACAGAAAAATACTCAAACACTTGGAAATTAAATAGCATGTTATTAAGAAACAAATGGATTAACAATGAGGTCAAAGAAGAAATAAAAAGTTTCTAGAAATGAATGATAATGAGCTTACATCAAGTCAAATTTTGTGGGACATAGCAAAAGCAGTACCAAGGGCGAAGTTCATAGCACTACAGGCATACCATGAGAAGCTAGAAAAAGCTCAAATAAGCACCTTGAACCTGAATCTAAAAGAACTAGAAAAACAACAGCAAATAAAGCCCAGGACTAGTAGAAGGAAGGAAATAATAAAGATCAGAGAGGAAATAAATGACATAGAGGCTAAGGAAATAATAAAGAGCATCAATGAAACCAGGAGCTGGTTCTTTGAAAAGGTAAACAAGATCGATGAACCTTTAATTAAACTCACGAAGAAAAAAAGAGGAGCCAAATAAATAAAATTACAAAGGAGAGTGGTGAAATAACAACTGACACAACAGAAATACAAAGTATTGTAAGAAAATACTATAAAGAACTCTATGCCAAAAAATTAGACAACCTAGGTGAAATGGACAAATTTCTTGAATCATATAATCTTCCAAAAATCAATCTGGAAGAATCAGAAAACAGACTAATTACAACAAATGAGATCGAAACAGTTATCAAAAAACTCCCAAGAAAGAAAAGTCCTGGGCCTGATGGCTTCACCAGTGAATTCTACCAAAAATTCGAAGAAGAACTAACACCTATCCTCCTCAAGCTATTTCAAAAAATTCAAGAGGAAGGAAGATATTTCCAAACTCCTTTTATGAGTTGAGCATAATTCTGATTCCAAAACCAGGCAAAGACAACACAAAGAAAGAAAATTATAGGCCAATATTCCTGATAAATTTAGATGCTAAAGTTCTCAACAAAATATAAGCCAACCAGATATAGCAATACATGAAAAAAATCATACACCATGATCAAGTGGAATTTATTCTGGAGAGGAAAGGCTGGTTCAATATTCGCAAATCAATCAATGTGATTCATCACATAAACAAAAGGAAGGACAAAAATAACATGATAATTTTAATAGATGCAGAAAAAGTATTTGATACAATCCAGCACCCATTCATGATGAACACTCTCAGTAAAGTGGGAATACAGGGAACATACCTTAATATGATAAAGGCCATCTATGACAAACCCACAGCAAACATCATACTAAATGGACAAAAATTAAAAGCAATCCCCTTAAAAGCAGGAACCAGGCAGGGGTGCCCCCTTTCACTGCTCTTATTCAATATAGTTCTGGAAGTCTTAGCGACAGCAATCAGACAAGAAGAAGAGATAAAAGGCATACAAATTGGAATAGAAGAAGTAAAACTGTCATTACTTGCAGATGATATGATATTGTATATAGAAAACCCTACAGTCTCAGTCAAAAAACTACTGGATCTGCTAAATGAATTCAGCAAGGTGGCAGGATATAAAGTTAACACACAGAAATCACAGGCATTTTTATATACCAACAATGAACTCTCAGCAAAAGAAATTAAGGAAAAAATCCCCTTCACTATTGCAACCAAAAATGTAATGTACCTAGGAGTAAATTTAACCAAGGAGGTTAATGACTTGTACTCGGAAAATTATAAAACATTGAGAAAGGATATTAAGAAAGATACAAACAAGTGGAAGCATATACCGTGCTCATGGTTAGGAAGAATAAACATCATTAAAATGTCTATATTACCCAAAGCAATTTATAAATTCAATGCAATACCAATTAAAATAACAATGACATACTTCAAAGATATAGAACACATATTTCAAATATTTATATGGAACCAATAAAGAACATGAATACCCTCAGCAATCTTAAAAAGAAAAAAAATAAAGTGGGAGGTGTCACTCTTCTGGATATCAAGGTATACTACAGGGCCATTGTACTCAAGACAGCCTGGTACTAGCATAAGAACAGGCACATAGATCAATGGAATAGAACAGAGAACTAGAAATAAACCCAAACCTTTATGGGCAACTGATATTTGACAAAGGAGGAAAGAGTATACAATGGAGTAAAGACAGCCTCTTTAACAAATGGTGTTGGGAAAACTGGACACCTACCTGCAAAAAGATGAAACTAGACAATCAACTTATACCATTTTCAAAAATAAACTCAAAATGGATAAAAAATTAAATATAAGCCATGAAACCATAAGCATCTTAGAAGAAAACATAGGCAATAAGCCTCCGACATCTGTCACAGCAATATATTTGCCGATTTATCTCCATGGGCAAATGAAATACAAAGCAGGATAAACAAATGGGACGATATCAAACTAAAAAGTTTTTGCACAGCTAAAGACAATAAAAACAGAATAAAAAGACAAACCACACAATGAGAGAACATATTCGACAATACGTCTGATAAGGGATTAATGACCAAAATTTATAAAGAACTTATAAAACTCAACACCAGGAAGACAAACAATCCAATCAAAAAAATGGGCAAAAGAAATGAATAGAAATTTCTCCAAAGAGGACATACAGATGGCCAATAGGCATATGAAAAAATGCTCAACATCACTAATCATTAGAGAAATGCAAATTAAAACCACCCTCCTGCACTGCTGGTGGGAATGCAGACTGGTGCCGCCACTGTGGAAAACAGTATGGAGATTCCTCAAGAAACTAAAAATCAAACTGCCTTTTGACCCAGCTATCCCACTTTTAGGAATATACCCTAAGAAAACCATAGCACTGTTCGAAAAGAAGAAATGTGTCCGATGTTTGTGGCAGCATTGTTCACAATAGCGAAGATCTGGAAACAACCCAAGTGTCTGTCAGAGGACGAGTGGATTAAAAAGTTTTGGTACATATATACTATGGAATACTACTCAGCCATAAGAAATGATGACATTGAATCATTTACAACAAAATGGATTGACCTTGATAACATTATATGGAGTGAAATAAGTAAAACAGAAAAATACTGAGAACTGCTTGATTTCATACATAGGTGGGACATGAAAACGAGACTTTAAGACATGGACAAGAGTGTGGTGGTTATGGGGTGGGGGGAGGGAGGAGAGAGAGTGTGAGGGGGGGAGGGAAGGGGCACAAAGAAAACCAGATAGAAGGTGACAGAGGACAATTTGACTTTGGGTGATGGGTATGCAACCTAAATGAATGACAAGATAACCAGGAGATGTTTTCTTTGAACATATGTACCCTGATTTATTAATGTCACCTCAGTAAAATTAATAAAAAAGAAAGTAAACTGTAATTGAAAAATAAATTTTTTTTAATTGAATTTATTAGGGTGATACTAGTTAGCCTACTTATCCAAGTTTCAGGTGCCCAATTCTACAACACATCCTTGTACACCATATTGTGAGTTCACCTCCCACAAGTCAAGTTTGTCCATCACCATTATCCCCCCATTCCATTCTCTAGCTTCCGCCCTAAAAGAAAATTTTTGAAGAAAAAGAAAAAAATTCTGGTATCTTGCTCCATCCCTCCTGGGTCATGATTTAGCCCTTTGTCCAGCATCTCTGCTGAATAAGCTCCAGGCCCGTTGATCACTTAGTATCCATCTGTGTTATCAGATTGACTATCATAGCCTCACAAGCTTGTGATACTGTAACCTCTACACTAACCGCATGCTATGTCTCAATGCCTGTTACTCACTCTGCTTTATCTCCTCATCTCAGCACTGTCTGATCTCAAAGCATCACAACAGAAAGAGTAAGCAGGTAAAATAAGATGTTTTGAGAACAAGGGAGATAACATCCGCAGAACTTTTATTACAGTACATTGCTATAAGTGTTGTATTTTATTGTTAGTTATTATTAATCTCATACTGTGCCTAATTTACAAATCAAACTTTATTATAGGTATGCATGTATAGGAAAAAGCATAGTGCATAAAGGTGGGGTAAAAGGTTTGCAGTTTAAATATGCAAAACAGTTTATTTTTGTATTATTTATGATATTATTTTTCATATAAACAACTGTAAATGTACTTTTGCTGCACCCTATATAGGATTTGGTACCATCTTTGGTTTCAGGCATCTACTGGTTGGGATGGGAGCGGTCTTATTCCCCATGGGTGAGGACAAAAATAGTTTATACATCCTGTCCAGATTTAAACATCCTTAATGTCTGGAAAGCAACTTGATGGCTTTATATTCCACCACAATTTTACAGTGTGCATTTCAGTTAGATAGTACACAGTACTTGTGGTGGCTGCAGTGCGGAAGGCTCTGTGACTACCACACTAGGAAATCTGGAAATTCAAAACAGCTGCTGTGGAGTTAAGCTTACAGGGCGTGAAGAGAAATCTCCACAGATCTCAGAGGCCATGCCTGAGGTGAGTTTGTGCCTCAACATGGTTTTGCAACCACTCACTGTGTGTGACATTTGTGACATCAATTTAATTAATTCTTTTTTCTTTTACATGAATTAATGTTGGCTTTCATTGTTTGTAACGAAAACCCTGATGGAATACAGCACCAAATATTGAGGTAAATTTCCTGTAACGCTGGTGGTCAAGGCCAAGCAGATTCCCATTAAATTTGGGCAAACAGTAGAGGATCTGAGGAGCTGGAAAGCCTTGGGCCAAACCCGTTTACTGAAGGTTTGCAAGGACAGGTGAGCAAATAAACAATAAAATGGAAAGAGCTAATAAACAAAGAAAAATCTGCTATTCACAGTAAGGGAAAGGGAGCAAAGAGAACCGTACCTCTTTGTGGTGGGAGAGCGTTCTGAGAGAATCGCTCCCAGGGAAGCACCAACAGCCTTACACAGACCACACACATGTGGCACTGCCTCGCACCCACACACCAATTAGGCAAGGAGCTTAATTGCAGCTGGTAAACCAGCAAGCAAGCCTAACACAGCTGTTTCCCCACATTACCTGACAAGTTCTTTAATAATTACTTGAGAAACTTCTGCTGGACCAATGATTTAATTCTAGCATTAAGTTGACACACAGTCAAAATTTTGATTCATGTGACTAATTTTTACTATTACTGGAACTAGCTATATTAAAAAAAATTGAAATCTGGCTACAGTTTTCTCATTGTATGGATAGCCCTACATGAAGAGTTTGGTTTTAAAAGTTTCTATCATCTGACATATCTTGTACAGGAAGGAACCTGAGAGAGAGACAGATAAGTTGATATGTTTAGGAAGTTGCTATAAATTTGATAGCTGGGTGCCTAGATATGTATGTGTGAATGGTTAGACATTATAGGTAGATGATGAGATGGATGGCTACGATATAGAGAAACTAACAAGAGGATTGGAAGCAAGAGGCTGAGCAACATGGAGGCAAACAGGAGGGTCTATAGTACAAATATTGGCCAGTAAAACCTTTCTGATGGCAGGAAAACTTGAAGAATTTTAAGACTAGGTGTATTGAATATCGAATTATTATTATTTTTTCCTTCAAATGGATGATCTCATAACTACTAGTATTTATTTGGGTTAATTATTTCTAATACATTTAAAATCTTAAAATATTTTAAATTTAATAAATATCACCATTTACTTTTTTTTTTGAAGTTTGATATAGTAATATCGTGGACCACTCTGATACATGTAATTATTAAAGTAATCTGTTTTTTTTTTCCTGCAACCCAGAACTCCATTTTCTCTCACAGAGGCCAGTCTGATTTTCCATATGAAAGTACTGAACAGGTAGGTAACCATTTACTTTCCAAATGTTATTTGAGGTGTATCTTCAAAAGTTTGTCTCATCTCCAGAATAATGAAAATAGACATTTAGCTATGGAAAAGAATTTTAATAAATATAGGCATTTGTTAACAATATATTTATTCTGCAAACTTGGACAAATTAACATGTTTATAGTTTTGGCTTTGAGAAATTTTGCAGTTGCCAAGAAAATGACACTGTAAGTTCAGAGTCAAATTAACCTCTCTCTCTATTACCTGGTCTGAATTTGTTCCACAAACAAACAATTTTTAGATGATCAGTGAAGGAAATTTAATGGGAATTTTGCCCAGGTAACTGTGCAGAGAATAAAAGTTGTTTTTGTAATATAAATTAGATTCTTAAAAAAATCCTTAAGTATCAAAACAAAAGTATTTTATGATTGTATACAAAAGATGAAACGTCAAATTTAGAAACCATAAAATCATATTGATCATACCTTAATATATGTTGTGTATTTTGAAATAACTGCTTTTCCATGACACTAAAATTTTTAAATTATGTTAATGAACAGTTATACTCAGCCTAGGGTCAGAGTGTTAGGAAATAATTGATTGATACAGATCAGGCATTTGGATGAGGATCCTAATGCAAAGTTAAGAATACCAATGGAAATTAATTTAACAATTGTGTGACTGTCTAAATATGGATTGGAGAACAGTGAAAAAATTATATCATTTACAAAATACTAAAAATGATGTTAGCTTGGTTAAAAGATGGACAGCAAAATACAAGGAACAATAATCATAGAATATCAATTGATTTAATATGAGAAAAAATTGTTCACCTTTCAGTTAAATGTAATTAAGGTTATACAAAATCACCTCAAAGAGACTGATTCAGTATAAGAAAAAGCTTTAGAGTAGATTAATGCATGAGTTACTTTATCTGTAGAAGTTTAAACTTGAAGTGAGAGTTTGTTTAGAAGAAAGAGAATAAAAACAAATCAGAGAGATTAAAGTAAGTATTGCCAATATAAGCTCTTTTGCTTACATTTGAATTAGGCAGCATATGTTTTACCTATACACATATCAGGTTCCCATACATATTATACTGAATCAGAATTCACTGTTTGAAAAAGTGAGATTTGGGCATGGGCGTTCAACAACTCCCCGAGTAATTATGCCCATTTTTACAAAAAAAAATATTAACTTAAGATATTTAAATATTTAGAGAGTGGGGTATAGTATATTGTAAATGTATTCATTTAGCTAATCGACTAAATTTGCTAATAATTTTAAAATTATCACTTTTTCACCTTTGTTTATAAATTTAATCCCATTAAAAAGTGTTTACTATATATCTATAATGTGAAAACTGAAAACCCACTTGTAAAATACATGATCAAAATTTTCTCTTAATACTTGACTGTAAACCTGTTTTTGTTTTTCAAAGAGATAAGGTACAAAAAGAGGTTCAAGGCTTTCAAAAAACTATGTTCTAACTGACAGAATTGTCTAGGTTTATTTTACAGATGATAAATGTTTATTAAAAGAGGTATGTATCAGTGTACTTTTTACCCTGAAGAAGAAAATTAATAATTATCATATTGTTATTGTTAAGTCAACAGAGGGATGGTAAGAAATATAATCCCAACATATAACAGTAGGAATTATGTATTTAAAAATACACTCATTGTTCTTATGAATCCAAACCTTTACCGTGAATCTCAGTTTGTCCCCTGAGCTCATTTCCCTACAGTTCAAGTGACAATTCTATTTGAATAGGGTCCTAATTAATAATACAGTGTGTCCATAAAGTCATGGTGCACTTTTGACCGGTCACAGGAAAGCAACAAAAGAAGATAGAAATGTGAAAGCTGCATCAAATAAAAGGAAAACCCTCCCAGTTTCTGTAGAATGATGTGGCAGCATGTGCACATGTGCAGATGATGGCGTAACACAGTGTATACAGCGGAGCAGCCCATGGCCATGCCAGTCGAGATGTGCACTATACAGAGGAAAGTTCAGTGTGTTCTGTGGCTCGCTAAATTTGAATATGTGACCAAAGTGCAATGTGAATATTGGCACGTTTATAACGAATCGCCACCACATAAGAATAACATTACTCGATGGGAAAAGCAGTTGAAGGAAACCGGCAGTTTGGTGGAGAAACCCCGTTCTAGTAGGCCATCAGTCAGTGACGAGTCTATAGAGGCTATATGGGATAGCTACCTAAGTAGCCCTAAAAATCTGTGCGTGCGTGTGCTCGACAATTACACCTAAGCAAGACTACAGTTCATACAGGTGTTAAAGAAATATCTCTGTTTTATGGGGTACAAATTGTGACTGTTGCATGCTAAACCAGTGGACAGACCCACACGATGCACGTTTGCTACAGATATGCTTAATTAGATCGACAATGATGCAAGATATTTGCAGAAGATTGTGTTTAGTGATGAGGCGACTTTCCATATCTGTGGACATGTTCATCGCCATAACGTCTGAATATGGGCTGCTGGACATCCTCATGCCTATGTTGAGCATGAACATAACACCCCTAAAGTGAATGTGTGGTGTGACCTGATGCATGATAAAGTGATAGGCCTGTTTTTATTCGCGGAGCAGTCTGTGATGGCGAACACTTATCTTGACATGTTGGAATTGTATGCAGTGCCACAATTTCCAGAAGGTGTCATCTTCAAAAGGATGATCCTTCTCCACACTATGCCACCATTGTCCATGAGTTTCTGGATAGAACATTTCCCCAGTGGTGGATAGGCAGGGGTTCTGTCAAGTCATGGCCACCACGATCCCTGGATCTGACACCCTTAGACTTTTACTTTGGGGGTTATGAGAAGCAACATGTGTACATTGAATGCATCAATGACATTAATCACTTAAAACAGAGAATCACAGATGTTATTCACTCTGTTACACCAGACGTCCTTACCCGTGTGTGGCAAGAACTTCACTATCTTTTGGAAGTGTGTAGGGCAACAAATGGAGCCCACATCGAACTGCACTGAATAGGTATAAAACTGGGAGAGTTTTCCTTTTATTTGGTGCAGATTTTACATTTCTATCATCTTTTGTTGCTTTCCTGTGACCGGTCAAAAGTGCACCATGACTTTACGAACACACTGTGTAGTCAAAAAAAAAAAAATCCTTTTTCTCAGAGACCTCTCCCAGTCCTAGTCTTCCCCCTTTCAAGTGCTTTTTAATCCAAAAGCCTAGTTTTCCACACTGATTTTTCTTTTTGCTTCAAACCCATATCCAATCCACCAGAAATTTTCACTTATTTTCCCTTGAAAATATACCTGGAATGTAGCCACTAGACATCTGAGTCTAAAATTCCTTATATCTCTCTGAATTGCTGCAATCGCTCTCAACTTGTCTTCTTCCTTCTACCCTTTCACTTTCCTTAAAGACAATCCTTCAGGCAGTTAGTTGCCAGTGTGACATACAAATCTTAAAATTATTATTTGTCACTGCACTGTCCTAAACCCTGCAAAAGGCCTCCCACCAAAAAATATATAGAATAAAGCCAAATTCCTTATTGTGGTCTACTGGTCTACTTAACTTTACCTAATTTACTCTAGAGGTCTCTGACCTGACTACCCTTCACTCTTTCCTTCCCTCCTACTCTTCCCGTTTCAGTCAAACTTTGACTTAGGGGCCTCTCTGTCTGAAAAACTATTCCCGCAGATATTGGGCTCAACTGTGCGTATCATGTGTATCTCTGGTCATCTGTGCTTCCTCAACAAGGCTTTTGCCCACCCTAAATAAAATAGTCTTCCCTGAAGTCATACCTATTCTTTAGTTTGCTCATATGACTATACTACTCTTTTCATTACCTGAAATTACTTGTTTCCTTGATTATTTAAAACCTGTTTTCCACGTGAAAGTATGAACCATGAATCGCGCTTTTAAAAATATCAAATTAATTTTAACTTTTAATTAAATTTTATTAATTTTCAAATTATTAAGGAAAATTCAGAGTATAGAACAGTACCTATATTTTAAACATACAAAAATATTTTTAAGTGAATGAATTAGAAATGAAGAATGTTACATAGCATCTCGTTTCTCAATATATTAGTTAGCTCTTTTTTTTTCTTTTTTTGACAGCGACAGATAGGTACAAACAGGAAGGAAAAGAAATGAGAAACATCAGTTCCTTGTTGTAGCTCCTTAGTTGTTGATTGCTTTCTCATATGTGCCTTGACTGGGGGCTACAACAGAGCAAGTGACCCCTTGATCAAGTTGACGACGTTGGGTTCAAGCCAATGACCTTGGGCTTCAAGTCAGTAACCTTTGGGTTTAACTTGGCAACCATGGGTTCCTGTCTGTAATCCCACTCTCAAACCAGCAACCCTGTGCTCAAGCTGGATGAGCCTAAGCTCAAGCCAGTGACCTCAGTGTTTTGAACCTGAGTCCTCTACATCTCAGTCTCAGACCAACTCTCTTTCTACTGTGCCACCGCTTAATCACGCTCTATTTTAATTAATTACTTAATTAATTAGTTTTTCTTTTTATTAAGTGAGAAGAGGGGAGGCAGAGACAGACTTCTGCATGTACCCACTGGGATCCACCTGACAAGCCCCCTAATGGGCAATGAATGCTCTGCCCATCTGGGGCCATTGCTCTGTTGCTAGGCACTAAGCTATTTTAGTGCCTGGGGCCAATTTGCTCAAATCATTTGAACCATGGCTGCAGGAAGAGAAGAGTGGGGGAAGAGAGAGAGAAGGGGAGGGAGGAGAGGTAGATGGTCACTTCTTCTGTATGCCCTAACCAGAAATTGAACTGGGACTTGCACATACTGGGCGACTTTCCACAGCTGATCCAACCAGCCAGTGCTTATTCAGTTTTTTCATAATGCCTGAATTGCCTAAACCTTTTGAGACTCTTTGTCTTTTCTGCTTTAATATCCCTCATTGATCATTTCTTTATTGGCAATGAGAGAGCAGTTGCTCAATGTGCTTACTCTTTAACATTCATTTTTTTTTTTACCAAGTTCTGCCAACACTCACCTCTTTAAACCTATGTCATATGTGAATTCCTAATCCTTTTCATTGTAACTGATGACAGATAAATTTTTAAGACTGACATTTTTTTAATTTCATACACATTAAGTGGTCATTATATATTTATAGCTAAATAAAAATCCAGCACCCCTTTTCTCACTGTGTTCCCTCAATACAAATGTTATGTTGGCAGCTATGAGGTAGAGAAAATAACAGAAGATAAGTGATTGATGAGAGAAGATTAATAAAACAAATGTTTTTTTTATAATTTACTAGTTTGTGAGAAAAATTGGTTGTGAAATGTTAATTTCTGAAGTTGAGTGACATATATTGTTTGAAATTTCATATATATATATATGCAATTAACTGGTTCTTGTAAGGTATTTTCTTCACCAAGGAAGAAAAAAGGGCATAGTCACCAAGTGTGAAATAGCAAAAGCTTTATTTAGTAGAGTGCTTCCTGGATGAGGTTCTCTAGTCCATAAGACAGGGGCCAGAGAAGTAGCATGGATTCTTCCACTGGGGCAGTGGTTCTTAACCTGGGTTCTTTCGAACCCTAGGAGTTCGATGAGTTGGTCTTAGGGGTTCGGAGAAGCCTCTGCCACGGAGGTCAGAATAAAGTAATACTGTAATTTGTTGTGAGTTCATGCACTTTGTTGGTTTTGTTCTTTGAGCAAGGTGATGTTCATGCACGGCTCATTTTGTGCACCAGTAAAAACACATATACCTATGTCTTGAATTTGGAAAAAAAAATCATATTTTATTTATCACTATAGAAGGGTTCGGTGAATGTGCATATGAAACTGGTGGGTTCAGTACCTCAAAGAGGTTAAGAACCACTGCACTGGGGAGTATACACATATAGGGTGGGTAGAGTGATGGCAAGTTGATATGATGTGGTGAAACTTTATTGGCTGACAGTCATTCTTTTCCAAAGGCCTCCGGGCCATTTCTTTTTGGTGGGTATGGGTGTGGGCGGTTCCAGCCAAAGTTCCTGGGCCTGGTTCCTCACGTGACCTTCCCCCATTGCCAACCAACCTCACATTCTGACCTTTTATGTTAGATAGGGGTGCTGCTATTCATTTGGCTACTTCCTGCTGGTTAAGGGTGTCATGGGAAAGGAAGATAGAAAGGTGGTGGCTCTGAGGGGAGTCACATATATGGGTGTAGGAACATCTGGTTGATCATGACTTGAGAAACCTCGTGGATGCGACCCTGTAAGAATCCGCTCCTATAACATTACACTGGGCTTGCTGAGGGTGATGGAAATTTTCGAGTCTGAGCCACGTCAGTCATCCATGAGGTCTAAGAGTTCAAGCGGTGGGCCTGCCTGACTGGCTTGGCCTTCCATTTGGGTGGCTTGTCCTCCACATAGAGGATCCAAGGAAGAACCTGTTGCCCAAAGGGGGCAATCACTCCACCAGTGACTGGGCTGCTTGCAGTCAGGGAATGGCTTAGTGGGCAGCCGCTGGCAGGGGCACTGTAAGGCCCAGTGACCCTCCTTGCCACATTTAAAGCAAGCTCCTAGTGGGATTCCTCTTTGCAGCCCAAACTTGGGTTGGACACTTACTATTTCTTGCCTTTGTTGCTCTGCTGGCCTCAGGGCTGCCACAAGAGTCTGGGTTTTGAGAATTACCTTCTGCATTATGTGGTCCTGGTGAGCAGCCTCAGCATTTTTCTACTAGCCATGGCTAGTAGAACTTTAAATTCCATGTTCACCAGGTCCTGGATAGGGGTTTGGGAGTTGAGAATAAGAGGGGGGAGGGAGCTCCTGGGGAACGTGGCACCCAGATCCAGCCAGAAACACTGTGGCAGAGGCAGGACAAGGCCAGGCCTTCCTGCAAAAAAACTGGGGTTGGGCCGTGGGGTCAGGAGCCCTGCAAACTGGCATGAGGGCCAATGGCCGGTAGAGGAGTACCTGATGGGGGAAGGGCTTAAGGACACTGCCGAGAAGGGAGGGGCTCCTGGTCGGCAGGGGAGGGGACTTCCTGGAGGGAAGAGACCTGAGCAGAAGAGGTCCTCAGAAGGACCAGAGAGGGGTCCCCAAGAGAGGGGTGCCCTTGTAGGTCAGGCAGGAGGGGGAGATAGTTGGGGTTGAGGGTTGATGAAGGAGGAAAGATCAGGAGAGGAGGGTTTAGTTGAGGTTTCTCTGGTCAAAAAGGGCCTGCACCATAGAACAGGTGGTACAGAGATTAGGACTAGAGCGCAAATACTAGAAGCTTTGAATATAAAGGGATTTCCAACCATTTCCCAGTTCTTTGGAAATACTTAAATTGGTGAGGGTGTTAAAATCAAAAGTCCCTTCAGGAGGCCACCTGGTTCATTTATCCAGTGATATTGTGGCTCAGCCACGGTGGAGAAGAAGATCAGTTTTTCCTTCTTTAGGGAGGGAGATTCTGGATAAGGCACTCCAGGAGTGTTTTTAAGTCAGATTTGGATTTCTGTGCCTCTATGGCTGCCCTCAGTCCTTGGAATGATCAGAGATGAGAATTGGCATCCTGCTTCTCAAGCCCTAGTCACCAGATGGTTAGGTAGAGTGGGAATGTCTGGGACATCTCCACGGGCACACACACAATTGGAACAGATAAGAGGTCCCTGACACAGCTGTGATTATGGACAGGGAGTCTCGGCAGAAAGAACTGAGGGGAGACTGGAGGCAGGGGACATATTACACCGTGTGCCAAAGTAGGTGGAAAGTCGAAGATTCTGGTTCTTCCTCGGAAGGAAAGGGGAGAGGAGTGGCCCCAGTGGGCTTCAAACTCCTCCTGGGTTTTGGCACCAAATGTAAAGTATTTTCCCTGCCGAAGAAAGAAGGGCATAGCCACCAAGAGTGGAATAGCAAAAGCTTTATTTAGTAGAGCGCTTCCCGGACGAGGTTCTCTATTCCACAAGATGGGGGCCAGAGCAGTCGCATGGATTCTTCCACTGGGGGGTAATTTATAGGGTCGGTAGGGTGATGGCGAGTTGATATGGTGTGGCAAAATTTCATTGGCTGACAGTCATTCTTTTTCAAAGGGTTCCGGACTGTTTCTTTTTGGTGGGTTTGGGTGTGGGTAGTTCTGGCCAACGTTCCCAGGCCTGGTTCCTCATGTGACCTTTCCCTATTGACAACCAACCTCACAGTTCTTTGTTCTCTAATTGCTTCAATTACCCATAAAGTCTAAATGTTAAAATAGAATGTCCTTTAAAGTCACTATAAGTTTACTTATTTCTATACATTTGACTGAATGTTAATCCGTGCATCTGCATGTTTTAAGTTGAATAGTCCCACCTGACCTGGTGGTGGTGCAGTGTATAGAGCAGTGGCCAGGGATGCTGAGGACCCAGGTTTAAAGCCCAAAGGCTTGAGTGTGAGCTCATTAGCTTAAGCATCAGGTCACTGGCTTGAGCATGGGATTATAGATATGACTCCATGATTGCTGGCTTTAATCCAAAGGTATCTGGCTTGAAACCCTAGGTCATTGGCTTAAACCCAAAGTCACTGGCTGGAGCAAGGGTTCAGTGGCTTGGCTGGACATCCTCCCCAAAGCACATATTGAGAAAGCTATCAGTGAACAACTAAGGTGCTGTAACTATGAGTTGATGCTTCTCATCTATCTTTCTCCCTTCCTCTCTCTAAAAAAAATTAAAAAAAAAAGTTTATTCATCCCTGAAAACTCACTATTTGTCAGGAGGCATATGCTTTTGATATCAGATGGTTTGTAGAAGAGATGTAAAAAATCAAAATTACTTTGTAAATATCTTCAGGTGTTTCCCTGAAGCATTTTAATTCACTTTAAAGAATAGTTAAGTGTACTATTGTCTCAATGTTTAACTTTACTTTTTAATTAATTAATTAATTAATTTATTTATTTACAGAAACAGAGAGAGAGTCAGAGAGAGGGATAGATAGGGACAGACAGACAGGAACAGAGAGAGGTGAGAAGCATCAATCATTAGTTTTTCATTGCCATTGCGACACCTTAGTTGTTCATTGATTGCTTTCTCACATGTGCCTTGACCGCAGGCCTTCAACAGACCGAGCCACCCCTTGCTGGAGCCAGCAACCTTGGGTCCAAGCTGGTGAACTTTTTGCTCAAGCCAGATGGGTCCGCGCTCAAGCTGGCAAGCTCGGGGTCTCGAACCTGGGTCTTCTGCATCCTAGTCCAACGCTCCACCGCCTGGTCAGCCTAACCTTACTTTTATTAAGCAAAAATTATTGTTAAGCTAATGAAGGAGTTTCAGAAATGTTTAAGACATTTATAAGTAAAATAAAATGATTTTCTTTACATTGCTTATGGTAAGAGGTTGGAAAACTTTATATTAGTGTGTTGAAATAGGAGGATAGGTGGAAAAGAAGAAAGAGGAAAACAATATTCTTGAATACCTATAATAGGGAAATTATTCAATAGGTGTATTCATTATCTAAGATATCCTTAACATAATAATTTAGCGCTTAAAACAACAGAATTTTTCTCACAATTCTAGATGCTGAAAGTCTGAAATAAAGGTGTCAGCAGGTCTGTGCTCCCTATGAAACCTGTAGGAGCACCCTTGCTTGCCTCTTCTTATGATTTGCTGGCAGTCTTTTGTGTTCCTTTGCTTGCCATTCCTTAACTCCAATCTCTGCCTTTGTCACCACTTGGAGTTCTCTCCAAATGTTTCTGTCTTCTCTTACAGAGACACCTATCCTTGTGAGATAGTTGCCTACCCTACTCCAGTATGATCTTATTTTAATTTAGTGACACCAGTAAAGATTCTGTTTTCAAATAAGGTCACATGCTGGAGTACTGGGTGTAACAACTTCAGCATACCACTTTTTAGTGGTGGTGGGTAAGCAAATGTTCTATTTTCTTTAGGTTTGCTCGCTTGTGTTGGGGCTCACTATGTGTGTATAGTCTATGGAAGGTTGTGTGTGCTTGCCCTCAGGGCGGCAGATTACAAATTGCTGATTGCCTGAGGCTGACTTTGGGGAGGGACAATTGTTTGCTATTGCTTGCCTGAGAAGGGGTATTTCCAGCCAGCCTGTTTGGCTGGAGAGTGGTGAGGCTGGTGGGGGCCTATGAGTCCAGGTTGTGAGTCTGGAGGAAGTCAGGGCTTTGGGGAACCCTGAGTGAGAGGGAAGTGGTCTTTCCTGCTTGTTTGCTCATCCGATTATGAGACATTAATAAACAGAATGACCCACCATTTTCTGGCTCCATAGTTTCTTTACTGTCTGTCTGAATCCAATGGGTATCTGCATGGCTACAGCAGTGGCCCCTGGCCTTACATCTGGCACAACAGCAGGATTCGGGTCAGATTGGTATAAAGTTGCCATCACCCTTGAGGGATGAAGTAGAGGACTGGTTTTAGCTCCTCAGTGTAGGGTTCCCCTTGGCTGTACCTTTGGGACCCATGAGCTGGCTGTTTATTACAGACCTGTAAGAAGCTGCCCAAGGTCGAATGTTTCAGAATGAGCAGCAAAACGGGGGCAGCAATGGCATGAGCTGGAACAGTCACTGGAGAAAGAGCTGCAGATCCGAGGACTTCAGCTCAGACTAAAGGCTGAAAACCAGCGACAGCTTAAAATTGAAAGAGCACTGGAGAAGGATACCAACCATGTTCGAGAGCTAAGATGCAGGCTAAGCACCAATAGTGCCTGGAACTCAAATGGTCTACAGGTATGTGAGCTCCAGTTTTCCCAGCAAGCGGAAAGCTGGAAGCGACAGTTGATGGAGATACTACTGTGGCTTCAGCTTCAGGTTGAGAGCCAGCAGCCATTGGAACTGAAGATGGAGTTATGCAGTGGAGTGGCTCAGTGTTGGCGGGAGCACGCATTTCTATTTTCAACTTCTCTTCTGAGGATGAGGAGATTTGGGCTGAAGCTGCTGTTTGCATACTCAGAGCCTGCCCAGTGGTCATCCAGAAGGTAAAATCCCAGCAGGAAAGTGTACTTACTGAGCCTCTGGTAGGGTGGCTGCAATTGTGTGACATAAGGGTGGGGTATATGGCATCATGCTCTCTGGAGCAGAGATGAAGAGTGTAAGACCAGTGTCCACTGCCATGGCCAAACAGGTTTTCATTGGATTTGGGCAGACAGTAAAGAAACTGTGGAGCCAGAAAATGGTGGACCATTCCATTTATTAAAGTCTTGTAATGGCAGACAAGCAAACAGACAGGGAAGACTGTTTTCCTTTCTCTCAGGGCTCCCAAGCCCTGATTCATTCTCTGGATCCACAACCCAGACTCACCATGTAGAGACTTACCATCCAGACTCACAGGCACCCACCAGTCTCTGCACTTGTCAGAAAAAAACAGGCTGAACGGGGGTGGGGGGGGGGCGGGGGGAATCCTTCTCCGGCAAACAGTAGCAAACAATGGTCCCTCCCAAGCAGAAAGGCAATCCACAATTTGCAATCTGCCGCTCTGAGAGCAAGCACCCACAACCTTTCATAACTTTACCCACATGGTGCTGTCCCCATACAAGAAAGCAAACCTAAAAAACAACACTTGTTTACCCAACAGAGAGGTTGGCCACCATTACCATGTGCTCCTTTTTAAGGCAGCATCTTTAGAGCTGCCGTGACATCGGGGATGAGGGGGGATGCCTGAGGTCCCATGTGAACCTAGTTGACTGTAATGGACGTTTATCTTTGTTATTTTCACAGACAGCTGGGCTGTCTATCATAGATTGACTCTTGGACTGCAATGAAAGGGAGATACCAGCTCCTTTGTTGAATGGACCTGCCACTTTTGGATAGTATGAGAGACCCTGAAGGGTGGGCAGCTCCATTGGAGGCCCTCCTGCACTAGGAAGTTGCTCTCTCATCTAGTTGAAGAGATGTACCAAGGACACTTTAAGGTTTCCATGGTCACATCATTTGACTATACAGGCCCTCCCACCTACTGTGGAGTAGGGGGATAGAGATGGGCCTCCAGTTTACTCCTTCGGCAGAATGCTCAGGGAGACATTGTGAAGGGCACTTTTGTAGTTGTTGCAATTGTATAACTTGTGCTGTTGCTATAGTTTGTTTGTTTATATAATGTACCTCATTCCTTGCACAGGGATACCTGTGGTGTACATAGTGAAGCAAGCAAAAGGGTTAAAATGTTGGGCAAACAATTGTTTATTTTAGGTTTGCTCACTTGTATTGGGGCAGCACCATTTGTGTATAGTCTATGGAAGGCTGCAAGTGCTTGCGCTCAGGGAAGCAGATTGCAAATTGCCGACTGCCTGCAGCAGTGGGGAGGGGAGATAGTTAGTTATTGTTTAATGGAGAAGGGGTATTTCCACCTGGCCTATTTGGCTGCAGAGTGCTGAGGCTGGGGGCCTGTGAGTCCAGGTTTTGAATCTGGAGGAGGTTGGGGTTTGGGGGAGCCCTGAGTGAGAGGGAAGTTGTCCTCCCTATCTGTTTGCTTATTCAGCATAATAAGACTTTAATAAATGAAATGGGCCACCATTTTCTGGCTCCACTGTTACTTTACCATCTGCCCAAATCCAATGGAAACCTACATGGCCACAACAATAGAGGCCACTGGCCATACAAGTGGGAATACTATTCAACTATAACTGTGACTTAGAAAAAATATTAGAAAAAGTGTGTTAGATAGAAAATATATATCAAAGCAGAGGCATAATGAAAAGTTTCTCCAAATGAGTAAAATGTTTAGGTACAGCTTGAAATACTGTATTTTTCTCTCCATTAGACACACCTGACCATAAGACACACCTAGGATTTTAAGGAGAAAAATAAAAAAAAATCTGAACCAAATGGTATGTTAAAATATTTAATAAAATATACTACAATAATATTTCAACAATGTAAACTCAACAGCAGTATTAACAACCATTAACACTGTGATTAATAAGTGAGAAGAGACTTTAATGTTCAAATACTCTTCTAGCTGTCCAAAACCCCCAGGAACTCATCATTGCCAATGTCAGAATTTAAGAAGCTCAGTTGCTCACAATCACTGGTATCACTTTCTTCACTATTTTGATATGATACCATCTCCAGTGCCATTTAAGGCATTGCTAATGCCACATATTTTGAATGACTGTACGACGGTTTTATTTATTACTGACTGCCATGATGTTTCCACCTATTCACAAACTTGAGTGATAGTGGGTCTCTTTATTCATCCAGTTGGTGTCAGATCATGATTACCAGCAGCCATCCATTTGTTCCACTCTTCTCACATAAAGACTTTAAATGGTTTGTTGATGGAAATGTCGAGAGGTTGCAACTGGCTGGTAAGACCTTCAGGAATTACAGCTAAATGAGTATACACTTCTTTAAAGGTTTTTTTTTTTTTGTGTGTGTGTGTGTGTGTGTGTGTGTGTGTGCATATGTGGTTTTGCTATGTGCTCTAAACTGGTCAAACACAGGGCAGCATGTGACATCAGCACTTCACACAGAGCTCCAGCAGCTGCATGCAGTGCAGCCCTCCACTGCTGCAGCATGCCTCGCACATCTGCCCTCCATGATACCAGATGAATGCACCCACACAATGTCCCTCCTGCACTGCATGCAACTGTGGAAACTGGAACCAGGAGATCACTCAGAAGATGCCAGGGTTCCACATGTTGCCGTGGCGGGTATGATTACATTTCCACTGACACTCATTCTACATATGTTTACTGGTGCAATGACCCGCAGCAGCTAAAAAAAATGAACATTCACTCTATCAGATGCATGGGCATTTCCCCCTCCATTTTTGTGGGAAAAAAGGGTGTGTATTATGAGAATATAGGTTAGAGAAAGTAGATATTTTATGTGAAAAATTGAATATGCAATTAGACTGGAAAATAATTAGTATCAAAAAGTAAGAGTTTAAAATCTAGGTTGGGTTTATTTTTTAAAAATGGTATGATAACCAGTGAGTTTATATTCAGTTCTTCAAACATGTATAGTTAACACATGCCACATCAGCAGTTGATGGAATTGGATCTATGTGTTCAAGATGAACATAGTAGAAGTGGTTAGACTAGAGAAGATTAAATGTATACAGCTCAAGTAAAGGTCCAGGTTAGAGAAATAACACCATGGACAAAGGTTGTAAAAATGAGAAAAAGAATGTGCTGAATATTTTCCCATACATGATTGAATTTCTTTGTATTAGAATACACATAAAAATTCCTGACCAGGCAGTGGCACAGTGGATAAGAGTGTCAGACTGGGATGCGGAGGACCCAGATTTGAGACCCAGAGGTCGGCAGCTTGAGCGTGGGCTCATCTGGCTTGAGCAAAAATGCTTAACAGCTTGGACCCAAGGTCGCTGGCTCCAGCAAGGGGTTACTGGGTCTGCTAAAGGCCTGCTGTCAAGGTACATATGAGAAAGCAATCAGTGAACAACTAAGGTGTCACAACAAAAAACTGATGATCGATGCTTCTCATCTCTCTCCGTTTCTGTCTGTCTGTCCCTATCTATCCCTCTCTCTGACTCTTTCTCTGGTCCTGTCTAAAAAAGTAAATAAAATAAAAAGGGCTCCTTTAGAATACACATAAAATATAAAATTATATTTATTCCAGTCTCATTTTTCTTCTTTGTTTAATGAAAAATGACAGAACTTTACAGTCATTTCTCAACATTTGGTGTTTATATTATTTCAGGACAGTTTCCCTCCAAATCATGTAAAGCAGTTAATTTAAGATTATTGAAAATTTATTTTATTTAGAGGACACATTATTAAAATTAACCAATTTCTATCTTTGTTTATATTGTTCTAATTCATTTATAAAAGTTATAGTTTAAAAATATCTATCTGTTTTTTATAAAAAGCAAATTCTATTTCTACTTCCTTTTTTGCACCTATAAGATTTTCTTCCTCAGGAACAAGTATTCCAAAAATATATTTCAGGAAACATTTTATCAAGTCAAGAACAAAAATAATCAATTTAGTCAGAGCTAAAAATAAACTTCTGCAAATGCAAACCACATGCCATACAAACAAAACCTTATAAATGTATTCATTCATTCAAAAAGTTTTATCAATTACTTATGGTAATTAAACCACTGTATTAAACAAAATGTGAAATAAAAAAGCTTTCAATGTAATCATTATTTTTACAGTTACTTGTATTCTGTAGATGAATATTAGACTTTTAGAAAATAAGGATAGTTCAAGGAGAAGAGTGATCATTGCAATAGATGTGGGATAAATAATTAAAGTGTGTGTGTCAGATACTGTGGTATTAATCCAATAACACCAATATCTAATTTGTCTTCGCCTTTCAAACTCCTATATTGTTTAGGTAGCACAAAGTCCCATGCTAGTAGTTGATCTTAACTAATCTAGGGCTAGGCAATCATGATAATTCCATTCTGTCTTTCCAGAGATAGGTATGTGAATGGCCATGTGACATGATTCTACCAGTAAGACATGACTGGGCCAGACAGATCTAGAAAAATTGTCGACAGTCTTAAAAAGGAACATAAAGAAGGGTCATGACTTTTTATCATCTTTCTGGTTTTTCAAAGGTATCATCTTCCTTTTACACCTGGAACAATGGCAGCCATCTTTAAATTATGAGGTTTGCTAACACCATAAGAAAGTCAGATTGGAAAGATGAAGACAAAGAAACTACTTTTTTTTAATATTTGAGTCAAAAATAAATATCAACCATAGAATTATCCTACCTTGAAATTTTGAATTATCTTCAATAATATATTTTTATTATTTAAAAACTCATTCTGTTCTGTGGAGAAGTGTTGTGAAGTCAAAGGCATTCTATCTAAAAGAGAATTCAAAATAGATGGCACTGGGACTAGTAAAAAATTATTATAGTTTTAATAAATGCATAATAGCAGGATATATAGAATGGCAGAATGGTTGAGACAGAAAATCTTTAAATGTTAAATAATTTGTTTTGTGGTAATACCATTTACTTTATTTTTATGACTTAACTAAAGTGAGGCAGTTGTGGTCTTTCATTTTTATTTATATTTTTTAATCTAAAACTTTCAAATTCATTTATATTTAAAGACCAAGCAGCATCTTGTAAGTGTTCTTTGCATGCTGAATGCTAAATGTAAACTCTTATAAAAATATTTTTAAGTTGTGCTTTCTTATTTATTTAATTACAGTTTAAATCTCATCATTTAATGCTTTACAGAATGTAAATAAAATTGCACAAGAAAGTGTCACATACATAAATATGATACATAAATTTTGTTATGAAAGAGGATAAAATAAGCAAGAATCAAAAATGTCTAAACTGTTTTTGCTGTTAATTTTTATTATCTCTAAAACACGCATTACTACTGGACAATTCATTTTTTCTATGCTTAAAAAAATCTTTATTCATTTATTTGGAACACTAATATTCTTTATATGTTGATTTCTTAGATGCCTAAAAGTCCAATTAAATTCCAAGAGATCAAAATGGATTATTGCATGCTTTAAAACATATGAGAAGCAAGCTACACTTTTCTGACAATACTTTCCAACAAAGCTGACTTCCGTAAGTAGTGTACACACCCTGTAATAAAAACTGTTGTGGTACATGAAAGAGGTTTAGGAAGATTGAGGTGGGCTGCACAGGAACGACTGACATTCTGGTGACATCAGATCAAAACTGCTGATTATTTTTGTGGGTCTTTCAAAGTCTCCCTTGTTTTTAGTAGAGCCATGTGTGCCTGCAAACGATGTATAATATGTGTTATTTCTGGATGAATGCACTTAATTATCTCTAAAAATCATTTCACCAGCAGATGTCTCCTCCTCCTTTCCTTGTACTAATCATTCTCTGCAGTTGCAAACTTTTTTTTTTTTCTGAGTCCTTGTGTTGCCTCTCTTCTTCTTTCTGAAGGATTTCTCCTCCAGGGCAATTCTCCCTCAAAACCAGAATGTGTAGTAGCATAAAAGACAATGAAAGCTTTGAAAATGTTCCCTAGTGCATATTTTAATGTTACTACCAGATTTATCCAAATAAAGAAAATGAATTTCATTATTTTAGTAATTTTTGCAATGGCACCACAACCCAAATATATATCATTTTTTTATCTTTTATTTATTTATCCATATAAGCATAGTCATACTTTACTGTTTTACAGTGATTCGGAAAAAAAAAAAAAGAACTGTACACAATTTTATTGTTATTCATTTCTACATCTCATTTTGTGAATCATACCGATTATGTTGTTTAGGTGTTTAGAAGACACAGGGCTTAATAGGGGATATATCTATTTCTAATTCAAGTTCTAAGCCTCTAGAAAAACAAACATATCACCTGGGTTTAAAATGCAAAGAAGATTAATTGTGACTGCACATATATTAAAGTTTTATTAGGCCTTAAGCCAATATTACGAACACATTTTAGATTTTATAAGATCTTGGCTCATTTAAAGTGATTATGGTAGATATATTTGCCTTCTAATTTCTTATTCAACTAAGTATTTGATATGGTACAATCAAATCAAAGCCGCTTAGAGTTCAAAAATGACTGAAGAAAAATAGAGGGCTCTTTATGTATGAAGACCACACACTTAAGCCTGCTGATTTTTATAGTTGTTTTAATTAAGGGTAAGGTTTTACATTTCACTAATTTAAATTTTATCTATTTAGTCATTATCTCAGTTCTTTGTATTCAGTTTGTTCTTAAGTAGAAATGTCCAGAGATTGTTCTGAGAACCTTTCTTTTGCTTTTCTTTTTCTTTTCACGTATCAAGAACGTACAACAAGTAATTCTCATCTTGAAATTAACCCTAGAATTTTGAATTTGAAAACATCCTGAGATGATGGTTCTGACTATATAACCCAGATAAAGAACCACTAAATTGCATCACTATAATAGAGTACAACCTGACTTAGAAATTTGGCTAAGGTAGATTTGTATTTTCTCTATTAAATAGATTTTAAAAATTCTTTTAGAGTTTTGGAAGAGAAGTAGTCTTTTCAAAGTTGAATCCATTCAAAAAAGTACTCCTAAAGTACCAGACAATTTGAAGAATAAAGAATTAATTGAAAACTAAAGAAATTACAATGTATTATACTGTTTGATTTGACATATATAGAGAGGAATGTGAGCTTAAAAACCTAATTTAAAATTCACATCTTATTTTATTTCTTTATAAAATTATAGTTGTTGGGCAGATATAGTTATTTTTTCTCATCCTTATTGTTAAAGATGGTGCTGCCTGTCACCCAGGTGATAATATTAATGCCCTTCTTGCTTGGGATGGGTGTGGTTATGCTAATGTGCATTGGGGGAAGGTTTTCATGCCGAAAGGTTTTAAAAGGAGGAGCTAGGAGGACATTTTAGGGAGACCAGGTTGTTTTAGGGGAGAGTGGCCATGTTCTTTTAGGGAGGAGGAGTCCGGGCGGGAGCAGGGCAGACAAGCCACATGGAGGAGACTGCCAAAATGGTGGAATGGGGGAAGGAGAAGCCAGTTTGTGAAGGAGAAGGAAATTGAGAACAGAGGTGAGTAAGACTGATGTGGTGGAAGCCTTTGATTCTGGAAAAACTCAGATGTGTCAGTGGCTTTGGGAGCCCTGAATGGAAAAGGGAAGTGTTTTTCCCATTGTGTATATTTACTTGCATGCCTAGTGCAAGCTAGGATTCAAGGAAAATAACCCATTGGTTTTTGGTTCTTTGGATTCCTTACCATCTGTCCAGATCAAATGTGAACCTGCATTGGCCAGGCGGATTTTATGGTGGCCGCGAATACTAGAACTACAATAGTGTTTATGTAACTGTTCTTTGAGCAATATTATTCTGTGATATGTTGATAATCTATCCACCAGATTAAATAATTATTTTAAACTCTTTTAATTTTTTAAAAAAGATATGAAAAGACTTACACAAAAAAACATTTGATTAAATTAAAAATAACACTTGAAAAAATTAGGATTAAGGCCAAAGACCACCATTACCAACACTATTATAAAATTTCTTTTATTGGGCATCATTGCTGCTTCCAGGCTTCTCACTAGCCATTATATGTAGAAAATAAATGATAACAACTAGAATAATGATCTTTATAGTAGGCTGCTCTAAAAATTTTAACACTTCTAATAATACTTTTAATTCATCTATATTTCAATGTCCATTTTGCATGCTTTATAATATATTAATCCAGTATTAAATATTAAATTTTATTTTAACAATAAATTATTTAATAATAAATGTTTAATAATGAACACAGGGACTCCTTGGGTTATGACAGTCTCAACATATGAGGTTTTAAGTTTATGATGCTCACTCCCATAAAAACTTTAAAAAAATTGAGACATAAATATTTCAGCTTACTTTGTTAGCATCATTCTTATAGACTACGTGGGCAAACTAGTTTTGTTGTCCACAGAGGAAGAATATGCAGTTAACACAACATGAGTAAGGGAGCTGGTATCCCCGAGGATGCTTACCTATGCCATTTTGGTCTGTTAAAAGTATAAATCTTTTGTTTATTTTAGGCTAGGGTGTGTTTCGACTAACACCAAAATTCAGGTTGCATCACTGTCATAGAAACTGAACTGTGTCATAATCTGAGAACCCCCTGTATTAACTATTAATACATATTTAATAATAACTATACATATTAAAATATATGTGTGTTTAAACATGATTGATCAAAAAATGTTAATGGCCATATAAACATTTTAATAATACTGTTGTTGAAGTGGAAAATATCTTTAGAAAAAAACAGTGTTAGTAGTCCCAAGAGCTGAAAGAAATCCAATGTGAGAAGTAACACTTAGAAACGTAAAGGACATTGCAAAGAAAACACAAGTGCCTTCAGGAGTCAGCGGGGTAACACAAATGCTTCAAGCTGTTTGAAGCATTTGTATTGCTTTAAGATAGCAAGTTTCATGGCCCTATGCAAATATGAACAGTAACCTGCCTAAACTAATTTAATTGTTAGAAATACTTTCTATTTTTTTATTTTTAATAGTACACATTTTCTCTCAAACTATACATTTCTTTTTTTTAGTTACAAAAATTATTTAGGGTATATAGTATTACTTCATTTGTCTAGTAAATTTTAATCTTGCTGCTTCAAAAGACGCTCATCTATAAACCCACACTCTTTGGTTACCTATCATTTCATTTCAGTAATGTGCTTATTCTCTTTCTTCCTGATCAACCCGTTGACGATAATAGCAACATATTCTTTTCAATTAAACTGAGATGTTTTCTGGAAGTTAATGCCTATAGTCTTAAAATGAATGAATACAAATGTACGTAATGATATGAATTTATCAAATACTTTTTCCTGAAATGTGATATATTGGAGAAATATAATTATAAAATTTGTAACCCTCAGTGACAACCCTTCATAAGTTAGTTTATTCTTTATGGAAATTGAGTACAAACTAAAAATAGTAGGTATAACAGAAAAATAAAAAGGATGTCAACATAATGTTGACTCTCAAAAGAAGACTTTCTAGAAATGTTTTTAATCCCAAAAAATCAAAGTTAGAAGGTTTTATCAAAGCCATATTACTCTTCATTGGTAAAATGAACATTTGTGGCATTGTCAACAGAGAAAAGCCTGGAGGTAGTCACCTAGAGATGATTGTGTGTGCTATGTTAATAAAGTTGCTGCCTAATGGACTTCATCACAGGTAAGTCTTTATTGCCCAAGAGACCTTGACATGAGGAACATTATTGGAAGGGTTTCTGTCTACACATGTATCCAGCTACTTACCTACCAAGTTAACAGTAAAGTTTTTCTACAGGTTGATTGGTCCAGCCATTACTTTGGTTTCCTGTTTCCTGTCACTTTTTGCAGTAATCACATAAGTAGTCTTTGTTGTTTTTAAAGCAACTTGGATTAAGGAAATAGTTTTTCACATGTACTAAGTGGTATTTTTCATTAAATAACCTGATCAACATTGCTATTTTTAATTTATATGCTAATAAAGTGTACCTTAGAATTTAGAAACATGTGCTCCGCAGTGGGATTTTTTAATCTATGGCCTCAGGGGATCTTTTCAGGTTATAAGAGCAAGAGAAGAGTGGCTGTCAATTGAAAAGTGTAAGACCATATTCATAGTGAGGTAGAGCATTGGAGCAATAAATGATAAATTTAAGAAAGGTTAGAAATGTAGATAAAACAAACATCATCAATCTTTTTTTTTTGCCATTAATTATTCAGGATATTTTCCCCTAAGAATATTATACATCATATGAATGGTATAAATACATGTTTATCTCTTGAAAATCCCTTATTACCCTTTGTTTACAAAATATATAATTTACTATTATACCTATTAGATATTACCTTGGTCATAGTAAGTCTCCCAAGACCAGTGATGACTATATTTTTTAGATGATACTTGATTATTATTTCTGCTCTCAATAGTGAACCTAAATTCCTTAAGTATGGAAGATTGTGTGTTTTTTTTAACATGACTGTTTTTCTCAGAAAAATTTAATGAGCCCAATGTTAGAAAATGATTCAAGGAAAACTAATACTAATATTACTGACCTATAATAGTTTGACTTACAATTGTTTTACTTTACAATGGTGTAAAAGCAATACATGCATTAATTATATGACATATTTGACAATTTATTATAAAGTAGGCTTTATTTTTTCCCCTTCTCTTTTTATATCTAATTATACAAGTTCAATCTGCCAGCATCCCATTTAGGGTTGTATCAATGTTTATATAAGTGAATCAAGCAGTCTCTGGTATGGATAATAGAAAACATGCCAGATATTTTGAAAATAATTATATATAAAAAATTGACAATGTGGAGCAGGGAGAGAAAGAGAGCCCAAAAGGGAAGGAACACAGAGATAGTAAGAGAGGAGCAGCTACAACCCTTTGGACAGGACAAAGAAATAAAAGATGTGAGTATTATGAGAACCTACAGTACAGTAAGAGGGCCCCTACAGAGCTGGAACCTACATGTCTGAGGGAGACTGCTTGTACCTCAGGAGCACAGGGAGGTCATTTAAAATGCCAGAACACTGAAGAAGGGCACTTGCCATCTAGTCTTGAAACCTCTGAAATAACACAGTTGAAAATGTTTCTGTGATACTAAAAAAATTAAAATAAAATAAAATAAAAGTGTGGAATTTAAGCTGTTTTTGCTGAAGTAAAAAACTGTTGATGAGATGATGCTGACAGGAACAGCAAGCCCAACAGAGTGAGGCCTGCTCATTCTCTCACCTGCCTGCCAGATTCCCTTTGACTCCACTGATTCCTGAAAAGCAGTGGGGAACCAGCTGACAGAGAACAGATGTAGTTTGCAGAGGCTCAGCTCCAACAACATGAAAGTTAGAGAAAGGTGGCTTTCGAGTTGAGAGACAATAGCACAATAAATAATGGAGTAGAACAGTTTCCTCATTTCTATTTTAAGTGTAGAATTATAGATACACTACATTTGTAATAGAATAGTTTACATAACATGAGAAATTTCTGTCCATTAAAAGTGAAATGCAATTTGAGTCAACTCTCAAGAATCAATGGCATTTTGAAGAGTATTCAGCACAATTTATTTCTTATCAGCCATGGTTACTAGCATGCATTTGTTTTCTACCTTTGCTTAGTTCTTGGCTGCTTTCTGATACAATCTGGAACACTGTCTGCAGCTGCTCTCAATTATGTTTCTTTGACTTTGGCAAAACATTGTCATATATCTAGTATGGTATCAATTTTTGAAATTATGAGATAAAGTGATAATTTAGAATATATGCATGTTTTATAATGTAGTAACACATATATAGACACAAACGTCAATATGCTTATAAATTTACACAAATCATCACATTTTGAATAATGAAATCTTAAAAGTTTTCTTAAATAAATATTGATTTATACTATACTACATTGATTACTAAATTATAGACAATTTATTTATTTTTTGTATTTTTCCTTAGTTAGCAGAGGGGATGCAGTCAGACAGACTCCCGCATGCACCCGACAGGGATCCACCTGGAATGCCCACCAGGGGGCGATGCTCTGCCCATCTGGGGCATTGCTTTGTTGTTGCAGGAGCCATTCTAGCACCTGAGGTGGAGGCAATGGAGTGGTCTTCAGAGGCCATGGAGTGGTCTTCAGAGCCCAGGCCAACCTTGCTCCAATGGAGCTCTAGCTGCGGGAGGGGAAGAGAGAGAGAGAGAGAAGAATGAGAGGGGGAAAGGTGGAGAAGCAGATGGACCCTTCTTTTCCTGTGTGCCCTGACTGGCAATCGAACCTGGGACTTCCACACGTTGGGCGGATGCTCTACTGCTAAGCTAACTTTCCAGGGCTATAAATTATAGACAATTTAAATATGATTGTCTTAAGTGAGTCTCTTCTATCAGGTGCTTAAAAAATTTGCTTATGTTGAATGCCTTAATATTTGAAGATCAATAACCTACCTTGAAGTAAAGTTTGGTTATAATTTGCTCAGTCAGTTCCATCCATTTATTACTGGACTTAAAAAGGGACTATTTTTGAAGAATATGAAAAGAATTTCAAAAAGAATTAGTATTCTTTTATTCATCTCATAGATCTTTATGCTCTGTGTCCCCTCTGGGGCACTTTTCTTTCCTTCACTGATCATCTGGGCCGTCTTGTCTAGAGATTTCAGATCACACAGCCTTAGAAGAAATTGCTCCTGTTATTTTGTTGTTTTGTTTTGTTTTTTTTTAGTTTGCAGCATCCTTTTATCAAGTTTTTGTATTTTTTTTTAATTTGTATTAATTTTAAAGTCTCCAATATAAAGTCAATTGTAATAAAGTTAAACTTTCTAATGCTTTGAGGTAAACACATTTATTTCCACTTAGTTGCATGTACATTTCAGAGCAGATTGAAAAGGAACAATTTGTTTATTTCTTTGATGAAAAGAGTGTGAAAATGCATTCATGCATTATTATCTTTGTTCAAAAACCTCCTGGTTTATACAGAAAAACATTGTTTAAGAGTTGCTTTGTCATGATAAGTAATAACCTAAAATTAAATATGAAATTTCTTTAGACATATGAAATATGTTCCTTTAGGAGATAAATATGGAAATTTTTAAAAAAAGAAATCTTTGTACATTTGATTTTATTATTCTTTACAAAAGCATAAAACATTTTCTTTAAAGCAGTTAAATGTCAAAAGAGGAAATGTGGTTTTACTGAGAATATTCTCAGAAGAAAATTTTGTCCTTGATTGTGTCTTTTATAGTGCATTTTTGGATCTGAGAGCATTTTGCCTGCTCTACCAATAAAATTATTCTTTTCTTTGTCTTGACCAGTAGTGTTCCAAAAACATGACTAACTACAAAACAAATCTCCCAAAGCTTGTGTCAAAACAATGTGATACATGCCTGAGTGCAATACCAGAAACAAAGCTCTGGTGATGTTTCTAAAGCAACACTTAATTAAGTTGTTGTTCATGTAGTAAATAAAACATCAGACTCTTGGGTCCAGCATATTGAACCAAGGGACAACACAGCTTCACAGTGTCAGATAACAGGACATGCTTTGAGTAGAACAAAAATATTCTTCCAAAAAGAAAAGCAGACCTTGTAGTAGATTATTGAATTAAAAACTACTTTTATAAGTTCATTTCATTTTAGAGGTCAGAATAGAAAATGGGAAAGTATAGTGTAGTTGATAGAGGTGTCAAATATGTAGGAATAATTTCACTTTTAACCTAAAAGATCAAGGGAAAGTTGTTAGAATTATGATTGGGGTGGACATTTTTATTTATTTATTTTATTTTTTGTGACAGAGAGAGGGACAGACAGGAAGGAAGCAAGATGAGAAACATCAATGGCACCTTAATTGTTCATTGATTTCTTTCTCATATGTGTCTTGACAGCAGAGTGAGGGACCCCTTGCTCAAACCAGAGACCTTGAGCTCAAGCTGGTGAGCAGTACTCAAACCAAATGAGCCCACCCGTGCTCACACTGGAGACCTCAAGGTTTCAAACCTGGGTTCTCTGCATTTCAGTCAGATGCTCTGTCCACTGTGCTACTGCCTGGTCAGGCAGGGTGGACATAATCTTATTTCTTACTTTGAAATCAAGTTTAATCCTTTACACTAAGATAGGACAGTATTAGCCTATGTCCATTTAAAGCATGTAAACAGAAATAAAATTCTAATAAAATAATACTATGAATGAAATATGTTGGTTTTATAAGGCAAAATGGTTTATTGTTGTTTTTTGGTAACTTGTTTATTGTCTAAAATTAAAATAATATAAGCTTAAGCTCTGTGACATTGACTGTCTATATTTTTTTTTTCCCTGAGTAATAAATGTTTTATCTCAGGTTGACAGCTTTTGGAGGCGAGGCAGGGGATGGAAAGGGGGGTGGAGAAACTGCACAAGAAAGGAAGAATAAACAAGGAAAGAACTCATGGACAAGGACAACAATAGGTGATTACCAGGGGTAGGGAAAGTTGTGGAAAGTGGAAGATAGTATAGGGGGAATAAACAGTGATGGATAGGGACTTGACTTTAGGCAGTGAACACACAATACAGTGTACACATGATGTACTATAAAATGTGCACCTGAAACCTATATAATCTTGTTAACACCTGTCACCCCAATAAATTCAATATAAACAAGTTGAAAAATTTTTAAAAATATAAAAACAATTTAGGATAAAGTTGAAATTCAAAATGTTTTTTATAGTCCACCTCAGGTTAAAGCTACCATTAAAAAATTATACATTTTGATTAGACATATGAATTATAAAAGTAACACTTTTATGTATATAAATTCTGATTTTAACCTTATAGTGTATTTCTTTCCTAAATTACAGAAAAGTGTATCAGATGTTGAGTTAATGATACAGCAAACATGCCAGGTAATAGTAATGTTATAGAAACACAATTTCTCTAATGTACTTACATAAAGGGTCAGAAATGAGATTTAGCAAGGTTGAGGGAGAGTTAGGCAGAATATAAAACATAGGTTTAATAAAAACCTATTTATAGTTTCAGGTCAGATAATAGCAGAAGCAAATCTTATGCTATAGGCACCCAGTTCTTCAAACACACATACTCAGACACGTGAGAGCTAGTAAAACATCATTAGAAACTCACAGAACTTGGAAAATGAACCCATTCTTTGTGTATAATTTAAAAATTAAATTATAATTTAATATAATTGTTAATAATCCAAAAATATTCTGATTTTTTCATAATAACTATTTTCATACTTTCTGAGGGGTAAAATATTAAAAATTTCTTCCACCAACATTTTAAGATTCCTGCTTGTTACCGCCCTACAGAAATGTTGATATTTCTATTAGTTATCTATCCCAGTTCTTGAACCCTCACTCTCTCTCCATTTCACTCCAGTATATGGGGGCCCGCTTCTTCATCTTGATGTCAAATATACTTGGAATTCATTCTTCCAGAGGTAAACCACTCTTTCTACTGAATCCATTTGGGTTGCCTCTTCTTGGTTCTCCCTGTTTCTATAATAGTTTCATTCAAGGACTAGAGTATTAATCTATGCACCTATGACTCTTTACTTGTCCAACCTTGGCCAGTTCCATTTCCTTTGGAAACTCCTTCCCTTACATTATTAAATCTACTGAATAAAATATCCAACATTTGTATAGGCTAATCAGAATGCTACCTCTTCCCACCAGCCCTTTATATTGATTCTCCTCATGGATTTTCTAGTGCCTCACTATGAATAGATATTCCAAAAACCATCCTTGCTCTCTTCTATTAGGTATCAACCCCTGAAAGCCACTATTTATAGAGCTAATTAGGAATGACTCAGACATACTCTTTTCTTTGTATACTAAAATGAAATCCTCAGATTTCTCTTTGAAAAATCCTTTGTCTATATCTGACTCTCTCATAGCTTAGTCCTTTTTAATACAAGGATATATATTTTGTTCTAAAACAAAAAATATTTGATATTAAAATGTAAATAACCAAGCTATAAAATATAATATTCATATTTTTCCACAAAGTAATTTTATGTCATACTTTATTTCATTTTTTATTTTTGTTAATCACTATAACCCCAGATCTTAATATAGTCTTTCATACAAGATAGCACACACTTAATAGTTTTATATGAATAAACAAAAAGGAAATAATGAATTTAATTTAACTCAAAGGTAATTATTATTAACAGTGTATATTGAATATTACTTACTCTTTATTTATCCTGGAATTTTACTGGTTATAGGCAGAAATTCAGCTTTTCCATAGGAAATGTAGTTTTTATTTAATGCTGAAAATATATTGTGCATTCAACTAATTGCTACCACTGAGTGCTTTAAATATTCTTAATTTAAACAAAAATAATGCAGAAAAATAGGGAATTAACTAAATGTCTGTGAAAAATGTCCAAATAAAAATTAAGGAAATAGAAATGCATCTAATAAAAAGAGGTAATAAACATGTTGTGACATATCAATTAGCTGTGGACTAGCTTATTCTTCCTCCCAAAGCCAAATATATCACTAACTGACCTCATAGCTCAGCTAGTTAACCTTCCCATGTACACAAGAAATGTAAACTAATTTGAGTTTTTGCTTAAGTAATACACAGTCAATAATGGGGTTCTGTGAAAAAAATACATCCCCAAATTGGCCAAAAACACCTAGTTTTTTCATAATTTTGGATAGTTCATGCTGCTGCTCTCTGATAGTTGAGAACTATTTGTAAAAATTCTTAAAATAAAAATGTCATTTCTGTACTTGCAAGCATCATTTTGATATTTGTACTCTAGATATTTATGATATAACATCTGTCTAAAATTTCATGTGCTATTTAAACTGACTGTGATGGATTGAATAAATTATATTTTTATTAAGTTATAATAACAAAAATAAGGATGTTTAAAAACAAACATTTCTATATTTGCCATTATAACTTAAAAAATGACATTTCATAAATACAGACATATTTATTACATTTTTCAAACCATTGAGCCATCCTTTGTCCTCTTAAATAATTTGGCTTAATAACTTAACCCTTATTTTACTATAAAAAAAGCTGCATTCACCTAATATTTGCTTACTTCGTTGGAAAATAGTCATTGTGATATCTGATATATACACAGTTAATTCAAAAAACTAAGAACTGACTCCACATTTCTCAGAGTTCCTATTCTCTTCAAGTAGATGACTTTGTTTTATGAAGAACCCAGTGAAATGTTTAAACAGTTTTCCAGAAAAATATTAAGTATTTTTATAGATAAAGAAAAGAATTATAGTGTGATTTATCCTCATATGAAAGGAAAATGTGTAAACCATATCAATCACTGTTTGAAATCTCCACAGCTCTCTCACAGATTGATTGACTTGTTTTCTCATCCACTCTGATTCTAGAAGAATTCATCAAGTATACTGCATACTTAGGACTATACTAGAAACTATCTACTTATAAACAGATGAGATTGGTACTGTATAGTAAATTCTATAATGTTGTTGAACACGTGTGTGGTGGGAACATATGTAAGGATCTTTCTACTTGGGGAATTTCTGAGTGGAATTCTGCATAATTAGTAAAATTAACCCTGTCCTCCTGGATCTCTTGATCTCCCAGTATAGCCTCAGATCTGCCAAGCTTATTTTCATAAACATGAATCTCAGATTACTTTTCAATTTAAAATCCTTTCTATTGGTTGTCTGGTGAAATCCAAACTGCTTTTATGACTCATAAAACTCTTTTTGATTTTCTTATGCCCAGAAATACAGATTCATACTTACATAGTCCTTAAAATATTGTGCACCATAAAACCAAACAACATGAGTTATAGTTTTTCAAATTCATTTTTAATTAATTCTTGATTAATTTCCTGGTTGGGATGTTTTTATTCAACTTCCTTAATTTTACTTATATTTTTAAACTCACACCAGGTTTCACCAAATGAGGAAAAATTTCTATATCTAACAAGCTGCTTAGTTGGTCCTATACAGTGCTTCCATATTCTCTGGCACTTCCCTTTGTATATTTTTATCATATTGTACCATTAGTGCCTTTCTGTCAAACTGGACTTGGAAATAAAGACAAAAGTAGTTTTATTTATTTCTGTATTTCCAGGTTAGCATACTTCCTGGTACACAGTAGGGAATAAATGAAAATTTAAATAAATTAAGTAATAATTGATTTTAAAGCAACACTGATTTTTTTTTGGCTTTTTACATCACAACAATTTATGTCAGAGAGACAGGAATAAAAATTTATGTTTTGAGGTTATAATGCCTCTCTACGTTCTAAATTATACTTCTACCTCCAGTCTATTCTCCATTATATTTGTCTTCAAACTATGTTAGATGTTCTTCTGGGAATTAATCTTAGTTTAACTAAGCTGGGCCTGAGCTATAACATTATACTGTGTTTATGCATACATGTGTATACTGTGCCCAAAGTTTTCATGTAGTTTTTTGTATATCCAATATAAAGCACAGGGTCTGGGACATAATATTTTCTAAATAATTTTTTTCGATTAACCTATTGATTTATTTAGCAAGTGTGTTTTTAGCAGCTTCAGTTCAGTGGGGGACTTGAATTAAACAATCATCAACACAGTGTTTACAATATTACAGACTGAGATAAGTCATTAACTGTTTATAGAAGACAGAATCCATACCAAAAAGCAGGGCACTAGGTAGGGTTCCCCTGAGAATTTCAGTGAAAGAAAAAAATTAATATTGAATTGGAGTTAACTAGGTGAAGTTAGGGAGTTCAAGCAGAAGAACAAGACCATGCAAAAAGAATCAATGATGAGAATAATGATATAATCAAAGAATGCAAAGAATGACAGTGTATTTGAGTTTTAAAGAGCAAGCTGATATGTAGTGTGAGATTAGAAGAAAGAGGTAAAAAGGTAGTGGTTAGATTGTTGGGTAGTTGTCCACAGAAAGGATTTGAATTTTTTCTAGAAGCAATAAAAGCAATTCATGGGTCTCAGACAAGAGATGATATCATAAAATTTTATTTAAAAAACAATGAATGTGTGAGGAACAAAATATAGGAGGCAAGAAAAATATGGGAAGACCGAGAGTCCAAATAAAACTGAAGTAGCCAGACCAGGGTTAAAATAATGCACATAAAACCAATGAAATCGATATTAGGAAGAAAAATAAAATCATTAAGATTTAGTGAGAGATGGAATGTTGATATTTAAGAGGAAATCTGTGTCAAGTCAATAGGATGGATTTGGGACATTTTCTAGTAAGACTGGAAAAAATATAAAGGAACAAATAAATGAATAATCAGGAAAAAATCAAAATAGATAATGCTCTGAGGGTGATAATGTTGAAATATTTTAAATAGAAATTTAAAGCTGAAAAATAAAAAGTGTAATTTGAAAAGGGTTGATGAAAGATATTTCATAATAAGGATCAAAAGAAACAAATGGAGGGGATGGAAGATGGCGATGGAGTAGGCAGACGTACCAACTTCCAACTCACAGAACCAAAGTGGATTATAACTCAATTTTAAGAACCATCATCTGGATAAACCAACTTTGAACTAAACTAAGTGGACTCTTCAACCAAGGAACACTGCAGAAGCCACATCGAGACTGGTAGGAATAGCGAAAACGTGAAGAGGGCTGCCCAGCTCCCCGGAGCAAACGGCAGCCCGGAGAGACCCGCGTGGCGGGAAGAGAGTTTGGCGGAGAGGGAGGGACCTGGGTCCCAGGAACCAAGCCCCAACTTGCAGTCCCAGAGCCTAGAAGAGGCGTATGGACAGTATTGAGCTGTGAAGCAAGTTAGGATACTGTTTGTGAAAAAGAGATAGTTTTCTCAGACCCAAGAATCTTTTCAAAGGGACAGCGCAAAAACCCTCTCTCACAACCATGCACCCAGGGCTCCGGGGAATGGGGACAGAGGAGAGGAACAGAGCAGCGGGAACAGAGAGTGGACTGAAGGCATGAGGACACTCTGAGGGACAGCCATCCTGACCCCTGGGCTAAGTCATTTCCTTAACTGAAAACAAATATTTCCCCTGGAACTAGCAATACCAGCCAAGGGAGACAGGACACTAGCCAAACAAGCTCTCCCGCGCAATTAGAGCAGAGCTGCTTAGAGGGAGGGAGCTCCCAAGCCTACAGTGTGGAGACTTAAGACACTGCCATCTCTCTGAGGATTGCTGAAGGGATGTTGGCGGCAGGATGCTGAAACGCAGTCCTGTTGGCGTGGGCGAAGGCACAACCGATGTGAGCTCGGTCTAGCCCAGCAGGGGCGGAGGGGACGTGCAAAAGTGGTTGGCAGCTGTGAGCCCGCCTGTGACCCCCACTTGTGGGGAAATATACGGGCAGAGATCGGCTCTGCGACCCTGCACAAGCCAGCCCTGACCGTGGGTACGGGGCTAGGACCAGAGACAGGCGAGGGGCTAGAGGCTGAGCTCACGCTACTAGCCCCACCCGGCCAGAGAAACCCCGGTGGTTTGCAAACCTACCTGTGTACGAGTTGGCTTTTGTGGCTGAGCTCACGCTACTAGCCCTGCCTGGCCAGAGAAATCCCGGCAGTTGGCCATCCTATGTGCGCAAGCTGGCGCTGAACATGGGGGTTTGGTAGAGTCCGGATCGATCGGAAGCCAGCAGCTGAGCTCACGCCAGCAAACACGCCCAGCCCAATAAACCACGGTTTACGACCCAGCGTAGGAGGGCCCCGGCCTCGAGGGTGGGGCTAAATTCTGGACAGGCAAAGGCTCACAGCTGAGAGCACGTCAAAAGCCCCGCCCAACCCGCAAAACTGTGGCGAGCAGGCTCTGACTGTGGGGGCTGGGCGTAAGCCTTCCGGAAACAGGCTGGGTCCGCAGCTGAGCAAAGGTGCTCACCTCTGCCCTTGGTGCTAAGGCTTGTGGCTTGAGTGACAGGCCCTCCCGCGGAGGAGAGGCGGAAATCACAGCAACAGCCGCAGTAGGCTGTCGCTGGCAATGCCCATACACAACCACCCTAGGCAGCTGCAGAGGGGGTGGCAGACCTGCAGACAGACCACACCGAGAGAACACAAAAGGAACACCTACTGGATTCCAGTGCCCACAACTTGCCTATACACAGATAAAATGGGCAGGCAGAGGAATGCAAACCAAATGAATCAAGAGAAATCCCCAGAAAAGAAGCTGAATGAACCAGATATAACCAAACTACCAGAAACAGAATTTAGAATAATGATAGTTAGGATGTTCAAAGAAATTAGAGCAACAATGGATAGTCACTATGAACACCTAAATAAAGAGATAACAAGTATAAAAAATGAAATTGAAATAATAAAAAAGAATCAGACAGAAATGACAAATAGAGTATCAGAACTGAAGACCACAATGGAAGGAATTAAAAGCAGGATGAATCACGCTGAAGATTGAATCAGCGAGTTAGAGGACACAATAAACAAAGTTACAGAAGCAGAGAAGGAAAAGGAAAAGAGACTAAAAAAATGTGAGGAAACTCTAAGGGAGCTCTGTGACAACATGAGGAGAAACAACATTCTCATCATAGAGGTGCCTGAAGAAGAGGAAAGAGGACAGGAAATGGAAACTTTGTTCAATCAAATCATAGCAGAAAACTTCCCTAAATTAAGACTGGGAAACATTCAACACGTTCAAGAAGCACACAGAACTCCATTAAAGAGAAACCCAAAAAAATCTACACCAAGACACATCATAGTTAAAATACGAAAGCTAATGGATAAAGAAAAAAATCTTAAAAGCTGCTAGAGAAAAAAAGGCTATCACCTACAAAGGAGCCCCCATAAGGATGACATCGGACTTCTCAACAGAAACACTTGAGGCCAGAAGGGAATGGCAAGATATAATCAAAGTAATGCAGAACAAGAACCTACAACCAAGACTACTCTATCCAGCAAGGCTAACATTTAAAATAGAAGGAGAAATAAAGAGCTTTCCAGACAAAGTAAGCCTCAAGGAATTCATTAAAACCAAACCAATTCTGCAAGAGATACTAAGGGGCCTCTTGTGAACAGTTCAAAGGGAGGAAAGAATATAGCAAAAGAAGAATACAGCTTTAAAGAATAAAATGGCCATAACTACATATCAATAAAAACCTTAAATGTAAATGGATTAAATGATACAATCAAAAGACAAAGTGTAGCTGCGTGGATAAAGAAACAGGACCCATACTTATGCTGTTTACAAGAGACACATCTTAAAACAAAAGATGCACATAGACTGAAGGTAAAAGGATGGAAAAAAATATTTCATGCAAATGGAAATGAAAAAAAAAAAAGCCGGGGTAGCAGTACTTATATCTGACAAAATGGACTTTAAAACAAAGGTTGTAGTAAGAGATAAAGAAGGACACTACATAATGATAAAGGGAACAATTCAACAGGAATATATAACTATTATAAATATCTACGCACCAAATATAGGAGCCCCATCATACATAAAGCAGACTTTGATGGACATAAAGGGCGAGATTAATAGCAATACTATCATAGTAGGGGATTTCAATACCCCACTAACAACACTGGATAGATCCTCAAGAAAGAAAATTAATAAAGAAACAGCAGACTTAAAGGATATACTAGATCAACTTGATTTAATAGATATCTTCAGAACTTTTCACCCTAAAGCAGTAGAATATACATTCTTCTCAAGCGTTCATAGTACGTTTTCTAGGATAGACCACATGTTAGGACACAAAAATGGTCTCAATAAATTTAAGAAGATTGAAATCATATCAATCATTTTCTTTGATCACAATGCCATGAAACTAGAAATTAACTACAAAAGAAAAACTGAAAAATACTCAAACACTTGGAAACTAAATAGCATGATATTAAATAATGAATGGATTAACAATGAGATCAAAGAAGAAATAAAAAAGTTTCTAGAAACAAATGATAATAAGCATATATCAACTCAAAATCTATGGGACACAGCAAAAGCAGTTCTGAGAGGGAAGTTCATTGCACTACAGGCATATCATAAGAAGCTAGAAAAAGCTCAAATAAGCAACCTGACCCTGCAGCTAAAAGTACTAAAAAAACAACAACAAATAAAACCCAGGACAAGTAGAAGAATGGAAATAATAAAGATCAAAGCAGAAATAAATGAAATAGAGGCTAAGAAAACAATACAGAGGATCAATGAAACCAGAAGCTGGTTCTTTGAAAAGGTAAAGAAGATTGATGAACCTTTAACTAGACTCACCAAGAAAAAAAGAGAGAGGTCTTAAATAAATAAAATTAAATAGGACGGTGGAGAAATAACAACTGATACAAATGAAATACAAAGCATTGTAAGAAAATACTAAGAAGAACTCTTTGCCAAAAAATTAGACAATCTAGATGAAATGGACAAATTTCTTGAATCATATAAACTTTCAAAAATCAATCTGGAAGAATCAGAACACTTAAACAGACCAATTACAACAAATGAGATCAAAACAGTTATAAAAAAACTCCCAAAAAAGAAAAGTCCTGGGCCTGATGGCTTCACAAGTGAATTCTATCAAAAATTCGAAGAACTAACTCCTATCCTCCTCAAGCTATTTCAAAAAATTCAAGAGGAAGGAAGACTTCCAAACGCCTTTTATGAGGCAAGCATAATTCTGATCCCAAAACCGGGCAAAGACAACACAAAGAAAGAAAATTATAGGTCTATATTCCTGATGAATTTAGACGCTAAAATTTTCAACAAAATATTAGCCAACCGGATCCAGCAATATATGAAAAAAATCATACACCATGATCAAGTGGGATTTATTCTGGAGAGGCAAGGCTGGTTCAATATTCGCAAATCAATCAATGTGATTCATCACATAAACAAAAGGAAGGACAAAAGTCACATGATAATTTCAATAGATGCAGAAAAGGCATTTGAGAAAATCCAGCACCCATTCATGCTTAAAACTCTCAGTAAAGTAGGAATACAAGGAACATTCCTTAACATGATAAAGGCCATCTACGACAAACCCACAGCAAACATCATACTAAATGGACAAAAATTAAAAGCAACCCCCTTAAGATCAGGAACCAGGCAGGGTTGCCCACTTTCACCACTCTTATTCAACATAGTTCTGGAAGTCCTTGCTATAGCAATCAGACAATAAGAAGAAATAAATGCATCCAAATTGGAAAAGAAGAAGTAACACTGTCACTATTTGCAGATGATATGATATTGTGTATAGAAAACCCTAAAGTCTCAGTCAAAAAACTACTGGACCTTATAAATGAATTCAGCAATGTGGCAGGATATAAAATTAATACTCAGAAATCAAAGGCATTTCTGTATACAAACAATGAACTGTCAGCAAAAGAAATTAAGGAACAATCTCCTTCACTATTGCAGCCAAAGAAAGAAAATACCTAGGAGTAAATTTAACCAAGGAGGTTAAGGACTTGTACTCAGAAAATTATAAAACATTGATAAAAGAAATCAAGGAAGATACAAACAAGTGGAAGCATATACCGTGCTCAAGGCTAGGAAGAATAAACATCATTAAAATGTCTATACTACCCAAAGCAATTTATAAATTCAATGCAATACCAATTAAAATACCAATGACATATTTCAAAGATATAGAAAACATATTGCAAAAATTTATATGGAACCAAAAAAGAACACAAATAGCCTCAGCAATCCTAAAAAGAAAAAATAAAGCAGGAGGTATCACTCTTCCGAATATCAAGATCTACTACAAGGCCATTATACTCAAGACAGCTTGATACTGGCATAAGAACAGACACATTGATCAATGGAACAGAACAGAGAACCCAGAAATAAACCCGCAGCTTTATGGACAACTGATATTTGACAAAGGAGCAAAGAACATACATTGGAGTAAAGACAGCCTCTTTAACAAATGGTGCTGGGAAAATTGGACATCTACCTGCAAAAAAATGAAACTAGACCATCAACTTACACCATTCACAAAAACAAATTCAAAATGGATAAAAGACTTAAACATAAGCCGTGAAACTATAAGCATCTTAGAAGAAAACATAGGCAGCTAGCTTTCCGACATCTGTACCAGCAACATATTTGCCGATTTATCCCCACCGACAAATGAAATAAAAGGCAAGATAAACAAATGGGACTATATCAAACTAAAAAGTTTTTGCACATCTAAAGACAATAAGAACAGAATAAAAAGACAAACCACACAATGGGAGAACATATTTGACAGCACGTCGGATAAGGGGTTAATAACCAAAATTTATAAAGAACTTATAAAACTCAACACCAGGAAGACAAACAATCCAATCAAAAAATGGGCAAAAGAAATAAATAGAAATTTCTCCAAAGAAGATATACAGATGGCCAAAAGACATATGAAAAAATGCTCAACATCACTAATTATTAGAGAAATGCAAATTAAAACCACAATGAGGTATCACCTCACACCAGTCAGAATGGCACTCATCAGAAAAACAACACAGAATATGTGCTGGTAAGCATGCGGAGAAAAGGGAACCCTTCTGCACTGCTGGTGGGAATGCAGACTGGTGCAGCCACTGTGGAAAACAGTTATGAGATTCCTCAAAAATTAACTATTGAACTGCCTTTTTCCTGGTTACCCCACTTTTAGGAATATACCCTAAGAACGCCATAACACTGTTCGAAAAGAGGAAATGCACCCCATGTTTGTGGCAGCATTGTTCACAATAGCGAAGATCTGGAAACAGCCCAAGTGTCCGTCAGAAGACGAGTGGATTAAAAAGCTTTGGTACATATATACTATGGAATACTACTGGGCCATAAGAAATGATGACATCAGATCATTTACAACAAAATGGTTGTACCTTGATAACATTATACGGAGTGAAATAAGTAAATCAGAAAAAAAAACCTGAGAACAGCATGAATTCATACATAGGTGGGACATAAAAGTGAGACTATGAGACATGGACAAGAGTGTGGTGGTTACGGGGTGGGTGAAGGAGGGGAGGGTGGGAAAGGGAGAAGGGTAGGGGCACAGGGAATACCAGATAGAAGGTGACAGAGGACAATTTGACTTTGGGTGATGGGTATGCAACACAATTGAATGATAAGATAATCTGGAGATGTTTTCATTGTACATATGTACCCTGATTTATTGGTGTCACCACATTAAAGTTAATAAAAAAAAAAAAAAGAAAGAAACAAATGTAGCATAATGATTTTCAGAAGTAGGCATAAAAATGAAAGTCTATAAAAATAGCTTTTTAATTGATTTTTAGAGAGAGAAGAGGGAGAGAGAGAGAGAGAAAGAAGCTTTGATCTGTTCCTGTATGTACCCTGACTGGGGATCAAACACGTGACCTCAGCACATCAGGATGGCACTCTTACCAACTGAGACATCTAACCAGAGCTATTTAAGTTTTGTGGTTTAAACTATGCTATGGGATGTCTACCATATTGCTAATGGTAAAGGAATGGTCACTCGTCTAAACTACATATTATTAAGAACACTTTTGAAAAAAAGAGTATTATTATCAGAGCAAGAGTGTTCCCAAACCCTCATAAACATTTATACACAAAATTCTTCAAAGTCAAAATTTCTGCACTGAAATGATCTTTTTTAAAAAATCTCCAGAGTGTGGCAAAAGTAGGCTTACAGTTGTTCATATGTAAAATAATATAATAACTAATAATCATATAAGGCTTAAGTCTGTTTTGTGTACTCAGAACTGTAAACTTACTTTTGCCCCACCCTGTATTTCTCCTCTACATTCTTTCTTTCTTTCGTTTTCTTTCCTATTCTTCTCTTTTCTTTGCTCGTTTCTCTTCTTCTCTTTTAGCAAGAGAGAGACAGAAAGATGGAGGGGGGAAAGCATCAACTCATAGCTGTGGCATCTTAGTTATTCATTGATTGCTTCTTATATGTACCTTGACTGGGGGGCTAAACCAAGCCAATGATCTTTTGCTCAAGTCAGTTACATTTGGGTTCAAGCCAGAGACCTGGAGTCATGTCTATGATCTCATATGCAAGCCAGCGATCCTGAACTCAAGTTGGTGAGCCTGTGCTCAAGCTGGTGACCTTGTGGTTTCAAACCAGGGTCCTTAGTGTCTCAGGTTGTTGCTTTATCCACTTCACCACAAACTGGTCAAGCATACACTATTTCTTAATCATTACCCCTGTATTATTTTTTTTCTGTTGTCCAAGCAGATCACCTGACAGTCTTTTATAAATCTTTTCTTTCACAAAAAAAATTAATTTATATTAAAGGAAATTAGCTTTATAAGAAGATTTAAAGGCAGTATTTAGATTTAGTTAAGTCTTATGACATAAACAAGTTATTTTAAGTGTTTGAATACTGTCATAATAGTAAAGATTTTCTTACATTTAGGGATCAATGAATCCCATAATATGTATAATTATCATTTCTTTATGATGAATTCATTTTCACATAATGGCTAAAATGATAAAATATGAAGACAACAAATGAGTCTAGATTTTTGAGTACTCTGTTTGACATTGGACACACTTTTAAAATTTTTTCTGCAAATTGGAGACAATTCTAGAACTTCATAGATATAGTGCAGTGGTTCTTAACCTGGGTTCTATCGAACCCTAGGGGTTCGATGAGTCGGTCTCAGGGGTTCGGAGAAACCTCTGCTGTGGAGGCCAGAATAAAGTAATACCGTAATTTGTTGTGAGTTCATGCACTTTGTTGGTTTTGTTCTTTGAGCAAGGTGATGTTCATGCACGGCTCATTTTGTGCACCAGTAAAAAAACTACTTATGTCTTAAATTTAGAAAAAAAATCATATTTTATTTATCACTAAAGAAGGGTTCGGTGAATGTGCATATGAAACTGATGGGTTCGGTACCTCAAAAAAGGTTAAGAACCACTGATATAGTGTGAGAATAAAATGGCATAATGCATCTGATTTGCTCTATATGGTGTATGGTTCATGGTAGATCTTGAATAAACATTAAATATTATTCTGTTATTATTAGAACTTGTCTCTGCTTTGGGATTTGGTCTTTCTCTTTGTTATAACTTTAAAATGGAAAATATGCTGTTATCATTGGTTTTAATTTTATCTCATCCTATTTTTTAAGATCGGCCTGCATTTCTCAGTGAATGGTCTGGTGGTTTTAAATCTAATGTTTAATAGTTCTAGCTAAAGTTTTGATTTTTTTATATTGACATTAAAAAAATGGGAATGAAAAGCTCCATAGCATCTGACTCCAGACTAAAAACTTCACAACATTATTCAATCTTTAGGTTCAAGTAAGAAAGAAGAAAAGAGAGAGCTAACATTTTTTAGAATATAAAAATAGCAAGAAAAGTAAAAAAAAAAAAAATAGAAGAAAAAAGTAAATTTAGGAATACTTTCAAAACTCTATGTTCTGTGTTGCTCCAACAACCTGAACCTCAATTTTTGTGGTGATTCAAATGGTTCTGCTTATCTATTCTCTTCTTTTGCCTCTCTCTCCTGTTTAAATTTAATAGTATATCTAATTCAGTGCTTTTGGTACATTGTCGGAACTAGTCAAATCCAATTTAAATTGTTTAATCAATAAAACAAATATGCCCTCTGCAATCTATATTAATTTTGCTTTTTTTCTAGTACACAAAAGTCCGTATGTGTACTTTATTAGAGCTTAAAAAGAGAGTATAGGTAAAAATACTCATTGCAATTGGTTACATTTCTTGTGTGATAATTCTAAATATGAAAAGAAGGTTCATTATTTTTCTGAGAGTGAATTTAAAAAATGTATGACACTATCTTAAAAAAATTAAACTATCTTCAAGTTATCATGTGCTAATTCTTTGAGAATAATTTTAGAAAATATGACCAAATAAGTGTAAAGAGTGGGGAATCTCCTTTCTCTTTCCCTTGTGTTTCTTTGTTGAGGAACAATAGTTAGTGTAACACACACTTGTTCCTCTTAGCATCTTCTCTAAATCCTCACAAGGGTAAGATGAGTTAATTATCTGGTTGATAACTTTTGAATCAGGAACTAAATATATGTGTATATGTTTTAGGATCACCTCTCTTTCTTCACTTAAGGATCTGCCCCCTTCCAGAGAAAATGTATTCTACTCTATGCTAGTCACTTTCTTAAGCATAGCTCAGGGTACTCTAACCATAACTACTGCAATTTGAACCAGATCTTTTTTTGTTGTGCGGACTCTCTTGTACATTGTAAAATGCTTATCATCATTTCTGGCTTATACCCACTAGATGCTACTAGTATTACCCAATTTGTGACAATCAAAACTTTCTCAAAATATTGCCAAATGTCCACAGAAAAGGGGTCACCTCTGGTGGAGAAACACTGTTTTGTGCTTGATTTCATAAAAAGCTCTCCCTGAGATTTAATAGGTGACTCACACTAATTCTAGTTAACTGAACCAAATTTTATAGAAGCTCTATTAGTAACAAAATTAGTACTTTTATTTCTTTCTAGGTAACTCTTTTGTCTCTCTGAAACAGTCTAAACACTGGAAGGAGTTTTGGCTATGTGTTTCTACAATTTTAATTATGGAAAACAAAATGAGTCTTTGTTTGTTTTTAAAGACTGCCTGACCAAGTGGTGGTGCAATGGATAGAACATCAAACTGGGATGCAAAAGATCCACGTTGGAAAACGAGGTCATCAGCTTGAGTGCGGGCTCATCTGGTTTGAGCAAGGCTAACCAGCTTGAACCCAAGGTTGCTGGCTTGAGCAAGGGGTCAATCGGTCTGCTGTGACCCCCAGTCAAGGCACATATGAGAAAGCAATCAATGAACAACTAAGGTGCCTCATCAAAGAATTGATGCTTCTTATCTTTCTTCCTTCCTGTCTATTTGTTCCTATCTGTCCCTCTGTCCCTCTCTGTCTATGTCACAAAAAAAAAAGAAAAAGAAAAAGAAAAAAGAAACTAAACCTCTCTCCAATTAGCACAGTTGGTTAGAGAATCATCCCAAAACAACAAAGTTGTGGGTTCGATATCCAGTCAAGGCACACACTAGAAACAACCAATGAATGAACAACTAAGTACAATAACAAATAATACTTCCCTTCCCACTCCCCTCTCTTTCCCTTCATCTCTCTGTTTCTTTAAAAAATTAAGCCCTGCCCAGATACCTCAGTTGGTTGGCACATCAGCCCAAAGCACAAGCGTTGCCAGTTTAAACCCTGGTCAGGGCACATAAAGGGATGCCTGGATGATCCTGTCTCTCTTTCTCTCTCTCTCCCTTCCTTCTTCTAAAAAAAGAAAGAAAAAAAAGGAAAAACACAAATATAAATGCAGTGTAAGTCCACTGATGAATAGGAAGAGATAAAATATTTTAAAATATAATTTTACCTTCCTTGTCAATATTAATAATTTGTCCCAGAGCCACATTTTTGGTTTACTAAACAGAATGTTATTATTATTATTATTATTTACAGGAACAGAGAGAGAGTCAGAGAGAAGGATAGATAGGGACAGACAAATAGGAACGGAGAGAGATGAGAAGCATCAATCATTAGTTTTTCGTTGCCCTCGCAACACCTTAGTTGTTCATTGATTGCTTTCTCACATGTGCCTTGACCGTGGGCCTTCAGCAGACCGAGCAACCCCTTGCTGGAGCCAGCGACCTTGGGTCCAAGCTGGTGAGCTTTTGCTCAAACCAGATGGGCCCGCGATCAAGCTGGCAAGCTCGGGGTCTCGAACCTGGGTCTTCCGCATCCCAGTCCGGTGCTCTATCCACTGCGCCTCACTGGTCAGGTCAGAATGTTATTTTAAATGTGGAAATAGGATGGCAACTTTTTGAAAGTGATAGAACATGATCAAAGAAAGGCACATATTTTTCTTTTCCTGAGAACTGTTTCTCACACCATGGAGATTAATGAACGAAAGTATAGACTCTGCCGTCAGAGAAGCTTGAGTAATTTATTATCTTTATAACTTTACTTAACATAAAATTTTGTCTGATTTTGTTGTCTTACCTCTAAATAGGCTAATATCAGTACCTTTGTTATATATGTTAATTTTGAGGGTTACATTAGATAATGTGTGTCAAGTATTTATTACAGTATATGGCATATAGAAAGCACTAAGAAATATTACAACCATTTTTGTAATTCATACTCAAGATGACGACAGCAAGACAAGTATCTGTTCCTCATGTTCTCAGGGAGGAAAGCAGAAGGATCATTGAAACTTTGAGATTAACAGAGATAAGAGTATCTAGCACATCAAACCAGAGTATAACCTGGTTGCAAGGCAAGCTTAGAAGGATGATACAATAAAAGAGACCAGTCCGTGAGACTGTAGTTTCAGATCACAGCACACACAATGACAACAGGCAAAGTGAAGAGTGGCAAAGGGACATTTGCCAATAAATTAAAGAAAATAAATCACAGGAAACATTAACATCATTAGTTATCTCATTTGGGGAAAAATGTCATAGGTTGTTAGTAACTACATTTTGAATTTAAATGAATGCTGGAGATATCAAAGTAGCCCATTTCTGAAGGTTTTTTTTTTTTTTATTTCATCAGAAGATAACTAAAGAGGAGAAGAGAACATAATGACACAAAACAGACAACAGTGTCAGTAGTAAAATATTTTTTCTAGTTACAAAATATTTACAGACCTTTTGATTTGAAAATGGATATTAAAAATCACAATCACTGTGCATAATGAAATTATCAATATATATTTTATTTTCTAGTAACTGTTTTGGTTGTTCTATACAAATTTTTGAAAGAATGCCATTCAAGTGTTGATAAAATGGAAATGCATGAACCCAAATGGACACAATCAGCCAAAGAAACGCAATAGTGTACTCAGGAAGAGACTTCTCTCAGTTCTGTCTGATAGCTGGTGATTCTCCATGCACACGTGGTGCCTGAGCAGGGATTGTTACCAGATAATCCATTCTTGCAGTGACAGCTTAGAGAGACATTTTTACATTGTGCTAAAGGGGACCAATAACACTCAAGGTATACATTTTCCCAACCTGCTTAGCTGGTAAGACGGTAAAACAAAGGTAGATAACAAGCAAAGACTAAGGTAAGTGATGTGAAGTGGAAGGCAGTATTCTTATTTCTTTCTGTCTGTTAAGAGTTCCACTGGGTTACATTAACTCATTTTGAATGTCCTATTGTGAGGACAGTAGAGAGTTATCATAGAGAAAATGTAAAAGAAGAAATCATAAAAAAAAGTTCTTTTCTATGCGCTCTACAATTTGGAGAGTTTATTAAGAAGAAAAGAAAATCTCTGATTGATTTTCAATTTTTCCAATTCTCTCATAATTTACCTTGATTATTATGCAATTTAACACTCAGGTACAAAGATGAGAATGCTACAACTTTGTTGTAAATAGGAATTATGCACGCTAGGAAACAGAAAAGGCAATATAATTATTCTTCTCCTTTATCTTAAGACTTCTCTCACAACTTGAAGAATTCATGGTATTATAGTTCAAGTTTAACAAAGTGATTTCTGCACTTTCATTTCACATGAGAGGAATATTAAATTCAAATCTAGCAAGAAGCTAAAATTTAGTCTTAGAAAATATTTTTTACTATAAACAAAGTTCTTGAAAATATAAGGCATATATCACTAAAATAGAGGTCTAGTTTTGTGAACATATTAATTTCATCATTGTTTATATAAATTCATTTTTTGAGGAAAACCATCACATAAAGCAGCTTTTTCACTAAAAGAATGTTCCTGTTATGATATGTAACAGTTCAAGTATAAAAAATTATTTAAACACTATATTTTGTTAAAAAAACTCTTAAGTAATCTGAAACTGCTTTGAACTTTATAGAGTTTCTTAAAGAACTTTAATAATATGAAAGTTCTATCTCATTACTGTAATTTTATTTGTATACAATATGACAAAATAGAAAAATGAACATAAAACTAAAGCACACATCATGACTTATCTTATTTTACCTTTGCAGGGTTGTCTTACCTTGAATTGATTGTCTTAAAAATCAGTATTTCTTAGATTTATTTCTAGACAAAGCACACTATGTCTTAAAGCATAGCTGAGCATAACTCTTTTGCTAGCAGAAGAATGAAAAGTTAGTGAAGACCGGAAATTGGAAATTTTCCTAAATATAACCTGTTTCCTAGTATTTATAAGCTTGCATAAGCAGGTTCCTTTAGCTAGTGTTCAATACTCAGTTCAATACTACTTGTTCTTTAACCCTCAATTCAAATGATACTTCTCCTTTTGTGAAACCATTCTCTAAAATCCATGTAGCTAGATTATAAATACATTCATACTACTTTATAAATATATAGTGTGTCAGTCTCCCTGATTTAAAATACTATATGTGTGACTAAATTGTAAGCTTGGTCTTATTAATTGTTGTACTTTTTTGGCTTGTTCCCTTAATATTCATCCACTAAATTGTTGCCGCATAAATGCTGAATGAAATGTTTGTTCATCTTGAACAGTGAAGTTACAGGGAGTTAAGACTTAGCGATCAATTCTGAAAGAAAAGGTTTGTCTGTTTAACTGAAGATAGGATAGATAAAAAACATCTGGTTTTTGTTTTTTGTTTTTTGTGTGTTTGTGTGTGTGTGTGTGTGTGTGTGAGAGAGAGAGAGAGAAGAGGGGACATAAGAAGATGGCTATAGGTTAAAGGGTTGGGATAATTTGGATAAGTGGATAGCTGAAAACAGTATAGATGACAGAAATGGTGACTTTAGATGTTAAGACCATTAAAAATAAAGACATAAAAACAATTGCAAGGTTTGGAATTTTCACAGAAACTTTCCAGAAATGACTATACTGTACAAAAATAATTTAGTATCTTCCAAGTTCACATATTTGCTTTCTTCATCATGCCCTTGAATAATTTGTCTATAGATCTTGGCTTCTGAACACTTACTAGGATTGAGTGCTGCTTGTGTGTGTGTGTGTGTGTGTGTGTGTGTGTGTGTGTGTGTGTGTGTGTGTGTGACAGAGACAGAGAGACAAAGAGAGGTACAGAAAGGGACAAACAGGAGGGGAGAGAGATGAGAAACATCAATTCTTTGTTGTGGCATCTTAGTTGTTTATTGATTGTTCTCATATGTGCCTTGACCATGGGCTACAGTAGAGCGAGTGATCCCTTGCTCAAACCAGCAACCTTGGGCTCAAGCCAGCGACCATGGGGTTATGTTTATGATCCCACGCTTAAGCAAGCAACCCCACAGTCAAGATGGTGAGACTGTACTCAAGCTGGATGAGCTTGTGTACAAGCCAGCCACCTCAGGGTTTTAAATCTGTGTCCTCTGCATTCCAGTTTGACGTTCCATTCACTGGGCCACTGCCTGGTCAAGCATGTGCTGCTTGCTTTGACTTCTAGCAGCTAATCCCATCATGTTTCTTATTCATCTTTTTTTTTAAAAAAATATTTATTAATTGCAGAGAGAAAAAGAGAAGGAGAGAAACATCAATCTGTTGTTCCACTTATTTATGCCTTCATTGATCAATTTTTGTATGTGCCCTGACCAGGTATCAAACCTGCAACCTTAGCATATCTAGGCGACACTCGAACCAACTGAGCTCCTCAGACACAGCATTATCGTTTGTTTGTTTTTATGGATTAAATTTTGGCATATATTATATGCCATGGATATAAAACACCAGTTCCATAGGTCTACTGTGAATAAATTTTTTAATTTTGATGAAAATTCTAAGCTGGGATATGGCTAAAAGCCAGTGGCTCAGTTTGAAAGGTACAGAGCTTGTATAATTCAACAAGAGATATTTCCAGCTAAAAACAAAGCAATGGACCTTTTACCGGCTAGGTCAGAAAACGGCATCTGTTAAGCTCACCTGGCAGAATTGTTGTTTTTGGTCCACATGGGAGCTGATAAAAAGGAAAGTACAAAACACACACAGGGATCATGGGCCTGCATAGAGAGATGTCAGTGATTAGGGGGAATTTGCTTGTGGGCTACAGATGGTAAATGCCAAACCATATAATGTGGATGAATCTGTATTGTGTACTTGGTTTCTTAGAAGAAAAACTATCAGTGTTTTTTTTTTTTTTTTTTTTTAATTTTCTAAGCATGGCTGTGGCTCCAAGGTTATTCAATGGAAATGGTCTGCATTCAGCTATAAGCAAGAATAGGGGTCTGCATTCATGAGTACATAGGCTTCTCTTATAAAGAGTTGAACTGAACTGCCTTTGGCAACACATTGCTAGATGTTAATTTACAGCAAGTGGGAGTTGACACATGATTACTCTGCCAAACACTCAGTTAGCACTGGAGGTGAAAATGAGTGGAAAAATTGCCCAATTTTAGTTTTCTGCTAAGAACTGAATCTGCTGGATATGCTCATTCACAACAGTTAAACTCAGCCTTCTGAAATAGTCAAAAGTGAACAGAAGAGTGAAGAGACATCAGTGAAAGGTGACTAAACTTCCCCAACATTGAAAGAAAGTGGAGAAAATGTTCACCATATCAGTCCATCATTCTGTTTTCTTATCTATTTTCTCAAGGTGAAGTTTTGTGAGAGCTGTATTGTTGACTCTAGAACTGAAGCTCTATTTTGGGTCTCATTTTTCTCATTACTCCCATTTTACTTTAAAGCTATTGATTGAACATTGGCTGTAGAAGAATCATGTCAATAGCTTTATTCTAAAAATAAACTGATGCTTGCTGTCTTGCTCTGCTTCATTTCATGTTATTTGTATAGCCAGAGAATAAACAAAAATGTCTTGAGGTCATGATACTGTTGGAGATACTCACATATAAGAATTTGAGGTAATCATCAGTTTCATTTTATCTAAATTATATACCCAAAGGAGAGATAAAAGAAATAAAAGACTGTAGATGGGGAGAAATATAATATATCTTAATATTTTCAGAATACATATTATGGAAGAGTTAAAAATCATTCAGAGACAACAGCTGCATGCAGAATTTATCAGACTGTTCAAATGGAGAAAGATGGATTTGTACATCTGTATCTACTCTGGCCGCAGTCTGACTCTAATGCTTATGACTGATATTCCTTGGCCTCTAGGGCCACATTCAAACGCATGGGCAGAAACAAAACAGAAATGATTGAGCTCAGAAGAGAGCATTTATGAGAGCATTGCAAACAGCTCATTTAAAAGGTTTTCAAAATATGGTTGTAATATTGCTCAGTGACTTCATTCTGAAGATCTTATTGGCACTCGCCTTAAAAATTCTGAGCTCATAAACACCATTCTTCGTATTTCTTTGTTTTTTAGTTCTATACTGTTAGTTTCAACAGCAAAAAATGGAAATGAACAAGATTGGCATTTGTGATCAGCATATACCTCATATTATATTTGGTATTCAGGAACCAAGATTGTTAAGTGCTAATATGTCTTTTTAAAAATAGATATTAACATACATAAAAACATGTCAAAAACTTCTGTTGACGCCATGAAGATCAGTGCATTTGTCACCGGAATCAGCCAGTACATCTCCCTAATTGCTAACATCCTTTGGGTTCTATGTATGTATTTTCACTTTTTTCAGCTCTATTGTGGACCAACACAGAGAACATGAAAGTTTAAAATAGTTTTGACTGTCAGAATGTTTAATAGATGTTATCTTTTTAATAACTTCTTTTTCTAGCCCTTCAGCTAAAAATTTCTAGTTGATGCATCATCTAATAATTGCAGGACAAAGGATGGTTCTCAACTTTAATACTTTGTGACACTGTTTAGATTTTGTGGTTATTTGTAAAATAAGTTTTTAATTTTTTAATTAATTTATTGAATAGGTGATCATGAATATGGTTCAAATATATAAATTAAATTAAATAACAATTTACTCAGTTGCTTTCCGCATAAAAAACTACTGATACATTATTTCCATGGATGACCTTCTAAATAAAGATATTTTGTGAATTAATAAGAATATGAAAAGAAATATATAAATGATAAATAAGGCCAACTGTGTGCTTAGATCAATGATACTATTACAGAAAGCATGGTCTAAATTTTGATATTCTATTTAGATTGTAGTTAGTAATATATTGATAATTCACATAAAAATGAATATATCTATTCTACTATACTTCAAAAAATACTACAAAGTTATAACTTTGAACTTGCTGTCTCAAGTGTGTCTTTATGATGGATCAACTTGAAGGCCCATTATGTTCTCTATCTCTTAATATTTATACCTCTGTAATCCTTACCCCTTGAGTGTGGGAGGAAACTATGATTCTCTGCTAAACAATAGTATATGGAAGAGGTGATGGCATGTCACTTCTGTGATTGCGTTACCTATGTGAGATTCCATTTTGTTAGCTGACTTGCTCAGACACTGTTTTCACTTTCTGAATGGGAAAACTAACTTATTAGGAAAGCTCAAATGGGAACAACTTCAGGGCAACCTCTCAAAATTGAAGAGATCCCTCAACCAAGAGCCAGCAAGAAACCAGACATCTGTCTTAGAGTCCTAACAATATAATACATTCTAGCAACAATCTGAGGGAAATATGAGAACATCTGGAAGTAAAACTCTCTCAATCAGAACACCAGATGAGAGCATAGCCTGTGAAACACCTGGATTGCAGCCTTGTAAGACCCTAGTCAGAAGATTCAGCTAAGTCATGTCTGAATTTCTGACCCATGCACAAATTATGAGATAATAAATATATATTCTTTTAAGCATCTAAATTTGTGGTTATCTGTATCACAGTAGTAGACAACCATGCACCTATAAATTCATTTTTAAAGACTTGTTAATGTAAAAACAATAATAAGACTAAATGAAACTGCAAAATGAAGATGACTGTGGTTTAAAGGTGAGAGAAAAAATTATTAAAAGGATACATTAATTAGTACTAAGAAATATATAAACATGTCATATTGTCACAAGATACACCTTCTAAATGCACATTTGTATAATATGTTCATTCTTGCATAAATGTAAACATATGAGTACAAAAAGTTAGAAACAGGAGCAAATATCTCTCATTTGGCTTTCACTGTAATTTTATTTAGAGTTAAAAATAAAAGCTATTGTAAAAATTATGTCATATGTAACTATTATGTTCAAAACACTCTATTGACTCTTTAAATTTTATGATTTTTAATATATTTTATTTAGAATTTATGACTTTGTTGTTTTAGCACCACACAATAAATGTTGCATCAGTATTTTAGTCTTTTCCTTCCTCTATTCTCATAGGGAGAGAAGTTATTATGTAAATGACAACAATGGTTCTATGATGCTTGGAGGTGAATAGGGAAAAAATGTGGGTAAAGGAATAAAGGGGCTATAAATAGAGAGTATCTTGGGCAAGTATTCTTTTGGCCTTAACTTCTGAATTTCCTATACCTGGGCCTCTCACACTGGCAGCTCTCCTGCTCTTGATGAGTTTACCAGGTTAGGAGTTGGATCCAAAGCCTAGAGCAGAGCTCCTATTTTCATGTTTCTCTTTCCTTTTTTATTTTTTATTTTTGTATTTTTTTCTCTATTTAAATGTAAGAGATCAGTGATGTTAAAACTCAATGGTATAAGCAAAGGAAAAATGACTTTGGACAATTTCTGAACATGCTATTAGTTCAAGCCTTAGTTTAGTGGGTCAAAGTGAGAAAAACGTAAGCTACAAAAGCTCAAGGATACCAAACACCGTTTATTTTGCAAGTAACCTTTTTACTTTAGAATACATTTTCATTTACAGATAAGTATAAATATAGAACAGAGTTCCCATATACCTTGCACTGTTTCCCATATTATTAATCTTATACTAGTATATTGTCACAATTCATGAACCAGTATCGAAACAGTATTAAGTGAAGCCCATACTTTTTTTTTTTCAGATTTCTTTAGTTTTTACCTAATTTATTTTTCTATTCAAGAATTTCACTGCAATTAGTCACCATGTCGCTTTAAACTCATTTGGCTATAAAATCTCTCAGACTTTTATTATTTCTTCATGACCTTAAAAATTTTGAGGAGTACAGCTTAAATATTTTGTAGAATTTTCCTCAACTGAGATTTATCTAAATAGTTTTTTTTCTTATTATTGCCCTGGGGTTATGATGCTTTGATTGGCTTATGATTGGAAGACTACAGAGATAAATTCTCTTTATACACATCATATCAAGGGTAGATTTATCAACATGTTTTTTTTCATTGATGATGTTAATCATAATCACCTGGCTGAGGTAGTATTTGCCCGGTTTCTCCACTGTGAAGTTTTTGCTTTATTTTTTCTTTTCTCTTGTGGGGAGTTCTATATAAAGTTTTAACCTCATAGGTATCAAGATAAAACACATATTGAATTCAGTAAAATGATATAATGATAATATAAAATTAGCATAGACATATAATATGTATTCTCAATCATCTAATTTATATATATATATTATCTATTGAGAAACTTTATTATTTTCCAAGTTGTATAAACTTTAGTGATAGGGATAAACTTAGAGACCTAAAGGGAAATAGGAAGTTTTTACAGGGATGTGCCATTTCAAGCTATTTTATAAAACTTTGTTAAGTCAATAATATTGCAGAAGCAGTAAGGTAGACTGAAAAAAAAGAGCTCCATGAAAAGCAAAAGAAAAAAAAAAAACTGAGGAAGGAGAAAAGGAGCAGAAAAGAGTCTCTGGTTTGGAAAGGTCTATAGCAAAAGAGCTATAAAGAAAACTATCTTAGGAGCTTTATATAATTAATAATATTAGGCAGAAAAACAAACAAAACAAATGAGGGTCACTGAGAGGCAACTGTGAAAGAAATAAAACTCAAGAAAAAGAAATGAATTTTTTGCAATCAAAACTACATGGTATTTAAAATATATGTAACATAATACAGTATGTATATATGCTAGATATGTCGGTGTATTAATAAAAAATTCATGCTATTGTATAACAAATGCTCAATTAATACAACAAGAAATTCTTATAAAATTTTACTTGCAAATTAGGAAAAGTGATACAATATACCCAATATAAAATCCATCGTTTGAGATGGAGATATACTGGTTCATGTATCTGAATAGTGTGGAGATAAGGAAGGCTTGAGGCCAACTTTGATCATGGATTAATCTCTGTTTATTTAAGATTTCTTCATTTTTGTTCTCTTTTGTGTTTGGGCCAATTTCCTTATTGTTAGAAGTAATTTGGAGTAACAACTTTTTTATTTTCCTTTGGATGGGGAAAAAAAACACTTCTCACCTAACTATTCAAAGTATAATTCTGTAATTTGTTCATGGTCGAATTGATCATTTGGGCTAGCACAATATAATTTGTTGATTAATTTAAAAGAACTTTCTACCACTGTTCTCACTCTCAGCATCTGCTTTCCAAATGCATCTGCTAGTGGGTTTGTTCTTGAAACAGAAAGGCTCAGTGTAGACCTATGCATGCCAAATAAAAACATGGAGAGTGTTGGGAAGAAGGAAATAAAGTGGTCTACTATAGCAAGTGTTGTATGTTCTGACATATTACAGAGTATATTTTTTTCTGGCTATATTAAAAGCCAGTTAGTTATGAAAGAGTTACCATGTATGTTCAACTTATTACCCAGAATATAATAAATATAATTCATGTACTTAAAGATCATTTAATGATTAATAGATCTCAGTTTCAAAATCGGACCCTTCACATATTAGATACATAATTATTTTAGAAATTATAAAGACTAAAAGCATCGTCATTTGAATTTGGTATTATTCTATATATTATATCTAATATATTCTATATTATAAAAAATAAATATTGCAAATGCATGGTTGCATGAGAGGACTGTGAAATCAAGTGTGCAAATTTTTCTACTAGAAATACTTTATTTTTTATTTTTAATTAAATTTATTGAAGTAGCATTGGTTACTAACAGTTTACAAGTTTCAGATATACAATTTTATAAGATAGCATCTGTATATTTTATTGCGTGCTCACTACCTAAATTCTAGTCTCTGTCCATCACCATACATTTGGTCCCCTTTTCCTCTTCACCCTCCCTCCTTTTCTTCTGATAACTGCCAGATTGTTTTCTGTATCTATGAGTTTGTTTTGTATACTTATTTTTTGCTTTCTGTTTTATATCGACATGTGAATGAAATCATGTTTTTTGCCATTTCTGTGTGAATTATTTCACTTAGCATGATACTCTGATGATCCATTCATATGGTTGCAAACAATCTTTCTTACAGCTGAGTAGTATTTTATATTATATATGCACCACATCTTCTTTAGTCTGTCATTATTTGGGGCACACTAGGTTCTTTTCATGTCTTGGTTATTGTGAATAATGCTGCAATAAACGTGGAATCTATATATTTTATGTATAATTTTGGGTAGATATCCAGAAAAGGGGGTTGCTAAGTCATATGGTAGTATTGTTCTTAAATTTTTGAGGAACCCTCATACTGTTTTTCATTGAAGCTGTACCAATTTACATTCCCAAAAGCTTTGAATTCAAAACATTTTGATATTTAGTTTTCTTATAGTCTAGTTTATCTCTTAGTGTCTGATTTTCAGGGTAAAACAAGAATAAATAATTTAATACTATATTTATATGAGTAAAATAGAAATAGAAATAATCTCAATTTTAGACAAATAATGCCTCTGGCAGTGAGACAATTATAGCAGGAGTGCTCAATAGTCGATCGCGATCTACTGGTCGATCACGAAGGAAGTGTGGGTAGATCTTGTGACATTAAAAAGATATTAGTCTTTTGATTGGCACACAGGGTAGCCAATCTGACGTCTGAACTTTTGACGCATGCACGTTAAACCGCGCTAACTTGTTCAGTTACATTGCTGCGTCGTTACCCTTCAATTTATTTAAACTAAATACAACAAAGGGTATAAAAATAAGTGCCGTAGCTGGTCCAAGTAAGAAGCCTAAAACCTACCACTTTCATACAGAATGGGAGGGGATTTTTTTCACTATGTCATATTCTAAGTGCATTTGCCTCATCTGTCTGTGTGCCATTGCTATTTCAAAGAAGGGAAATGTGGAGTGGCTTTTTCAGACTGTTCATAAAAACTATGACATTGACTTTCCTCCGAAAAGAGAGCTAAGAAGGAGAAAGGTAAAAGAAGAATACATAATATTAATTAGTAATAATAGTAACTTAAATAATGATAATATAGAAAAAATAAATTTATGTTTTGCATTTTTATTGTAGGTAGATCATATTGACTTGGTCATCTTATATGTAGCTCGCAAGCTGAAAAATTGTGGGCACCCCTGAATTATAGGTTTATTTAATTTACTTATTATTTGTAAGGGTTCACTGATATATTACAAAACTGACATTACTGTTATCATTATTATTTAGCATTGCTATAACATACTGAATTTTTAAAGTTCTATAATCATTAATTAGTCGTACTTCATAACACTCTTACACTGTAATATGGTATTTGTAAAAATTAAGTTCCAAATAATTTATATTTTTGTCCTTAAGAAATTATTACTTAGAAGTGATTATAGCCTAAATTAGAGGTTACTAATTGTGGATTTTTGAACTCATTAAATTTATGTATACAAGCACAGATAATAAGTCAAAAAGTAAGTTTATTATATCTAGATTATTTGTGCAGTGTTTAATATTATGACATCTGGATAATCTTTGTTCTGAAAAACTTGCATATAAATTTATTTAGATTTTTAAATTTTTCTTGAAGTCATAGATAGATTAAAAATTCTGATAAAAGATTTCTGTAAATCATCTATTTATCTATCCTCTAGGCCTGTTTTTATTTTAAAATTTATACATGATCTTTTTATTTTTTATTTTAATTTGTTGTGTTTACATAGTTACAAGTGTTTCCCCGAATACATCTCCCTCCCTCTCCCTCTTGTGTTCTCCTTGATACCCCCTTTGCCCCCTCCCCCCACTGCCTACCCCCCTCTCCTCCTTGATTTACAATCCTGCCCTCTATCCCTCTGTGTTATGTGTATATACTTTACTAATGTCTTTCCTTTCTTTGATCCCCTCCTTTCATCTCCTTTCCTTCTGACTGTTTTCCCTCTGGACTCTTTGATCCCTTCTCTGCCTCTCTTCCGTACCTCAGTTCACATTGTTCATTAGATTCTTCAGATGAGTGAGGTCATATAATATTTTTCTTTCTCTGCCTGGCTTATTTCGCTTAGCATAATAGACTCCAGATCCATCCATGTTGTCACAAAGGGTAAGATTTTCTTTTTTTTCAAAGCCACATAGTATTCCGTTGTGTATATGTACCACTGCTTTTTAATCCACTCGTCCACTCATGGACACTTGGGCTATTCCCAGATCTTGGCTATTTTAAACAATGCTGCAGTAAATATGGGGGTGCAATCCTTTTTTGAATCAGTGACTTGTTATTTTTAGGATATATTCCTAAAAGTGGGATAGCTGGGTCAAAGTCAGTTCCATTTTTAATTTTTTGAGGAATCTCCATACAGTTTTCCACAGTGGCTGCACCAGTCTGCATTTCCACCAGCAGTGCAGGAGGGATCCCTTTTCTCCACACCAGTGCCAGCACTTCTTGTGTGTTATTTTGTTAATGAACACCATTCAAGTGTTATTTCATTGTGGTTTAATTCGCATTTCTCTAATGATTAGTGATGTTGAACATTTTTTCATATGTATATTTGCCATCTGTATGTCTTCTTTGAGGAAGTGTCTATTCGGTTCTTTTGCCCAATTTTGGACTAGATTGTTTACTTTCCTGGTGTTGAGTTTTACACATTCTTCATAGATTTTGGTTATTAACCCCTTATTGAATGTGTTGGCAAATATGTTCTCCCATTGTGTAGGTTGTCTTATTTTGTTCATGATGTATTTTACTGTGTGAAAGCTTTTTAGTTTGATATAGTCCAATTTGTTCATTCTGTCCTTTATTTCACTTGCCCATGGAGATAAATCAGCAAATATATTGCTGTGAGAGATGTCAAAGAGCTTACTGCCTATGCTTTCTTCAAGATGATTATGGTTTCAGGACTTACATTCAAGTCTATAATGCGTTTTGAATTTAATTTTGTGAATGGTGTAAATTGGTGCTCTAGTTTCATTTTTTTTGCACATACCTTTCCAATTTTCCCAGCATCATTTGTTTAAGAGACTGTCTTTACTCCATTGTATGCCATAATCAATTGGCCATAAAAGTTTGGGTTTATTTCTGGGTGCTTTGTTCTGTTCCATTGATTGGTATGTTTGTTCTTATTCCAGTACCAAGCTGTTTTGAGTACAATGACCTTGTAGTATAACTTGATATCAGGAAGAGTGATGCCTCCCATTTTATTTTTTCTTTTCAAGATTACTGAGGCTATTTGTGTCCTTTTTTGGTTCCATATAAATTTTTGGAATATGTGCTCTATATCTTTGAGTATGTCATTGGTATTGCATTGAATTTATAAATTGCTTTGGGTATTATAGACATTTTAATAATATTTATTCTTCCTATCCATGAACATGGTATATGCTTTTACTTGTTTTTATCTTTCTTGATTTCTTTTATCAAGTTTAATAATTTACCAAGTACAGGTCTTTAAACTCATTGGTTAAGTTTACTCCTAGGTACTTTATTTATTTATTTATTTTTGCTGCAACAGTGAAGAGAATTATTTCCTTAGTTTTGCTTTCAGACAGTTCATTGTTGGTGTATATAAATGCAACTGATTTCTAAATATTGATTTTATATTCTGCCACCTTGCTAAATTCATTTATCAGGTCCAGTAGTTTTTTGACCGAGACTTTAGGGTTTTCTATGTACATTATTAAGTCATCACAAATAATGATAATTTTACTTCTTTTCCAATTCAGATGCCTTTTATTTTGTCTTCTTGGCTGATTGCTGTAGCTACGACTTTCAGAACTATGTTAAATAAGAGTGGTGAAGGTGGGCACCCTTGCCTTCTTCCTGTTCTTAAAGGGATTGCTTTTAATTTTTTCCCATTGATTATGATGTTGACTGTAAGTTTGTCATAGATGGCCTTTATCACGTTGCAGTATATTCCCTGTATTCCCACTTTACTGAGAGTTTTGATGATAAAAGGGTGCTGATTTCTATCAAATGCTTTTTCTATACCTATTAATATTATCTTGTGGTTTTTATCTTTACTTTTGTTTATGTGATGAATCATGTTGATTGATTTGTGAATATTGTACCAGCCTGCCTCTTCAGAATAAATCTCACTTGATCACGATGCATGATTTTTTAATGTATTGTTCGATTTGATTTGCAAATACTTTGTTGAGAATTTTAGCATCTAAGTTCATCAGGAATATTGGCCTATAGTTTTCTTTCTTTGCAGTGTCTCTGCCTGGTTTTGAAATCAGTACTATGCTTGCCTCATAAAAGGAGTTTAAAAGTTTTCCTTCCTCTTGAATTTTTTGAAATAACTTGAGAAGGATAGTAATTAGTTCATCTTTGAATATTTGGTGAAATTAGCCTATGAAGCCATTGAGCTCAGGACTTTTGTTTGTTGGAAGTTTTTTAATAACTGTTTCAACCTCTTTTGTTGTAACTGGTCTGTTTAGGTTTTCTGATTTTTCCAGATTGATTTTTTGAATGATTATATGTTTTAAGGAATTTATCCATTGCATTTAGGTTGTCCTATTTCTTGGTATACATTTCCTTATAGTATTTTCTTACAATCCTTTAAATTTCTGCTGTGTCAGTTGCTACTTCTCCACTCTTATTTCTAATTTTATTTATTTGAGACCTCTGTCTTTTTTTCTTGGTGAATCAGGTTGAAGATACATCAATTTTGTTTAGCTTTTCAGAGAACAAACTCTTGGTGTCATTGATTTGTATTATTTTTCCCCCCTCTATGTCATTTATTTCCACTCTGATATTTATTATTTTCTTCCTTCAATTTCCTCTAGGCTTTACTTTCTGTTCTTTTTTCTAGTTATTTTAAGTGCAGGGTTAAGTTGTTAATTTGAGCATTTTCTTGCTTCTTAATGTATGCCTGTTATGCTATGAACTTCCCTCTCAGGACTGCTTTTGCTGTGTCTCATAAATTTTGTGTTGTTGTATGTTCATTTTCATTTGTTTCAAGGAAGTTTTTGATTTTTTTCTTGATCTCATTGTTAACCCATTCATTATTTAGTAGCATGCTATTTAGTCTCCAAGTTTTGATTGTTCTTCAGTTTTTCTGTTGCAGTTGATTTCTAGTTTCATGCTGTTGTGATCAGAGAAGATGCTTGATATGGTTTCGATCTTCTTATATTTACTGAGACTCATTTTGTGTCCTAATATGTGGTCTATCCTAGAGAATGTAACATGAGGACTTGAAAAGAATGCACATTTAGCTGCTTTGTGGTGAAAAGTTCTGAAGATATCTATTAAATCCAGTTGATCTAGCAGTGGTTGGCAAACTCATTAGTCAACAGAGCCATATATCAACAGTACAACAATTGAAATTTCTACTGAGAGCCAAATTTTTTAAACTTTCACTATATAGATAGGTGCATTTTTTATTGAGGTAGTGCCAGCACATGGTATTTAGTGGAAGAGCCACACTCAAGGTGCCAAAGAGCCACATGTGGCTTGTGAGTCACAGTTTGCCAACCAGAGATCTAGTGTGTCATTTAAGGCTGCTATTTCTTTGTTAATTTTCTGTCTGGAGATTCTATCCATTGATGTTAGTGGGATATTAAAATCCACTACTATTATAGTATTGCTGTTGATCTCACTCTTTTTGTCCATCAAAATCTGTTTTATATATTTAGGTGCTCCTATATTAGGCACATATATATTTATAGTAGTTATATCTTCCTCCTTTTATCATGATGTAGTGACCTTCTTTAAAGGCTTCTTTCTATAGCCTTTGTTTCAAAGTTTATTTTGTCAGTTATTAGTATTGCTACCCCAGCTTTTTTTTTTCTTTCTTTTTTGCAAGAAATATTTCTTTCCATATTTTTACTTTCAGGCTATGTGTATCTTTCGTTCTGAGGTGGGTCTCCTGTAGACAGCATATATACTGGTCCTGTTTTCTTATCCATGCAGCTATCCTATGTAATTTGATTGAAGTATTTAATCCATTTACATTTAGGTTATTATTGATATATACTTTTTTTTTTTTTACAGGGACAGAGAGAAAGTCAGAGAGAGGGATAAATAGGGACAGACAGACAGGAATGAAGAGAGATGAGAAGCATCACTCATCAGTTTTTCATTGCAACACCTCAGTTGTTCATTGATTGCTTTCTCATATGTGCCTTGACCGCGGGCATTCAGCAGACCGACCAACCCCTCAAGTAATGCATATGTTTAAGAATAGATAGGATTAATTTTTTTTATTGATTGACTTTTATAGAGAGAGGAAGAGAGAAAGGGATTTATTGTATGTTCCACATATTTATTCATTCATCAGTTGATTCTTGTATATGACCTAACTGGGGAATCCAAACCATAACCTTGGTGTTTTGGAACAATACCCTAACCAACTGAGCTACCTGGCCTGGGTTCAATTAATAAGTTTTTAATGAATTAGAGCAAATAGTGCAAGAATTGCAAAGTAATGTGTTTTCACTTTGTTCTCTAAAATTTCATAAGATAGGTAGTATACTTCTATAAAATATGTATATGTGTTTATTTGAATGTGTTTCTATAAGAATACATTGCTACACAGATATATATCAGTGTCCATAGATATATCCATACATATATGTGTACATAAATATAGCCATACATATATACATATATACCTATATCTGTCATAAAATATTTATACTTATTAACTAAAACCCTTACATTTTTTCAAATTTTCTTAGTTTTTACCTAATTTTCTTTTCTATTCAGTATTTTGTATTTCTGGCAATTAACCTCATCCTAAAAGTATCTAAGAACACCCCCTTCCCCACCTACCACCCCGTCAAGCCTGCCCCATTACAAAAACAAGGTTTTGTCATTCTTATCACTTAGTAAATTTCAAGGGTTTAGGAACACTGTGCCAGGCACTGGAAGCAAAGATTAAATATTTTTTTATGATAACATAGATACTTAATTTGCCTTATAAGTCTTGTTTACTTATAACTGTTGCTTCCTTATAACTTTGGCATGCCATGAACATGTATAAACCTAGCTCTCCCTTACCTGTAATAAACTACCTCAGAGTTTCCTTAAATGGATCTTTCTCCGCTAAAAATGCCTCCACATTTTCAAATTTAAATTCCTGAAAAACAAAATATGATCACTTAATTCATGTGAGTTTTATGTTGAATCTATTGAACAAGTAACCTTGGACTTGTTCAATTTTCTGATTTCCTGTGAATTAGGGTTTGGGGAGTCAAGTGATTAAAAGCAAGTTTGTTTAGAATTGTTTTAGGAGTTAACAGTAGAAAAGCTTGAAACAATTGACTTGTTTTTAAAAGAGAAATACTTTCAGAACAGTGTATAGAGTACCAATGATAAGATCATGTAAAACATGTAATGGGGACACAAGGAGATAATAAACAATCCAAATTAGAAAATTAGAGGCATTTTGTATAAACAATATACTGGAGTTAAATTCAAGTAACCGTTTTCCAGGTCATTAAGTAAGTAGAAGAGCTTTTCGAAATGAGAGAAGAATATATGCCAATGTACAGAGACAGAAAACTATTATTACTTAGGAAACTGTAAATAAATTGTCTGCTGGAGAAGGTAAAGGCAGAAAATCTGTCAGCAATTATTTTCAGTAATAGTTAACAGCAAGATAATAGAAATCATCCATACCAATGAAAATGGTTACGGATTTTATTCAATATGTGATATAGAAACAAGAGAGTATTTTAAGCAATAGGCATGTAGATACGGGTTTTAGAACATTCTGGCCACATATAAGACAGGATTGAAGATGTGCTAGAAAAGTGATCAATTAAGAATCATTTACAATGTTTATGCATCTCACAAAGAGCACTCTGGCCACTTATAAGACAGGATTTAAGATGGGTTAGAAGGATGATCAATTAGGAATCATTTACAGCAGTGCTGTCATGAGGAAGCTAGGGAATGACACTAATGGTTGGAGTGAAGATGTAGAGATAAATGCTAAAGATGTTAAAGAAAAATAAGTGGCCCTTTTCTCTGAAATCACATGGCAACGGGGACATTGTGCACATGTCCTGAAAACTGGAAGGTCTTTAAGGACCTCATTGCTGCTCAGTACAATGGGGCTCAGGTTGTGGAGCTCCTGCTCCACTTACTTTCACTTTGAGCAAACCAACCTCATGCATGAATTTCCCCATAAATTTTTTGCCGGCAAGTTTCAAGAATTTTAAGGTACCCTTGGATTCTGTGTGTTTGAGAGCAATGCTTTTGTTTATTGTTTGAGCAATGAGGAGTGCTGAGAAGTACCCCAGAGGCATCATCCCATGAGGTGAATGGATGACCATTGTTGATAGTGACATAATGTCCCCTGCTAGTACCTGGGTGCCCCTCACCTTGGGCATCATGCACCCCAAGAGAATGCAGGCCACAGAGAATATAGAGGAGGAGGTGAACTGAATTCTGGGGCTTCTGGATGCTCACTTGAAGATAAAGAATTTCCTGGTGGACAAATGTGTGACTCTGGCAGATATCATAGTTCTTTGGAACCTCTTGTGGCTCTATAATCAGGTCCTGGAGTTTTATTTCTGCCAGGTCCTACCAATATCAATCATACCAATTATTGGTTCCTCACCTGAATTATGCCGCACCACTTCCCAACTGTCTTTGGGAAGGTGAAACTCTGTGAGAAGATGACCCAGTTTTATTTTTAAAAATCTTATAAATAGCCATACTGAGGAGGACACCACATGGAATGACAGACATCACCAGAGAAGACAAGTTTATGGGAGAATTAGAAGCCCCAGACTAAGCAGAAAGAGAAGAAAGAAGAGGTGGCTGTCCCCACTCCAGAGGAACAGTTGTGTAAATGTGAGCAGGCCCTGGCTGCTAAACCTAACGCCAAAGACACCTTGCTTATCTGCCCAAGAGGACCTTTGTGCTGGGCAACTTTCAGCATAAATGCTCCAAGAGGAACACATTTTCTGTGATGCTGCCATATTTTGGGGAGCACTTTGATGAAGATAGCTGGTCGCTGTGTTACTTCCCTGAAGTCCTTTTTTCCTATAGAGCTCACCCAGATCTTCATGAGTTGTACTGTCATCACTGGAATATTCTAATGATTGGACAAGCTGAGAAAGAATGTCTTTGCTTGTGTCATCCTTTATGGAACCAACAATAACAGCTCTACTTTAAGGGTCCAGGTCTTTTGAGACCAGGCACTTCCTCGCCTTTTTGTTGAGTGAAGATTAGCAGCTGAGCTAGGAGTCATACACATGGCCCATACATGGCAGAGACTGAATCCTGGTAGCAAGGAAAGGCAGACACTGGTTCCAAAGTACTTTTCCTGGGAGGAGACCTTGTAGCATGTGGGCAAAGCCTTCAGTCAAGACAAAATGTTCAAATGAGCAAATTTGCCATCACCAGTTGCCTGTACCTGCCCTTCACAGTGATAAGGGTAATTAAAGACACTAAACATTGAAAAACAAAAATCAATGGGCCTCAGTGATGGGCACTTGATTTCAAAACTAGTGATAAAACATTAAAAATATGAATATCATTTTTAGTTTACCATATTTAAATAATCATTACTTTATATTTTAGTTAAGAAATTTTTATTAAGAAAGACTGCTGAAATTTTCTGAATGATGTCTAATGCACAAAGAATTTTTCACAGAAGAGATGATTGAAAGTTAAATGATAACCTATCAGATTGCTACACTGAGGGTATGAGGTAGTGGGTACAACTTTACAATATTGGAGACTTAAAAAATTTTTTTTCAGCCCAAGTGTCCGTCAGAAGACAAGTGGATTAAAAAGCTTTGGTACATATATACTATGGAATACTACTCAGCCATAAGAAATGATGACATCGGATCATTTATAACAAAATGGATGGACCTTGATAACATACAGAATGAAATAAGTAAATCAGAAAAAAGGAAAAACTGAGAACAGCATGATTTCATACATAGGTGGGACATAAAAGTGAGACTATGAGACATGGACAAGAGAGTGGTGGTTACGGGGTGAGGGGGTGGGAGGGAAGGGTGTGAAAGGGAGGAGGGGAGGGGCACAGGGAAAACCAGATAGAAGGTGACAGAGGACAATTTGACTTTGGGTGACGGGTATGCAACACAATTGAATGATAAGACAACCTGGAGATGTTTTCATTGTACATATGTACCCTGATTTATTGGTGTCACCCCATTAAAATTAATAATAATAAAATTAAAAAAATAATTTTTTTTCACTGTTTCTAGAAAGCTAAAATTTACTCCCTCAATTATTGAGGAACTGAAGTTGCCTTTGTAGTCAATGGGATATAGCAGTGGTTCTTAAACTTTTTTGAGGTACTGAACCCACCAGTTTCATATGTGCATTCACTGAACCTTTCTTTAGTGATAAGTAAAATATGATTTTTTTTCCATGTTCAAGACATAGGTATATGTTTTTTTACTGGTGCACAAAATGAGCTGTGCATGAACATCACCTTGCTCAAAGAACAAAACCAACAAAGTGCATGAACTCACAACAAATTACGGTATTACTTTATTCTGGCCTCCGCAGCAGAGGTTTCTCCGAACCCCTTAGACCAACTCATTGAACCCCTAGGGTTCCATAGAACCCAGGTTAAGAACCACTGGGCTATAGAATTCATCATAAATTCATTGTAAATTCCTGGCTATATAAAGAGCAATGTTACACATAGACACTTGATTCATTTATTTATATATAAAATACTTATTGACAAACTGTTCTCTTGCCTGGGCAGCTAAATTCTAGCAAGGGTGATAAAGACAAAAATAAAGAAGTAAAACACATATTGTTTGTCAGGTATTGGTAACTATGATCAAGAAAAATAAGATAGAAGTCCCATCAGTAGTACTGGAGTCCCTACCTAAGCTTTCTCTTGTCTCCTGCCCATGCTAATGTGATGGTCAAGGAAGTGTAGCACTTATTTCTTTACTTCCAGAAGGAAACAGGATTTAGAACTTTTATCAGACTATCCCTCTTCTTTTCACATCCTATATATTAGTTTAGTTTACTGGGTTTTAAAGTTTTTTTGCATATGTATTGAATAAAAAGTATAAAAATACAATCCGTTTGACCTCCATACTTTACATTCTGATGTGATAGAGATGTGATGGAGTTCAGGAATCTGACTTTTTAACAATCCCCCAGGTCATTCTTATTCAAGCGGTCTGCAGAACACAATTTCACAAATGCCGGTATAGTTATTCATATTTTCAAAACAATAAATTAGAGGGAAGTCAAGCAATTGCCATGAAGTGAGCAAGGAGAACAGGTATCAGAAACAGATGCTGGTGTCTGTCTCATATACAAACTTGGAGTTGAGCTGCCAGATGGAATAAATGCCCTGAAAGCTGCCCAAAAGATCTCCAGTACTTCAGAGAACTTACTGGGCATGGGAAAGCATCCTTGTCAAACATTCGGCAGACTTAGAGCCTATCTTTAATACAAGTCCCTGGAAGGAAAACCTTGGTAGGCATGTCACAACTTTGGGGTTAACCTACCTGAATTAAAGAGGATTTCTTTGATTTATTTTATTTCAGCTTAAAAATGATTTTCTACTTAAGATAGCCAAAAAATATCTTCCAGAAATATACAATAGTCTTATTTTTATTTTTAAACACAAGTCTAAATTGAATGTCAGAGGTTTTTACTTTACATGTTTACAAATTGAAAATGAAGGCCAAAGCATAATTCTCACAAATTCAAAATGCACAATGTCGACTTAGTTTTGTAGTCTTTTAGTAGTTCCTGATAAATGTATGAATATTTTATTCATGTTATGAAGCAATATGTTTACTCTGAAGTAGTACGTGATGCAACTGTCTCAGCCACATTCTTTTTGTCTTTAAGATGATTAAGCTACATGTATAAAATATTTATATCTTGAGCATTAGAATTAGTTTCTTTCTTATGGCAAGAAACTTCTTGGCATTTTTATTCTCAATAGGGATATGGAATTGTGGTTTTTATATTTTAATAATATTTGAATAACTAAAAGCGATATGTGTATGGTATAATAGTAATTTATTATAAATAAAGCGGCAGCTGGCTAACTTCAACAATAATTTTTATTTTGAGCTTATTTTTTATGCCATCAAGCTTTTATTTTAAATGTGTGTTTTTGGATGTGCATGATATTGTTAGAGATCAAAGAATTTTACAATGTTAGAAATGTTTAAAGGCTCTTTTCTTTCTAATTTAGCTCAGAAAGTTCACTGATTCTATATCTTCTTTGACTTTGCATTTGCAGGAAGATGGAAGCACTGATAATAAGCTTAAATGAATTAGAGTAATGAGCTAAGACTCAGTTAGTGTAACAGCTGGTCGGGTATGGACTTTGCTTCTGGGAGTGCAATACATATAAATACTAACTGCAAAGGGTCGTATGTATCCAGCATATATCAAGTTCACTTTATTTGTAATGCTTCCTAGCATTCTGGTCAGTGTTCTAAAAGATATTTGGACCTTGAGAATGTCATACAAAGTAAAATAAGTAAGTCAGGAAAAGATAATAACTATATGATTTCACACATAGGTGGTTACCAGGGAGAGGAGGGGGAGATTAAATGGGGACTATATCATGACAGAAAATAATTTGACTTTGGGTGATGAGCACACAACACAATCAGTTAAAATTCTGTAGAGATGTTCATCTGAAGCCTATGTACTCATATTAATCAGTGTAACTCTATTAAATTTAATTTTTAAATTAAATAAATAAATAAAAATAAATAAAAGATATTTGTTTCACATCAAGATATATATATATATATATATATATATATATATATATATATATCAAAGGATATATATTTTTCTTTTAAAAAGGGGACATTTGAAGTAAAGACAATAATTTTGTATGGTCCTATGAAGTGATTATATCTTTTATTCTTTAATTTATTGCACTGACATGTTTCAAATATCCCACTCAATATAACACCTTGTCCACATGCATCTTGCCCACCATGTCCCATGCAAAGTCTTTTTCCACCCCTAGTTATTATTAAATCCACCCCTAACAAATTATTAAATTATTAGAAGCATACATAAATTTGAAAATAATTTAAATCTGTAGTTTAACTGATAATATAAATTGAATTCAGCCTATATTGACACAAATAGTGTAGAAATAGACGACTTATAAAAGTAGATGAAAGAAATTAAAGTTAAAGACATAAAATGGAGCTATAAATGAAGTTATCATAAAAATAGATACCATAATCCTGTCTTTGGCAGCAGTGGGCGAGAGTTATGACATTAAACAAAAAATGAGACATAAAAAGAGAAACCTCAGTATTTAAAAAATGTACAAAATTCTTGAAACAAAAGCAGAATAGTTATTTAAGAAACACACAAATATATCCGCTGTTAAAAAAAAACATAAAAAGTGATACAATACAATAAAGTTCATGTCTTAATATTGTTAAAGTATTCTGTATGCAAAATTCAAAATTTTCATATAAAAATGCAGTATTTATAAAAGCAACTAAATATTGGTGTCATGTAATAAATAATATAGTCAAGACCCAATGCCAAATGCGATGGTATTGTCTATTATAATGTCCTTCAAAGGCCCTGCTTGATAATTTACCTGAATAATTCTTCATACAGATTTTAGTCTAAAAATTTAAACTCTTATATTTGGGATAACAACCAAAGGACATAAATATGACTTTATTATATGAAGTTTTATATCAGGCAAAACGAATCAGCAGTGATTTAAATCAGACACATAGTTTTGGAGAAGATTGAGAAAAGGCATGAAAAAACTTTGGTGGTGATAGAAATATAGTGCTTGGAGTGGTGGGTACTGGCTGTATAGTTGTCAAAAGTTATCAAATTACATATTAAAATTGTGTACACTTTAATAAATATAAATTAAAACCTAACATGATTTTAAAAGAAAATTTCATCTAAATTAATTTGTGCTTGAATTATTTTATATTCTGATGATATTTTTCCACATCAAAATGTATTGTATTGTAATTATTTTATATTTTTCATGTTTAGAAGACATGTGTTTACCTTGTTTACCATCATATTCTTAGTGACTGACCTCTAATTCATATCGAGAAATATTTTTAATAAACATTGATTATATGATCTTCAGAATTCTACTTTTATTTATAAGATTAAAATTTTTGAGCTATCACAATCACATTTTTAATTTAGGTATTAGGACACTATAAACATCGTATAGATTAACCTTAATGGGCTCTGATTCCCAGAGTGAAACATTTCTAGTATTGTGATTATACAGCTAAAAGATATCTATCTAAGTTGCAGAAATATGTGTAATTGTTTAATTTTATTAGCTTAATGAAACAGGTAGACTTTATGATACTGTAATTTTATATACATATAAGCTAACTGGACTATATTGACAGTAGTGTCAAAATTGCAGGTAAGCATTTTGTTAGTTTTAAAAATAAATTGGTCACTACTTTGTGTACTATCACAACTTTTCAGTAAGTTTTTACTTAATAATGAGGTCAGAATAATTTATAGCTGAACTCAATGGCACCTTAAATATGTACGTGCCCTCCACTTTTCTGCCATTTAAGGAACTATGTGTGATCTTTTCAAGGCAACAGGGAGTGGTATATTTCTGGGAGACCACTTCAGACCACAAAGCTGTTCCATCACTTATGTAATTTCAAATAAGATATCCTTAAGAGAGATAGAATGGGATATTGCAGACCTAGAGGGAATTCTTGAGGACTTTAACCAATCTAAGATTCCATTTCCTTATTGAGATAAATTTTCTAAATAATTTTATTCAAATCTCATCTCTATAATTCTGTTATCATCATAAATTCTTTTTTCTTTTTGGTGACATCAACCTGAAAATTAGAATATGAGGTAAAATAAAGAATACAATTATTTAAAACATGCAGGATGACATGGTAATGACTTTTAGACTAAATATTATTTTCTTATTTTTATGTGTTAGCAATGTTGTTTCTTTACTAAACTGAACACACAGGTAATGTCTTAAAAATGGCCATTTAACATAATTTTTTCTCATCCTAACACACACTGAATGATATGAAGAATTATTTTTTCAGTCTTACATATCTTTAATTTGATATTATTTTTAAAATTCATCACAATAGCTACAATTTAGTATTTCCTTAATAGCTATTGATTATTGTTATATATTTAAAAAATTATCATTTCATCTATGCTTTTGAACTGCAATTGCCTTTTATTACCAATATTAACATTTTAACATTAAAAATAATAAACATGTATAGATTTTAGTAGATATCATTAAATCTATCTCAAAGGCTTTTCCTCATTTTTTGTGTAAGGTTCAATATTAACATCTTGCATACACACACAAACAATTCTTAGCACATGGATATCCTATGTGGTATTGAATACCTCATTAATTATTTAAGAAATTGTAGGTCTAGTTATAGGCTCAAAAATATTATCAATCATTAATACTGTTTGCTTAAGTGCATTAGAAAAAGCATTTGTTGCTTAAAACAGAAACAGCAAATGTATAGATTACACCTGTTAAAAAATGCTTTCTTATTTCATTCACTTAAAAGTCAGTTCATGTTTAGTCCTCAAAGCTGCATTCTACCAGGGGAATATTGTTATTATCCTGTCCTTTACGTGAATCAATTTTAATAATTATTTAATTTCTTACTCTATATGTATATTTTAAATTGGAAAAATTGTCCAAAGACAATAATGTCTTTAAGCTATATTTCAAGAAAAAGAAATTGGTATGACATTTTAGTCTCCTGTAACTTTGTAAAGAATTTCAAGTAGAATATGAAGGTTATATTCTGGGAGAAAAGTGAAATGAGAATTGAGATATTAGAAGGAAGAAATGTTGACATAATTTAGGCAAAGAGCTTTGTTTACTAGATGAGAAAACTGAGACCAAGTGACAATGTGACTAGTTCAAGTTCCCACTTGTAATTAGTATAAGAGCCAAATGCAAGAAATAAAATTCCAAACCCCTTGGCAGTGGTCTGCTAAAGCATTATATGATTATATAATTTATATAATGTAACGTTAAATCTACTTTGCTTAAATCATGTAATTACAAAAGTTACTTTGCTTATGAAAACATAACCTTAGGTTAAATTGTTTTGTTCTGTTTTAGAAGTAAAATCTATGCTTCTTAAATGCTAAGCCAGACACAACGAAAGCACAAGACTTTTGCGGTTACCAGTTTGTACAATACATCAATTTAATAGTTTTATTTTTATTTGCATGGCAATAGAAAAATACAACAATAGTTTTATTTTTATTTGCATGGCAATAGAAAAATACAACAAATTAAGTTTAAAAACATCTTCTAAAACATTTTATTTAAAAATATTTTCTCGCTAGAGCAATAGTAAGAATGACAAGGTCTATATGATTTATTAGCTTTTGATCAATTTAATTCCTTGGAAAAATATGAAACTGATGCTTCTGAGGAAAACTAATTAATAAAGTAGTTATTTTCTCTAGTATTTTTTCTCCACATATTCTGACTTATTCATACTGCTGGTGGATTTGTTTGTGTTATTAACCACTTCCATTTCTCCTTTAAACTACATCATATATTGAAGAACCTAAGGTTCATCCCTGGGTGATTATTGATCCCCTTTAGGACAAGTCAGTAAAGCAGCACCAAGCAGTGAAGCAAGCTCATTAGATCTCCACATTATCATGAGAATTTGGTAAGATGAAATGAACAGCAGTGGAACAAAGTTACCCACATATATAGCTCGAAGTTAGGTTAGATAAATATTTTTTAAAAATCATGTAACTCAGAAGCTGTAAGAAGAAAGAAAAAGTAAATTTGTCAGAATATTAGTGTATCATAGACAGGGTTTACAAAGTTTTTCCTGAGATGCTTTTGCAAAGAAGAGATATCTGATTTATAAAAATAGCTAAGGAAAAACTCCACTGAAGACTAGGGTATTTTCATTGTCTTTTCTGAAAGCATATTTTATATCTGTAATATCAGGGTAGTAAAAATGTGGGTTTACAGTTGTTTGGATAAAAATAATATATTAATTAATAAATAACAATACAAGAATAAACTGTGTTTCATTTACTCACAACTGTAAACCTACTTTTGTACCATCTTGTATATGTTATCTCAGGGTATGTCTTACTTCAGCTAGTGAAAAATGTTTAAAATCAGAAATAACAAATTATGTTCAAATCTTCTGGAAAGAGACTGTTGGGCAGATAAAATATAATATGCTCACTTTGTTAAAGATGGCACTGCCCACATGGAAGCCCATCACCCAGGTAATATTATTTGCCCATATGCTTGGGATGGGTGTAAGAGAAAGGCTGTAATGTGGGCAGGCCGGGTCATTATAGCCTAAGGCTTTGTTTTAAGAGTAAGCTTTTCCCCACACCCTTGACTGATTGGACGATGTAGGGTGGTGCACTCTCATGAGGAATCCCATTGTGCCTCAGATGGGTGGCTTTGTATTGGAGACTTCTTTGTTTATATAATTGGATTAAAGGTTTTGATTCTACATTATAAAGTGGGAGAGACCAGTAGCTTGATCTCTCTCTTGGTTCCTGAGGTATTAGAGTGGAGAGCAGATTAAGGCCACGTGGAGGAGAGGAGGCAGCCAAGATGGTGGAATCCTGAGGAAGAAGCCAGTTTGCGCAGAGTTTGTGTAGAGAGGAGATGGGGAACAATGGTGAATAAGTCTGGTGAGCTAGAAATCTTTCATTCTAGGAAACTCGAATAAGTCAGTAGCTTTGTGAGCACTGAATGTGTGGGTTTTGGAGCCCAGTGTGTGTGTTTGCTTGCCCACCAGGTGCAAGCTAGAATTAAAGCTGATGGCTCACCAGTTCGTGGCTCCTGTGTTTTATTACCGTCTGTTCGAATCTCATGTGGACCTGCACAGGTCAGGCTGTTGTGATGGTGGCCCTGACTACTGGCTTTACAGAGATCAATTAAAAAATACAACATATGGTTGTAAAGCCAGTAGTCGGGGTCAGGATCAGAGCCGCCTGACCCACGCAGGTTCACATTAGATTTGAACAGTCGGTATTGAACAATGGAGCCAAGAACTGGTGAGCCATCAGCTTTAATTCTAGCTTGCACCCGGCGGGCAAGCAAAAACACACACTGGGCTCCAAAACCCACACATTCAGTGCTCACAAAGCTACTGACTTATCCGAGTTTCCTAGAATCAAAGCTTTCTAGCTCACCAGACTTATTCACCTCTGTTCCCCATCTCCTCCTGCACAAACTCTGCACAAACTGTCCTCTTCATCAGCACTCTGCCATCTTGGCTGCTTCTCTCCTCCACATGGCCTTAATCTGCTCTTCCTTCTCATACTAACCTCTAGAACCAAGAGAGCAAGCTCCTGGTCTGTCCCAGTTTATACTGTAGAATCCAAACCTTTAATCCAATCTACAGACAAGGAAGTCTCTGGTACAAAGTCACCCATCTGAGACATAATGGGATTCCTCAGGAGAGTTCCCCACCCTACATCATCCAATCAGTCAAGGGTGTGGAGAAGAGCTTACTCTTAAAAATAAGCCTTAGGCTATAATGACCCGGCCTGCTTACATTACAGTCTTTCCCCCACACCCATCCCAAGCATAAGGGCAAATAATATCACCCAGGTGATGGGCTTCCATGTGGGCAGCTCCATCTTTAACAAATTTGAGCATAATATATTTTATCTGCCCAACAATGGTCTTGGCCAGTTGGCTCAGTGGTAGAGCATCTGCCCAGCTTCTGAAGTAGTGATGTACCAGGTTCCTGATCAGGGCACACAGGAGACACAGAATCCCTTTGATTCTCCACCCCTCTCCCTCTTTTTTCTCTCTCTCTCTCTTTCTCTTATCTCTTTATTCTCCCCTCTAACTGGAGGGAGTTGGCCTTGGGTGCTGAGGAAGGCTCCATAGCCTCTACCTCAGGCACTAAAAAAATAAATGACTCCGGTTGCAATGAAGCAAGGGCCCCAGATGGGCAGAGCATTGCTCCTTACTAGGCTTTCCAGGTTGATCCTGGCCGGGCACATCTGGAGTCTTTCTCTGTCTCCCCTTCTGTCACTAAAAACAAACAAACAAACAAAAATATTAAAATCTTCAAAAATCGTGGACTAATCAGACATGTGGAACCTCATTCAATTCTAAAGTTCTTAACACATTTCTCAGTAAATTCTTCACATAATAACATAAAACAGTGATATAGTTGCTTTGGGTCATTTGTATACTTATTGAGATATAGTTGTGTTTTAGTATGGAAATATTTTAAAAAGCACTCTCTTAATGAATATTTATCACTTAATGCCTTTATAAAATTGTCGGACAAATCATCAAGTCAGAGTAAAGTGCCATCTCGCTTTTAGTTCTGAATTCACAATAGGCACCAGCAAAGATATTGAAAACTAGTTCTTCGATAAATTAAAATTTAGGTAGGTCTTACAAACTGTTACCAACCACATAAACCGAATTAGTTACTATTTAGTTACTAATAGTAAGTAAATAGCTTAGACTCAGGTTTCTGTCCTTCCTGCCAATCAAATAACCCCATTGCCTTGTGTTCTCTCTTTATATGTGGTTGAGTCCTAATGTAGGCTGGTAAATATAAACCCTCAGATCATGAGTTCAAAACATTTGAATTAGTTCTTATTTAAATTTGCTTGAGTATCAGTGTTTCATATGTCAAAGAACTTGTAATTGCTTGGCTTGTTCAATGATATTTTCAGTGATTTCACATATTTCAAGGTTTGTGTTTAGTAATAGCTGTATGTTTTATTCTAATATAAAATGGCGAGGTTGCTGAATTCTAATAGTAAGTTTGAAATTTGGGAATAACCAAGTGCAGTGACTTGAATAACTAAAGATAATGTCCACTGGTTAAGGAGACCCTCGGGGTTTTTGCTACCACACTCAGTATGCAATGTTTCAACTCGTTGGTTTCAGTCTGCCAGCTTCACTGGACACTGGGGCGGGATAATTGGCAATACTGGTTACTTTCAGAACCATTACCTGTCAATTCCTAGGTTTCAACGTAGCAGGTAAGGGTGTTCCTTGTACACAGTTGTTATCCACCTGGTAAGTACAATTAAGTGGGCTAGAGATATTCTCTAAATTAGAACATTCAATCATACTCACAGTAAGAGGAAATTAAATGGCATGGCTTTTCTTTGTTTATTTTGACTTGGGGAGGAAGAAAAGATTTGCTTACACAGTAAACCGCTATGGAAATTTTTCTTTCATATACTTTAGAAAGTTAACAGTACACTTACATTCTACAAAGAAGTGTTGTTACACTTTTCAAATAGCTCTATCATAGCTTCTTCTACGAAGATAATGGAACAAGGCTTTATTTTGCAATCAATATACTTGTTAAAAGACATTATATCTTCATGGAACTCCATTAAAAGAATCCCTCAGAAAAGTAACTGAAGACCTGATACCTCAGTTTTTCTTTTCTCTTAATTTAAGACAGAAACTTCAAAGTTACCAGCCCTCCAGCGGTAGCAAAAGTCAAATGCTGCCATTAGACTACAAAGCAGTCTTTGTAAATTATTAACTTTCCCATGGCAGCATCTAGTCAGATTCTATGAAAACTATAAATATTAATCAGTCAAAGAATTATTAAATAAATATAAAAATATTTAAAATATTATTTTAAGGAACTGCAAAGCCTGCGTTTTAAGCTTTTCTAACTCAGAATCGTTAATCATTACAAACATCTGCTAAAGTTACCTGTGGCATCTGTAGCCTCCCTGCAGTAATTTTCAGCTTTATTCATTTCTTGAGTTGGCAAAATCAAGGAAGCATTCACACCCAGGAGAGGTGAGCATTTCATTCTCAAACATTTTTTAACTGTCAGATCAGAAGCATATGTCACTTGGGTGGTAACATGTGGTGTTTCCGGTGAAGTGAATTTCCTCCTAGACTTAAAAAGGGAAAGGATCTGTATTAGCTTTCTACTCCTTGAATGCTTGAAGTCCTAAGAATTTTTGTTATCCTGTCAAACTCTTTTGTGGCATTAGATTTAATCCAACATTAGTCTTAGACTTCATGAAATGGCCCAGTTGGAAAAAATAAAGAGTTCCTCATTAAATGAGGCACTAGATTCTCTTCCAAGCTCACTCCCTTCTTTACTTAATTAGCATGGATTTAGAGGGTGGCTGAGAATTACTTTATCATCAGAAATTTAAAGTTTTGTAGGAGCTTCTTTCCTTATGATTTCCTAAAGTGTGGTCCCAGGAGTAAATATTACTGGACATCAGTCCCTTACATAAGATTTTGTTTCTTTTTTCGTGACAATCTTTGAGAAATCCAAGAAACCACAGGGATATTTTCTTACGTATTAACTTTCTGTTGCATTTCTTGTTCTTTCTGCATGTGAATGTGAATACTGACTTCGTAAGTTCAACACTATTGGACTTTAGTTGACAGCTGAGGTGTTATACACAAGCCTTTGGGAATGAAGATTATGTACAAGAATTAAATATTCTTTCTCCAAGATTTAACATTCTTTGTGCTATATAATTGTATCTTCCTTAGACTTCATTTCTTTTTTACATTTAGTAAAATTTAGACATTTATTTTATAAATTCAATATTTATATTTTAAGGGATACTTGTAACAATTTTAACGAGTAAGAAAATTTGAAAATTTTATCAGTCTGGCTTTCTTGTACCAGTAATGTCATGATATAGGAGTTGGAGTAGGATTCTGGCTTCTATTGCTAATGGCACTTATTTACCAACTGTGTAACCCTGGATAAAGCATTTATTCTCTGAGTTTTATCTAACATATTAGACATAAATCTTTGTATTACCTCACAGAGCCAAAGATTAGAAAAATAGAGGATACTGCCTTAGTAGTATCAAAAGGTGAACACTTTCAAAACTGAAGGGAAGTACAGTTAAAAGTGTTACTATGCTAGATGACATGAGATCTAATGTATGGTATATTATAAAATATATTTATATTTTAAAAATTGTTTTAGAGTTTGAAATAAAAACAGGTGCCACTTTCTTTATGATCAGAGTGTATAACATGATCAGTATAAGCAGTTTCTATGTAATTTGACAAAAGTGACACTTTGTGAATTAGATTAAATATGATAACAGGAGAGTACATAGTGCTTTCCTCCCCTCAGCTAAATAGCCCTGAGGAACCACAACTGAAGAATGTATTGGATGAGCACATATTAGAACACCTAAGAAGCAAAAACACATGTATTGATGTCATTAAGAATAAATGTGTCAATGCCCAAACAAAGCAAAAAAAGAAAAATATTATTTCTGATGACTTTATACAGTATAATAAATAGTTTCATAAGCTTTTAAAATATGAGTAAGATTCCAAATGATTACATATGCCAAGATACTGTAATGCTATGTGTGTTTGGGGCTCAAATAATTTTACCACCTTAAATATAGAAATAAACATATAAAATTAAGTTTTGGAAACAATATATATATATGTACATAAAAGCAATTTGGACTTTATTTTTCAGGATCTTACTATTTTTGCGTTAAGAAAAATTAAAGTCTAAAAAGAGTTTTGAATCATTTAGCTATTTTCCTCAAAGGCAAAGCATAAAAAAATTACTCTGAGGTACACATTGTTTGACAGCATATTGCCACCATCATTATTCTTAATTATTCTTGACATTTTGTCCATTATAACATGGGCTGCTGAGAGGATAGAAATAATCAGCTAGAAATGAGGACTATGTTGGATAAAATGTTGTGGTATTATAGATGAAATATCAATTATGGAAATTGGTGATAAACACTGGTAGTGAAAATATACCTTGGAAATGGCTCTTAGCAAACAAGTTTAGAAATCTTGTCATTTTTTTCTTACATAAACAAATAAAGTCTTATTTGCAACAATAAATACATGTAAAAGTAGTTTGTGTATTACATCATAGTGAAGTACTTTACAAAATATAATTACTTTTATGCCAGCAAATATAGTGGTTTTAAAATTAATTATTTATGTGGGATAATTACATATATAATTATATATAGTTATATTGTGTATGTATGTGTGTGTATATATATATATATATATATATATATATATATATATATATATAAAATTAAATATGTAGAGTTTCTGTCTGCATTGAAAAACTTGTCCTTTAAATTTTGTTTACATCAAACAGAAAAATGCTGGTTAACTTTATAAACATAGTTGTAAATTTTGTATGCTATTAACCCAGAATTTGGACCATATTTGCTTTTAAGATTTAAATCTGGGTTTCTCCAAAGTAATTTGCATTGGAACTTCACCAAGACACCATTTGGCAAAAGTTAACTTATGAAAATAATTATCTTACCTATATTACTGGAAATAGAGTTGGTATTTCTACATAATCTTATAACAACAAATAAGAAAATAAAGATTACTCTTGTTTTACTAAGAGTTTTATCTATATTTGCAACTTTTCACATCAACATTTTGTGTTGCTTTCTTGAAATTTCCTTTTCAACTTTATTTTGAAATACAGATTTTGTTTGTGGTTGCAACAAAATGCCTGATTTATGGAGAATGTTGTGCATGAGAGAGAACATAAATCACATCACTGGAACATTCCCATGAACTGACTATACAGATAGGGGGAAAACAATAACAAACCAAGTGTGGTTAGACTGCCAACCCTCAGCCCATTCTCTGACATAGTCATAATAGCATCTCAACCAGATGGAGTACTGCTAAACTATAAAGCACATATTCATTGGGGTGTTTTTGACCATCTCAATGACTAACTGGGAGAAATACAGTACTAGGATTAGTGGGGATAGGAGTTCTAATTTACAGTACTGTATACACAGTGATAATATGCTCCATCTTAAAAAATTATATACCACTACGTGTGAGTACTCAAGATAAAATTTCATCTATAGTAGATTCCTCCTTATCCAAGGTTTTACTTTCCATGGTTTTAGTTGTCCACAGTCAACAAAGGTCTGAAAATATTAAATGAAAAATTCCAGAAATAAACAATTCATGAGGTTTAAACTATGCACCATTCATAGTGTGATAAAATATTGCATGTTCCTGATCCACCTTGCTCAGTACTGCCTGGATTGGAATCATTTCTTTGATCAGCCTTTCCACACTGAATATACTACACTCCCCACTCTTTGTCACTTGGTAGTCATGTTGGTTATCAAATCAAGAGTGGATAGAGCATCAACTGGAATTCAGAGAACCCAGGTTTCAAACCCTGAGGTCACAGGCTTGAGTGCAGGTTTATCTGCCTTCAGCATGAGCTCACTAACTTGATTGCAGGGTCACTTACTTGAGCCTAGGATCATGGACATGACCCCATGGTCCCTGGCTTGAGCCCAAAGGTTACTGGCCTGAAGCCTAAGGTAACTGGCTTGAGCAAGGGGTCACTTGCTCTGCTGTGGCCCCCCGGTCAAGAAACTTATAAGAATGCAATCAATGAACAACTAAGGTGCCGCAACAAAGAATTAATGCTTCTGATCTCTTCCTGTCTGTCCCTATCTGTCCCTCTCTCTGACTCTGTTTCTGTCAAATAAATAAATAAACTCTACTCTTTATTTTAAAAAAATCAACACTTGAGTATCCAAATGCTTGTTTGGGTTCAAGTCATCCATATTTTATTCAATAATGGCCTCAAAATTTAAGAGTAGCAATACTCTAGTTTCATTTTTTTGCAGGTAGATGTCCAATTTTCCCAACACCATTTGTTAAAGAGGCTGTCTTTAGTCCATTGTATGTTCTCTTCTCCTTTGTCAAATATCAGTTGTCCATAAAGCTGTGGGTTTATTTCTGGGTTCTCTGTTCTGTTCTGTTGATCTATGTGCCTGTTCTTATGCCAGTACCAGACTGTTTTGAGTACAATGGCCTTGTAGTAAACCATGATATCTGGAAGAGTGATACCTCCTGCTTTATTTTTTCTTTTTAAGATTGCTGAGGCTATTCTTGTTCTTTTTTGATTCCATATAAATTTTTGGAATATGTGTTCTATATCGTTGAAGTATGTCATTGGTATTTTAATGGATATTGCATTAAATTTATAAATTGCTTTGGGTAATATAGACATTTTAATGATGTTTATTCTTTCTAACCATGAGCATGGTATATGCTTCCACATGAATGTATCTTCCTTGATTTCTTTTATCAATGTTTTTTAATTTTCCAAATACAAGTCCTTAACCTCCTTGGTTAAATTTACTCCTAAGTACTTTATTTTTTTGGTTGCAATAGTGAAGGGGATTGTTTCCTTAATTTCTTTAGCTGACAGTTCATTGTTGATATATAAAAATGCCTCTGATTTCTGAGTATTAATTTTACATCCTGCCACCTTTCTGAATTCATTTATCAGGTTCACCATTCACAAAAACAAACTCAAAATGGATAAAAGAGTTAAATGTAAGCCGTGAAACCATAAGCATCTTAGAAGAAAACATAGGCAGCAAGCTCTTCGACATCTGTAGCAGCAATATATTTGCCGAGAAACAAATGGGACTATATCAAAATAAAAAGTTTTTGCACAGCTAAAGACAATAAGAACAGAAGAAAAAGACAAACCACACAATGGGAGAACATATTCGACAGCACAGCTGATAAGGGGTTAATGACTAAAATTTATAAAGAACTTATAAAACTCAACACCAGGAAGACAAATAATCCAATCAAAAAATGGGCAAAAGAAATGAATAGAAATTTCTCCAGAGAGGACATATAGATGGCCAATAGGCATATGAAAAAATGCTCAACATCACTAATCATTAGAGAAATGCAAATTAAAACCACAATGAGATATCACTTCACACCAGTCAGAATGGTGCTCATCAGCAAAACAACACAGAACAAGTGCTGGTGAGGATGTGGAGAAAAGGGAACCCTCCTGCATTGCTGGTGGGAATGCAGACTGGTGCAGCCACTTTGAAAAACAGTATGGAGATTCCTCAAAAACTTAATAATCGAATATACTCTAAGAAAATAAGAAATGCACCCCCATGTTTGTGGCAGCATTGTTCACAATAGTGATGATATGGAATCAGCCCAAGTGTCCGTCAGAGGACGAGTGGATTAAAAAGCTTTGGTACATATATACTATGGAACAATATTCAGCCATAAGAAATGATGACATCGGATCATTTACAACAAAATGGATGGCCCTTGATAGCATTATACGGAGTGAAATAAGGAAAACAGAAAGAAACTGAGAACAGCATAATTTCATACATATATGGGACATAAAAGTGAGACTATGAGACATGGACAAGAGTGTGGTGGTTACGGGATGGGGGGAGGGAGTAGAAGGTGGGAGAGGGGGTAGGGCAGGGGCACAAAGAAAATCAGATAGAAGGTGGCAGAGGACAGTTTAACTCTGGGTGATGGGTATGCAACATAATTGAATGATAAGATAACCTGGAGATGGTTTCTTTGAACATATGTACCCTGATTTATTAATGTCACCCCATTAAAATTAATAAAAGAAAGATAAATAAATAATTAAATAATTTTTAAAAAGTGTAGTAATACTGCCAATTTGGGTATGTCGAAGAGAAGTTGTAAAGTCTTCTTTTAAGTGAAAATTCTCAATAAGAAAAGAAAAAGTATATATGCTGAAGTTGCTAAGGTCTACAGTAAGAACATATCTTTTATCCATGAAATAATGAAGGGTAATAAATCTATTATAGCTTGCTATTGCACACCAAATGGCAAAAGTCATGCCACAGTGCACAATAAGTGCTTAGTTAAGATGGGAAAAGCATTAAATTTGCAGTTGGAAGACATGAACAGAAAATGTGTTCTGACTGTGCAACATGTTATGCCAGAAAACCTTGAGTGTATACAAATACTTCAGGTAGCAATATTGTGAAACGAGTGACACAAGCCATTTACTGCAAGTAAGGAGTAGTTACACAGATTCTGGAATATTTTTGGACTGAAAAAATATTAAAATTACAGGACAAGTTGTATCTGCTACCACAAAGCAGCAAAATTGATAAAGTTTATCCAGAAGAAAATTATGTATATAAAAGACATATGTAGAAATTTATAGATATGTATAGGAGATATATATATATATATATATATATATATATATATATATATATATATATATATATATATATATAATATGGTACTATCTGTGGTGTCAGGCATCCACTGGGAGTCTTGAAATATACCTCCTAGAATAGACCTACTGTACAAAAAATAATTCTGAATTTCAATTTCTATTCACTTGTATTTGAAAATAAAAAGCTTTGCAATATTGATACTCAGATTAACATAATTACATGCGTGATTCATAAAGTATATGAATTTGCATATGCTTTTATATATCCTTAAATTTAAAGATAGGGGTTTGCAATAAAGTAATGCAAAAAAATAATGTTTAAATATCCCTGCTTTAGAAAAGCAAATATCTATAAATTATACATAATAATGAGCACACTCTCATGATTATCAGTAGAGCTTAGTGATCAGTTTTTTAATATATTAATTTTATTAGCTTCAAGATGAAGGGACAGGAAAGTTTTTTTTGTTTTTTTTTTTTATACTGGCAGTTGTTCTTTCTGAACTTTTTTCCTTTTCTTAGAGTCAAAACTTCTCTTGCCTGACTTCATTAGGATAGTTTTATTAGTAAATTTTATTCAGAAAAACTGATTATATATGTGTGTTTGTGTATAAACACACATTCCAAAGAGAAGCAGAACTTATTAAAGCATTTGAGCTTATGCAGTTGTGTGATCTGTTAAGCAGTCTCTTGACGGTGGTATTGTGAACATCTGATGTTGGCTTTTTAAGTCTGCAAAGCAGGTGGACACATTGCAAAGTCACTTCACAAGTTGTTGAGAAGATCAACTGTGCCTTTCCCTTTGAGGCTTCAATGATATACAGAATCTATTCTCATCAAGTAGGTATATATTGTGAATAAAAGCAAGTTGCATAATTTGTTATAGGTCAATGGCATGTTTATAAATATAATCTGGATTACAAGTGTTATACAACTTTGAGGAAAATATATTTTCAATGCTTAGATATACAATTATTATATAAAGAATTGATTTCTTAGAAAGTAAAATAATTTAATGCAATATGTTATTTAGATTCATTTAAAATATAGTGGCTAAAGTAATATGAGGAATACTTAAGTGATAGAACATGACAAGCAATGCATTAGTTCTGATTAATGTACTTCTTGGTGTCTCCAATCTACACCAGAAGGGCATTAATCAACTTTGCTTCATGGCTTGCTATGCCTAGTTGTAATTATAAAATTATTTATTATTATTAATATTTTTAAAATACATATTAATAGTGTCTTTATTCTCAATCATAAAACTATATTTAACACCAAAAATGTGCACTTAAATATATTATTAGCATGTGCATATATTTATTGTGGTAGAGAGCTCTATTTTAAGTTATACAATTCAAAAACACTAATTGATAGTGTATGTTCCATGCAGTCAAGGCTAACACCCAAACCTGAAATAATAAAAATGACAAGATTTTAAGCTGAAATACTTTCTCCCATACAAACACACACACACTCATGTTTACATATGTGTGTGTGTATGTGTGTGGGTGTATGTTTATATTTTTTTAGTGGATTTTAGTTACAATTACAAAGAGCACACTGAACTTACTTAACTTATAGAATTTATCAAACTGCTACATAATTGTTTACACATTTGTATTTGTTACCACCAAACTGCAGCATATAATAATTAAAAACAATTTGTGCAAATATGCAGGCTTGTTGTGCAACTTTGGTAAATTTGTAGCACACTATTTTCTTAAAAAGACACCAACTCTTAGTATCTTCCTTAAAACTTAATTATATAGGTTATCAAGTCCATTACCTTTAAAATAAGGAATGTAAAGAAGATAAATTAAAAGTACCTTTTTTCTAAATTTTTGTGAACTGTGACTCTACTTAGCTCTATTTCTTTTCCTTTTTTATTAACTGAACATGAAGAGACACATAAAATAAATTTTATATTTTTTATTATTTTATTTTATTTTTAAAATTTATTTATTTAGAAATTAAATTTAATGGGATGACATTTGTCCATAAGAATACATAGGTTTCAGATAAACATGTCTATAGCTTTTGAGCTGTTCATTGTGTTGTGTGCTCATCACTCAAAGTCAAATTATTTCACCATATATTTGATCTTCTTTAATCTCCTTTTCTCCACTCCCTCTCTCTGGTAGCCACTTCACTTTTTCTCTGTCCATGAGACTCAGTTTTATATTCCACCATGTGTGAAATCATATAGTATGTAGCTTTTTCTGATTTACTAAAATACATTAGAAAATATATTTAGCATAATATTCTCAAGGTTCAACCATGTTGCCGAGAATGGCAATATTTTATCATTTCTTATGGTGAGTAGTATTCCATTGTATATATGTATCACATTTTCTTTATCCTATCTTCTATCAAGGGACACTTTGGTTGTTACATGTCTTGGCCACTGTAAATAATGCTGTGATAAACATGGGGTGCCTATGTCTTTGCATACAAATGATTTTGAGATTTTAGGATAGTACCCAGTAGAGGAATTGCTGGGTCATATGAAAGCTCTATTCTTAATTTTTTGAGTAACCACCATACTGTCTTCCATAGTGGCTGTACCAGTTTACATTCCCATCAGCAGAAAATGAGGGTTCTTTATTTTCCACTCTAACACATTTTTTTTTAATTAAGTGAGAGCAGGAGAGGCAGAGAGACAGATTTCCGCATACACTCCAACTAGTATCCACCCAGCAAGTTCTCTGTGGGGCAATGCTCTACTCATCTTGGGTATTACTCTATTTCTTGGCAACCAAACTATTTTTAGCACCTGATGTGGAGGCCACTGAGCCATCCTCAGGCCAACTTACTGGAGCCAATCAAGCCATGCATGCAGAAGGGTGGAGAAAGTGTAAGACAGAGAGAGGAGAGAGAGAGAGAGAGAGAGAGAGAGAGAGAAAGGGGAGGGGAAGGTTGGAGAAAAAGATGATCGCTTCTATTGTATGTCCTGGCTGGGAATGAAACCCAGGACATCCATGGTGCTAAGTGGATATTCTACCAGTGAGCCAGTTGGCAAGAACTAGCACTTGTTTTTTAATGAAGAGAAGAAAGAAGCATGAACAATGTGGTATCTTTGCCTGGTGTAAGAAGGGATCATTCTTTGACTCTGCAGTGATCCTATAATAGGCACCTAAATTTTATTAACTTTTTCTAGTAAGCTATTCTCTGGAATGTTTGTCATTGTAGCGAATCACACACTTAACCTTGAACCCTCTATGCCTTGAATTGGGGACCGTTAATTAAAAGCCCTGAGTGAATGTCTCTTGGATGCAAACACCAACAAAGTGTGAGTGAGTGAGTGACCTTTGTGAAGACACAAAGGAAAGAATGTGAATGGGCTTTAGAAAATTAGACTAGAAGTTCTAGATTTCCCCTTCATTTGTGCTTGTTAATTAGTGAAAGAAAAGAATATTCTGATCAATTTAGCCCTTTCTCCATGTCAGCAATAATCATTCATCCCCTGTCACCTGATCTCCCTTCCTTATAATCCTGTTACCTCTATTCTGCTTCTGATAATAAAAGCTAAAGGAGAAGAAGATTCAGGAGGTCACTCTTTGCCTCACTTGGCAGACCTCCCCCCCCACTCTTCCTCTTGACATAAGTTTGTTTTAATACACACAACACTGGTAGTTCCCAGTGGACTGGAATACTAGATGTCATTTTTCTCCTATATTTGTCATTCTGGGCTAAAGCTGCTAAATACATCTTTCTTGCATTTTTTGAGTAAAATCTGCAAGGGGAAAAGAAAACTAACTTTCTAGTTATGCTTAAATAAATATTAAAATATGTCAAATTTACCAAGACATAAAATTATAGAATAAATTAGATTTTTCCAGGTAAGATTGAAGCCAACCGATCCTCTCTTAAAAGCTTGCTGGACAGGCCTTCTATGAGCATTTTATTATAAAAGAACACTGAGAAGATTAGCAAGCAGGAGACATTTTGAGGTACAATCTAAAGATTAACATCAGAAGAATGAAAGGGAGAAAAGCATGACAAGACAAGAAGTTATGATACAGCCTCAATGACAACCTCAAATGATCTACAATATCTTTAGGAGGAATGGACCTTTAAAGTTGTTCTGAGTAGGAACAAAGTGGGTAGGTGGCTATACTGCACAGGAATAAGTCATTGGCTTCTGGTTGTTCCAGGAAAGCAACGATGACTTTCAGGACAACACTTTAAGCAAGGCAGTTCTGAAGAGGAATATTGTCTTAGAACTGTCTGCGAACAACATTCTTATCAGCCGGAGAAAAATCTTCTTCAATCATTGAGGGATGGAGCATTAAAAAGTGTACTGCAAAACCTTGTCACTCCTTCCTATTTCATGCATTTCCATACCTCCTTTAAAAAACTTATTTTTATTCCCTTTATGTTGAATATGATTAAGCTGAGGTAATAAGTTAAGACAACTAACTGACTTTTGAATCGGTTTTAAATTAATAACTAATGTTTGGTTTGTTAAAAATATCAAATTAAGGAAATGATTGCTTTAATGGCAAAATAAAATAGAAAAAAAAGGATCTAAAATAAAATCAAACATGAAAATAAAAAGAACTGGAAATAATATAGCAGCATTTGAATAAATGGTAAGAATATTATCTAGTATTTAAGATAAGTGATTTAAAAATATTTTTTTCTCCTTATTGGTTTTCACTGGAAATTTTAGAAAAATGTAATTTGATGGAGCCACATGCAGAAATGAATTTTGACCAGTATGTTTCTGTTTAGCAAACCCTGGATGTACCAGGATTTATGCCAGAATAGACAGATTCCATTAGACAGTTTAGAAACACTTGAAAAATAATTGGATATAGTATTAGAATGAGACCAGGCATGTTACATTCTGAATTACAAGTTAACATTCCATTTTATCTTAATATAACTTTAAATAAAGATGTTATACTCATGTGAGATGGGGAATAACTGATTTTTAGGGGAAAAAAAGGTACAACTTAAGTCTTTCTGTAAAGGATTTTTTTTTAATATTTGGAAAATAGCTAGTAAAACGTCAATAAAGGTTAAAATTAGTGAAAATACAATTCTGATGGTGTTGTTACAGTAAATGTTGCATTAAAATTAGTTTATATGGCCTGACCTGTGGTAGCGCAGTGGATAAAGCGTCGACCTGGGAACACTGAGGTCGCCAGTTCCAAACCCTGCACTGGTCTGGTCAAGGCACATATGGGAGTTGAGCTTCCAGCTCCTCCCCCCTTTCTCTCTCTTTCTCTCTCTCTCTCTCACTCTGTGTCTCCTCTCTAAAATGAATAAAATAAAAATTTTAAAAAAATTAGTTTATATGTGTAAAAGAGCACTTAGCCTCTTTACAGAATTTATCAAATCAAAATTAGTTGCTTGTAGATACCTCCTTACAAAGCTGTAAATTCATTAATGGAAAGAATAATGTTGTTTTGAATGTGAGACAAAATTAACCTTGTAGAAATTGTTTGGTGTTTTCAAAATACAGATGTTGAAATAAAAAAAATTATTTGTGTAGATGAAGTTGTTCCAGGATTATTGTTTTCTCTTCATAGATCTTGAACTACTTGAAGGCAAGAGCCATGTGGTATTTGTCTAGGCTGCTGCACCTGGCACAAGACATGGCACATTTTAGGTACCTAGCCAATGTCCATCAAACTATCAGTGAATTACTAAATGCATTCTGTGATGCTTGGAAAGAGAAGCAAGTTTTTCACATTTATAAAAAGAAGGACATAGTGGTTTTAAACTACTTTCCAACCAAGAATTATCTAGAACATAATCTCTTACAGTACGTTGTGAAATCTAAAGAACAAAATAAACTAACAAACAAAATAGAAACAGACTCATAGAGAGACACACTGACAACTGTCAGACAGGAAGGAGGTTAGGGTCTGGGTAAAAAAATGGGTAAAGAGATTAAGCAAAGGAAAAAAAAAACTTATAGACACAGACAATACTGTGATGATTACTAGAGGGATGGAGAAGCTGGTGGAGGTAAAAGACAGTATGGGGGGATAAATGGTAATGAAAGGAAGCTTGACTTGTGGTGGTGAAAACACAATGCAATATATAAATTATACCTATATAATTTTATTAATCAGTTTCATCTTAATAAATTTAGTTTAAAATAAAATAAAATAAATTCCAAAAAAATTACCCTTATCTTTTCCGAGAAAACAATGACAAGACAATGCTGGTCTTATGGATTGTCATACAAACATTTTTGTAACTTTGAATCTTAACTGAAGTAGCTATATATAATTTCAACATCCCAAGAAAATAATTAATTCTTGCCCACAAGAAGACCCTTGGTTACACTCTCTCCAATAATAATTTAAATTTGTTTTTAGAATTCTTTTAAAATAATTAATCTAATTAAACTAAGATAAAATTCAATTTGACTCTAATAGTAAAAACTACTTTAAACTAGGTCATGTAGAATTAGTAAAGACAATGTTCAAATCACATTTTACAAAGAAACCCTATTTCATGGAGGATGAAAAATAAAATACAATATAATAAAGAAAAAATAAATAAGGCTGATAAAATATATATTTGGATAACCAAGAAACCAATCAAGATATACCACATGTTCTTGACTTTACATATTTTTTATTTTTTTATTCAACCATCTCCATACCCCATAGTTAAACACTGTTATGATTTCTATGGATAATTAAAGTTTAACTCAATTTACCGGCTTCCTGTTAATATAAAAGCACTGAAACTATAATATATTTATGTTTATTACATACGCATTAATAAAAACAACAAGAAATTGTAAAGCACGGTAGATATTTTCTGTGTAAGAGTGTATGTGTGCAGAGGGTCCAAGATGGCTGTGGAGTAGGAGGACGTTCCAACTGCCACTTCCCAGGACCAAATTGGCTTACAACTTAATTTAAGGACAATCATCATAAAACCAACTTTGGACTAAACAAAGATCTACTCAAGGATCACAGAAGAAGGCACACAAGCACTGTTAGAAAGGGCAGAGACATGGAAAGATCTGCCCTGCTCTCAGTAGGCGGTAGGGGCTGAGGGTCCAGAGGGACTCTCACTGTGTGAAGGGTCACCCTGAAAGGTGACGATGATCAGCTTCAGGCCTGGAGCCTCAGCCTAGAGCCCCAGAGCCTAGAAGAAAGTATTTGGCAGTGAAAAGAGCAGGGTTTCTGTCTGCCAGAAAGAGACTGAGTTTTCTGAGATGTGGACACCATCTTAAAGGGACTGTGCAGAAAATCTTGTTCACAGCTTTTTACCCAGGGCTCTGGTGGAGGGAGAGTTGAGAAGACTGGAGTTGCGTGAGGAAAGTGCAAAGTTGGAGTCCCAGGGAGAGACACTGTTGGGGATGGCCACTGGAACCTATGTGCTGAGTATTTCTCCAACACTGCAGTCACTTTTTTTGGGCAGAATATCCCCTCTGTGTGGCATCAGCCTGGGGAAAAGTAACTACTCCACCCTTGGGAGTCACTTCTACATTAGTCATGGTGACATATTGTTCTGAGAGTCAAGGAAGCAGGGGCACATCAGTGGCTCAGTTTTCTGGTGTTGAGATCAGAGCATGCTCCACATGCTCCTGACTCTAAGAATGGTGTTTCCACCTTATAGGAGACTCAGTGGAAACTGTTCAGAGAGTAAGCAGACCACACCTCTTGGTCTCAGAGGCCACACCTACTGGATGCCTAGGGTCACACCCTACAGAAGTCTGTGGAAAAAAGTCTGGACAGACTGACACCTTGAGCCTAGGGACAGAGCCACACCCACCACCCTTCCTAACTCCTGAAATGCTGCAGGCGCTAGACTCTAGCAGAGGTGATTTTAGCAACTGATTCCAACAAGCAGCCAGAAAGAAGACAGAGGCTTCAGGAGGCAGGACTCAGGGAAACTTGGCCTTTTAAGCAGACTTTTCCCCAGGCCCAGTGTGGGTAAAAACCAGGCTAGGAGTGCAGCTTGGTATTTCCATGTACACCTGGGGTCAGCAGAGGCAGCCACAAACTCTGAATTGCTTGTAGCTTTAAGAAGATTGCTGAGGACCAGTCATGGGCAGTGTCTCCCATTGGTCTGCACTGGGTTTCTGCCAGGGAGGCCCAGGGCTGGTACATCCAGGGGCCAGCTGTGGAAAGCATTGGTTCAGGATCTAACAACCCTTGGTAGAGTGGTATCCTAAGGAAAGATTTCTCACACCTGGCCAGCTGAAGTAAGTTTTGCTCCCTGTGTTCAGCACCTGCACAGTAGCTCATGTGCATTGGATAGGGTAAAATTTTATAGTCAGCCAGCCTGGGTACCGGATATCAGCCCTGTGGAACTAGATTCCACAAAGGGAAAGGAGAGAGACTTGGAGCATGTACATTTAATGTGTGGGTGTCTGTGATCCTATCGTTGGATCTGGTTGAGGGGTTTTGCCACCTTTGGGGAGGGCACAGTCAGCCCCATGAGAGGACTTTCTCAGTCTTTCTCCTTGAGACAAGGGTATCACCAGCAGAAAGAACTTCTGCAGAGGGGACTGTTGGCCACACTTGGTCTGAACCTGCTGCTCACCTTTTTTGGGGGGAAATAAAATTTGAGTATTCAGTAGTGGCTATGGGATTAAGCCACATGACTTTTACTAAGTTCCAGACCAAGAGACCCCTGACATAGGGGGTCCCACTAACATTGTATTCACAATCTCAGCTGACATAACCCACCAAGCATGCAACCAGAAGAGGGGTTGGTATGGGGAGGCCAGTTTCAGCTCACACTATGGTATTACTACAGGCAGCTACAAGAGGAAGAGGAGTAACTGAAAAGTAGAGCAAATCTTACAGAGCTTGGGGTTTTTACAGAGCTGCTGTCATCTCTAAGCAAGAGGAAGCTGATCTTTATACAAAAGTTGATTCCTCCCACAAAACCCAGGCACAGATGCAGACAAAAACAGCAAAAAGTGCAGTAGCTGCAGACAGGTAGCCCATGGTGGGTTACAAAAAAACAGCTGATGCCAACCCAAAAAGATCTAGAGCCAACACAACTGGTAGTGGGTGGCAGTAAGCACCAACCTTAGATTCAACTACCTACACCACCAGCACACCCAAAGGTGGAGTCTAGCAGGCATAAATATGCCCAACAGCAAAAACATAGCACAGTGTGTAATACACATGATCAAGGTTGACCCATACAGTCAGCCTGCGTGAAGGGAGAACCATACCCTTGAATTATGGTATGTAATACTCACATACCATAAGAGAGAAAATAGTACTCTCAATAAACATTCCTAGAACATGAAAAACAGGTGGTCTGGAGGTCAGTACCACTGAGCCCATCTTCTTCATAAAGACACCACAAAAATTACAAAGTTAGACAGCACTACCTAATAAAAAGACAAAATGAAAGACAAAGAAATGTGACCCAAATTAATCAATAAGAGAAATCCCCCCCCCAAAAAAAAACTAAATGTGATGAAAGTAACCAAACTACCAAATGCAGAGTTTAAAATAATGATTTTTAGGATGATCAAGGATCTTAGAGCACCAATAGATGCACATAATGAGCACCTAAATAAAGAGATAACAAGCATTAAAAAGGACATTGAAATTGTAAAAAAAAAACAAAAAACAAAAAAAAACAGTCAGAAATGACATAAACAATAAAAAAATAAATACTGCACTAGAAGTAAAAACAGCAGGCTGGATGAAGCAAAGGCTCAAATCAGCGACTTAGAGGACAAGATAAATGAAAGTATGAAAGCAGAGCAGTAAAAAGAAAAGAGGCTCAAAAAGACTGGGGAAACTCTGAGAGGACTCTGTGACAATATGAAGAGAAACAACATCTGCATCATAGGGGTTCCTGAAGGAGAAGGCAACAAACAAGGGATAGAGAACTATCCCTTTTAAGAAACTATAGCTGAAAATTTTCAGAAATTGATGAAGGAAATATTCACACAAGTTCAAAAAGCACAGAGATCCCATTAAAGAGAAACCCAAGGAGGGCTATAACAAGATACATCATAATTAAAGTACAAAAGTTAAGAAACAAGGGAAGGATACTAAAAGCTCCAAGAGAAAAGCAGTTAATTACCTACAGAGGAGCCCCCATAAAAATGGCATTCGACTTCTCAACAGAAACACTTGAGGCCAGAAAAGATTGACAAGAAATATTCAAAGTGATGCAAAAGAAGAACCTACAAGCAAGACTTCTTTATCCAGCAAGGATATTGTTTAAAACTGAAGAATAAAAAGCTTCACAGAAAAAAAAACCAATAAAACAAAATCTCTGGGAATTCATTACAACCAAACCAGTACTGCATGAAATAGTAAGGATCATGATGTAAAAAGAGGAAAGAGAAAAAAAAAAAAACTAGAATAAGAGGATTGTAGATTTAAAGAATAAAATGGCAATAAATAAGTACATGTTGATAATAACCTTATATATAAATAGATTAAATGCTTAAATCAAAAGCATTTAATATAGAAACCAACTATAATAAAAGAACAAAAAAGAATTCAAACACTTGGATGCTAAATAACAAGTAATTAAATAGCAAATGGGTTAACAATGAGATCAAGGAAGAAATAAAAAATTTCCTTGAAACAAATGAGAATGAACATACAATAACTCAAAATTTATGAGACAAAGCAGTCCTCAGAGGGAAGTTCATAGTATATCAGAAACTAGAAAAAGAACAACAAATATAGACCAGAGGAAGTAGAAGGAAGGAAATAATAAAGATCATAGTGGAAGTAAATGACACAGAGGCTAAGAATACAATACAGAAATCAATGAAACCATCAGCTGGTTATTTGAAAAGGTAAACAAGATTGACAAACCTTTAACTAGATTCAACAAGATAAAAAAGAGATATGAGCCTGACCAGGCGGTGGCACAGTGGATAGAGCTTAGGACAGGGATGTGGAAAACCCAGGTTCTAGACCCCTAGCTTGCCAGCTTGAGCGCAGGCCCATGTGGCTTGAGCAAAAGCTTGCCAGCTTTGATTCAATGTTGCTAGCTCCAGAAAGGGGGTGCTCGGTCTGCTGAAGGCTCACAGTCAAGGCACATGTGAGAAAGCAATCAATGAACAACTAAGGTGTTGCAACGGCAACGAAAAACTAATGATTGATGCTTCTCACCTCTCTGTGTTTCTGTCTGTCTGTCCCTATCTATCCCTCTCTCTGACTTTCTCTCTGTCCCTGTAAAAAAATAAAATAAAAGATATATGACTCAAATAAATAAAATTTGAAATTAAAAAGGAGAAGTAACTACCAACATCTCAGATATACAAAGGATTAAAAATATATAATATGAAGACCTTTATGCTAAAATATTGGAAAACTTAGGTAAAATGGATAAATTCCTAGAAACATACAATCTTTCAAGATTCAATCTGGAAGAATCAGCAAACCTAAACAGACCAATTTCAACAAATGAAATAAAAACAGTTATCAAAAACTTACAACAAACTACAATCCTGGACCAGATAGCTTCACAGGCAAATTTTACAAAATATTCAATGAAGAACTAGCACCTATCCCTCTCAAGCTATTTCAAAAAATTCAAGAGGAGTGAAGACTTCCAAGCTCCATTTATGAGGCAAGTATTATTCTCATTCCAAACCAGATAAAGAAATGACAAAGAAAGAAAATTATAGATGAATATCTATAATAAACCTAAACGCTAAAATTTTCAACAATATATTAGCAAACTAACTCCAGGAATACATTATGAGTCATAGATTATGATCAAGTGAGATTTATTCTGGAGAGGCAAGGATGGTACAGTATTTGCAAATCAATCAATGTGATTCATCACATAAACAAAAGGAAGGAGAAAAACCACATGATAATTTCAATAGATGCAGAAAAAGCATTTGATAAAATCTAACATCCATTTATGATTAAACTTTTCAGCAATGTGGAAATACAGAGAACATACCTCAACACAAAAACACCATCTATAACAAACCAACAGCCAACATCATACTCAATGGACAATAATTAAAAGCGATCTTCTTAAGATCATAAACATGGCAGGTGTGCCTCCTTTCACCACTCTTATTCAAAATAGTTCTAGAAGTCTTAGCCACAGCCAAATTGGAAAAGAAGAAGTAAAAGTATCATTATTTGCTCATGACCTGATACTGTACATAGAAAATTCTAAAGTTTCAGTTAAAAAACTACTAGACCTGATAAATGAATTCAGCAAGGTGGAAGTATATAAAATTAATATTCTAAAATCAGTGGCATTTTTATATACCAGCAATAAACTATCTGAAAGAGAAATTAAGAACAGTCTCTTTCACTACTGCAACCATGACAAAAAATAATGTACCTAGGACTAAATTTAACCAAGGAGATAAAAGATTTGTACTCAAGAAATTATAAGACATATAAAAAGGAAATCAAGGAAGATACAAACAAGTGAAAACATATACCGTGTCCATGGATAGGAGGAATAAACATTAAAATGTCTATATTACCCAAAGCAATCTATAGATTAAATGTAATTCCTATTAAAATACCTATTAAAATACCTATGTAATTCCTATTTGAAATACTTCAAAGATATAAAACAAATATTCTGATAATTTCTATGGAACTAAAAATAACTTAAATAGCCTCAACAATCTTGAAAATAAAAAAATAAAGTGGTAGGTATCACACTTACTGATATCAAGTTATATAACAAGGCCATAGTACTCAAAACAGCTTGGAACTGGAATAAGAACAGGCATACAAATAAATGGAACAGAACAGAGAACCCAGAAATAAACCCATGCCTTTATGGTCAACTAATATTTGACAAAGGAGGTAAGAGAATACAGTGGAGTAAAGACAGCCTCTTTAACAGATAGTATTGGGCAAAATGGACAGGTACATTCAAATTAATGAAACTAGTCCACCAACTTACACCATTCACAAAATTAAACTCAAAGTGCATAAAAGACTTAAATATAAGTCGTAAAACCATAAATATCTTGGAAGAAAACATAGGCAGTAAACTCTATAATATCTCTCATAGCAATATTTTTCCAATTTATTTCCACAAGCAAGTAAAATAAAGGAAAAATAAACAAACAGGACTATCCAACTAAAAAGCTTTTGCCCAGCCAAAGAAACTATGAAGAAAGTTAAAAAACAACCCACATAATGGGAGAACATATTCACCAATACATCTGATAAGAGGTAAAAAATCAAAATTTATAAAGAATTTCTAAAACTCAACAACAGAAAAGTAAACAATCCAATTAAAAAAGGGCAAAAGAACTGAAGAGACACTTCTTCAAAGAGGACATACAGATGGGCAATAGGTATATGAAAAAAATATTCAGTGTCACTAATTATCAGAAAAATGCAAATTAAAAACACAATAAGATATGAACTCAGGGCGTGGGGGCAAGATGGCGATGGAGTAAGCAGACGACCAACTTCTAACTCCCAGAACCAAAGTGGATTATAACTTGATTTTAAGAACCATCATCAGGATAAACCAATGGTGAACTGGACTGAGAGGACTCTTCAACTGGGGAACACTGAAGAAGTATCATTGAGACTGGTAGGAAAAGCAAAAACGCGAAAAGGGTTGCCCAGCTCCCCGGAGCGAAAGGCAGCCTAGAGAGACTTGTGTGGCGGGAAGAGACGCCAGTGGAAGAGTAGGGACCTGGGTCCCAGGAACAAAGCCCCAGCATACAGCTAAAGAGCCTAGAAGAGGCGTATGGACAATAATTAGCTGGGAAACAGGTTAGGATACTGTTTGTGAGAAAGAGATAGTTGTCTCAGACCCAGGATTCTTCTTAAAGGTTTCACAGAAAACCTCTCCCACAACCACTCACCTGGGACTCCGAGAAACAGGGAGATAGGACAGGACTGGAGCAGCGGTTAGAGAGTGTGGTCTGGAAGGCACAGGGAGAAAAGGTTTGAGGGACAGCCACCCTAAACCCTGGGCTGAGTCACTCCACAAATCTGAAATAATATTTCCCCTGGAACCAGCAAGGGGAAGCACGACACCAGCCAAACAGGCTCCCCTGCAGCAAATAGAGCACAGTAGCCTAGAAGGAGGGAGCTTTTAGGACTACAGTGTGGAGTGTTAGGGTCTGAGCTACAGTGCCCCCAACCACACTGCTGAGGGCTTGCTGGAGGGCTGGCGGCTGTGGGACACTGAAGCGCAGTTAAGCTGGCAGGGGGAAAGGCCAAGCCGGCTGGCATGAGCTCAATCTAGCTCTGCCAGGGCAAAGGGGACGCGTGAAAGTGGTCCAGTGGCTGCGGGCCTGCCTGTGATCCCATCTGTGGGGGAAAAGAGGGAGCCCAACACATGCGGAGATCTGCCTCTGGACAGGGTCTAGCAGGCACGTGGCTACACCCAGCCTCCGGGGCTTGATGCCCTGCCCAAAAGGGCTTTGTCCACAGAGGTGGGGCAGAAGCACAGCACACATCTGAGTGCATAGCAACAGCCCTGCTGAGCTGAGAAGCCGAGGTTGGAGGAGGCAGAGCCAGAAGCCCAGCACGCAGCTGAGCGCATAGCAACAACCCCACCCAGCTGGAGGAAAAGGCTGACAGGGACCCGCAGCTTAACAAAAGTACTCACCATTGCCCTTGGTGCCCAGGTTTGTGGCCTCAGTGTGGTGCACGGTTGCACCGTGGAAGAGGAGCAAAGGCTGAGACTGGATGAGGCTTTTAGAGCCAGGCACGAGAACACAGCCCCTCCTGCAGAGGTGAGGCGGAGACCTCAGCAGCCAAGGCCAACGCCAGCAACACCCACACCCATCCGCCCTAGGCAATGGCAGAGTTGGTGGCGGGCCTGCAGACAGACCACATCTAGAAAATGCAGAGGCAACACCCATGGATTCCCAGAGCCAAACTCTTCTTACACACAGACAAAATGGGCAGGCAGAGAAATGCAACCCAAATGAATCAAAAGAAATTCCAAGAGAAACACCTGAATGAATCAGATATAACCAAACTACCAGATGCAGAGTTTAAAATAATGATGCTTCGGATGTTCAAAGAACTTAGAGCAACAGTGGATAGTCATTACGAACACCTAAATAAAGAGATAGCAAGTATAAAAAAGGGAAAGGAATAATAAAAAAGAATCAGACAGAAATGACAAATACAGTATCAGAACTGAAGACCACAATGGAAGGAATTAAAAGCAGAATGGATGAAGCTGAGAATTGAATCAGCGAGTTAGAGGACAAAATAAACAAAGGCACAGAAGCAAAGCAGAAAAAGAAAGAAACTCAAAAAATCTGAGGAAATTCTAAGGGAGCTCTGTGACAACATGAAAAGAAATAGCATTCACATCATAGGGGTTCATGAAGAAGAGGAGAAAGATCAAGGGATAGAAACTTTGTTCAATCAAATTATAGCTGAAAACTTTCCTAAATTAAGACTGGAAAACATTTCACATGTGCAAGAAGCACAGAAAACTCCATTAAAGAGAAACCCAAAGAAATCAACACCAAGACACATCATAGTTAAAATACCAAAGGTAAGTGATAAAGAGAAAATTCTAAAAGCTGCTAGAGAAAAAAAGACTATCACTTACAAAGAAGCTCCATAAGAATGACAACCGACTTTTAAACAGAAACATTTGAGGCCAGAAGGGAATGGCAAGATATATTCAAAGTAATAAATATCAAGAGCCTACAACCAAGTCTACTCTATCCAGCAAGGCTAACATTTAAAATAGAAGGAGAAATAAAGAGCTTCTCAAACAAAGAAAACCTCAGGGAATTCATTAAAACCAAGCCAATTCTACAGGAGATTCTAAGGGGCAAGTTGTGAAAAGTTCAAAGGGGGAAAAGAATATAGCAAAAAAATAATACAGCTTTAAAATATAAAATGGCAATAAACAACTACATATCAATGATAACCTTAAATGTAAATGGATTAAATGATTCAATCAAAAGACATAGGGTAGCTGTGTGGATAAAGAAACAGAACCTATACATATGCTGTCTACAAATGACACATCTTAACACAAAAGATGCACATAGACTGACGGTAAAAGGATGGAAAAAAATATTTCATGCAAATGGAAATGAAAAAAAAAAGCCGAGGTAGCAATACTTATATCTGACCATATGGACTTTAAAACAAAAGCTGTAGCAAGAGATAAAGGACACTACATAATGATAAAGGGAACAATTCAACAGGAAGATATAAATATTATAAATATCTATGCGCCGAACAAAGGAGCCCCAACACACGTAAAGCAGACTTTGATGGATATAAAGGGCGAGATTAACAGCAATACTATAATAGTACGGGATTTCAATACCCCATTAACAACACTGGGTAGATCCTCAAGAAAGAGAATTAATAAAAAAAACAGCAGACTTAAAGGATACACTAGATCAACTCGATTAAATAGATATCTTCAGAACTTTTCACCCTAAAGCAGTAGAATATACATTCTTTTCAAGTGCTCATGGTACATTCTCTAGGATAGACCACATGTTAAGACACAAATGTGGTCTCAATAAATTTAAGAGGATTGAAATCATATCAAGTATTTTCCCTGATCACAATGGTATGAAACTAGAAACTAACCACAAAAGAAAAACTAAAAAATACTCAACCACTTGGAAACTAAATAACATGTTATTAAATAGCAAATGGATTAACAATGAGATCAAAGAAGAAATAAAAATGTTTCTAGAAACGAATGATAATGAGCATACATCAAGTCAAAATTTATGGGACACAGCAAAAGCAGTACTGAGAGGGAAGTTCATAGCACTACAGGCATATTATAAGAACCTAGAAAAAGCTCAAATAAGCAACTTGACCATGCAGCTAAAAGAACTAGAAAAACAACAGCCAATAAAGCCCAGGACTAATAGAAGGAAGGAAATAATAAACATCAGATTGGAAATAAATGACATAGAGGCTAAGGAAAGAATACAGAAAATCAATGAAACCAGAAGCTGGATTTTTAAAAGGTAAACAAGATCAATGAACCTTTAACTAAACTCACCAAGAAAAAAAGAGAGAGGACTCAAATAAACAAAATTAAAATTGAGAGTGGAGAAATAACAACTGGCACAACAGAAATACAAAGTATTGTAAGAAAATACTATAAAGAACTATATGCCAAAAAATTAGGCAACCTAGGTAAAATGGAAAAATTTCTTGAATCATTTAATCTTCCAAAATCAGTCTGGAAGAATCAGAACACCTAGATAGATCAATTACAACAAATGAGATCAAAACAGTTATCAAAAAACTCCCAACAAGCCTGACCAGGTGGTGGCGCAGTGGATAGAGCGTCGGACTGGGATGCGGAAGATCCGGGTTCAAGACCTCGAGCTCGCCAGCTTGAGTGCAGGCCCATCTGGCTTGAGCAAAAGCTCGCCAGCTTGGACCCAAGGTTGCTGGCTCTAGCAGGGTGTTGCTCGGTCTGCTGATGGCCCACGGTCAAGGCACATGTGAGAAAGCAATCAATGAACAACTATGGTGTCGCAAGGGCAAAGAAAAACTAATGATTGATGCTTCTCACCTCTCTCTGTTCCTGTCTGTCTGTCCCTATCTATCCCTCTCTCTGACTCTCTCTCTGTCCCTGGGGAAAAACAAACAAACAAACAAAACAAAACAAAACAAAAAAAACTCCCAACAAAAAAAAGTCCTGGGCCTGATGGCTTCACAAGTGAATTCTACCAAAAATTCAAAGAAGAGCTAACTCCTATCCCCCTCAAGCTATTTCAAAAAATTCAAGAGAAGGGAAGATTTCCAAAATCCTTTTATGAGGCGAGCATAATTCTGATCCCAAAACCAGGCAAAGACAACACAAAGAAAGAATATTATAGGCCAACATCCCTGATAAATTTAGATGCTAAAATTTTCAACAAAATATTAGCCAACCGGATTCAGCAATATATAAAAAAAATCATACACCATGATCAAGTGGGATTTATTCTGGAGAGGCAAAGCTGGTTCAATATTCACAAATCAATCAATGTAATTCATCACATAAACAAAAAGAAGGACAAAAATCACATGATAATTTCAATAGATTCAGAAAATGCATTTGATAAAATCCAGCATGCATTCATGATCGAAACTCTCAGTAAAGTGGAAATACAGGGAACATTCTTTAACATGATAAAGGCCATCAATGACAAACCCATAGCAAACATTATACTAAATGGGCAAAAATTAAAAGCAATCCCATTAAGATCAGGAACCAGGCAGGGGTGCCCTCTGTTACACCTCTTGTTCAACATAGTTCTGGAAGTCATAGCCACAGCAATCAGACAAGAAAAAGAAATAAAAGGCATCCAAATTTGAAAAGAAGACGTAAAACTGTCATTATTTTGCAGATGATATGATATTGTGTATAGAAAAGGCTAAAGTCTCAGTCAAAAAACTACTGGACCTGACAAATGAATTCAGCAATGTGGAGGGATATACAATTAATACTCTGAAATCAGAGGCATTTTTATATGCCAACAATGAACTGTCAGCAAAAGAAATTAAGGAAACAATCCCCTTCACTATTGCAACCAAAAAAATAAAGTACCTAGGAGTAAATATAACCAAGGAGGTTAAGTACTTGTACTCAGAAAATTATAAAACACTGATAAAAGAAATCAAAGAAGATACAAACAAGTGGAAGCATATACCATGCTCATGGTTAGGAAGAAAAACATCATTAAAATGTCAATATTACCCAAAGCAATTTATAAATTCAATGCAATACCAATTAAAATACCAATGACATACTCCAAAGATATAGAACAAATATTCCAAAAATTTATATGGAACCCAAAAAGAACACAAATAGCCTCAGCAATTTAAAAAGAAATAATAAAGCAGGAGGTATCACTCTTCCAGATATCAAGGTTTACTACAAGGCCATTGTACTCAAGACAGCCTGGTACTGGCATAAGAACAGGCACATAGATCAATGGAACAGAACAGAGAACCCAGAAATAAACCTACACCTTTATGGACAACTGATAATTGACAAAGTAGGAAAGAGCAAAGACATCCTCTTTAACAAATTGTGTTGGGAAAATTGGACATCTATCTGCAAAAAAAATGAAACTACACCATCAATTTACACCATTCAAAATAAGTAATTCAAAATGGATAAAAAATTTAAATGTAAGCCGTGAAACCATAAGCATTTTAGAAGAAAACATAGGCAGTAAGCTCTCCAACATTAGTCGCAGCAGCAATATATTTGCTGATGTATCTCCACGGGCAAATGAAATAAAAGGCAGGATAAACAAATGGAATTATATCAAACCAAAAAGTTTTTGCACAGCTAATGACAATAAGAACAGAATAAAAAGACTAACCACACAATGGGAGAATATATTTGACAACATGTCTTATAAGGGGTTAATAACCAAAATTTATAAAGAACTTATAAAACTCAACACCAGGAAGACAAAGAATCCAATCAAAAAATGGGCAGACAAAATGAATAGAAATTTCTCCAGAGAGGACATACAGATGGCCAATAGGCTTTTGAAAAAATGCTCAACATCACTAACCATTAGAGAAATGCAAATTAAAACCACAATGAGATATCACCTCACACCAGTGAGAATGGCGCTCATCAGCAAAACAACACAGAATAAGTGCTGGCGAAGATGTGGAGAAAAGGGATTCCTCCTGCACTGCTGATGGGAATGTAGACTGGTGCAGCCACTGTTTAAAACAGTATGGAGGTTCCTCAAAAAAAAAAAAAAAAATCGAACTGTCATTTGACCCAGTTATCCTAAGAACTCCATAGCACTGTTCGAAAAGAAGAAATGCGCCCCTATTTTCGTGGCAGCAATGTTCACAATAGCGAAGATCTGGAAACAGCCCAAGTGTCCGTTGGAGGACGAGTGGATTAAAAAGCTTTGGTACATATATACTATGAAATACTACTCAGACATAAGAAATGATGACATCGGATGATTTACAACATAATGGATGGACCTTGATAACATTATACAGAGTGAAAGAAGTAAAACAGAAAAAAAACTGAGAACTGCATGATTTCATACATAGGTGGGACATAAAAATGGGACTATGAGACATGGACAAGAGTCTGGTGGTTACAGGGTAGGGGAAGGGAGGCGAGGTAAGGAAAGGGGTGAGGGGAGGTGCACAAAGAAAATCAGATAGAAGGTGACAGAGGACAATTTGACTTTGGGTGATGGGTATGCAACATAATTGAATGATAAGATAACCTGGAGATGTTTTCTCTGAATATATGTACCCTGATTTATTAATGTCACCTCATTAAAATTTAAAAAAGTTATGAACTCATACCTGTCAAAATGGTGCTCATTAACAAATCAACACAGAATAAGTGCTGGCGAGGATGTGGAGAAAAGGGAACCCTCCTGCACTGCTGATGGCAATGCAGATTTGTGCAGCCATTGCCAAAAACAGTATGGAGTTTCCTCAAAAAATTATAAATGAAACTGCCTTTTTATCCAACTATCCCACTTTTAGGTATATATTCTAAGAATACCAAATCACTTATTCAAAAGAAGATATGCATTCTCATGTTTATTGCTGCATTGTTTACAATAGCCAAGATCTGGAAACAGCCCAAGTGTCTGTCAGTGGATGAGTGGATTAAAAATCAGTGATACATATACACAATGGAATACTACATAGCCATGAAAAGGTAGGAAATCTAACCTTTTGCGATGACATGGATGGACTTGGAGATAATTATGCTGAGTGAAATAATCCATGCCGAGAAGAACAAATATCATATGATCTCACATGCGGAATGTAATGAACAAAGTGAACTGAGGAATGGAATAGAGACATTCCATTCTGAAATGGATCACAGGGATCAGAGGGACAGCTTTCAGAGGGAAGAGGAATGAGGGGATGGAAAAAGAGAAGGTGAAGGGATTACTGAAATTATATATACATAACACATAGATACAGATAATTGAACAGCAAATCCCAAAGTGAAGGGGATGGGGGACATTGTGAAGAAAGGGGTGCGGGTCAGGGAGTTATATTGAGTGGGAAACTTGAATTCATGTTATCACAATAAGTTAAAATTTAAAAATATTTAAAAAGATAAAAAATAAAATAAAACAAATATAATATTAAAAAAGAGTGTATGCGTGTAAAAAATCAACATTATTTTTGTAAACTTTAAATAAGGTATTAAGAAAATTAAAGCACTATCTGAAATTCTTTTATTCAAGAATTAGGTTTAATTTTTAATCATTTTATGCAAAGCTTTTAGAAATAAAATTGGATACATTAATTTAATGAAATAATTCAGGGTAGGATGGGTTCTAAATTAAAACTATATAGTTGTGAACTAGGCATATATAAATAGTATAATATGAAAGTAAATAATGAATCACAACCACAATGCATTAATAAAAACAATACAGGGCGGGAAAGAGGAAAAGAATGGAAAATATCTTAAGAAGAATAATTTATTTTTGCAGCTATTATGGAATTATTTTCAGACATTTTGTTATTTATGCCACTGGCTAAAGCATTTTATTAGCTCTCATATCAATCATGTAAGATGCTGCTTTTAGTATTTGTTCAAAATGGCAAGTGCTGGAGTCACAAGGCCTGAGTTTTTATCTTGACGCTGCCATTTGCTAAATGTGTAATATCTTTTTGTTCAGTGTCCTTATCTTAAAATGAGGATTGTAATTATACCCACCTCAGAGGATAGTTTCAAACATTAAATGAGATAAATAATAGATGTAAAGCTATTATCACTGTGCCTAGCACTAGACAAGTCCTTAATAAATGTCTGTCGTTTTTGTTGCTCTTGTCATTGCTACAAGGCATGCAATAAAAAATTAAAGGAACATTTTACATGGAGAAATTTATCTTAATGCCTAATCAATAAAAAATTTATTTCTTTATCCAAAGAGCATTGTTGAGTGCACCTTGGATGAAGCACTGTGCTAACGCAGTGCCAGAAAAGATGCTCCATTGTCTCTATTCTGGAGAAGTGCTTGGCCTTGTGGGAGAAGCTGGCACGTATAGTAGCACTGAAATATAATAAGATAAATGCTATGCACCAAGTTCTATATATGCAACACAGTAGATAGTGGCCTTGACTTGTGAGAAAAACCATATAAAGAATATTATTTGATTTATTTCTTAAAAATTGGCAAAGAGATTTCCAAACTTAAGGACAGAAAGAAAGAAGCCAGGAGGAGGCTATTCTTGGCACAGGATTTAGCATAGAAAAAGCAAGGAAATATAAATGGGTCTGAGCTACCTAAAGAATGGCAAGTGCCATGTGGGAAAGCAGGCATAAAGGAAAGGAAGCTGAAGTAGTTTTGGATCCTATCATGTAGGGTCTTAGATGTAAAATTTATCTTGTCTCCTTTATTTACATTGATATGATAAACACAATTATCTCTTTTTATATCCTGTTTTTAGATATAACTTAGATAATAATGTTATAAAATTAGTGCATACTTGTTTAGTTTATAAGGGAGTAGTATTTCTTGTCCTGCCCGGATAGCTTAGTTCCTTAGAGTGTCACCTAGGAGCACAGGTGTTGCTGGTTCAATCCCGGTTAGAGCATGGGTGGATGTTTCTGTCTCTTCCTCTTTCTCCCTCTTCCTTTCTTTCCCAGAAATCAATAAATATTTTTATATTTAAGAAAAATAAATTAAGATTTATTTAACTCAAACAGAAGAATGGACATTAAATACAAAAGGAGGAGAAATTCATTTAATATTTGATAGCTTTTGATTATGCTTCTCAAACTGATTAATTCTGTGACAATGAAATTTGACAATTTTAATAATTAAGGACAACAAATCATATACTGAAAGCAGCTGAGACTTCACCAATTTTTTTTTAAATCCATTTTTTACCTGAAAATCAGGTAAAAAGTTACTTTTTCTCTATATACAAGGTAAATAGAAATTACTCCATAGCATTTTGAAAAACACTCATATATAGTAAAAGTGATTTGTCCAATGCAGTTGTTTCATGTTTTCAAAAAGTTCCCAGTAGAGTCTACTATCACAAATAGAAATACCTGCCTCTTCTTAGCATCAAAGGAAATAAATGTAAGCCATTCTCATATATTTTTTATGATGTACTATCATACGTTGTAGTCAGTCATCTGTTGCAGGTGAGAGTGCCTTAGGAAACTTCAAGTATTATCACCACATTTACAAAAACAGCTAAGCAGTAAGAAGCCTGAGATATTTCCTTGGCAACACTTTGGCGTACTTTGTCTTATTTAATCCTAAAATGCCAGTAGTAGAGGATTTAACCAGGGAAGATTGACACTTAACTTTAATGATTTTAATGATTATGCTCTAGTGGGATGTACCATACTGGTCCCCAACCATACTTGATGAAGATTTAAAGGGGATACAATTCAGCCAGTTCTGAAGTTTATTTTTAAATATGAGGATGGAAAGGAAAATGTGGATGTTGATAAGTTATACAGCAATCCGCTCTTTTTTGAGAGTAACTCACATAAATGAAAACTACCACAGACAGGAGTATATAAATGTAATTCTCATTACCTTGTATATAGAAAGAAAGTTTGAGACTCCCTAGCATAGAATGTAAAACCAAGTTCTTGTGTTAATTTCGCAATGCACCAGAATAAGGCATAAGGAGTCCAAATAAATAAAAACAACTAAATGATTAGTTACATTAGAAAAACCATATATATAAATTGTTTTTAAAAATTAACATTTTATTCAAGACTATCTAGTATTTTGAAGAACTTTAATCTTATGCTTTTCATCAGCTTTTCTTTTACAGTGTTAATTTAATTAACTATTAAAACCTCTATAATGTTTGGACATTTAAAGATCAAATGGCTGTTATTTGTATTTTTTCAAAAAGTTAAATTGAATTTAAAAAAAACCCAGAATACATATGTAATGATTGGTCAGACATTTTTTTTCTCAAAATTTTAATTTTACCAATCAATTTATAAATTCAATGTCAAATGTTACAAAATTACACTGTTGTTTTACATGTAAGTAGATGATAGTGAAAAAGGTACGAAATATCTATAAGTGATGTAGTGACTAAGCATCATGTAAAACCAATTTTAATGCAATCCCAAATATATATTTGACTCATTAGTAATAAGGTGTCTTCTGTTGCACCAGAATATAAATCAAAGGAGTATGCAGTCTAAACCTTTAAAAATTATCATTCTCATACCTCATATATGTATATACTTTGAAAATTTAGTTCCATATATATTCACAAATCAAGATTTTTTAAAAATTTACATATTGGTTTCTCCATATTTATAAATCTATTTCAATCTTCTTTTCCCCCCTACGAGCAACATGCTTAAAACGTAAGTAGCTTGTGAATTGTATGTTAACATGTGGACCTTTTCTCCTCTAATAAGAGATAATGAGGGTCACTGAATCTCTTCTTTATACCCTACCCCCCCCCAAAATACATTTTCAATGTACAGTACTTCCTTAGTAAAGGTTGATATTTGGAAAGAACACCAGAACTTCTTAAAGAAACAAGATTATTATTATTTTTTTTTTTACAGAGACAGAGAGAGGGATAGGTAGGGACAGATAGGAACAGAAAGAGATGAGAAGCATTAATCATTAGTTTTTTGTTGCCCTTGCGACACCATACTTGTTCATTGATTGCTTTTGCACATGTGTCTTGACCACAGGCCTTCAGCAGACCGAGCAAGCCCTTGCTGGAGCCAGAGACCTTGGGTCCAAGCTGGCAAGCTTTTTGCTCAAGCCAGAGGAGCCCTCGCTCAACTTCGGGGTCTCGAACATGGGTCCTTCTGCATCCCAGTCCAACGCTCTATCCACTGAGCCACTGCCTGGTCAGGCGAACACCAGAACTTTTATAACTATGGATACCTATAGATTCATCATCTAAGTACTTCTTTTACTTTACTATAAACCTAAAAGTAAAATTATCCAGTTGAGAAGTTGGAAGAACCATATAGGTGAATCGGCAATACACAGTGCATTAAATTCATAGAAAATTCAAGCTGGTCTTGAGATAGCATTTAAAATTTTGACAAAGTTCAAGCAATCTTTTTCTTCCATACTCCATATGGTCTATTAGCTTCACTTATAATTCTTCATTGATTTCTAGCAATGATTTTGTACTTCTATAGGTTTTGACTAAAACCTTTCCTTAGGTTCAAATATTGAATATATTAATTGAAACAACCATATATATCCACCTACGTCCAAGATATATGGTATTTGCTGCCTTAAAACTAACAGTTAATTATATGCTTGGATTTTTGTATTTAGTAGAATGTGACAATGGGGCTTGGTTTTAAGTATGCATGTCATAATTATTTAAAGCTCTGTACATTTGGCATTTACTATATGAACACATGTCCTTCACAGTGTGAGTGTTTCCTGGGAATGGTATGTGAGGACTTGTTGATAAAGCTTTGGTGGCACTTAAGTACCTAATAGAGGTTTGGGGTACAGAGATTATGAAGTGTTTAATGAATTGTGAGATTTTTAAAAGTAGCATTGATGCCAGGCTTTATAACTGTGAAGTGATTTGCATTCTCATTTTCAGATAAGAGAACTTGAACCCTAGAGTGGTCAAATAAATCATGAATGACTACTTCAGAGAGTGAATAGAGAATAAAGTATATTTCCTGGCACACCATTTAAAGGGGGATGTTTCTAAAATAAGAAACTTTAACAGGGTAGTAAACACCTAAATGTTCTTGTATTTAATGATGCGTTATCATAAAAAGATCATCTAAATCAAAATAAATGTTTTCTTGGTGTTAGATACCATTAAGTGACATTTGCTCTGGGCTGGCCAGATCCATTTCTTATCATTTAAGTCAGATAATAGAAGCAGAAAATGTCTTGTTTAGAAATTATGTGTTATTTGTCTCATCTAAAAAAAACTTATTGAGAGGTTTTTTTCCTTAAGGGAAGGAGCAATGGTTTATTAATATTTGTTTACACATAAGATGCCTCCACATAATAATTAATACTTATTTGTTGAATATCTGTCTTGATGCATTTTGACAATTATGAGAAGAATTCATCTGTGGTGAAAAAAAATCATGGATTTAATCATGAATAATTAGAATCATATAGAAGATTTTTTAAGTAGTCAATAGATAGTATTAATGGCTCCTAGAAATGGCCCATAGGACTCTGAGCACAATTTATGTTCCTTATGGTGATTCTCTTTGTACCCTTTGATAATGAGTACTATTTATAAGGGAAGAAAATAAGTTGAATCATTTCCTCCCAAAGATAAAACATATTCTTAACTGACCTTCAAAACAAGAAGCCATAGGTGCTAACATGCATTTTCCCCCCATAACTTAGGTGAATAAATGCAGATAGATGCAAGTGAACACCCGTACAGTTTTTTTTTTTTCTTTATTTTTTAACAAGCCATAGCCAACTGCATGTAGCTGCCAAGATATTTTTTCTTGGTGAGAAATAGAAGGAAATGCTGACCAAAATTTTAGAGAGAATAATAACTTTAAACTATTACATTCTCATTTTTGCATACTTAACATGTATTAAGGACCAACATTATTTGTTCAATTAAATCAAGGTATAGCCTAATGTTATTGTAAAATTGTTTAGATAGGACATTTAGTATTGCTTTCCTAACCCTTTTCTTCCAAGGGTAAGTATGGTGGGTGGATGTGGGTATATGTGTGTGTGTGGCGGGGAGTGGTGACACATTCAGTTTTGCTGTTAAATGAGAAGTCTATCTGAATTTTGAAGGTCTAGAATTTTGGGATGAAGATTTCCCAGGAACATCTATGTTTTGACATTTCATTTTAAACAGCATGCACCTACAAAGGTTTGAATTCTATTAGTCAACTAATTTATAATGGTAGAATATATCCTTTAAGAGTCTGAACAATTTTACTGAGAGGAATTATGTATTGACTAGGTATCAGGCAATTTGCTCAGATGTGTACAATATTTTTCTGTTAAGTACCTGTAAAATAATAACAATATAATTTTTATGACAAGTTTGGAACCTGAGATATATATATAAAATTTAATTTTATTTTTCTTACAGGGACAGAAAGAAAGTCAGAGAGAGGGATAGATAGGGACAGACAGACAGGAACAGAGAGAGGTGAAAAGCATCAATCATTAGTTTTTCATTGCCGTTGCAACACCTTAGTTGTTCATTGATTGCTTTCTCACATGTGCCTTGACTGCGGGCCTTCAGCAGACCGAGCAACCCCTTGCCAGAGCCAGCAACCTTGGGTCCAAGCTGGCGAGCTTTTGTTCAAGCCAGATGGGACTGTGCTCAAGCTGGCGAGCTCAGGGTCTCAAAACCTGGGTCTTCCATATCCCAGTCCGACGCTCTATCCACTGCGCCACCGCCTGGTGAAGTGGAACCTGAGATTTATAAAACATAAAGATATTCTGAAAATTTAAAATATCTATACTCTGATGAATACTTTTAATATATATTAGAATGAATCTTTATATAAATAGATATATAAAACTGCCAGCTATGAATTTTACTTAGGACATGTGTAATAAACAAGAATAAGAATTCTCCCAATTTATTTTAGTTGTGCCCAAATAAATGTATTATTATAACTCTAATGACACCATTACCATTCTTTATTACTATTTCATTATACAGTATTTTTAAAATATACAAGTTAATATTTTATTGCTTAAAGGTTTAAATGGTAGCTTCTAATGTCATCTGATTTCTAAAATCAACAAGATATATCTAAGAAAATTAGATTCCACCATAGAAATAATAAAAAAAAAATCTCTTTTGTATATTCAATTTATCTCAGAGGTTGCTTGTATTTACTATTTTGATCCATTTTAGCTCTTATTTTTTTTTGGGAGAGAGAGACAGGAGAGAGACAGAGAAACATGGAGCTGCTCCTGGATAGGCCCTGACCAGGGAATCAAACTGACTTCTGTGCTGTAGCACGACCAGAGGTGCACCAGGTGCACGCACCCTGGACCCCGACTTCTAAAGGGCCCTGCAAAACCCTAACTTTACACGTTTTTCTAATAACACCAACTTTGGTTTCATATGTGCAATTTTAACATTAATAGTACATAATACTTTTTAATTATTTAAAAATATGGTTAACATGTATTTTTATTTTCCCTGTCTCTCTTTATTTTTGAGGGACCCAATATTTTCTTCTGTGCCCCTGGTTTTAATTGACCTTAATCCTCCTTTGAGCAGGACACTCTAACCAACTGATGTGGCCAGGGTTTAATTTTTCTTATTTATTAAGTGAGACAGAGAGCAGCAAAAGGGAGGAAGAAGAGAGAGGCATTTATTTGTTGTTCCATTTAGTTGTGCATTCATTCATTCACTAGATGCTTCCTGTGTGTGCCCTGATCAGGGATTGAACCTGCAATCTTGTCTTTTCAGGACAACTCTCTTAATCTACTGAGCTATCTGGCCATGGCCCAATATATCATTAAGATTTTTAAGCTTTGTTTGTTTACTGATGTACTAATTAAATTATTGGAGTGATCTTTATCAATGCTATATATGATCATCCAACCAATTTTAAATTTATTATCTAAAAAAGGCTCCTAAAATATGCTTACTTCTGAGATATATGGGTTTTCCTACTTTTCATTATGAATGCATCCATACACATACCAAATTACAATAAAATTTAAAAACTTTAAAATTTTAATTATTTTGATGACCCCCATTAAGTGACTATTAACTGTTCATGTTAAGGATATCATTATTTATGCTACAAAGATTGATAGTTATTCTAGAGTTGAATCACAAAAAATAAAAAAGTCAAATAAATTATAGTTAGATGCATGATATTGATATAATAAAATATTAAATATACTGTAGAAGATATTTGTGACAGAATGTTAATTGAGAAAGGCTATATACACAAAGATATACAAATACAAATACATATACATATGTCTACACATACATATGCATGTATATCTTGTTTGTAATGTGTGGGTGTAAAAAATTGGAAAAATATGCCAATATATAAAACAGTTGTTGTCTGTGGATGGTGAGATAATAGCACTATCATTCTGTGTATGGCTCATAACCGCTGCTGCCAAGATCTTAAATATTTAGTGAATTCACATTCAGGAAGAAGAATTATCTTTATATTGTCTCACTGTCCCCATCTGCTCCATTTCTTCTATAGAGAAAAGCAAATATACAGATGTATGAGCAGGAACTCTCTCTAGAAACATGAAATATTTAGCAAAAATTGGATGCCATGTAATTTGTATAGAGATTTGCAGTGTACATGGCTTTAATAACTTTTTATTTCTCAGCTACATTATTTTTTAATTTTTGCTTTGTGTGGATAGGCTTTTAATTACACTCATATGAATAAACTTACTTTATGTTAAACTTTTTTCTTAAATGACATACTAAAATAATTTCAATTACCCTGGATACCACTAATTTCTAATCATTATTTATGCTACTACTACAAGGCATATTTTCAAATCATAAGATGGTTTTATTAAACAGATACATTAACATTTTAAAATTATATGAAAATATAAATTTGCAGTTGAGCATTATTTTTAAATTTCCTTGGTCCAGAGTTCTTCTTTAAACAGTCATTTAGATATGTATTTTATATAAGTGATAATCTATTATAAACATTTTACATAGATAACTATATTGCATGACTAAATACCTATTCGTAAAAGCAATTGTGAAGAATAGAAATCAAGCAATAGGTTAAAAAAGAAAACAAGTTTGAAGATTTTTCAATCACTTCTTTTCAAATAAAACAAATTTTGGTGTTAAGATTCTGGATAATCTATTTAACAACAAAGCATGTTCTTATTATATAATTACTTTTTCCAGAATTAAACTCTAAAAAATTTATTTCCATGAAATTATTAACCTTAAATAAATAGACAGCCAGATATTTATGCAGCAAAATGTATTTATTTAAGAGCAACAACAAAGCATTTTCATTTAGGACATGTAGTCTAATGATGAATCACAACAAAGTCCAAAAAAACAAATAAGAGAAATATTCTTTTACAAACCTGTATATGAAGAGTAATTGGAAATTGAAGTTCCAAGAATAGTAAGTTTTCATTGGCTGAGCTATGGCAGTCTGTCATTGGTTGAGCTGTTACATGGCAAGCAGGAATCTTTTCTTCCTTTTCTTGAGATAGTCAAGTAGTATCACTTACTGTTGGAGATGAAGGTAGCTCTATTTCTGCTGTGATCAGTAGTATGCATTGAGTAACACTGCTAATCTTTCAAACATTTTAAGTTATATTTCTTTTTATTGATTTTCACTAAACAAACTTCAGTAGTGGAAATTTATATACATTGAGGATACTAAATAATATGTTGGGTAACATTTTTATGGTAACTGTAAACTCAGAATCAGATTCCATGTAGCAGTTGTTATAGCTATTACTAACAAAAAAATGATATCATTTTTACTTAAAAACATTTTCTAGGTACAGGAAAAGCAGCATCAAGATTGAAGGCTGTAGGGTCTATTTTCCTTTGCCCAATAATAATGAGACTATACCTGAAAAACAAATTTGTAACCAATAATAAAGTTGTGGAATGCTATAGTTATTGATTCTTCAATTTTGATTAACTCAGGAAATATGACATACTGTTTAAAAAGAATGAAAGAACTGGATTTGAGTTTATGTTGTGCTATTTATATTTTATCTTGGATACTTTAAACTTCTAAAAACTCCAATTTATTATCTTTAAAATTCCTGTTAATATATATCTATAACTTTACATATACTACTTCATAGTTCATACATTTAAGATTGAAAATAAATTATGAATTTATCTGTCATTTTGTATGTTTGTTTCCAGAGATAAATGTTCAGTTTTCTAAAAGAAAATTCTAGTACCCATTTGTCAATTAAAAGTTATTCACATAACAGAAATATATTTTAATATATCAAATGGTACTTTTAAAAATGTTATGCATATCACTACAAAAAAAATAATTAAAAAAATTAAAAATCCACAAAAGAATGAAGCCATTTTAAAACAAAAATTATTTATTTAACTGTTGGCCTTAGTTTTTTGTGTCTTTGGTCATTTATATACCTTTAAATATATGATATTATTCTTTTCTTTTATAATGTACATGTTGTACAAGTCTTGCATTAGTTATAGAGAGTTCATTCTCAGTCATTAGTTTAACTTAACCTATTTCTTAAGATGCTGCAAAATTCTATTTCATCTAATAAATGAGTATTTGTGATAACATCTCGACTCAACACTAATCTGCAGGTTCATTCTGTAAAGCTGAATTAATTAATTATTCTCTCCATTGTCATTTAGGACATGTGGTCTAATGATGACTCACAATAAAGTAATGGAACTTGATAGTCAAGGAGGATTGACATATACTCTTTGAGTGGCTTGGGGGTTCAGGGTAGAAAGGAAGTTAAGAGAAAAGAGTAACAGCACAAATATTCTGACCTTGGCTGCTATGACATTTCAGTAAGTCACAATTGCTCAGAAAATTAAATAGTGTATTAGAATGCCAAGAAGAGTACTGAGTAAATTCTCTGATTTTTCTGATATTTAACAACAGGCTTGATAAACACTTGTTGGTCATGTTATATGGAGAATTAAGTGTGATTAAATGGCAGAACTAGATGATCTTGAAGGCCTCTATATTATTTTATCCAATCCTTCCCCTGACTACGTGTACTCTACCCTCCAGACTTCCTAATGAATTATTGCCAGAGAAGAAAAATATAGCTCTCAACAACAGTCTGTCCTTGCTTCAGTCCATGTTTTTATGTTGCTCTCTGTGTTGCTGCCAAAATAATCTTTCCAAAACATTAATTTCATTATGTCAGGACCCTTCGCTTATCCTCCAAATGTTCACATTCTACTCTGTTTTTCTGCTTATAGCACAAATGCACATTTTGAAGCATGCTTGACAAAGATTTACCTTTAAGGATTCACCTTAAGGATTCAACATTTTTCCAATATACCATATGCCCTTTTTCCATTCATGCTGGGCTACATGCTATTTGCCAAACTTCTCACATTCTCTAAATATCAGTGCCTTTGCTAGATTGTTTTCTTCTTGCACATTAGGCAAATTACAAAGGATTCCTGGATATAGTCACAGAATATCACCTCTCCAGGAAACTTCCATGACCACAGGCAGAGTTAGGTCTGTCCTTTGTGAGCTCATTAATACTCAGTACTTGTCTTCTTTATAGTACTCATTGTGCTATAATTGTTGTGTTTGTGTTTATTACCTTACTTAAATATGAACTTTTGGAAAGGTAGGGACTTAAAGTTTTTCAATGCATTTCTTCATCAGAATGCCATGTTTGTGTACAGTAAGCTGTCAAATAGTTAGTAAAGGACCAAGTAAATTTATCTTCTAAATTCTAACTAATTTTCCTATGTTTTGCTAATAATTAGGATTTTATATAGGCAATGGTAATATATAAAGTGATTGTGAGACTGCAATGTATAGGCCAAATAAAATGTGGATCTGTGGCTATCATACAGACAACCAGAGTAGTTATGTAAGATAAAGTAGAATTGTTTTTAGCATAAAGTCAAATGTATTTTGGGGAGAAATAAGTAACTACTCAAACAATAGAAGGCTGAGTGCACAAGGTTCTTATAATTGTTTACTAGAAGTAGTGTATCTACTTGAGGATAGTAAGGAGAAAAATATAGACGAATAAGAAAAAAAGAAACTAGTTTTTTTGAAAAATAAATTAGGAGATAGATGAGATGGTCGTTGAATGAGATTATTGTCATAGAATCAACTTCTAAAAAAATCATATTTTACTTTTATCTCTGTCTAGCTAGCTAGTTATCTAGTCATCTATCCATCTACTCATTAATTTATCATCCACTTTTCTATCTCTATCTGATTCTGATTTTTGAATTGAAAAATAACAAATGTGGTAAAAATTTTAAAATTTCAAACAATTCTAAGTAATATATAATGTAACCTTAAACTTTATTCCATTACCATATATTTTCAATCCCCATTCCAAAACAACATAGTTTTCTTCTTTTACAGGGACAGAGAGAGAGTCAGAGAGAGGGATAGATAGGAACAGACAGACAGAAACGGAGAGAGGTGAGAAGCATCAATCATTAGTTTTTCATGGCCCTCGCGACACCTTAGTTGTTCATTGATTGCTTTCTCACATTTTTCTTGACTGTGGGCCTTCAGCAGACCGAGAAACCCCCTGCTGGGGCCAGCGACCTTGGGTCCAAGCTGGCAAGCTTTTGCTCAAGCCAGATGGGTCCGCGCTCAAGCTGGCGACCTCAGGGTCTTGAACCTGGGTCTGCTGCATCCCAGTCCGATGCTCTATCCACTGTGCCACCGCCCAGTTAGGCCATAGTTTTTATATATATAAATAGTTCAAGAAATTTTCAGGATTCATATAAACAGAACTTTTCTGTATGAATGCATAGTATGTATTTTGCTTGCTTTTTTAGTTTCAGAATGTTGGAGATTGTTTCATACAACTATATTGATATTTTAATACTTATTTTTAGGTGAAAGGAGGGGAGATAGTGAGGCAGACTCCCACCTGTAACTCAACTGGGATTTACCTGAGAACCCTGTCTTAGGCCAATGCTCAAGTACAGAGCTGTTTTTTACATCTGAGGCTGACAAGCTTGGACCAACCAAGCTATCCTCAGGGTGTGGTGCCACGCTTGAATCAATCGAGCTGGTTACAGGAGAAGAAGATGGAGACAGAGAAGAAGAGAAAAGCAGCTACTCACTTCTCCTGTGTGCTGTGACTGGGAATCAAGCTCAGGATATTTATACACAGGCTAATGCTCTATCCACTGAGCAACCAGCCAGGGCTGATACATTTTTTTTTTTTTTTACAGGGACAGAGAAAGAGAGAGAGTCAGAGAGAAGGATAGATAGACAGGAATGGAGAGAGGTAAGAAGCATCAATCATTAGTTTTTCGTTGCCGTTGCGACACCTTAGTTTTTCATTGATTGCTTTCTCACATGTGCCTTGACTGCGGGCCTTCAGCAGATTGAGCGACCCCTTGCTGAAGCCAGCTACCTTGGGTCCAAGCTGAGAGCTTTTGCTCAAGCCAGATGGGCCTGCGCTCCAGCTGGCTATCTCGGGGTCTCAAAACTGGGTCTTCCACATCACAGTCCGACACTCTATCCACTGCGCCACCACCTGGTCAGGCCCGATACATTTTTTAAAATCAACTCAGTAGTATTTTCTTGCAAGATTAGGACTAATATATTTACTAAGTCTGTTCTCAATAAAAATTAACTTTGTTTTCCTATAGTTTACATTTGCAAAAAAATGCTGCAAAAATTCTTCTTCTAAATATGTCTTCGTGTATTTGTGTGAGTTATAAATAGGATCTATTTCTAGAAATGGAATCTCTTAGATTTATAGTTTCTATAACTTCTTGTTAAGCATTTTCCAACATTTTTATTTGTAATATTATTCTTTTATTCTTTTTTCTATATTTTTAATGTTCATTTATATAAAGGATCTATAGTTATTAATATAGAAATTCTGTAATTAGCTATATTATCCAATAGACTTTGTTTTTTTTTTTATAACCTATATGTTTTATGTTGGGTTTTTATGTATAGAGTTTTTAAACACCAACTTTGTTTTATATTTTGCAATTACTTATTTTCTTAAACTGTTTTATTATTAAACATAATAATATGCTTTGGTTTAAAAATTATATTAAATATTTTAAGTTACCTTAAATATTATGTCAGACTTTATTTATTTGATCAAATTCTATAAAAACATATTTGAGTAACTTTTCTGAATAATATGAATACTGTTTCTAAAATGGTTGAGAAAATCTTCTGTTGGCCTACTTATGTAGTAAATTACATTAGTTAAGTTCTTAGTATTTTATCATAACAGGATAATCTTACATGGTCATGGTGTATTAGTCTTAAATGTGTTGCAACATTTCCACTTTTTAATATTTTATTTGTATTGTGGATTTATTTTAATAAAGAAAATATGTCAGTAGTTTTTGTGTGTACATTAGTGCATATATGATGTTATTTTGTACGATTTTCCTATAAAAAAGTAATTAGAAACTTGACTTTTCAATCTATGCTTCGAAATGTCAATAATATTAGAATTTTCTATTCATCAAGGTTTGATAGAATTCGCTTGAGAAATTCTCTTTAGTGTCTTATATTTGGAGTGGGAATAATTCTATAAAAATATTTTCAATTTCTTATACAATAGCATATATAATATATATTGCTATATCTCAGGGCATCTAGTTACTTGTAGTTTAATAGAAAGTCTTTGGTTTGTTTCTGATGTTAAATAGAATTAACAATTATATAATATCTAATATAGATTTTTATACATACATGTAATAATTTTTTTAGGATAATTAAGTTTCCATCTAATTCTAGTTTGTTAAAAATACTTTTTAAAATAACAACTATGTAGCCTGACCAGGCTGTGACATGTGTGTAGAGTGTCAGACTGGGACACAGAGGATCCAAGTTCAAAACACTAAGCATGCTGACTTGAGAGTGTGCTCATATAGCTTGAGTGTGGGGTCACTGGCTTGAGCATGGAATCATAGACATGACCTTATGGTCACTGGTTTGAACCCAAAGGTTGTTGGCTTGAAGTTCAAGGCCCCTGCCTTAAGCTGAAGGTCACTGGTTTGAGCAAGGGGTCACTCGCTCTGCTGTTGTGGCTCCCCGCCCCCGGCCAAGGCACATATGAGAAAGCAATCAATGAAGAACTGAGGAGCCACATGAAAAACACTGTAGAACAACATTTTTTTGCATTTTCTGCTGCATGAGCTTTTAGAAATGTTTCTATATATTTCTACACCACTGATTCCAAATCTGAAATCTGTTTTTTGGTGCATGCTCCAGTATTTATGCAATTTTAATTTCTTTTGTTACAGTTAATGGCATGCATTCGTTTTTAAATTGGAGTTAAAGGGCAAAGACTCTTGGATTGAACATAAATAACCACAAGTCAATTAATGTTTTACAAACATCACTTTTACATAATTGTAGTTGTTTTTAAATGTAAAAAATTATAATCTGATAAAAACACCCTCTTATTTTGTTTTAAGATTGAATCATGGCTTCTTTGAGTAGGTGTAAATGTAAGAATAGTCCTGACACCTTTTGTCATATATGTGGCTGTTAGACCCTTCAACGTCAAAGGCGCAATATTTTCTCAGTTGTGACACGTGCATATATTGCCTATTTTCAAGTTCCCCTTGGTGATCAAGACAAGAATTGGGCTCCTCATATTATGTGTCATAATTATGAGGAAGTGCTTCGAGACTGGTCAAAAGGATGCTGTTGGCTTTCCGTGACATTGGATGTAACATGAACATTAAGATTCACTTTCTGAACAGTCACCTTGATAAGTTTCCCGAAAACCTTGGAGCTGTTAGTGATGAGCAGGGAGAATGCTTTCATCAAGATCTGAAGATGATGGAAGAGCATTATCAGAAGCGATGGGACAGAAATATAATGGCAGACTACTGCTGGAGCATCAAATGAGATTGTCCTCAACAAATACACAAACACAAGAGCTACAAACACAAATTTTTGCCTGAATAGAATTTAAGTAAGTTTTGAGCAATTTTTTTTGATTAAAATAAGTGTTTTAACATGTTGTATTTTTAAATTATAGAGAAATTCTAATGCAATCATATCTTTTAGTGTATTAGTGTATTTACTACTTATATAAATTATTATATTTTCACAAAGATGATGCCCTAGAAGACATTCTACTTCATTACGTTAAACTAAATGTTGAAAATTTTACAATGAGATGAAAACCTAAAATCTTGAATTGCAAAAATACTGTAGCTTACAGAGAAAGACTAATTTCAGATTTGAGATCAGCACACTCAAATTAGGTAAGAACAAGTGTTTTTGTGGATGTAACAAAAATTTTGTTCTCCAGTGAAATTGATGCTTCTTATCTCTCTCCCTTCCTGTCTGTATGTCCCTATCTTTCCCTCTCTCTGTCTCTGTTACAATATAATAATAATAATGACTATATAGAATTTTACTGAACATTTTCTTCAGCGTATATTGATATAGTTATTATTTCTTTTATTTGTTCTAGTGGTGAATTACATTTTGCAGTTTTCCAATATTTATTCAACCAACTTGAATTTCTGGAATAAACTCAACTAGGTTATGATGTATTACTTTTTGCAGACATTGCTGTAACTCCTTTACTCATATTTTACTTGAAATTTTTACATCAAAATTATAATGCTTTCAAGTTATCAGCGTAAGTTTTTTTTATTGTATTTTCTTATTAACTTTTAACATTCTGAGGCATCTGATTAAATTATATTTGCTCATTGTATGTTTTTAATAACTTTTTAAGGTCTGGAGAACCTGAGTGATATCTCTTACTTCATTCTTAACATTATTTTTGTGTGCCTATTCTCACTTCTTTCTCTCTCTCTTTGATCAATTAGACATTTCAAGGAAAGCATTTTGGTTTTGTTTATAGCAAGCATATGTTTGATTTCTGTTTTAATACTGTCTTCTCTTAATTATTTTTCTCTAATTTCTTTAGGTTTGCTTTATTGGTCTTTAATCAATAACATAGGACATACGCTTATTATATTTCTTTTTTATATAAGCATTTAAGCCAGGGGGTCAACAAATGGTTTTTATAAATGAACAAAGTGAATATTAGACACTGTTCAATATCTTTGTATTTTGTCAGTAACTTTAAGAGTAAACAAAAATTGTTATTAAAAGAATTGTATGAATTAGCTGCAGGCTAGATTTGATCCATAAGCCATGGTTTGTTGAAGCCTGATTTTTTACACTATCACTCTAATAATAATTATAGGTTTAAGTGAACTTTTAAAATATATTTTATTAATTTTAATTTTAAAAATGTTTACAAATTTGTAAACATTTTTCAAATTCCAGTAGCATTATGACCTTGATTCATGAATATTTTAATTCTAGTTATTATTTTATTTTTAATTTCCAACTTATTCATATTCTATATAATTCCAAACTCTTGTAATTTGTTGAGTCATGTGTAATAGCAAGTGAATATTTAAAGTCAATTTGGAAAGAAAATGTATTCATTAGCTGTTGGATTCACTGTTTTACAGAATATTTAGATTAAGCTTTTAAATTTTCTCAAGCAGGTTTTTTATAGTTAAGACTTTCTTAAAATTAAACAAGCAGCATCTGACCTCTGCACACCCTGTACAGCACTTGTAAAAGCTGGCCTTGGTTTGCAACTTGGCCTCTCCTGTGAACTTTTAAGCTCAGTACAAGTAGCAGCCATCTGCAGATCTTTTTATATCTTGTCCTGGGTGGCCCCAGGCAGGGCACAGAGAGTATTTTTTCTTGTACCTCTTAGGAAGGCCAGAGAAAGGGCATGTGGTAGACAACTTCAGACCATACTACATTATACTACATTACAAGTCTACTTCCAGGAGAGACATGGAGTAAACTTGTTGAACACAGAAGCCTCACTGAAGCAACTCCTGCTCTGCAGGGATGGCTTCTGCACAGTATCTCTTCCAGTGTAGTAGCAGCCAGTCCTTGCAGCTAATCACCCTGAGAGTCAATCTCGTCCTCTTCTGTTAACAGTAAGCAAGACTCAACTATAACAGAACAGTTCACACAGCCCACATTGGGGCACACATGGAGTACCCTGATTGGGTGACTGTGAAGGCTGTGTCACAGAGCCCTACAGGATACTTACTATAGCCGTCACTACCATCTCTGGGAGCAGCTCTACCTAATACATGGAAACAAACACAGGGAGGATTTCAAAATAAAGAGACACAGAAGCAATTCCAAATGAAAGAAAAAGAGAACTTTCCAGAAAAAGAACAAAATAAAGTGAGGAAAGCAAACTACCAGGTACAGAGTTCAATACTTTGGCTAGAACGATGAACTTAGAACTTCAATAGCATTAAAAAGGATATAGAAACCATAAAAAAAACAGAAATGGAAAATGCACTAATTGAAATAAAGAATAATTGCAAAGAATCAAAAGTACAATAGGTGAAGCTGATAATCAAATCAGAAATTTGGAATTTAAAGAACAAGAAGCTTCCAGTCAGTACAACAACAACAAAAAGAATTTTTTTTTTTTTTAAAAAAGGTAGATAATGTAAAAAGCCTCTAGGAGAACTACTTCAAGCATACCAACATTCATGTCATGGTGGTGCCAGAAGAAGAAGAGAGCGTTCAAGAAATTGAAAACTTATCTGAAAAAATAATGACAGAAACTTCCTTAACCTGGTAAAGGAAATAGACACAGAAGTCCAGGATGTGAAGAGGGTCCCGCACAAGATAAATACAAAGAGGCCCAAACCAATACACATAATAATTAAAATGCTACAATTTAAAGATAAAAAGAGAATCCTAAAAACAGCAAGAGAAAATTCATTAGTCCTACATAAGACTGTCTGCTGATTATTTACCAGACATTTTGTAGGCCAGAAGGCAAGAAATGTTCAATGTCATGAAAACCAAGAACCTACTATACCAAAATTACACTACCTAGCGAAGTTATCATTTAGAATTGAAAGACATATATAAAAAGCTTCCCAAACAAGAAAAAACTAAAGGAGTTCATCACCACCAAACCAGTATTATGTAAATTGTTAGAGGGTCTTCATTAAGTAAAAGAAGAAAAAAAGCTAAAACTATGACAATAAAATGCCAGTAAATATTTGTATATTAACAATTGAATCTAAAAAAATTATAAAATTATATTGAACCAAATCTGTAAATATTCTTAAATTTTTCCACTAGTATATACCATTTCGTTTTCTTTTTATAACTTCTATAAACTCTAAAGCTATGCTGCAGTAATACATAAATTAAATTTGTTTTTGTTATATGATGAATTGATATTTTATCATTACAAAGTAATTCTATTTATCTCTGGTAATTATTATTTTTTATTACTTTAACAGTGTTTTGCTTAGTATTAATATTCCTATAAGACCTATTGTTGTTCTCAGGATTACCTCGTAATACTTTATTCTTTTTATCTTTTAACGTTACTACATCCTTATGTTTGATTTTTTTTTCTCTTGAATATATCATATACCTAAAATTTATTCTTTTATCCAATCTCAGAATATTTCAGAATTTAGTTAATTTACATTTATTTAATTACTAATATGTATTTTTATAGCATCTTATTTTGTAACGTGCATTTATTTTGCCTTTTTAAAAATTATTTTAGGTATATTCTACTGTACTTTATCATTTTTTGGATAACTAATCCAAAGAAGTATACTTGGATAACTATACTTCTTAAATATGTAGTTTGATATCTTTTATCAGTCCACTGACATTTTTTAGTCATTACCTTTTCAAAGATAACTCTGTAGCTAATAAGTGGGAATATAAATAAAACCATATCCATAGAAAGGCTTGAAAACTGTTTTCTCTTAGCTATTTTGTAGCAGTGGCATAGGCATTTTGAGTGGTAAATACAGCCATATATATATATAATGTATAATATTTATATATTATAAATATTTTATGTATAATATTTATATATTATAACTTTATAATGTAGAACTCTTCAGATAAATAGATAGATAGATAATAGAGATATATAACTCTTTATTAAATTTCACATACAGAATATCCATGTAACCCAGACTAGAATAAGCACTCTTGAAGTACCTTTGCTGCAGCCCTTTACACATTATAGTCTATGCCAAGCATAACTAGTATCCTGACTCCAAATACTATATAATTGTTTTATTTGGTTTATATTCATTTAAAATAAGTCACACAGAATGTGCTTTTCTATTTTTAGCTTCTTTATTTCCACATTGCTTTCATTTAAGTTTTTAATTTTAATGAATATATTTTTTTATTCTAAAGTTGTCTCTTTTTTCAAGTTTGTTTACTTCTACTAATATTTTACATCTGTCTTCCCTTTATTAAAATATATATTGGACTAGTCATATACTCATACTTATTGATTCAGTATCTGGAATTTTTGTGATTCCACTTTTGCTGTTTTTTCTGTTGATTTCAATTCACATTATTGCATATATGGGTGTGTATGTGTATTTGCGACTTTTATTGATTCATTTATTTTTATGCAGTTTATTTTCTAGAAAATTTTAACTGCAGAAATGTATAAGGTATGTATTGAAGTTGGGTTTCTCCAGGAAGGATTAACTCTTATTTCCGTAAGGCACACAGAGTAATAATGTTCTGAAGCTTTGGATGACATTTTGGAGTTGATATTTCTTTGGCCATTCAGTCACAGTGAATTTGGAAGTATCCTTTTAGTTTAGTTTTTTATTATAAATTCTCATGTTATATTTAATTTGTAGTTACTTGTTGGAGGATGTGACTGTTTTTATTTTAGTTTACACTTATACTTAGAACATGGACATTTGAGAAGCTATCGCTTGGTCTGTGTTAGCTTATATATGATCTGCAACCATCTAAAGCTAAAAAAATATTGATGCCTAGGTTCACTATGTTTGGAAAATTTCCTGAAGGAAAAATTAACTTTCATGCTCTACTTATGTCTCTCAGTCTCTGTTTTAATGCAATTTTTGTCTGTGGATTACTTATATATTTTGTTCCTAGTTATATAAAGAGATGTTTTTGCATGGTATTGAGCATTTGTGGAAAAAAAAACCGTATCAGGAACCTTTGTCCTGACAGAAAGTAAACCATGTTTATGAAAATGGAAGTCATCTTAATGTTTTTAGGTTTTTGTTTCTGTTCTTTTACTCCAGCAGTAAGTTTTCCTTTACTTTAAATATCTATTTTTTATTTTTTATTAATTTTTAGTTTTACTTGGGGAAAATTAAATTCTACTTCACAATATTTACTTCTTCATGTAAATTATTCACTTTTTTGTGACCTAAATAATAATTATCTTTTGTAAATCATCTATGGTTATACTTTAGATATAACCATAGATGATTTACATTGCATTTAATAGATGTGTAGTAGATTTACCTCCTTCATTATGATATTCTGGACTTCAATATATTTATATATTTTTTAGAACAATACCTTATTGATTTCCTGGAACAAAATATAACTGACTGACTTCAGTTCAAAAGAGGTTGAGTTGTTTCACTTTTGAGATAATTGAAAATGTTCTATGTAATAAATAACTTGGTAGAAAAATAAAAAAAAATAGTCCCACATGCTAAAAGTTTAGTATCTCCAACTTCTAATTTCATCTTTTATTCATTTATCCTTTGCAGCTCTAGGGTTTTGGCTAACTTCTTAAGAAAGAAAACTATGTAGAGGTGTCAGTATATAATATCAGTGGGGAGGAGGGAGTTAGTAGTCATGTGTGCATGTATTTTCATTAATTAAAACAATTTTCTTAGACCAGTTTTGGATTCAAAACAGAACTGAGAGGATGGTACAGAGGTTTCCCATATACCACCTGCCACCAAATATGCATAAGCTTGTTCCATTTTCAGTGTCATCCTCTACCAGAATAACACATTTGTTATAATTGCCAAATTGTCTCACTCAGTTTTTATCTACTTGATTTTCATTTTCTGGGAGAGATTAATTACCATCACATTCAATATTAATATTTTCTATATTTTTATTAGTTTTTATAGATTATGATATAAATTATTTGATGCATAAAGACTCATGAATGTTTGTTAGACGTCAAAAACAGTATCATTATTAGGGTTACAAATATCTTTAACTTTTCATATGAAAACCAACTTTGTTTAGTAACAATAGCTTGATGTTCTGCATTCCTTTCTTGGGTTGTATATTCAACAGTGATCAAACTACTGTCATTAAGAATAATGTAGTGTTATGAGTAATCAACTAAAGACTAGCAGAAAATGTCTGTGGTGGTGAAGTGGGGAGCTGGAGATCCAGTAAGCATATAATAGAATTAATCTGACACTTGAAAATATTTTTTCCCTGAAGAATGGATATAAAATATTTGATAAACAAAAACAATTGGTTATTAAAGTAACAGATAAAACAAAGTAGGTAAGGTCAGCAATTGGGAAACATTTGCAAGGAATACTAAAGAATGCATAAGGAAAGGAATAAGATTAAATTTCTAGAAAAAATGAAATAAACAGAAAATTTTACAAAAGCCAATTTGTAACAAGACAAGTCACTTATAAACCAATTCAATAAATGAACTTGTTTCTTTAAACTATTTATTTTATAATGTTGATTACATCTTCATAACATCATTTTCAGAAAAGCTTATTTTGTTTCTGTGTAAGATTCCTGTTCTGCATTGGGGAAATGGGACAAAAAGACTGGTACATTGAAAGATGTTAGATGAGATATGAGAGACTGAGAGCAGGATGAGAAAAGGAAATGTAGAACCAGAAAGAGAACTTAAACAAAGCCATATTTGCTCACCAGTATTCTTTTTTTTTCTTTTCCACATCTACTACAGCAACAAACACAGGCAAAGTTTTACAAAATGCTATTATAAAATCAAAATAAAATCCAGTTTTACTTAGTATTCTGGATAAGCCACTATTTTAAAATCAATAGCTAGTTTATGCTAAAGTTTAATTCCCCTTTCAATTAATAGCTTATTTTTGAAATGACAATGGTTTGATTATTTTAGTGTTACAAGTTCCTTTTATATTATTCATTTGAGATTCTCAACACATTGCTTGCATTTCATAGTCAAAGAGCGACCAAAGTTCCATTTATCAAGTCTGTATTTCATCCATAATAGAGGATGAAAGAGACATTGAAGGGCATGCGCTTGCCCTTTAATGGGGTAGCATAAAAGTTAAACTCATCACTTCTTGTTCAATCCCATTAGCCTGTATATAGTCATATGGCTCACTCTTGTTGAAATCGAGGCTAAAATATCTAGTCTTTAGTTATATGGCCATGTATACAGATAAAATTTAGTATCTTTATTAGTAAAAAAAAAAAAAAAGATATTAGGGGGAAACCAGTTTCTGATTTACCAAATAAAACTATATTGTGGATGAGTTATTAGGTAAATTAATCTGCATCTGAAAAACTACAAGGATATTTAGAAATTATGTGCACATAAAGGCTTACTTAGTTCATGGAAGGCATACAACACATTTTGAATGAATGGATGAGTGAATGTCTCAGCCATCAAGGACTGGGTTAAAAATGACAATAACACAACACATTAGACTCACAGATTTAATCTAATAAATATTTATTGAAGGAGTATAAACCAAGATTTCTGGTAGGCACTGGGTTAACACACAGAAATAAGACACAGAACCTGTTCTAATATGCTAAAAATGTATGATAAAAAAGAATGTCTAATTATATTAAAAGATATAGAAAGGTTAAATATTTTTGAATTCTCAACTGTCAATATCACAACTCCTCTACAGGGTTTAAATTCCATTGGCTTACCTCCATGAATTATCACCATTAAGTTTATTGTGATGCATGTACCTCTTGTTAGTCTAGTGTAGATACAAAACTCTATTATTAACCAAAATCATGAATCTGATGTACAAGCAGATGTCAATGAATTTCTTTGCAATAAAACAGTCTTGCCACGCAGATAGTGACATGATGGGTATCTTTTCTGTCTAGAAAACCTCTGCAAGAAGGCAAGTCACACACAAAAAGTGTGCTTGATAAACATGAAATCTCAAAACTGCGTAAGTTAAATATTTATCATCTATTTTAACCAAATACATCCATTTTACTATAGATGTTTCCTCACCAGTGAGACTGTAATACTTGTAATATGTTGGTGAAAACTTCTCTTACATGTGTTTCAGAAATGGTTTCAACCTTCATTCAACTCCCGTTCCAACGCTGTGCCATTTCAAAACAGCTCTGTGATTATGATTGATATATCTTTTGCTTATATCTCTTTTTTGTTTTCCAGCAAGTAATTGTGGAGATATCCTATTTTCTTCTTGTGATTTTGAATATTTTAAAAAGTTACTTACTGTGTTAATTTTATCATTAGAATCTATTAGACAGCATATTAGTATACTGCTATCATATGTTTAAAGTACTAGACAAATTTTAATAATTCTTATATTTAATGTCCAATAAAATATTATGGAAGCACAAGGACAGAAGTATATTCTATTAAAGGCATCAAGAAAAGTTTTCTATATAAGTAATTATATTTGAACTAGGCTTTGAAAGATTAATAAGATTTCAAAAGTGGAGCAAGGGTAGGGAGAAATTCAGGTCAAATAATCTGTGCACATAAAGAGACATAAAAATTCTAAGGAATTTTTATAAAACGGTAAGTGATATGATATGTCATTAGTTAGGTGCTATAATATTATTCATAATTATTATTTATATTTATTATAAAATATAATAATAAAATATTATTTCACTATTATAATTTTAATAATGATTCAGGGCATGGATTTGTGTTAGCAGATCAAGGGAGAAAAAACCATAGAATAAATGAGTTAAATGTTTTCAATTATTGAGACAGAAAACCAAAAACTGAATACAAAATCGTCTAGACGAGGGGTGTCCACACTTTTTCAGCTTGCGAGCTACTTATAAGATGACCAAGTCAAAATGATCTACCTACAATAAAAATGCAAAACATAAATTTATTTCTTCTATATTATCATTATTTAAGTTACTATTATTACTATTTAATATTCTGTATTCTTCTTTCACCTTTCTCCTTCTCAGCTCTCTTTTTGGAGGAAAGTCAATGTCATAGTTTTTATGAACAGTCCGAAAAAGCCTCTCCACATTTCCCTTTTTTGGAATAGCAATGGCACACAGTCAGGTGAAGCAAACATACTTAGAATATGACATAGTGAAAAAAATCCCCTCCCATTCTGTATGAAAGTGGTAGGTTTTAGGCTTCTTACTCGGACCAGCTACGGCACTTATTTTTATACCCTTTGTTGTATTTAGTTTAAATAAATTGAAGGCTAACTACACAGCAATGTAACTGAACAAGTTAGCCCGGTTTAATGTGCATGCGTAGGGTATCAAAAGTTCAGACATCAGATAGGCTACCCTGTAAGCCAATCAAAAGACAAATGTCTTTTTTTTTTTTTTTTTTTTTTTTTACAGGGACAGAGAGAGAGTCAGAGAGAGGGATAGAAAGGGACAGACAGAAACAGAGAGAGGCGAGAAGCATCAATCATTAGTTTTTTGTTGCCGTTGCAACATCTTAGTTGTTCATTGATTGCTTTCTCACATGTGCCTTGACCATGGGCCTTCAGAAGACCAAGTACCCCCTTGCTCGAGCCAGAGACCTTGGGTCCAAGCTGAAGAGCAATTTTCTCAAGCAGATGGGCCCGCGCTCAAGCTGGCGAGCTCGGGGTCTCAAACCTGGGTCTTCCGCATCCCAGTCCGACGCTTTATCCCCTGTGCCACTGCCTGGTCAGGCCAAATGTCTTTTTAATGTCATGCGATCTACCCACACTTCCTTCTCGATCGACCAGTAGATCGCAATCGACGTATTTAGCACCCCTGGTCTAGACAGCCCAAAAGCTCCTTATCTACAGGTATTATTCAATAAAGCATATGAATACTTCACCTTCTTTTCCCCCTCTCTTCATCATCAGGCTTCCAGAAGAGTGCAGTATTTTAACAGATAAGATTTTCTGGATCCATCATATATAACAATCTTTCTTTCAATATATTATGTATTGGAGACAAAAATAATCATCTTAAAAAGATTTTAAGTCCCCCCAATAAAGACAGTGCTGTTTCTTCTCATGAAGTCCCAAATCTGATATTAAACACTCAGTAAATGAAACTTCTTTAGAGTATTTTATTAAATCAACAACAGAATATGCTTTCTTTGGGGTTTTCTATTAGTACAGGTCCATCCTTTACTTTATGCAAAGGAAATACTTTGTATGTGGAAAAGAGTTAGAAACAAAGAAGAATATATACTGGAACCATTTGATTAAAAACACTGTTAAAAATAGAAAATTATAATGCATCCAATAGTGATTCATCTTAACATTTGCTTCCCTAAGTTGTTATATTGAAAAAGTAGTGAGTTGTTTAAAGTTGGTTTCCAAACATGGCAGCTCAGAAATAATTCATGGGAATATGTTTGAAAGATATTGATTTTACATAGAGGCTTAAAATTTTTATTATCTAAAAAATGTTTCTGGATTTCTTTCTTGCCATTCTCCTTGGAGAAAGGGTGTAAGTACACAGGATGCCCAACTGAAGTGGCTCAGTTCTACAGATAAACTCCACATGGAGTGACAGGAGCTAGTTACTATGTCACATTCTTCCAGGTGCCAGACAAACACAGAGGTAAAAGCACCAGGCAGTAAAATTTTACAAATAGCTCCATTTTGATTTATTTAGCCAATTGCTATATAATCCACTCTCAGATACTTTAACAAAGTTGTCTGGTAGAACAATAATTCTAGATGATCTATATCCATTAAAAAAAGGTATGAATCATTTGTAGTTTTGAAAATTTTAATATGGCATTTCCTCAAGGCTAACGTACAACAACTTTAGAAATGCACACTAAATATTGGACTTCCTTATATAATTTTAGTAAAATTTAATCAGAGAAGAAGTTACTTCAAGTATTAGATAGAAAAAGGTGATTCTGATAAAGAAAAAACATATTGGTTTCCCAAGTTTCAGATCCATGTACATCCATTTGATTACTGAGGATGGAGTAGACCAAGGTCATTACTAAGGAAAAGAGAAACAATAGATTTCCTATATTAATATGGTATATAACAATGACCACATTTTAGAACTGACAAAAGTAACCCAGGAAACAGAACACCATGTGAAAAAAAGGAAAAAGTTAAAAAGTAAATAAGTAAAAAACATAGTGAAGACTTTTTAATAAAACTATTATGTAAATTTGCCTTAGACCCCCAAGGAGACATATGAGGATGTTTTGTTTCTTGACATTTCATCTAGATATGCAAAATCTGCTTAATGTGAGTGAGAAACTTGAGGGGTTAGACATGGATATTAGTTGAAGAGGAGTCTGGAAATTAAACAAGCAAATGTTATAGAGATCTTTTAAAGATCTGGAGTTTTTCACACTAGTTCTAGATAATAAGTGCTGCATCAGTTCAGAAAAATCATCATGCCTAATAATGATTGCTTGATCATTTGTTTTCAATTGTCATAACCTTAATTTTGCTATATATAGTTCTTTGGCGACTACACAACATCTTTAATTACCATGTTTGGGGCTGTACTTTTAAGTTTTTCCATTTTTCTAAAATTCAGTGAGATGACGGGACAGAGAGATAGACTTACAAATGTGCCCTGACTGGGATCCACTGGGCATGCCACTAGGGGTGATGTTCTGCCCATCTAGGGCATTGCTTCGTTGTTCTGAAACTGAACTCTTCTTAGTACCTGAGGTGGAGGTCATGAAGCCTTCCTCAGTACCTGGGGCTAACTCACTCCAATCTAGCCATGGCTGTAGGAGAGGGAGAGAGAGAGAGAAGCAAAAGGGGGAAGGATGGAGGAAAAGATGGGTGTTTTCCCTGTGTGCCCTAATAAGAAATTGAACCCCGAACATTCACATGCTGGGCTGATGCTCTACCATTGACCCACTAGCCAGGCCCAGTTCTGTCCACTTTTAACAGGCATACTGATAGCTCTGTAAGGAGGGTGTCTACACAACACCATTATTTGCTTAGGAGTCAATATCTTTGGTCACACCAGAAACAGAGTAAATAAAAATTGAAAAAAGAAATAGCTCCTTTTTTAAAAAGATTTTATTAATTTTCAGGGTGTGGGGAGTGAGAGGTATCAACTCATAGTTGTTTCACTTTAGTTTTTCATTGTTTGATTGTCATATGTGCCTTGACTTGGCAAACCTGGCGTTTTAAACAACATTCTCAGTTCCAAGTGGACACTAGTCACTGCGCCACTACAGGTCAGGCAGAAAGTGCTTTTTTAAATTTATTTATTCATTTTAGAGAGGAGAGAGAGAGAGAGAGAGAGAGAGAGAGGAGAAGGAAGCATCAACGCCCATATGTGCCTTGACCAGGCAAGTGCAGGAAAAGTGCTTCTTTATGGATAGATTTATGATAGAAGGAATGCTACTGGATCCCTGGGGATACTTTAACTAAGAATGATAAGCAAACATTACTGAGTATGCATGCATGCTAGGCATAATTCTAAGTGCTTTGTTCTTAATACTCACAATAATTCAGTTATGTACTATTACTATAAAAACTTACTGATTAGAAAATTGGACGCAGGAGTTGATGTAACTTGTTTACAGTCAACAGAGCTAAGTGGTGGAACTGGAAATTTAAACTCAAGATTCTGAATCTGTGGGCTTTACAGCTTACTGCATAGTAAATTCTTCTGTCACCTAATGCTATTATTTCTGAAGTCAATTTTATAAATAAAACTACCTAAAGATTTTACACATAATACATGTTTTCATTTAAAACACTAATTCATCTCAGTAGAATATAGTCTTAATTAACCAATTTCAAGGCAATATGTGCAACTGAATTTTAAAATTGTGCTGTCTATTTTGTCTTACCACTGTAAGAAACAAGCAGCAGGAAAAAAAACAGTATTATTTCTGTATGTGACTATTTCAACTGCTTACAACACAGTGCAATGCATCTGGCCGCCAACTTTCTTGTTTTTAGATGGCCTTTTTTGTCAATTGATTTTATTTACCTTCAAAGTGACATTTCAACAGAGGTGTCCACTCTCATTTCCACTCTCCTTTGACATTTCTGTGACTTAGAGTGCAAGGAGCTGCTTGCCAACGCCTTGCTAGATTGATGTTGGAAGGAAAGAGGGGGAAAATCTGCAGATAGCAGATGTTTCTTTTCTTCTTGTTGTGCCTATTACTTTGTAAAAGTAACACTGCTTAAAAACAGATTTCAGATGTTCTGTCTTTTTGGCAGCAAGAATGAAAGTGTTGCCCAACTAAGAGAATTGTAAGTATTGTTCAAACAGGCAAATTGAAGATGGAGGGTGGAGGAATAAATAAATTCTTAGTAATGCTTTACTTTTCTCCTCAATTAACAATTTAATACTAGAAATTCTTAAGTTGACTGTATGAGTACCTCAGATATACATTTCTTTTTGACCTTGTCTAGGTATAGTTATTACTCCAAATAATATTTGAGTTGATCTAACTTTATTTTTTTCTTATTTAATAAGTGGCATATAGAAATGTTTCAAACCTCAAATTCAACAGTATACACATACCACACTACACACACACACACACATACACACACACACACACACACACACTCACACACATGGGGAGGGGAGCTTGTTTCCACAGTCACAGATAAATAATTTAGCCTAATATACAATAAAATTGTTACTATCATCACAGAGACAACAATCGGGTTTCTGTTAACACATAGGAATCTTCGGAAAATTATAAAATGACCCTTCTCTTCCCAAGAATACTAATTGAAAAAATAGTTTTCCCTTTGGGAAACTTATGCAGAACTTTGAGAAACTGAACATGGGCTGGCTTGAAGTTTCTACATGAGCCCTACTATTTGCATTTGGGCAGGGCGCAAAGTGCACAGCTGAATGACAGAGCCCTGAAAATAGGCTAAAACATCTATCCAAAGGTTTTACAAAATCTCCTGATTTAATATTCACATGCAAAGTTTTCATCTTTATGTTCTGTTCACAACATAAATGAGAAAATGGTTTTAAAGGGAGCTATGGATAACAAAACCGTTGACAACTTAAGACTAACTAAAAAATGTAAGAATGTCATATTAGTGTCATGATGCACTTAGCATGCATCTTCCTTCAGATTTCCTTATTCTCTCAAACATACCAAGTGAGAGATATTTGGAATAGCATCAGGTTGGGTTAAGAACACTATTAAAGCCATGTCAACTGTGTGCAAGAGAAGTTTGCATATTATGTCCCTTTCCATTTGTCACTTAAGTAGTGAAGATATGGTAGCTGGTTAACCAAGGCAACAGATGAAGTTACTTGTCTAATTATTATTGTTATTATTGTTAGTCTTCTTAGATTCTATAGTAAGATAAGAATTACTCTTTTAATCATGCAGGTATAATTCTGACAAGTAAACATATAATTAAGAACTTCTGACACATTGATGACCTTCTGAAAAGTGCCATTCGTTTAGTATGCAAAGATGCTTTTGAGAAATGATGGTTATTTTTCCATATAGAGCCCATTATCTTACAGGAAACGTGGGATAAAATCACCAAACATTCTCATATTCAAAGTTGGAAAAATGTATGGATTTTGATGACACTATGTAAAATCTAGTGCCAGAAGAGCATGGAAGTACAATAAAATAAAACTTTATTGGAAAAAAAGAACAAATCTACCTGGAAAATTAGTGTTTAAAATGTTTTAAGCAATTTTGGTAGAGAATTGTTTAAAAAAAATGTTTGCCTAATCTTACAAGTTGAATAATGCTTGAAACACCTGCAACCTTGATAATGTTTAAGCTTTAGGAAAACATGACTGTGCATGTAATAAATAAGAAAATTCCAATTTTGCAGACTAAGAATTGTTGCCAAGGTTTTGATCAAGGAAATAGAATTGCAGTCTTGTATCTGTGACAGACAAAGCATTCATGACAGTATGCTGCTCAACAGCAATACTATACAATAGTAAAATAAAATAGCAGAAATGAATTTCTCAGACAATGAATGTCTTTCTTCTTGGTGCATTAGGAAGAATAATATGGACCCTCATTTTAGACTCATTTTTTATATATATAAACAATTGGGTAGTTACAGTCCTGATGAAGAGATCACCACACTTCCTGAAATAAGGCAGATGATGGCAAAGGTGATTATTTGGAAAAATAAGAAATGTGACTATACTTTACCCCACATTAATGAAGTAAGCAATGTCAGATATGTAAAATATATACTGTTATTTGTATAAGTTTCTGTGCTCTTTTATTTATCCTGCTATTTTGCAGAATCACAAATAATTGTGTCTATTCATTTACATATATACTGTGTAATTATAAAATAAAATACTGGAAAAATAATATTTTTTAACTTTGATAAGATAATCTTTTATGATGAGAATATACTCTGGTACAGAGAGGAACTTAGCTTGATCTCTTTTAATTTCTTTACTCACTGCTACCTCATTCATCTTCATCGCAGACATTATGTCTCTATACTTTAAATGGATAGATGATAGATAGATAATATTTAATAGATTCTGATTGTCAGTATATTTTACCCAAAAGTTTTCACTACAAAATTAGTCATAGGAAAATGTTTAATCATCCTTGGTGATCTTCTCAAAATTAGGATACTAATTAGTAAGAGTGTAATATTCAGATAAAAATCAAATCATTTGTTTAATGATATTATTACATTTCAAATTTAGGCCTAACAGACTTAAAACACTGATGTGTATCAAGACAATATTATATTAACATTACATTTATGTGTGCCTTTATGTTTGTATGAATACATTATATTTACTAAACCTGAATATCTCAGTGTGTTGAATAACAATTATAAAATATATGAACTATCAGCCTAACATTGTTAAACTTTAAACTCAAACAAGTCTGTTTTGTTTCATGTTTTTATTAAATTATTTGTAACAGTTTACAAGATAGCAATATATGCCTAATACCATAATATATAATATCTTATCTTGGAAATATTCCCATAAAAGTCTAAAATACAACATATTTAAAAATAAATTTAAACTTTTATAGAGCAAATTCATTTTTTTGAGAATTAAGTTTGACCTAACCTCACATTATTATCTAGAGTCAATTAAAAAGTATTATAAAAATTAATTTTTACAACCACTATGAAAAACACTATTGAAACACCTCAAAAAATTAAGAATAGAGTTACAATATGACCCAGAAACCCTTCTACTGAGTATTTACTGTAATAATTTGAAAACATTTATTTTAAATAATATATGCAGTCCTGTGTTCATTGTTAACATTAGTACGGTGACCAAAACATAAAAACAACCAAAGTGTACTTCGATAGATGATTGAATAAAGAAGATGTGGTACATCTATCTATACAATAAAATATTACTCAGCCATAAAAAAAAATGAAATGCTTCTATTTGTGACAGCATAGATGAATCCTGAGAATAATATGCTAAGAAAAATAAGTCAGACAGAGAAATTTAAGAAACATATGATTTAATTCATGTGGGATATAAAATTGAATGCAATAAATGAACAGACAAAAAACAAACAAAAGCTCATAGACACAAATAAGAGTATGGTGGTTACCGGAAGGAAGGGAGATGAGAGCAAAGGAAGTCAAATACATGGCGATGGAAGAAGAATAGATTTGTATGATGGGTACACAATGCTCTATATAGATAATCTGTCATAAAATTGTACACTTAAATCCTATAAAATTGTATTAATTAATGTCACACCAATAAATTTTAGTAAAAAATAATTTTTTCACTTGTAAACTAGAAAGCAAAATCTACTTAAATAATATTAGTACACGTATTGCTGAGGACAAAACAAGTCACAAATAATTTGTAGAAATTAAATATAGGTACCATAAATATAGACTTCATTGATAAATTACAAATATTTTAGTTAAATAAAAGGTGCAAGTATACAAACATCCCAAATATATGTCCCTAGAAAAAGACACTACAAGTGTGTAGATACCCCCCAAAAAGAGTAAACTGGAAGTCTGTATATTTAAAAAATATAGTGCTAAAGACATGTTTACATGAAACTTATATACTCTTATTAATCAATGTCACTGTGTTTAATTAAAATTTCTAAATAAAATAAAAAAATATATAATAAGTGTAGTAAAAAGTTCATTGCATCTCGTATATCACTAGCCCCTAACTTAATAATTGGCACACAGTTGATGAACAATAATTGTTGGATGAGTGAATAAAGGTTTTGATTCAAAAAGAACTTGAGGCATCCATATCTGGTAGAAATCAGAGATGACCATGGCAAGACTTCAAAAGAAACAATTACATGTTTTGTAGGAGGCTGTAGAAATTGCCACTATCAGAAATATTAACAAAAAATAAAATCATTGGAAAATTAGAAACAAAAAAGAGTTTGGAAAAAGAACTATTATATAAAACTAAAAAAAAAAAAATTGAGCTCAAGAATGTCCTAAATTTAATATTTCACTAGTAACACACACAAATAAAACTTTTATTCTTATGTCTGTAAATACTAAAAATAACCATTTTCTGACTTTTGGATATCTGGAAAATTATAGGGTTGGATTTTAAATTTTAGAAGCATAAAATCTGTGAAAACTATAAAATAATTCTGAGAGGGAGGAAGAAAGGAAGGTAAAGTGAACTTCTAAAGTATATGAAATAGAAAGAAACCATTTGATTACTAAGAAACCAGGAAACAACATGCTAAATATATCATGACTAGATTATGAATAAACATTGTAAAAAATTATATTAAATTTATTTATATTATACTACTCAACTTCAAAACTACAGAGAGAAAAACTTTATTTTGTTTTAATTTGCCTCTGTTTTTCTTCTTTAGAGATGTAAGAGTGAATAAGATGCTTGGAGTTGCAGCAGCCATCGAATATCCGTGGGTAAGGACATTGCCCACATGCTCATGGTATCTGCTAGAAGAATGAAATATATTGGGAAATGGGTGCGTTCTCTCAGTGACACAATGAACAACTGGAATACTAACTTTGTAAATGAAGTAAAAAATAAATATTATAATTTAAGTCAATGCTAATGATGTAGACCTTTGAGGTAGTCAAATAACACAGATAATATTTACAATAATTACATTTTCATATTTTTTGAAAATTAAAAGTTGTTTTTGGCTTTATGAAAAAATAATTTTAAAAGAAATCTAATATGCAGTGCTATGAAAAAAATGACATAAAATATTTTAAATTAACAGTTTGATATCTGTCCTAGGATAATAAAAAACCATCGACAGATTACACATTTTAACCATACATATTCATCTATTTGTAAAGTATCTACTATAAGCCAGACTCTTCTTTGTTTACTGGACACAGAGCACTGAACAAGAAAAGAAAGAAAATACAAGTAAAAATAAAACCAGATATATAACAAAAATATACAATATATAAAAAATGTATTTAAATAAGATACAGTAACATATTAAAAAATGAAAAGTTGGCAGGAAAATCAAGATCCTTAGGACAAAAGACCATCTCTTAAATAGCTAGCAGTTAAATGATTTTAGTAATTTTTAATATTACAGCTGTTGATATAGGGAATCTTATTTCATTATTAGTATTGCATCAAAGTTTGATAAAGTGTTAATGTCATTTTAAATTTTGTATCATTATGCAATTCAATGTTTGAACATAAAGTGTCAACATGATACATATCTGTAAATATGGAGTACAACAAAATACTTATGCTATAAATAACAATAGCACTGAATTGCTTTTCAAAATCATTTAATTCAAATCATCACAAAATATATGTTCTAGAACATACCCATAACATATTATTGATATATTAAAACTTCTAAGACTAATAAACATTGCCATGAAAATTGATATAAACACATTAAGCTTAATAGCAAAAGAATGAATTAAAGCATAGCTATTAATACTTTCATTGGCTATTAAATATGAGAATATTAGCTTATTATTAGTAGTACTCACTTTAGTAATTAATATCAATTTTCTAATGTCATTAACTTCAGTGTTAAAATAGATTGTATTTTTTAACTCTTCAGAAGTCATCACTCACTGTATACATAGCTATAAAAATGAGAATAACAAAAAATGCTGCAAAAAAATACACATATTTTATTCTCCATTTAAATTGATTTTCATGAGCAACCATGAGAAAATCCACTTAGCATATTAACTGTCCTGTAAGAGTAACTGACTTAATATACCTTTTGAAATGAGAGTAAAATTATCCAGCCTGCAAGAAAAGAATGGTAGTCACATTCTCCTCATTAATTATCCCAGCTAAATTTGGGTCTTGTCTTAAATATTTTTGGTGGGAGAAGAAAGGAGCAACCACTGTCAGTGCATGTAAAACAGAGCCACAGACCAGCTCAGCCTTTGGTGAAAGCATGATAGGATTTATGGCACTCAAATGACTCCAGACACACTGAAATTCTTGAAGGTATTCCTAGGATTCTTTCTCTAAATCATGCTTCTTTGGCTAATGTTTCTTGATTTTGTAGCTGATAACCTACTACTTTTCTAGATGCACCTCATAAACTATTTCTATGAGATACTCACTAATTTTAAGCTGAGTTAAGTCTGTCCTGACTTTGTTTCCACAGGCTTCTGCTTAACTTCTTTTCATTACTATCTTCATTACATTCATCTGCTATTCTTACTCTTCCTTGCTCTGAAATGTAAAATATTCTTTTCCCATGTTAAACGGATGACTCTCCCTACTCCCTGTAAGGTCCCCCAAAGGAGGACACCTGAGTTCAGGTTAAGTATATTTTATTAGGGGGTCATCTGCTTGGCTGACTCCAAAGGCAGCGGTTAGCAATAGGTTCTCTAACAGGTAGGGTTAAATAGAGGATTCAAGAGTAAGGGCACGAATTCCTGCACCTGGAATTCGAGGGTAGTTGTTAAGAAAAAATGTAGCTTTCAGCAATTTATATAAGATTAACCATAAGTAAGCTAGGGGACCTACCACACATGGGTTAGTCACATGAATGCCCAGGGAGTAGTGACCTGGAACATCCAGTTTGTCAGTGTCCTTTTGTCCACTTAAGGGGGGAGAGAGTCATGGCCTCCCACTTGCAACCCTATCACTCCCTACTAAATTAATATTCTTTCATTCTCACTTTCTCCCGAAGTTGATACATAACTCACAGAAAAATTAGATGTTTTCAGGTATGAATACTTTAGATTTCCTACCACTAGATAAAACAATCTATACCAGTGGTTCTTAACCTGGGTTCTATAGAACCCTAGGGGTACAATGAGTCAGTCTCAGGGGTTCAGAGAAGCCTCTTCCGCAGAAGCCAGAATAAAGTAATACCGTAATTTGTTGTGAGTTCATGCACTTTGTCGGTTTTGTTCTTTGAGCAAGGTGATGTTCATGCATGGCTCATTTGTGCACCAGTAAAAAAACATATACCTATGTCTTGAATTTGGGGGAAAAAATTATATTTTATTTATCACTAAAGAAGGGTTTGGTGAATGCTCATATAAAACTGGTGGGTTCAGTACCTCAAAAAAGGTTAAGAAACACTGATTTATACAAACACACCCATGGTTTTTATTCTGCCTTTTGTTAAAATGAGGACCCTTCTTTTGACCTCTGTTAGGCCAATCTGCTCCTGCACTTGGAATTCATCTGCTCTCAGGAACCCTATTGTATGGCTCAATTAATTTTCTCCTTTGAAAATTCAACTTTGCCTCTTACCTTGATTATTTTTAAATTTTTATTGATTTTAGAGAGAGAGAGAGAAATGGAAAGAAAGAAAAACATTGATTTGTTTGACTTCTTTATGAATTCATTGGTTGATTCTTATATGTACCATGAATGAGGATTAAAACCACAGGTTTTGCATATGGAGATGATGCTTTAACTAACTAAGCACTTGACCAATGCTTACTCTGATCATTCTTATCATTATTTAAATGTGTGCCTACTTAAATAACACTGTGTCAATAGCTGTATCATTTGATCTCTGAAGAATACTCAATATTTTTCAGTATTTTATCTTGAAAGAGCCCTTTCTATAGGCCTCTTTATTATATTTTAATGCCTTTTTTTGGCAACAAATTCTTGATATCCTTTACAGGTATAGTCTCCTGTATGTAGCCATTAAATGTTGAAAATACCCATGTTCTTTCACAGACTGTCTTCTCAGTCTGTACTCTCCTATGGTAATTATTTATATGCCTTATAGAAGGGCTACTTATCAAATTGTTCCAGACCTAATCTGTGAAATAAAAAAACTACCTTCTTGACATTTCCATGTGGTTCAAACGTAAGACAAACCTAACAAGTCTCAAAAGTAACTAATAATCTTCTTTTTTCTTATTTCTCCACCAATCATGACTTTCCTCCAATTACTTTTAATAGATAAACTTTTCATTCAGTTTCACAAGCCAGAAGCTTAAAAGTTAACTTTTCTTTTTATGATTACCTCTTTAATATAAAAGATATAGATGAATAGTCAGATGAAGTTGTATATAGGGTGAGGTCAGGAAGGGTTTTAAAGTGGTCATGGATGCAGGTGCTCCTATTTCTGTGGAACTGGGCTGTGCCACCTTTGCAATATGTGGATGAGTTCACCAATCCAGAAACTCATCAAATCCCATTAAGGCAGTGGTTCTTAACCTTTTTTGAGGTACTGAACCCACCAGTTTCATATGCGCATTCACCAAACCCTTCTTTAGTGATAAATAAAATATGATTTTTATTTTCCAAATCCAAGACACAGGTATATGCTTTTTGACTGGTGCACAAAATGAGCCGTGCATGAACATCACCTTGCTCAAAGAACAAAACCAACAAAGTGAATGAACTCACAACAAATTATGGTATTACTTTATTCTGGCCTCTGCGGCAGAGGCTTCTTTGAACCCCTGAGACCGACTCATCGAACCTCTAGGGTTCAGTAGAACCCAGGTTAAGAACCACTGCATGAAGGTTTTGTTTGTTTGCTTTTTGAAAGTTAATTTTGATTTCTTTCTCTCTCTCTTAGTTCTCTCCTATTTAGTCTATCTCCCAGTTGTATAAATTTATTTATTTATTGGTATTTTCTATATTAAGAAGCAGGGGGGAGGCAGACAGACAGACTCCCGCAGGCGCCCGACCGAGATCCACCCGGCATGCCCACCAGGGAGCGATGCTCAGCCCATTTGGAGCATTGCTTGGCTGCAACCCGAGCCATTCTAGCATCTGAGGTGGAGGCTATAGAGTCATCCTCAGCGACCAGGCCAGCTTTGCTCCAGTGGAGCCTTGGCTTTTGGAGGGGAAGAGAGAGACAGAGAGAAAGGAGAGGGGGAAGGGTGGAGAAGCAGATGGTGCTTTTTCTGTGTGCCATGGTTGGGAATCAAACCCAGGACTTCCAGAAGCCAACCCAATGCTCTACTGCTGAGCCAACTGGCCAGGGCTTTAGTCATATGAATTTTATATGACAAATATCTCTTTATTCTACTTTCTTTCCTCCATCTCATTATCAGTCTGTAGTTTAAGCTACCATGGTTTTCTTTTGGACTACTTCTATACCCTCTTCATCTGTCTTTCATTTTCTTTTTTCTTATCTCCACCTTCAGACACAATGATATTTTTAAAGACCTGCTAATCTAACTACATTATTCCATTCTTAAAATCTTCTTGCTTTTAATAAACCCAGAAAAAAAGTCCAGTATTTGTGAATTGGTGTATTTTGCCTTTTTTGAGCTGTCTTTTTGAACTATCTATTTTTTTTCTGTTTTAGCAATCTTGTCTCCTTTTTTTTTAGCTTTACTGAGATATATTTAATATACAAATATGTGCAGATATAATTCTTACATTTTGATGAATTTGGACAGATACATACACTTATGATACCATCTTAATAATAGGAAAATAAACATTTCCATCACCTTGAAAAGATTTCTTGTGTCCCCTTGCTTTGGGTTTCTTCTTCCTCATGTGTATGTAGTAAAAATAGTCAATATGAGATCAACTCTCTTAACAAGTTTTTAAGTGTATAACACCATATCATTTGAGGTCTTATCCTGATCTCCAGCTTTATCTTGGACCACTCCCTTTCAGTTTGTAATAGCTTTATTCACTCAACTCTTTTTGTTCATGAAATGTGCCATGACCACATGGTGTTTTTATTGTCTAGAACATACTTCTGTCACCTTTCATTCAATAGATCCCCACTCATCCCACACATAACAATTCAATTGCTTTCTTTTTTTGAAAACCTTATTGACCCAGATTAATAAATCTCTTTAGTAGTATGTCTTCTTTCTCCATTGCTTTTAACACCTTCAGCATTTTATATTTTTCTGTTATCATTTAATTTATGTCTGTTTCTTTCTTAATACCCTAAACTCCATGAAGACATAGATTGTAACTACTTTTCTTCTATATTAAGTATAAGCGCCAAGTAGGTAGTCAATTATATCTGTTGAATGAATATTATTTTAAAATTTTATTTTATTTATTTTTTATTAAGTGAGAGGCAGAGAGGCAAAAACAGACTCCCACATGCACCACAACCAGGATTCACCCAGCAATCCCCCTACCAGACAATGCTCTGCCAGTCTGGGCTGCTACTTCATTGCTTGGCAAACAAGCTATTTTAACACCTGAGACCAGGCCATGGAGCCATCCTCAGTGCCTGGGGCCAACTTTGCTCCATTTGATCAATGGCTGCCTGAGGGGAAGAAAAAGAGAGAGATAGAAGTAGGGAAGGAGAAAAGGAGGGGTGGAGAAACAGATGGTCGCTTCTTCTGTGTTTCCTGACCAGGAATAAAACCTGGAACTTCTACACACTGGGCAGATGCTCTACCACTGAGTCAAACAGCCATGGCCTTATTTTTAATTTTTTAAATTTATTGATCTTAGAAAAATGGAGGGAGAGAGAAAAAGAGACAAAAACATCACTTTGTTCCTGTATGTGCCCTGACCAGGGAATCAAACAGGCAACCTTTGCATTTGGGACAATGCTCTAACCAACTGGGCTATCTGGCCAGGGCTATTTTGAAATTTTAAATTTATACTTCTTTTTTCTCTCAAGTTTAGAAATGATGAAATAATTCATTTTTAAATTCTAATAGACTTCGGTCCTCAAATCTCTTTAAAATTTCTTTTATCATAAAGGGAGGTAGATTAAAAATGTAGGTAACTTTTTTTCATAAAAGGAAAATACATTAGGAAAGATGTAATAGAGTTATTATAAATCGTTTAGAATATGTTCATTGTGTGTTCTAACTACAGTGACAGCTAATAGAATAACACTAAATTTGAAATGATTCCTGTTTCTTTTTGATTTTACAAGTGCTGTGTACTTTGATCTATTTTCCATTACTATTTTTGAATCTCTGAAGAAATTCAAACAACTTACATAGGGCCTGTGGTTTGAAGAAGTGAAAGAATTGACACATAGCAAGCTTGTCAATATTTGGTCTCTGATGGTTCTGAATAACTCATTCTCAAACTGGCAAATGGAGGAAAGCAGAATTGCCTTATGCTTTCTGAGGCCTATTTATTAACACCGAATCCCTAATAAAATTATACAGAATTTGAGAGCTCTGGCAGGTTAGCTCAGTGGATAGAGTGTTAACCCCATGTGCTGATGTCTGGAGGGTTTGATTCCTGGTTAGGGCACACAAGAGGAGGAACCATCTGTTTCTCCTCTTCCCCCTCTCCCCTCCTCCTCTCCCTCTTCTCTTATCTGTTTCCCTCCCACAGCAGAGGCTCAATTGGTTCCAGCACTTGCCTAAGGAGCTAAAAATAGCTCAGTTGATTCCAGCATCAGCCCCAGAAGTGGGTTGCAGGGTAGATCCCAGTTGTGGTGCATGTGGGAGTCTTTCTCACTTCCTCCTCTCCTCTCACTTAAAAAAATGAATATGAGGAATTGGCTTATTTAATCTTCAAATTTTAGTGTCTCTTTTTAAATTTAAAAAGAAAATTATAATAATTTTGTACATTTAATAGTGCAAATTAGAAAAATAATTGTGGCCTTTTTGTAAAGCTTTACTTAATTCCTGATCTATAAAACAACCTTATATAAATATTGCTCCATTATAAAATGGGTTCTATAATACACCAGGCATGTATATATTAAAATCAGGAAAAGAGCCTTTCTATTTAAGCAAGAATTATTTAATTTTTGAATTAAGACATTGAATGTCAAAGTTTTCATAGATATTTTTAAATAAAGATGAGAAAATATTTTGACAGTCTAGACTAAATGTGATAATTAAAAGTCAAATACAATTCCATTACGTAAAATATTATTTTCACTTTCTATTGTTATCATTCATTTATCAAAATAGTATTCTTATTATAATTGGAGAATGAACTAACTGTATGTCTGCAGTTTGTCACAGAAACATAAAAAAATAAGGTTTCCAATTTGGTGTTCCCCATGTATGTATTAGTCAGGCAGTTAATGGAGCTATCTATCACTTTCAGCTCTCCTCTGTGAGCAGGGAGCAATGGATGACCCGGCTGACTCAGCTCAGATAGTTTGTTATTCATAGGCTCACTGCAGTACCATTATGGTGGACGCATCACAAGATCTAAGACTCAGTTCGGCAAAGATTTCTAAAACATCATGTCAACTCTAGAAGAAATTTTTGCATATTACGTCTTAATTCAAGTAGTATAAGGGGGAAACCATTAATTTTATTTGTGGATAGAATTAAAAACCTTTGAGCTGATACTCATCAAATTCTGAAGAGGATTTAGTTATTGCTGTTAGAATTAGGGAAAAATGAGGAGAAATAGCCAATAGTTTTAATCTCTGACATAACTAACCTATCAAACAAGGCAGAATGAATACTAGAACTTAATCAGTAATTGCTGAAAATATCTTACACCAAATTACAAAAACAAAATTTTAAAAAAAATATAATTTAAAACTTACACACAAGATAGTTATTGTTTTCTAATATATTTTTACCACTGGTTATTTACAAATTACCAAAAACTTTACATCAAAAAGTATCACTGACTACAGAATTTAAAAGCCAAAATTTCCCTAATCTATCTTTTCTCATAAATTCCCAAATCTGAGTTCAGTAGATAAGGGAAAAGATTAAAAAGTATTGAATAGACATAATAATGATATATTTCTATGTTCTCATTTGCTGTGCCTAATCCAAGAACACATGAATTATACAATGTTTTACTTTTGAAGTATTTAATTCTTGGTTGTGGGACTTTGTGTCACTTCTTTTATTTTCCCTAGATTCCATTGTTTTTGAATAATGATCAAAACATGTTGAGATCCAGGCATGTTCCATCATTGACATGTCAGAATGATTATTTCTAGAGAACTGTCAAGTTAGATCAACTCTCATTCCTATGTTAAAGCTTGAACTGGAGTATTTAATTCAAGGACTGCCTTCCAATTTGACAGTATGACATTGATAATCAAGTGATAGAAGTGAGATATACACCTGGAATTTGAGTGATTTTCCAAATGTTTGGAATATGAATATAAATTTTACTAAATACATTTATTTTAATAAGTTAATATAAACAGTTTTTGCTGTAAAGGGAGTAAATTTTTTAAACTTTTCAAATTGACATTTTTTATAAATGAGTTTTTATATTTGTGAGATTGTCCTGTTAGCCTACATTAAAAGCAACACACAGATTTATATTCTATATTTTACTTATTTTTTATTATTTTTAAATATATTAAAATAAACAGTTTTCAAACTATTTTAAATATTCTTTAAGCTTATAATTATATTATTTTTAAATATCTGTAAGCTTATAATTTTCAAAGTTCCCTTTTTTCCCAGAATAAAATATATAACATAACTAAATGCTAACTTTAAAAAAACATTTAAACCCAGATCTCATTTAGAGAATATAGACAATAAGAACAAAAGTAGCAATTTTTCCACTGAAAGATTGCTTTTTCCTTAGGAAACACCTGAAAAAAATTTTAAGTGATGACTACAACCTAAACTGACAAGCTGATATAGAACAAAATACTAATGAAGAACATTGGTTTAGCAAATTTTAAATACATTATGGAGATATAATTTGCTTAATCTCACAGTATCTAGTTATGTTATAATGATTAGTTTGCATAATGAATGAAAGAATATTGTATAATGCACCCACAAGCACTAAAAAATGTTGAGAAAAATAGTAAAATATTATTCCACAGACTATTTCCTTTTTTTTTTACAGGGACAGAGAGAGGAATAGATAGGGACAGACAGACAGGAATGGAGAGAGATGAGAAGCATCAATCATTAGTTTTTCATTGCCGTTGCAACACCTTAGTTGTTCATTGATTGCTTTCTCACATGTGCCTTGACCGCGGGCCTTCAGCAGACCAAGCCACCCCTTGCTGGAGCCAGCGACCTTGGGTCCAAGCTGGCGAGCTTTTGCTCAAGCCAGATGTGCCCGCACTCAAGCTGGCGAGCTTGGGGTCTCGAACCTGGGTCTTCCTCATCCCAGTCTGACACTCTACCCACTGCGCCACCGCCTGGTCAGGCAGACTATTTTTTAATAGTAAATTAAATCCCATTTATATCAGGATAATTTCATGATGCAAAAGTTAGACTTTAAAACTTTTTAAAACATTTAGAAGGCCCTGGCCAATTGGCTCAGTGGGTAGAGCACTGGCCTGGTATATGGATGTCCTGGGGCCAATTCCTGGTCAAGACACACAGAAGAAATAATAATCTGCTTCTCTCTCCCACACTCTCCTCCTCTCTATCTTCTCCTACTACAAGAGCTTAATATAGCTTGGTTGACTTGAGCATCAGCCCCAAATGGGGTTACCTCGAGGATCCAGCTTAGGGTGTATGTGAGAGTCTGTCTCACTATCTCCCTTCCTCTCACTTAAAAAACAAAATTAAAAATTTACAAAATATAGATAAACTTAAATGTACAACTTAACAAATGACAGTAGTAAAAAAACATGTTACCAAACCACTCATGAAGAAAATAAATATTTCCAGCACTCAGAGGCCCCATGTGATTTTTTTCTTGATTACAATAATCTCATACTCTGCCTTTTACTTTTTTGATTTCTGTGCTCTTATTTATAGTTTTATAATATAGTTACGCCTTCATAGTATATGTATGCATAAGTCAGGGTTCAAACAGATAAACAGAATCATATAAGATACACTGTATATTAAAATTTTTATTGTAAGAAATTGGATTATAACAATACAAGTCTAAAATATGTAGGACTGGCCATCAGGAAGGGAAGGCTGGATAAGTTAAAGCTGCTAACCACAGACATAATTTTTTCTTTATCAGGAAAACTTCAATGTGTGTAGTTCTTAAGACAATGCAACTGATTGAGACAGCACATTCAGATTATCTAAGACAATCTCCCTTAGTTAAAGTCAACTGGTTATGAACTTTAACTACATCTAAAAAAATACTTTCTCAACACCTCAATTAGTGGTTTGTTGAATAACTGGGGCTTATTGCCTGAGCAACTTGACATATGAAAAAATCATCACAGTATGTAAGCCTGTGTATGCTTGGTTCAGTTTTACCTATTTTGAAACTATATTTTAATTTACTTTAATAGATATATACATATGTTTTTTGTTTACATTCTTCTACTCAATATTATTCTTTAAGATTTATCTATGTTATTTCTTGTAGTTGGTGTTTCTTTAATATTTATTATTTGAATAAACCATAGCATTTATTTACTCTATGGTTAATGTATATTCAGATAATTTTCCATTAGAGGTAATCACAAACAATGCTTCCTTGACTATTCTTAAATATAGGTATCTTGGTACATGTCTGAATACATCTCTACAACATATATAGCTAAAAGTGCATCACTAAATCATATGGTATTGTAAATGGAATTGCGACAATAAAGTCATTTATGCCAATGGGACTGAAATGGAACCAGGGAGTCACAAAGAGGTTTGTCCTGTACTCAACCCACCTATGAACTTTTGAAAAAGATTTGAGACTACATTCTTAACTTCCACTTCACCACAGCAACCAGACCATCCACACTTGTCATCTTGAAAGGAGCCAGTCTGTTTTGCCAGACAGTATTCTTCATAGAGGATCTAAATGAGGTTTGAACTCTTTGGCCTTGATGTTTGCCATGGAAGCATATCAGGGAACATGCTTATTTTAGAATCTCACCATTCTTTTTAAATTAGCTGTCACACCAGGTTAGACAGTCGATAGGAAAACTTATTTTTTATTTATTTCTTTATTTTTTTTGTTACATAGCTTTGGTTTTTGTCTTTATGACCTCTGACTTCTTTCATCTTCCCTAGAGAATAATTAAGGTTTTCTTCAATCTGTGTCTCTTGGACTTGAATTCTTTAAGATCCCAAATAAACTTTTAATTTGTTTTACAGCTTCAGATATTTATTAAAAGACAGTATGCAGATCTTTTACTTGACTAATGTTAAAAACAATTACCCTGGCATTTGTTAAAGCAGTACGGAAACTTTAAATACCAATGTAATAAGAGTTGATTCTAGGGTGTGTCCTGTAAAGTCATGGTGCATTTTTGACCGGTCACAGGAAAGCAACAAAAGGTGATAGAAATGTGAAATCTGCACCAAATAAAAGGAAAACCCTCCCAGCTTCTGTACGATGATGTGGCAGCATGTGTGCATGCGCAGATGATGACGTAACACCGTGTATACAGCAGAGCAGCCCACGGCCATGCCAGTCGAGATGTGGATGGTACAGAGGAAAGTTCAGTGTGTTCTGTGGCTTGCTAAATTTGAATCCGTGACCAAAGTGCAACGTGAACATCGGCGCATTTATAACAAAGCGCCACCACATAGGAATAACATTATTCGGTGGGATAAGCAGTTGAAGGAAACTGGCAGTTTGGTGGAGAAACCTCATTCTGGTAGGCCGTCAGTCAGTGACAAGTCTGTAGAGGCTATACGGGATAGCGACCTAAAGAGCCCTAAAAACTCTGTGCATGCATGTGCTCGATAATTACACCTAAGCAAGACTACAGTTCATAAGGTGTTAAAGAAATGTCTCTATTTTACGGGGTACAAACTGCAGCTGTTGCACGCTATCAAACCGGCAGATAGACCCACACGATGCGCATTAGCTACAGATATGTTTTATGAGATTGACAATGATGTAAGATTTTTTCAGAAGATTGTGTTTAGTGATGAGGCGACCTTCCATATCTGTGGACATGTTCATTGTCATAACGTCCGAATATGGGCTGCTGAACATCCTCATGCCTACATTGAGAATGAATGTAATACCCCTAAAGTGAACATGTGGTGTGGCCTGATGCATGATAAGGTGATAGGCCCATTTTTTTTCACAGAGCAGCCTGTGATGGCAAACACCTATCTTGACATGTTGAAATTGTATGCAGTGCCACAATTTCCGAAGGTGCCATCTTTCAACAGGACAACACTCCTCCACACTATGTCACCGTTGTTTGTGAGTTTCTGGATAGAACATTTTCCTAGCGGTGGATAGGCAGGGATTCTGTCAAGCCATGCCCACCATGATCCCCGGATCTGGATCTGAGGCCCTTAGACTTTTACTTTTGGGGTTATGTGAAGCAACATGTGTACATTGAACGTATAATGGTATTAATCACTTAAAACAGAGAATCACAGACGTTATTCACTCTGTTACACCAGACGTCCTTATCCGTGTGTGGCAAGAACTTCACTATAGTTTGGATGTGTGTATGGCAACAAATGGAGCCTACATCGAACTGCACTGAATAGGTAAAAAACTGGGAGAGTTCTTCTTTTATTTGGTGCAGATTTCACATTTCTATTCTCTTTTGTTGCTTTTCTGTGACCTGTCAAAAGTACACCATGACTTTACGGACACACTGTATTATAATAGCGAAGGGAGACTGGGCTTAACTGAATACAATAAGGACATGTAGGAATTACAGTAAGAAAGAGAATGAGTGAGTCATTGGATGGAAAACTACTAAGAGGAGAGAAACATCAAGATTAAAAAGATTTTTCCTAACCTTACCAAAAAGGATTCTTGGTAAAGGCAAGCCAGAGACATGAAATCAAGGGTGGAGGATGAAGAACTTGATCAAATATCAAGAGTGGTCAATGAATATCAAGGGTGAGAGGGTTCTCACTAAACTGATTTCTTGCTAAAGGCAAATCACATTCAAGATCTAAACCAGTAGAGGGCTCAAAAGAGTCTCACTAAAGTTTGGTCAAGAGTTTTTGTTACCAGATAATGCCAAATTCTTTTTCAAAGTGAATGTACCAATTAACACTCTTCTATAACAGTATACAAGAACAGTATACAAGAACTCACTTTGCTGAACAACTTACCAACAGTTAGACTTTTTGATATTAATCATACCTGGGGACCTAATGGTATATCACTGTGGTTTTATTTTTATTTTTCTTGATTACTAATGAGGCATGCCGTATTCCATTTGTTTATAAACTATTTGATTTTTGTTTTTATTTTTATAAAGTATATATATATATATATACGTTGTTTTTTACCTACTAATTTGTGTGTCTTTTATTTATTAATTTTGTGGGGTTATCCATATAGTTTAGATACTAACCTCGTGTCAGTCCTTGGAAATGTCATTTCAGCATCCCAATGGCTAAGTTTATATTCTCTTAATGGCTATTTTTTTTATGAGCAGAAGTTCTTAGTTTAATGCATTCAAATTCATCAATCATTTGCCATACAGTTTCTGCTTTTTCTGTCAGTTTAGGATGCCTTTTACTACACAGATATTATAAAGTTCTTCCCCTTGTAAAACTAGTGTCCACATAGTTGTAAACTAATTTTTAGTTTCTCCTTATTTTATTTAATTGGATTATTGTTTTATCCAATTTAATTTGACTCATTCATTCTCTATATGCCAATATCACAGCATATTGACTAAATTATTTTATAATTTATATATTTCAATATGTAATCAAATAAGTCTTTTCATCTCTTTCTTCTTCGATAGGTCTTGATTCTTGACTATGAACTTTCATACAAATCTCACAACAGTTTTTTTTAAATTCACAAATAACCTGTTCAGATTTTGTTTGGGATATCCTTGGATTTATCTCTGAGTTTGAGAATTAATATTGGATTGATGGGTATTTCTCTCCTTTGACTAAGTAGGCTTTCATTAAATAATCTTTTTATCCCTGAAAACTCCTACTTTGGTTCTGCCTGCTTGACAATATATGCAAAAAGTAAATAAAAAAATAAAAATTTCAAAGAATGTCTTGTTAGCTCTCAGAATCTTTGAGATGAGTAGAGAGTAAGGTTTGCAACCCAAAACCTATCTGGCTCCATTAGCCTAAGTAAGTTAAACACTAGATTAAAAAAAAAAACAAATAAACAAAATAAAACTTTAAGCAATTAGAGAATTCACTCAGTGTTTGTTTTAAGTAATTATGCCTTTTACACAAAGAAAGTATAGTTATTTTTATAGACTTTGATACTTTTTTTTTTATTACTGTCATCACCTACATGCCACACTGCTCATCTATGTGACTCAGGAAAATGTGAACCATCAGCCTTCCCTTCATTGTCAAATTATTGAAATATTTGTACGCTGTTTTAGAATTTTCCCTCCAATAATATTGTGACAGACTCTCTGGATATTATTAGATGCTTCAAAATTGTTTAGTAAGGTCAAGTGACAGAGAAGGAGAGAAAAAACAATATTATCACTCAAAGTACAAAGTAAATATAATAAAACAATTTGAGGCTAGTAAAAACCTTAACCAAGGTGATAAAATGATAGGAATTACATGCTCCACAATTTTTAAATCAATAAAAATGTAATCCTGCTGTAAATAATTCAAATTCTGAAGCATATGCTTACCCTGAGATTTATTTTGTAAATGGTTTTGCTATTGAGAATTTAAAATGTCTGTGTAATTATCATTTTCTCTCTAATATATATTTAAATTAACCTTTAATTTTATGATTTAAATTTTCCAACACAATTTTTACTTTTGACAAAATAGGTCTTTCTTTTAATGATGAGAATTGGTTTAAAGCAGGATTTGATTAATAGAAATCCACCCTCCATTAAACAATCATGAAATGTTTCTAATCTGTTAATAGAGCTTAGAGTAAGCCATTTAGAAACATATTCATGTTTAGTATTTTTTATAAATTTCTATTTCCTGACTTTCCAACCCATTATAAAATAATCATAGTCAATTTATTTTAAAAATGTGAAAATAATTATTTTGTTTCAAAGACAATTATTATTACTCTTATGAACTATTATAATTTTAAGTGATTCAATAAATGAGCATGCCCTGTAGTAACCACCTTTTTATCATCTACTTTCTTAGAATATTATATTTAGCTGTAATGAGAAAGATGTTCATCTTAGGTATTATTTGCAAGAAATGGCAATATAATATTCTCAAATGAATGAAAAATATTCACTCTATCTTATAGTGAGGTATTCACATCAATTAAACAGGCAAGTTATCAATTAACTAATAATTAAATGCATCAAATATGCATCTTAAATTGCAGATTATTTTAAAGGTATTTGCATCTCTTCAGAGTGCCTTTAACTATAGTTAATTGCTATTGCAATGTGGAGTTACAATTTTGCTGCATTTTTAATGAGGACTCAAAACCACCTTTGGAATTTGCTCCCATGTGTGTCTTCACCTGATATTTAAATCATTTTCTAATTGCATACATTGGAAGAGCTTTAGCAACTAAGGCAAAAATCATTAAACATTTCATTTTCATTTACAGAGCTTCTCATTTCAAATCAGTGCTTTTCTTCTCATACTATTTAACCATTTTTTTAATTTATTTTTACTTTCACATATACTTAAATAAACCTTAAGAGAACAGTTATGTTTAACATTTTACTCACTATTTTATAAGAATTACATTTTACTTAAGGCTCTGTTTTAATAAAGAGGTTAAAACAGGAAGAAACTATGCTTTATCTCTAATCACTTACTAAAAGACATTTTCTATAGTCTTTTAGGCTGTCCCCATACCTAATGGATAAAATAAAGCAATGGGACAATCTGTGGGTATATTCAGTTTGGGAGTTACTTCAACTTTATATAATATTACAAACCTCTTTATAGAGCATCCAAACAGAAATTCCATTTAAAGATTCTAAGGATAAGGACAAGTACATATTTAAAATGAGACTTAATTCTCCCTGTTGAAAATAAGGGAAGAAACAGTCTCCACTCTTTTTTTCTTCTTCTTTTTTTTTAAGAGCACTTGCTTTACTTTAGAAAACTTGCAAGTATTTTCTTCTCTCTTTGAAATATCTACATAGCCCTTTGATAAATAGATAGGTCTTTTGTCAGCTTTATGACTTACGAATGTGCTCTTTAAAGACCTGAGAACTATCTCTTAAAAATTAGACATCAAGGAAGATAACAACGCCTCTAGCTCCCAGTTTCTGTGGAAGATTATAAGCCTAGCTTCCTGAGTGGCTTGCTTCAAATAAAATGTTAGAATTTATTCCTTCTCTGAATAAAGCCAATTAGCCAACATAAATGATAACTCCAATTACCTGGTAAATTTAGGGTGAGTTATGTAAGACAGTGCTGTCAAGCCTTCCTACTTGATGACTAGTTATCATTTATCTTGAAAACATATCTGTTATGTGCGGTGACTGTTTGGATACATAAAGGGATGTGATTTCTTCCTGTCTTTGCAATCTCTTGAGTGCTTGCCTGTGATGATGATGTAGTTTTTAATTATACTTCTCCAAAAGTGTCTAGATCAATCTATTTTCACAAGCTGAACATACCTATCTCATCAGCAACAAGATTGCAAATGCCCTTTATTTTTCTTACAGTCATCATAATCCTTTCCAAGAGGAACCTCTATCTACTGTATTTCCCCATGTCTATGACATATCCTTTTTTGATAAATTAGGGGTCTAAAAATTTGGTGCATCTTATACAGTGGTTGTAGATTTTTTAAATTTCTATTTCCTGCTTTATCTCGCTTGTTTTTGTGCTTATTGTTGAAGAGAGTGATTTGTTATCAAAATTAAGGTGTGTCTTACACATAGGAGCATCTTATAGATGGGAAAATATGGTAGATTTTTAACAGCATAGATTATTTTTGTCAGTATTTATTTGTTAAAAATCAAGATATATATATATATATATATATATATATATATATATATACATACACACACACATACATAGTCATCTATTAATTTGATATATATTAATATTTGTTATATATATGTAGAAGATACTTCAGAGGATTATGAGGAAAGAAAGCCCAGGGCACCTAGCAATAGGAAAAACTATGAGCCCTTGCACAACTACTCCCGTAAGCATTAACCCCTGGTGTGAAGAGAAAACATCTAGGCTTCCTCAATTGTGTTTTATTTCCAGGCTCACAAAAGCAGCAAAATCAGAAAAAGTAATGCCATGGCTGACATCAGGACTAGCTGCGTTGACTAATGACCCCTGGCACCGACCAATCCTGAGAGACCATGAGGGGACATACCTAAAAAGCTGATGACTGTTCTATTGGGATTCTCACCTAAGGCCTCCTCAGTTCAGGGACCCTGTGTGTGCTCTCTCTTTTATAGAGCACAGCCTCCCTCCCTTCCCTCATTTGCTCCTCAGTGAACATATCACTCTCCTCTTTCTCCTGAGCTACAAGGATACTTCTACTACAGTTGATTCTTTCTAAATGAACTTTCCCTCATAACTTGAGTTCTTTAGCTCTGGATTCTTTTAAACCAAACTCAAGTACTGAGATTGCTGAACTGAGGTCTTGCCTGCCTCATCATTAACACCTGGTGCCATTTTTCCACTGCTAACATATATACATGCATATATACATACAGCGGTGGGATTCAAACAATTTAACTACCAATTCTCTGCCCTAATAACCATTTTAAGTATAAAAAATGATATACTGAGAAGTAGCTTATTATTTCATGCATTTAATATTTAAATAAGAATAATAAAAGGAATACACAAAACTAGGTTGTTATATGAAAGTTTTAAAATATTAATGAAAAAATATTAAATAATACCTGATGAAAAAGAATAAAACTGTTATTTAAAATACTTCCATATTGCTACTTGACTGTCGTCCTCACTTGCAATTTTTTTCACCTATGAATGGAATGAACATAACTATAAGTGCTTAGAATATGGTGTTGTGCAGATGAATGGTGTTCATCAACACAGAATAAGTGCTGGCCAGGATGAGGAGAAAAGGGAACCCTCCTGCACTGCTGGTGGGAATGCAGACTGGTGCAGCCACTGTGGAAAACAGTATGGAGATTCTTCAAAAAATTAAAAATCAAACTGCCTTTTGATCCAGCTATTGCACTTTTAGGAATATACCCTAAGAACACCATAGCACTGTTCGAAAAGAAGAAATGTGCCCCATGTTTGTGGCAGTATTGTTCACAATAGCGAAGATCTGAAAACAGCCCAAGTGTCCATCAGAGGACGAGTGGATTAAAAAGCTTCGGTACATATATACTATGGAATACTACTCACCATAAGAAATAATGACATCAGATCATTTACAATAAAATGGATGGACCTTGATAACATTATATGGAGTGAAATAAGTAAAACAGAAAAAACTGAGAACAGCATGATTTCATACATAGGTGGGACATAAAAGCGAGACTATGAGACATGGACAAGAGTGTGGTGGTTATGGGGTGGGGCAAGGGAGGAGTGGGAGGGAGAGGTGGGAGGGCAGGGGCACAAAGAAAACCAGATAGAAGGTGACAGGGGACAATTTGACTTTGGGTGATGGGTATGCAACATAATTGAATGATAAGATAACCTAAAGATGTTTTCTTTGAACATATGTACCCTGATTTATTGTCACCCCATTAAAATTAAAAATTAAAAATAAATAAAAAAATAAAAATAACTAAATAAAAAAGAGTAAAGAATGTCAATTTGTGATTTTCACGTTGGGTGGCTGCCCAAGCACCCTCCTTAGAGAGAACCCTGATTACCAATGTCATTTTTAACAACCAGTGTGCCAAACTCAACAAAAAATTAGGTATCAGTACTGCCGGGCTGGTGCGAACCAGCTGAATCCTACCACTTTAGACATATATCAAGTTGCTTCACTAAGAGATGTGTATAGTGTTATTATCAATTCTTTCCAATACTGTGAATTATCTAGGAACAAAAATTCAAAATTTCCAGTTCAGTACTACAGACTTATTTGTTTTCTCTTCATACCAAAATGCCACTGGGATGACAATTTAAATTACACCCAGGAAAAAAAGCTATTGGCACAAAGAGGAAGTTGAGTTGATTTTAACAGATCTTAGAACTAGAAATTTTGCTAATGGAAGGTATTGAGGACAACAGAAGAAAAAAGGTACAGTTCAAGATAAGTGCATGAGGGATCTGCAGTGAAAATAAAAGCAACTGTCCAGGGATAGTAAAGAAAGGCTGATTTCAGAGCAGGAGTAGATAATTACTGAGAACTAGAGTGAGAATGGGGAGAAATAGAAATTTTGGGTATAGCACCTGTTTTGTCCACTTACTTTCTATTATCACTGTCCTCTTCAGATATGATAACTCTTAGACTCAAAAAGTAACCATGAGCATAGTTTTTTGCTTAAACAAGAATGAGGAGGTTTTTTTTAGAGAAAGTAAGTGTTTTGATTAAACAATAAAGGCTCTGTAATAATGCATTTGCCTAAGTAAACACAGATGCGCTATTTCTTATGACATTTCTGCCTTCATAGCTTACCTCCTTAAAGTTGAATAGTTCAGTCCATGAGCTTAAGCTATGTCCCCACATCTTTCTATCAATATTTCTGTTCAGAGAAAGCATAAGTATGGGAACATCCAAAAATACAGCAGGAGAAGGACCCCACATCCTTTATCTCAAGTAATGAATCTTTTCTATTCCATCATTTGTTTAAGTGTGAATTTCCAATGAAAGAAGTTACTAAAGAGAAAGATTAAGATAAACAATGCTATTGGCCTTGAAATAAATAGTAATTATGAGAGAACTTTGGAAACCATTCTAATTGTCATTCTTAGAGAAAGTTAGGAGGAATAATGCTAATTAAATTTTTAAAAGAAATATAAAGAAGAAACTGTTAAAGAAAAAAACTATCAAATATAATAAGTAAAAATTTTAAACTAGAAAATAAAGTCAATAATACCAAGAAAAGCTCAGAAAAAAAAAAAGAAAGAAGAAAAAAAGAAAAAAAAGAGAGACGGACTGGAATGCGGAAGACCAAGGTTCGAGACCCCGAGCTTGCCAGCTTGAGCGTGACCCATCTGGCTTGAGCAAAAAGCTCGTCAGCTTAGACCCAAGGTCGCTGGTTCCAGCAAGGGGTTGTTCGGTCTGCTGAAGGCCCGCGGTCAAGGCACATGTGAGAAAGCAATCAATGAACAACTAAGGTGTCGCAACAGCAATGAAAAACTAATGATAGATGCTTCTCACCTCTCTCCATTCCTGTCTGTCTGTCACTATTTATCCCTCTCTCTGACTCTCTCTCTGTCCCTATAATAAATAAATAAATAAATAAATAAATAAATAAATAAATAAATAAATAAATAAATAGAGAGAGAGAGAGAGAGAGAGAGAGAGAGAGAGAGAGAAAGAGAAAGAAATGTAAGGAAAAATTCTCAGTGGCAAAAATACTAATCAAGGAGACTAAACATCTACCGCAAAACAAATACCAGATAAAATAGATGAAAAAAAAAATCACAAAACTGAAAAAAAAATCTCCAGTATAAAGATCAAAAAGCCACACCAAATGTTGAGTAAGATAAATAAAATTCTTAAAATAATCAGAAAAAGCTAAGAACTATAGAATTTTACATGTCAGCGGGATATAAAGCTGAGACTCAGGGACATAGATAAAAATGAAGTGGTTACCAGGGCAAAAAGGAATGGGGAAAGGGGAGTAAATGGGACAAATATATGGTGACAAAAATAATTTGAATATGGGTAATGGGCATAGAACACAATCAACAGTTAAAGTGGTATAAAGATGTCCAACTGAAACCTATGTACTCTTGTCAATGTCAGCCCACTGAATTTAAATACAATTTTCTTTCTCCCTTTTTCTTTCTTTCTTTCTTTCTTTCTTTCTTTCTTTCTTTCTTTCTTTCTTTCTTTCTTTCTTTCTTTCTTTTTTCTTTCTTTCTTTCTTTCTTTCTTTCTTTTTTTCTTTCTCTTATTCTGGTGAGAAAAAAGAGGGGTGGGGGAGAACAGGAAGCATCACCTACCATATGTGCCTTGATCCGGAAAGCCAGGGGTTTTGACTCGGTGACCTCAGCATTCCTGGTTGACACTTTATCCACTGTGCCACCACAGGTTAGGATAAATTTAATTTTAAAAAATCCTTGAAAATTTTTATAATATAACAATGGAAGAGGATATTTTAAAATCTTGGCTAATAACAGGCCACCATGAAAGGTAACAAAATTACACTGGCATTAAGCTTTTCATTATTAATACAAAATATAAGAAAATAATGTTGCAAAGCCTTTCAACTTTTGAGAAAACAGTAATTTTAGTCTTAATTTCCATATTAATTCAAATTACCAATTAATTATAAGAGCAACATTAAGACTATTTTGACAAGCAAGTACTCAAATAGCATATTCCTTATGCTATTTCTCAAATTATTTGAATATGTACAGAAACAAAACATATGGAAAAGCTGAAAAAACTAATGCTAAATATATGGAAATTAAGATAACACTGGTTTGAATTCAAAAACATGATATCTGAGCAACAGTCTTGCACAGGGAATTTATTGTTTGAGAGGTAAAGACAGCTGCAGAACTGGGAGGACTTTTCATTTTATATATGGCATGACTATAAACTGGCTAAAATTTAGGTTACATTGAAAGCACTCTATTATTTTATTAACAGTAAAAAATAACAAGACTTCTACAAAAACAAGCTACTGAAGAAAAAGCTTCACTATTTAGTAAAATAGAATATGGCCAATTTTAGAGAAATTAATAAAGAATAGGAAAATAGATTGTATTTGACCTTAAGTGCTAGAAATATTATATTTTCCCATATATAAATGCACTCTGTTTTTGAAAAATTTTGGGTCTAAAAACTGGTTGTGTCTTATACAACGGTTGTATTTTTTTTAACTTGCATTTTCCACTTTTTTTGCGCTTGTTGTCTTTGCACTTGTTACTGGTATATTATGGTAGGTTATATTTTGCTACACTCTGCCTAGAAAAGGCTCAGAAAAGATTTTTGTACATTGCTGAATTCAAGCTAAAAGTGATCCAGTTTGCAAAAGTGAATAGAAATTGTGCTGTTGAACATCAGTTTGATCCTCTTCCAACTGAGAAATCAATCTGAGACTGGCTACTGGAAGAGAAAACTACTGAAAACAGCATGGCAGAGAACAGACATGAGAGGCAAATCAGATAGTGGCCTGATTTAGCTAGAGAACTGAATATATGGCTTGAAGAGCAAAGGGCAATGGAATTCCTATGTCCACAAATATGGTTCAGCATGAGGAAAGAAGAATTGCTGATGGAAAAAAAAGTTACTGATTTCAAAGGAGGACACAATTGGTGCTTCAGCTTCATGAGATAAAATGAACTAAGCATGCATACATGCACCAGACTTGTCCAAAATATGAAAGCTATGAGCAGGTCCTTCAATTTCATCATTTTGTCAGTTAATGTCGGAAAATAATTCAGTTTTGAGTTGAGACAGATTGCAAATATGGATGAAGTTTCTCTTCAGTTTGATGTCCCAAGTAACTGTTGATAAGAAGGGGTGAAAACTGTAACCATGAAGACAAGTGAACAGGAAAAGAGCCATTCTACAGTTGTCCTAGCTTGTTGTACCAAAAGAACCAAGCTACCTCTTATGCTAATTTTGAAAGGCAAAACAATGCCAAAAGAAGACATTTCTTGAGGAGTGATTGTCCACATTCATGACAAGGGTTGGATGGATCATGATGGAATGAAGATCTGATTTGAAAAATTTTGGAGAAGGAAGCCAGGTGGGTTCTTATGCAAACCTACCCTATTGGAGCTTGAACAGTTCAGGATATGGATAACAAAAAACACAAAGAAGAGTGTTGCAGAGCAAAGAACAAAACTTGCCATCATACCTGGACCTTGACATCCCAGCTCCAACCATTTGATATCAGCATTAACAAACTCTTCAAAGCTGCCATAGAGATGAATGAAACCAATGGATTAAGTCTTTTGGGGGCAGTTTGATACCAGCAGGAAGAGTTAAGAAACAAATTATAGGAGAAGTTCATTCCTGGGTGAAAAGATCCTGAGATAATATCAAGATTGAGATTGTTGTCAAGTCATTTAAGAAGTGTGTCATTTAAAATGCCATAGATGGAACTGAAAAAAAGGCAATATGTAAAGACAGTGATTTGTCATCAGACACAGATTAGGATAAGCTAATGGATGAGATTTTTGACAGTGATGAGGAGTTGTATGAATTTTATGATGAATAAAACTTGAGTTCAAAAAAAAAAACTTGAGTTCAATAACTCTATGTAATATATATTTATTTTCAAATTTCAGTCCCCACAATTAAGGTGTCTTATATGTGGGAAAATACAGTATAATTCAAGTACACAGTATTCATGACATTGAAATTAGAGCTACAAAATTATATTAGAATGTAAATCCCCTTGAGACAGAATGATTTATCTTTCTTTGTTTACCTATTTTGTTTTCTACTGAATTCTCTTTGACTAAAACAGTCCCTGGCATATAGAAGATTCTCAATAAGTAGTTATTGACTATAAAAATAACAGTAATTTTAGCATCTTGCAGAAATCTTTACACACAAAAAAATTATATAAACTTCTTAGAAAAAGAAACAATTTTAAGACTATCATGTATTTTTACAAAATTAATCAATAATGTAATTAAAAATCAAATAATAATATAATGATAATACACATATAACAATGTGCAATGAATAAGGACTATTATTTGAGTGGATTTTCTTTTTCTATTTATTTATTTATTTATTTGTATTTTTCTGAAGTGAGAGGCAGGGAAGAAGAAAGACAGACTGAAATCCACCTGAAAAGCCCACTAAGGAGCGATGCTCTGCCCATCTGGGACATTACTACATTGCAACTAGAGCCATTCTAGTACCTGAGGCAGAGGTCATGGGGCTATCATCAGTACCTGAGCCAACTTTGTTTTAATGAAGCCTTAGCTATGGGAGAAAAAGAGAGAGACAGAGAGGAAGGTGAGGGGGAAGGGTGTAGAAGCAGATGGGCACTTTTCCTGTGTGCCCTGGCCAGGAATTGAACCCGGGACTTCCACATGCCAGGCTGATGCTCTACCACTGAGCAAAACAGCCAGGACTTGGATTTATTTTCTTATATCACCAATAGTTAAGTTAGAATAATTGCAATAATGTTTTTAGAACTATGACCTTATCTACATTCATAAACAAACATAAATAGGTGTAGTTTTTAAAGAGGGGTACTGGACTGAGTGTAGCATACTATATGAAATGACAAGTTGTCTTTCCTTACAAACTTTTACTATGTAATTTTTTACCACATGTATTTTGATATAAAATAGGAAAAACAAAAATATATATCAGGTATATAGAGTCAATAAAATCAGGAAATTATTGCTGAATATTCTTAATGAGCTTTTTTCCTTGTATGATTATATGTATTTAAGCATTATTTCTTCTTTACCATAATGGATGTCTTTATGGCTTAAGTTTATTTTGAACTTTAAATAGCTTACAGAAATAATTTTAAACCTTTTTATTTTAATATTTAAACTTAGAATTTTAACATGTTAAAGTAGTATTCCCCTTGGAATGTGGCTGTTTCTTGTCCCCTACAACTTCTTTATCTCTCTTTTTAGAGTTCCTTGCAGCACTATCTCTGCAAAGAAAAAAAAAGAAAAAAATATTTTTATTTGTTAATAATGATATGAAAACCCAATAACATTCACTGAACCTCATGGTTCTCTCTCTTTTTTTTTTTTTTATTACAGGGACAGAGAGTAGGATAGATAGGGACAAACTGACAGGATCAAATAGAGATGAGAAGCATCAGTAATCAGTTTTTCATTGCAACACCTTAGTTGTTCATTGATTGCTTTCTCATATGTGCCTTGACCATGGGCCTTCAGCAGACCGAGTAACCCCTTGCTCGAGCCAGTGACGTTGGGTCCAAGCTGATGAGCTTTTGCTCAAGCCAGATGAGCCCGTGCTCAAGCTGGTGACCTCAGGGTCTCGAACATTGGTCCTTCAGTGTGGACAAGGCCCACGGGGATGAGGGCAGTGGAGCCGTAGAGACCCGACTCTGGGTACAAGGTTCAGTTACACAAATTCACTTTATTCAGGAAGTAAACTAGCTTATATGCATGGGTTCAGCCAATAGGATCTTATAGTAGGGCAAATGGCCAAAATAGGTCAGGAGGCTGCCTGGCTGGCGCTGAGTCATTTCTGTATAGCTGGCGAGCTCCCTTCCTGGGTGTTCCCAGGAAGGGATTCAGGAGCTGGAGTATTCTCACAGCATTGCATCAGCCACAGCTGCTAGGTAAATGCTCTGTGCTCTACCTATACTCCACATCCCAGTGCAATGCTCTAGCCACTGTGCCACCACCTCATCAGGTGGTTCTCTGGGTTTTGATTTTGAGTATGCACTCAAGCCTGAAAATCTAGAAGTTTTTATTCTTCCCTTCATATTCAATCCCACTCTTTCAAAAGCGATCTACAGTTTACCTAAGCAAGAAGAAACATGTATGAGGAACTGGAACTGACAGGTCAGGCTAATATCATGGAAACCAAAAACCTCTATGACCAGGAAAGGAAAAGTTGTGCATTACCTATGTTTGTCCGGTGAAGTCAGAATTTTTCACTTTTTTTTTTTTTTGCCACAGAAAATCAAAATAAGTACATTCAAAGAATAGTATAGTATCATTCTTAACTACATATTTTCCTCTTAGAAAGTGAGACCCAACCATTGGGCATGCTGGGACTTATTAGAACTGCAACTCTCTTTTAATGAAATTATTAAAATAAAAGTGGAAAGAAAAGCTTATTTCTGCTAGTTGTGCTGGAAATAAAAATAGAGGGGTAGACATATTTATCCTATTTTCTAAACTAAGAACATATTATGTATCTAGCTCTTAGTTAGCAGAGAATTCTTCCTACCCACCTCCTGTCCACCAACTACACTCCTAAGATAATAGTATCTACTCCTAAAAATGCATCTCATTGGTAAAATAAATACAATACTTAAAAAATAATGGGATATTATAGTAGGCAAGACCTAAAAACCATAGTGAAAGTCTTACCTCAAGTAGTTCTTTAAAAATAGCCATGATCTGGAAACAGCCCAGGTGTCCGTCAGTGGATGAGTGGATTAAAAAGCTGTGGTACATATATACAATGGAATACTATGGGGCCATGAAAAAGAAATAAATTTTACCTTTTGCAACAACATGAATGGACATGGAAACTATTATGTTAAGTGAAATAAGCCAGGCAGAAAAATAAAAATATTCTATGACCTCACTCTTTTGAAGAATCCAATGAACAATGTAAACTGAGGAACGGAATTGAGACAGAGGAGAGATCAAAGGGATCAGAATGAAAGAAAACAGAGGGAAAGGGGAGGATAGAATGAGATAAACCTGAAGGGAATGGGGGATGGTGTTATCAGGAGGGGGACAAGGGAGATATTGAGAGGAATATGGGCAAGGGGTATGCATTCGGGGCAACACTAGAGTCTATGTAAACACAATAAATTAAAATCAATTAAAAAATAGCTACGATATGAAAAAGAAAACTTAGAATGTTTCTTAATGAATAAGTGAATATATGCAATGGAATATTATTAAATCATAAGAAAGAAATCCTGCCATTTGCAACAACATGGATGACACCTCAGGGCATTATGCTATATGAAATATGCCAGAATAAAAGATAAATATTGCATGTGTAACTTATATATGAAATCTAAAACAAAAAAAGTCAAATTTATAGAAATAGAGAATAGAAAAATGATCACCAATGGGTGGAAGAAAAATTAGTGGTTGGTAAAGGCATACACAGGGGTCACATTGTTAACCCTGGGGTTGAGCCAGCATCCTTGGGATCCTCCCAGGAACCCTCAGGATCCAACTGATGACCCCAGGCTGGAACTGGAAAACTCAGAACTCCAGGACGCAGCTCTATCCCTTGCACCACTGGCTAGGGCAAAATAAATAAATGTAATGAGTGCATTAATTTATTCAATAAATGGATCCTTTCAGAACATTTAATAGGTCTGTTGGTCTGGTTAAAAAAAAATAACTTTGTAAAATATGATTTTTATGTCTGCTCACTTATAGTTTGCATTGGGGGCTGGGCAGTGCCAGGTATATGTGGTCTATGAAATTGCAAATTACCTTTCTTCTTGGGAAGGAACATTGTTCTGCTAATGTTTGTTGGAGTATGTTTTTGTACCAGAAACGTTGAAAAGAGAGAGAAGAAAGAGGCATAAATAAGCCATGTTGCAGAGAGAGAGCAGAGAATGCAGAGTGCTAAGAAGCCAGTTCTGAAGAAGAGAAAGAGGAGAGAGAAGCCATGTTTGCAGAGAAAGCAGAGAGAATGCAGTGTGCTGAAGAAGAAACCATGTTGGCAGAAAAAAGAAGTTGTGTGGATGGGAAACCAGAATTGAGGGGCTTTGGGAGCCCTACTGAGGTTTGTGGAGGCCTTTAATTCTAGGAGGAACCAGAGAAGATTCTCCTAGTTGTGGAACTGGAAAATGCATCAGTGGCTTTGGGAGCTCTGAATAAAATGGAAGTGTTTTTTCTGTGTTTTTGCTCGTTGGCAGGTGCAAGGCTTTAATAGAAGAAATAGCCCACCATTTTTTGACTCTACTGTTTCTTTACCATTGGCCCAAATCCAATGACAACCTATATGTGCATGGACATGACAGCAGCAGCCACTGTCCCTACAAGGTCTAATCAGTACAATGTATACTTTAAATATCTTAAATTATTGTCAATTAAATAAAGCTGAAATTAACAAAATAGGTAAGCTATGAAAAGGGATTGGGAAAAAAATGAGTCATAAATTTAAATCAATAGCACTGAAAAAAATGTAGAGGAGAAATTGAGAATAAAATATTCAGAAGAAGCAAGAGGCTCTATCTCAGTTCATGCTGGGAAGCAGTGAGATGTAAAATTGCACATGTAAAGCAAATATGGGATTGTGAAGAGGCATGAGTCATGGCAGTGAACACCTTATTGGTCTTGTCTTCTCTGAATGCCACTCATCTGTTATGAAGATGTTCCATGTATCTTTCTATAATCCTACTTGATCTGTTGTGTAGATTGATGTTAAGTTGTTGATTGATGTTATCTTTAAATACAGGTTATTTTTGCAAGAAAGAGCATTAAGAACACAAATGTTAAACTACCAGTACTTTTCAGTAAAATTGAAGTGTTAGCTCACACTTCAAATTTTGTAACTCATATTAAATCCTAAAAGAGGTGATTTAGAATGAAAATTTAAGAATAATAATAAGAAGAAAACATACTATAACATAACAGTATAATGACATAGCCTCTACATTTAGGGAAAGAGTTACTTAAACAACTAGAAAAAGGTGTTCATAGAAGTCAGTAGCTGGTTAAAAAACAAAAACAAAAACATTGCAGCCTACCTATATTACCAGAAGTGAGGCTATGATTCTAATCATCTTCTCTGAGCAATCAAAAGCCCTTCTATGTTTAGCTAGTCAGAGAAGAAAGTGGGAAGCTCACACACAGTGGTGGTCTAGATGAGAGGATACAAGACCTATTATAATTAAAATGATTTTTCACAACACTGAAAGGGAATACTTATAACTACAATTAAAACTAGAAAGGCATGGAAAGATGGCTTGAGTTAAATATTAATTAAAAATGGCTTTAGTAGAAAGCAGAGTTGCCTCAGAAGTATTTTTTTTTTCTCTTTTCTCCAGGAGGCAACCTATCCAGCTAAAAGAAATCTAAAAGTTTTGGTCAGTTTTCTATTAGAAGATACCAGTGAGAGGAGCAGGATTTAGCAATATTATAATCACCACCATGACAATGGTAATTGTTTAGAAAATAGATGATAATAGTATTTGAATTATGTTTAATTTTAATAAATTTTAACAATTTATATTTTTCTCAAATAAATTATTTTAAATTTCAAAAATGTTAAAAATATTTAAAAATGTATTATACACACAGTATTGTGAAATAGCAATCTTTGCAAAGATTTTATATGTAACTTTTTATTTATTGAATTTACTGGGGTAATATTTGTTCACAAAATCATACAGGTTTCCAGTATACAACTCAATAAAACAACATCAATAAAACTGTATCTTGTGCCCATGGCCCAAAACAAAGTGTTGGGCAAATGAGTTTGTAAAATCTGTATTTTCTGGTTTTGTTCAATTTTATTGTTAAAAATCGCCACTGATCACGTGATTGTGCTGCCCAGGTGATACTGTTAATTACCTTTCTGCTTGGGAAGGGGCTCGGTTATGCTAATGTGTGCTGAAGGAGGGGCTTTCACGCCAAAAGTTTTAAAAGAAAGAGGTCACGTTGTTGCAGAGGAGGCAAGCAGCCAAGATGGCAGGGTGCTGAAGAGGAACAGAGGTAAGGGGTTTTGTGAGCTCCACTGAACTACAGGTATTGATCGACTTACCACCTACGCAACTTATGACCATTCAACTTTATGACCACAGTCGCTAGCCACGACTGCTCCACATCTGGAGCAGTATTTGTATGCACCTGTATTTTGCAATTTTGTATGTTTTGCAAGTATTAAACCAGTTGTACTGGTTATGAAGTGTTTTACTTAAACCTGACAAATGTAAAAATAAGAAACAAAATGATGTAGAGATGATAAAAATGGCATAAAATGAACAAAGAAAATCATGATATATAACAATAATGAAAGAAAATTATGATAAAATATGACTTAAAGGCTTTATAACATCATTTCACAGTACTGTACATATAGCCTACTCAACTTATGACCAAATCGTGTTACAACTGGTATGTCGGAACCAATCATGGTTGTAAGTCGAGCACTAGCTGTAGTGGGGGCCTTTGATTCTAGGAAAACCAGGAGAAAGTCAGTGACTTTGGAAGCCCTGAATGGAAAGGGAAGTGTCTTCCTGCTGTGTGTATTTACTTGCCTGCCCTTGTGAGGCTAGAATAAAGGATGGCCCACCAGTATTTGGCTCTGTTGTTGCATTACCATCTATCCAAATTCACTGAGAACCTGCACTTGCCAGGCAGCTGTGATGGCTGCGGCTACTGAACTTGCACAAAGTATCTTTCTGTCTCCATTTAGTATTCCTTTGCTCACCACCACCTAGTTCCCCTCTTTTTCTCTATCACCATACTGATGTCTGTGTCTATGTATTATATATGTTTTATTGCTTAATCCCTTCACCTCCTTTCATCCAGACCCTGAAGCACCATCCACTTCTCTGACAACTCTCAGTCTGTTCCATGTATCCATGTCTATTTTGTTGGTTTATTTTGTTCAGTAGATTTCACATATAAGTGAGATCATATAGTATTTGTTTTTCTCTGATGAGTTTATTTCACCCAGCATACTAATCTTCAGGTTCATCTATGCTGTCACAAAAGATAAGCTTTCTTTTTTTTAGGCCAAGAAATATTCCATTGTGTAAATGTACTACAACTTTTTCACTCATCTATTGATGGACATTAGGCTGTTTCCAGATCTCGGCTATTGTACAATAAAGTAATGCTTCAATAAAAATAGGTGTGCATATAAGCTTTCAAATTAGTGTTTTGGGATTTTTTTGGATATATTCCCAGAAGTAAAATCACTAGGTCAAAACAAAGTTTTATTTTTAATTTTTTGAGGAAACTCCATATTGTTTCTCACAGTGGTTATATCAGCCTACATTTCCACCAATAGTTCATGAGGGTTCCCTTTTATCCACATCCTCAACAACAGTTGTTGTTTGTTGATTTATTGATAATAGCCATTCTGACAGGCATGAAGTAGTATATTTTTGTGCTTTTAATCTGTAGCTTACTGATGATTAGTGACATGGAAAATTTTTTCATATGTCTATTGACCATCTTTATGTCTTCTTTGGAGAACTGTCTATTCAGATCCTTTGGCTTTTCTTTTTCTTTTAACTTGGTTCTTTGTCTTCTTGGTGTAGAGTTGTATAAGTTCTTCATATATTTCTGAAGTAAACCCCTAATCGGATGAATGAACAAATATGTCCTACCAATCAGTGAGCTATCTTTTTATTATGTTGATTGTCTCTTTTGCTGTGCAAAACTTTTTATTTTGATGTAGTTTCATTTGTTTAGTTTTTCTTTAGTTTCCCTTTCCTGAGGAGATATATAGAAGAAATGCACAAGATTTTACTGCTTATGACTTCTTCAAGAATTTTTATGGTTTTGATTTTAACATTTAAGTCTTTAATACATTTTGAATTTATTCTTATGTATGGTGTGACTTGGTGGTCTAGTTTCATTATTTTTCATGTACTTGTTCAATTTACCTAATATCTTGCCTCTTCTGTCAAATATTAGTTGTCCATAAAGGTATAAGTTATTTCTGTGCTCTCTCTTCTGTTCTGTTGCTCTATATACCTGTCCTTGTGCCAATACCATGCTGTTTAGATTACTATGGACTTCTAATATAGTTTGATATCAGGAAGGGTAATATCTCCAACTTTGTTCTTTTTCCTGAAGATTCCTGAGGCTATTTGGTGGCTTTTGTGATTTCATATAAATTTTTGGAATATTTGTTCCACATATGTGTAAAATGCCATTGGTATTTTAATAGAAATTGTGTTGAATCTGTTGATTACTTAGGGTGGCATGATATTTTATTGATGTTAATGTTTCTTATCTATGAACATGATATATGCTTCCAGTTATTTGTTTCTTTCTCAATGTCTTTTTTTAGTATCTTACAATTTTATGAGTACAGCTCTTTTATTTCTTTGGTTTATCTTATTCCTAGGTACTCTATTTTTGTTTTTGCAATAGTAAATTTAATTGTTTTCTTAATTTCTCTTTCTGATAGTTTATTATTGGTGTATAAAAATGTCACTAATTTCTAAATATTAATTTTTGTATCCTGCTACTTTGCCAATTCATTTATTTGATGCAGTAGTTTTTGGTGGAGTCTTCAGGCTTCTCTATTTCCTATGTAACTATTAAACTCTATGTGTATGTAAGCATATAACAGTTTATATTAAGATGAATTTATATTAACAAAATATATAATTATATTTAATTATACAGTTTTAAATCATAAAGTAGAACTTATATAATGCTTCAGTAATAAAAAGACAAACATGCTATAACTAAATAGTGCAACAATTGTAAAATAATTAGTTACAAATAAATCTATTTAAATATTACTTAGGCATGTTAGCCTCCAAAGATTAGGTAAAACTAATTGTTAAAATGTCAAACATAATTATATATACACACACACACACACATTTTATTCAGAAATAAAAATATTTGGATGTATTTTTAATAACTCTGTATTCACATCAGTATTAAAAGATGTACTTAACTCTTATTATTATTGAAATATGATTCTTTACAGGACTCAAAAATGAGAGCAATATGAGACAATAGTAATATTTATTTATATACATATCTAAATCTATACATTTAATTATTTCATGCTGACAACAATATTAAAAATAAGATTGCTTGACCAGGCAGTGGTGCAGTAGATAGAGTGTCAGACTGGGATGCAGAGGACCCAAGTTCGAGACCCCAAGGTCACCAGTTTGAGTGTGGGCTCATCTGGTTTGAGCAATGCTCAACAGCATGGACCCAAGGTTGCTGGCTTGAGCAAGGGGTTACTCAGTCTGCTGAAGATCCATGGTCAAGGCACATATGAGAAAGCAATCAATGAACAACTAAGGTGTCGCAACAAAAAACTGATGACTGATGTTTCTCATCTCTCCCTGATCCTGTCTGTCTGTCCCTATCTATTGTCTGTTTCTATCTATCCTTCTCTGTGACTTTCTCTCTGTCTCTCAAAAAAAAAAAATAAGATTAATTAGTTTAGAATTTAACCCATTCTCTGGCATAGAAAAAGAACAAAATGTATACAATGGGTTAAATGAATACCTATTTTAATATTGATAAAAATTAAGGCTCAGATAGATGATGCCACAAAACTAGTCAGTGGAGAAGAATGAAGTCTACCAGGCTCTAAATCCTATGCACTTTCCACTATGAAATATTTTCTTTCTTTTTTCTTTGTATCTACTCTGAAGCATTATTCAATTATTTTCTACTAAGGCAGTTTTCTTAACTGTCACTTCTGTCAGATGAGTTATAATACCTCTCTTGGTTATCCATTTTATATGGAGCACTTCTCACACTGAGAAACATTCAAAATTATTTTTAGATGACTACAAGATTTAGTGCCTTAACCTTTCAGTTTTGATAAAATTTCTCCCACTTTTAGTGACTTTGTTACTCAATAATCTTCTATGCTAGATCTGATCATCACCTGGAAACTCTTAACCAATTAAAATAAGTTGAAACAGTCCTCTCAAGAATCTCAAATTAGTTTATTCATCTCCGTTAATATCAAGGTAAACTTTTTTCAACTTTAGGTAGTCGTCCTATTACTTAAACCTTTTATTTTCTCTGTTATTTCCTTTCTATACTCTTTATATCTCCCTCTTTCTAAAATGGCTGGTCTGTCATTTCAAATATTTCTAAATTTCTGCTATACATTGTTAATATTGTTATATATTGTTCTTTAATCACACTCTCTCTGAAAAAAGTTTTTTTTCTATATTTGTCACACACATGCCTGGTTACTAAGCACTACAGAAAATGCCTACAAATATATGTGAATTTGTGCACATTTGTAACATCTAACCTCACCTGGGACCTTAATCATGACTCATTATCTTCTCACAATCTTTCTTCAGTTCTTGTTCTTATTCTTTACCAGCTTTTTAAAAATAATGCACGGCTTGTAAATTTCCCTAAACTTTTCTTAATTACTTCTTCTTCTCCTTTCTTTCACACTTTATAATATCTATAATAGAATAGATACATACTTATTGAATTGATAAATATTCACATTCAAATAGAAATTATTTAGTAAATTAACCTCTACTATTATCACCAGACTAATATACTAATCTGCTTCTAAACTGTTCTTTTACCCTTCTTTGCCAATGAAGGCAACTCTACTTTAATTTTTTATGGGTACTTTTTCTTATCTTTTATGTCTTCATTCTTGCCCTCTCTGCTGACTTATTTCACTAATGAACTGTTATGGACAGGACCTTGTGGACATCACTCACTTGTAGGGCTGCAAGGAGTCAGATCTGACTCAATGGCATGTAACACACAGACACACCAAGTTATTTCATTAAACTCCCTTGATCTGTTGGCTCTCTAGCCTCCACTGTAGCTTTCTTCTTTTCAAAGTTTCTGAAGAATTTTCAGTACTGTGGCTTTCTCCATTCCTTACCTTTTATTCAAGCCACAGAAACTTAATTGCCTCAACATTGAAGTAAAATTTCTTCAATAAGGTTTCTCCACACTGCTTTATTACTAATAAACATTAGAATTCTTTTAACTTGACCTACTGGCAGTAGTTGAAATTGCTGGACACTTTTTATACAATAAATTATTATTATTATTATTATTATTTACAGGGAAAGAGAGAGTCAGAGAGAGGGACAGATAGGGACAGACAGACAGGAACAGAGAGAGGTGAGAAGCATCAATCATTACTTTTTTGTTGCTGTCGCAACACCTTAGTTGTTCATTGGTTGCTTTCTCACATGTGCCTTGACCGCGGGCCTTCAGCAGACTGAAGCCAGCGACCTTTGGTCCAAGCTGACAAGCTTTTGCTCAAGCCAGATAGGCCCGCGCTCAAGCTGGCGAGCTTGGGGTCTCGAACCTGGGTCTTCTGCATCCCAGTCTGACGCTCTATCCACTGCGCCACTGCCTAGTCAGGCACAATAAATTATTTTTCTTCCTTCTACTTTTCTTTCCAATTATTTCCCAGTTTTCTGTGTGGGCTGCTCATTTTCTGCATTTTATAAGTGGTTGTAAGGATCTTTATTTTAATTTTTTTCTTATTTTTAACATAGGATATTTGCTGCTACATTCACATCAAACAGAATTGTGCATGGTGTATCAGAAGCACAAGGTAAATATTTGTTGACTAAATGAACAAAGATTGTTCTGTTTGTAAGCACTTTCTGAATGCAGTGCTAATCTGGTTCAGACAATTCCTGGTACTTAAAGTTATATTTTAGAAATGAGGTTTTTTCTTTGAAGTATATGAAGAACTGTTCTTTTAGGAGAATTTTGATGATACTTCGCTTTATTTTCTTATTTTGTCCAGTAGTAATAAAATATATAAATAGGACACTGAATCACAAAATTTTCTTTTTAATACACAAAAGTCATAGAAAATATTAAATTACCATTATAACTGGACTTTGTTAATATAAAATAAATGAGCAAATTAAATATTATATTTTGATCTAATTATATTTATCCAAACTCAGTTGAGTAAATTTTCCTTAATATCTTTATAAGGAGACATCTATTCATACTTATTTGTACGAACCAAATTCATAAAACCAATGCAAAATTAGTTGTCTTTATTTTGATAAGATTAAAGACTTGATTATATTTAATTTTACCACAAAATTAAAAACAAAGGTAAATTGATCCCTGAAGTACAAGATTTTCTAAAATGCTGATATGCTGTCACATAATAAACATTATCAATATGTTTCTTAAATCTCTTATGAATTAAATTACCATGAGATGAAAACAAAACAAGAACAAAAGAAATGACTCCAGCACATAAATGCCTTCTTCAAATAAGCCTTTGTTCTTTTACAAGGCCGTGGAATAATTATCATTCTTATTCGAAGCATCTGGTTCACTGCTTTGATTTAATGAAAGGTTAGTTTGACCCCTCACTCAAATTGTCTTTATAAAGTAGTTGAAGTAACAATCTTTACCTAGAGATTATTTATTGAAAGCAGAATTTTCAAGGATGAAGTGATCACTACTTATCAGATAGCTAAACTTGAAAAGCTAAAGTTGACCTGAACTTCATCTATTAATATTTTTTCTCTCTCAAATGAATACTTAATTTCCTAATTATAAATATGCACTGTTTAAAGTGCTTACAGATTAACTTCATAAAGTGAATGCTTGAAATTTCTGAATAGAGACTCTAGTAGTTCCTTATCTAACCTAGATTAGTATTTATGTAGAAACACCATGTTATTGCCCCTTTTGTATCATGTTAATGCCTTAGACATTTCTAAGAAAGAAAAGTTGTGGGTTAGAAGGTCCCTGAAAAGAAAACTGAGAGAACTTCACTGTTAACTGTTGAAGATTTTTTAAATGTGTATATATCTATGTCTGACTCAGTGTGTGTATGTGAATGCATATATAAATATAGATATCTATATGTATGTGTGCATGATAGAAACAAGTTAAAATGATTTAAGAGAATCACATTAGGATATGAAAATAATCAAATTGACACAGAATGAAATTAACTATACTAATAAAGACATGCATTCCGACCATTACCCCTGCCCCCAAAAAGAGAGAAAAAAACAGGTTCTTCTAAAACTTTTGCTGAAGCCCTTCCCCATATTACTGATATTATAATCTGATTGTGAATAATAGGAAAGTACCATAAAGTTGGCTCAGCCTTACATAAACTGTAGCATAAGGAGATCTTGCATCTTTTGTAATCACCCCCCCCCCCACCAATACTATCATTTTTGCTTTTGTTTAGAAGGAGAAGGATTGACGGATCAAGGCTTGACAGGGAGAGGCCACAAGCAAAGTACTGTCCCTTGTATCATGCCAGGGTAAGCAGAAGGTATTCTCAGATAAGAGTGTTAGCTAAGGTGTTAGGGATAATCAAGTAGTTAGCAATTTTGTGTGTAGAGGAAATAGGCAAAGTCTTACTAAGCTCTCAAGTGGAGGAATATTGAAGCTTTCAGATCCTGAAACACTGGAGTTTATCTATCAACAAAACTGCCAGCAGCTAAAAGTACTGTTTGCAGCTCTAAGTCCCAAAGTAAATATTGCAGTTATGGAATAGTGGGAACTAGTGTTCTTATCCTAAATGAGAGAAGGCTAGCTAAAAATATCAGAAGAGCAAAAATGCCCCAGAGGTTGAAAAATTTATTTGCTCATGTTTTAGGTAAATATTTCAAAATTTATTTTGAATATGTTGCTCTAAAGAGAAAGCTCTATTTCTAGTAACAATTAAGACCTGGTTTTCTAACTTGTACTTTTTTATTTTGCCACTAGCAGTATGATTTTTAAAGGCAGTGGCAGTCCTACATTCTGCAAACATCACTCACAAACAAAGCAGGCTGTGAAGCTAACAAATTGTCTATCTGTGTCAAAATATGCGCGGTTGGACTAGGTACTAATAAAGTCCACAGAATCCAATGTGGGCAGGTACCATTCTGACAGTCGAGGTTTTCTTCTTTAATCAGATAATGTTAGATGAGGGCCTACTAAGTACTAGATACTGCTGCCATTCACAGAGACAGATGCCCATGAAGCAAGTTACTACCTGGGCAGGACTTTATTATGCCTGTTTTTACTACTTCCGCACCATCACGGATGATTATCTTGGCATTATATATATGGAGAAGATTGGAAGTGGAGAGGAGCCATTGGAATAAACTCTCTTTACAGGTCCATTTCTCTAGAGATTTTCTAGATATTAACAACCCAAGACAACTAGAATCTCTAATTTCTATTTTTGTTGGGCTAGCTTTAAACACAATGCAGGAAATGATAATTGTTAGCAAATGCCTTAGTATATAGGAGCTTCCTTATCCATGGTTCCATTTTCCACAGTTTCAACAGTTTCAGTTACCTGCAGTCAACCATGATCTAAAATATTAAGTGAAAAACTCCAGAAATAAACATTTACAGCGTCAAAGTACATTTAAATATAAGTGGCCTGATAAAATCTCTCTCTCCATGCTGCTCAAGATGTGAATGACCCCTTGGTCCCCATCCCCATGCTGTATATGACCCCTACCTGTTAGTTACTCAGTAGCAATCCCTGTAATCAGATGTACTACTGCCAGCCAAGTGCTTTGTTCAAGGAACCCTTTTTTACTTAATAATGTCCCAAGTGCAAGAGTAGTGATGTGGGCGATGCAGACATACCAAAGAGAAGTTGTAAAGTGCTTCCTTTATGTGAAAAGATGAATGTTCTTGACTTATTTTATTTTATTATTATTTGTTGTTTTTATATAATTTATAAATTGAACTTTACCATAGGCATATATGTATAGGAACAAAAAACATATTATATACAGGGTTTGGTACTTTTTGTGATTTCAGGTATCCACTGGATATCTTAGAACATATTCCCCATGGACAAGGTGAACTACTACAAAGGAAAGACTAATATAATCTAAAGAAGCTATGAGTTGTGATAATTAAGACTTGATTTGAAATTTGTTTTCAGCCTAATTTATAAAGAAGCAAAACAAATGATTAAGATCAAGCTTTTAGAGACTTTCATAAGTTCTTAAGGAAGGAACAAGTCAACGATTTCAAACATAGCCCTGGCCAAGTGGCTCAGCTGCATAGGTCCTTTTCCCAATATACAAAGGTTATAGGTTTGATCCCTGAGCAGGGTACATATAAGATTCAAACATTAAATGCATAAATAAGTGAAAGAACAAATCAATGTTTCTCTCTCATTTCTTTCTAAAAATCAATAAATAACTTTTTAAAATAAAAAAAAAATTAAACAGATCAATAATGATTAAGCCTTCCTTTGATTTTCTTATCGTGAAATATTGGTAACAATTATAAAAGAAATTGTTTTTTGAGTTTATTTTCTGAAGTTTCATCATTGACATATAGAAAAGCAATAGACTGCTATATTAATTTTATATCCTGCGGCTTTACTGTATTGGTTTATTGTTTCTAATAGTTTTTTTTTGTTGGAGTTTTTGGAATTTTCTATGTATAGGATCATGTCATCTGCAAAAAGTGATACCTTTACTTCTTTCCTGATATGAAAGCCTTTTATTTCTTTCTTTTGCCTGATAGCTTTAGCTAAAACTTCCAGAACTATGTTGAATAAGAGTGGGGAGAATGGGTAACCTTCTCCTCTTGTTCCTGGTTTTAGAGGAAAAGCCTTCATTTTTTCACCATTTAGTATGATATTAGTTAATGATTTGTCATATATTGCCTTTATTATGTTGAGGTACTTTTCTTCTCTTTTGATTTTATTGAGTATTTTAAACATTAAAGGATATTGTATCTTATTAAATGCTTTTTCTGCATCTATTGAGAGGATCATGTAATTTTTGTTTTTTTGCTTGTTTGTTTTGTTGATGGTATATTATGTGGATCAATGTCCATAAAGGGGCCAAAAACAAGCAACAGAGAAAAGAAAGTTTCTTCAATAAATGGTGCTAGGAAAATTGGAAAGCAACATGCAAAAGAATGAAACAACTAGTTTGTCCCCCTGCACAAAAATTAATTCAAAGTGGATTAAAGACCTAAATATAAGATCTGAAACAATAAATTACATAGAAGAAAACATTTATATTAAACTCATGGACTTTGGCCTTAGATAACAATTTATGTATTTACCCCAAAGGCAAGGGAAGTAAAAGGCAAAAATAAATGAATGGTACTATATCAAACTAAAAAGCTTCTGCACAGCAAAAGAAACTGACAGCAAAACAAACAGGTAGCCAACTAAATGGAAGATATTTGCAAACAACAGCTCTAATAAGGGGTTAATATTCAGAATATATAAAGAACTCACAAAGTTCAGCAACAAACAAGCAAACAATCCAATTAAAAATTGGGAATTGGGTCCTGGTGCGTGGGCTCACTGGTAGAGTGTTGGCTGGTATGTGCAAGTTCTGGGTTTGATTTCTGGTCAGGGCAAACAGGAGAAATGTTTATTTGCTTCTCCACCCCTCCCCATCTTGCTTCTCATTCTCTCTCTGTCTCTTTCTCTTCTCCTCCCCTCCTGCAGCCATGGCCTGATTAGAGCAAGTTGGCCCTGGATGCTGAGGATGGCTCCATGACCTCTGACTCAGGTGCTAAAAAATGACTCCAGTTGCAATGGAGCAAAAGCCCCAGATGGGCAGAGCGTCACCCTATAGTGGGCTTGTAGGGTGGATCCCGGTTGGGGTGCATGCAGGAGTCTGTCTCTGCTTCCTCTACTCTCACTAAAAATAAAAAAAAAACAATAATTTCTTAAAAATTGGGGAGAGGACCTGAACAGATACTTCTCTCAAACGGACATACAAATGGCCAACAGATACTGTATATGAAAAGATGCTTATCTTCACTAGCTATTTGAGAAATGAAAATAAAAACTACAATGAGATACCACCTCATAGCTATCAAATTGGCTATTATCAACATGATAGGGAATAACAAGTGTTGGAGAGGCTGTGGAGAAAAAGGAACCCTCATTCATTGCTGGTAGGAATGCAACCATTATTAAAGAAAGTATGGTGGGTCCTCAAAAAATTAAGAGCAGAATTACCGTATGACCCAGTGATCCCTGTACTGGTTATTTACTCCCAAAACTCTAAAACATTGGCACATAAAGGCACAGGCAACCACATGTTCATGGCAGCATTATTCACAGTGGCCATAACATGAAAACAACCAAAATGTCCCTCAATAAAGAATTGGATAAAGAAGATGTGGTACATACATACATTATGATACTTATGTCATCATAAAAAATGATGACACAGTGCTATTTACAACAACATGGATGGAACATGAGAACATTATACTGAGTAAAATTAATAAATCAGAAAAAACTAAGAACTGTATGATTTCATACATAGGAGGGATATAAAACTGAGACTCATGGCATAGATAAAAGTAAAGTGCTTATCAGGGGAGGGGAACCTAAATGAGGGGAACCTAAATGAGGGGGATGAAGAGGCATGGAGAAAGAGTGTGAAGAGGGACACATATAAGGTGACACAAAATGTTTTGACCTTGGGTGATGAGTATACAACATAATCATCAGTTCAAATGCTATAGAAATGTTTACCTGAAACCTATGTACTCTTATTGATCAATGTCACTCTTTTAAAGTTAATTTCTAAAAATAAATAAATAAATAAACAAATAAATAAATAAGTAAAAGAAACATTGGAAAATGCATTCTATTAGTAATCATGTTACCTTAAAAAATAAATAAAGGAGTCAAGGCATTCATAAATAGATTGATAAAACTATTCTCAAAATATAAATATTATAAGCAAAAAAATCTATAAAATTTTATTAAACATTTTGTATCTCCATTATATACAAAGAATTGGCTATATCATTATTCATGCAAATGTGTATATTTCATAAATTTAACTTACTACTCATGTTTATAGTCTTAATAAAATTTTAAGATTAATGCAAAAAGTAATTTCTTGTTAAATAATATTTATATAGACTTTTAAGCAGATATGGTATGCATTATGCTTTGTAGGGCTTTGGTGGAGCAACAGTCTTTTTGAAAAATGTTTCAAGAGACTTTCTTGATTATTAAATTTCTTCTTCTTTGTGACTTCAGCATGTAGCATAGGTCCCATCTTTAGTAATAGTATTTTTTGACTAAATGAATTAACTGTATCTCTCCATAGCAAATACATGTTTTAATGAAATTATTAGCTCAAGAGAGAATTACAATTTTATCAACACTTTTTTGAATGTGTATGTGCCACACATTGGCATAATTTTAAAATGTTTTCTTGTCAAATGTCAAAATAGAGTAAATTAATTTACTATTATTGATTATTTTTATTTTGTAGTTTTTAAATTGTAAAGGAACAAAAATATTTTAGTATGAAGTTACTCAATTTGAATTAATAAGTCATGCTGCATAATAATTCGGTAGGTATATCTTTTCTGGTAACCCATAATACAATTTGGATAATTAAATGATATATGCAGATTTAGGTCACAGTGATTCTCAACCAGGAGGCATTTTGCATTTTAGGGGCATTCGGCAATATGTTTTTTTCTGAAGACATTTTTGGTGTCACAAATGGCAGGATGTTATTGGCATTTACCCAGTTGAGGCCAGTGTTGCTAAGCAGCCTGTAATATGCAGGGGAATCTCCCATAACAAAGAGTTACCTGACCTAAACTATAAAAAAAAACCCCAAAACTGAGGATGATAAACCCTAAATTAGAAGAAGCACTTTTATAGTGCTTGGGACCTAAAAATAATATAAGAATTGGTAGAGCCTTCACTTCTGTGGTTACTGATGTCAGTGACTAAATAAGAATATTTCCATATATGTATATCTGTAATAAAAAAAAAAAAATCCCAGAAAGACTCATACAAGTTACCAGTGTGATGCTGGCACATAGAAGGCTTTCAGTACATATTTAATAAGCACTCTTGGATCTTCTTCTTTTCAGAGACCATATTGCCTTAGAAAATTAATTTATACATTCTATCTTTAAGGAATGATTTTTGTCTTTGTTATGGTTATGTTAGCTGTTTAACAAATAAACCTCATAATCTCAATAACTAAATCGAATAGATTATCTCTTGCCCAGCAAGATTCCAATGTGGTCGTTTCACTTAGGAGTAGCTTTACTCCATGTTGTAATACAGTGGCTTAAATCTGCTCCATTTTATGGTTGTGCCATTTTTAGGATCTCAGAATATTTACTTAAAACTTTCAAGAGAGAGCACATGCACTTGCTTTTCAAAAGTCCTGGTTCAGGGACTAAATCATTCTCTGTGCTTATATTTCATTGATGAGAAAGTGACCACCTAACCACACTTGGGTTCCAGAAGTGCTAAGCAGCTAGCTTTCATTTTTCATGTCATTAGTTATTAGTTTTAATTAACACAAGGGAAAATATAAACTTTTGGTGTACAGCTGACATTTTCTACCAGAATTCAATTCATTATACTACTATCAAGTTTTAAATGCCTATTAATTTCTAAGCACTCTACCAGTTTCTAGAGACATGCAAAATCATTTGTTCTTGTTTTTGAAAGATGCACAATCTAGTACGGGCTTTTTGTTACTCAATGGGGTTACATGCCAATAAACCCATATTTAAGTTAAAATTATTGTAGGTCCTGGCCATTTGGCTCAGTGGTAGAGCACTGGCCTGGTGTGTGGAAGTCCTGGGTTAGCTTCCTGGACAGGGCACATAGGAAAAGCACTCATCAACTTCTCCATTCCTACCCCTCTTGCTTCTCTCTCTCTCTCTCTTTCCCTCCTGCAGAATTTATTGGAGCGAGTCGGCCCAGGGTGCTGAGGATGATTCCATGGCCTCTACCTCAGTCACTAAGAAGAGCTTGGTTACTGAGCAACAGAGCCAGGGTCCCGGATGGGCAGAACATTGCCCCCTAGTGGGCTTGCTGGTGGGTCCAGGCTAGGTGTATGTGCGAGTCTCTCTCTGCCTCCCTTCTTTCACTGAATAATAATAAAAAAAGTTTAAAACTATTTGTAAATAGAAAGTGCACTGAATACATCATATCTACTGAAAAACATAGCTTAACCTACCTTAAACATGCTCAGAACACATTGATTAAAAAATAAAAAATTGGCAAGTAAATTATGTGCCTAACTGGGAACTGAGGTGCACTGTCTCTCCCAACTTCACAAGAGAGAATCATACAGCACATTGCTACCCTGACTAAACATCAAAATTCAAAATTAGAAGTACAGTTTCTACTGAATGCATATTGCTTTTGCACCGTCATAAAGTTGAAAAATCCTAAATCAAACCATCATAAGTGATGACTTAATCTGTACTTAAAGAAACTCAACAGAGTACACTGAAATAGTTCTATAGTAAGTTAATTGTAAAGTTTTCTTATTGCCTGTTATAGACTGAATGTTTGTATCCCTCCAAAAAGTTATACTGAAATCTGACCCCCAGATGTGATTGCATTAGAATGTGGAGCCTTCAGGTGGTAATGAGGATCAGATAAGTTCTTGCTGGTGAAGATCATATGAATAGAATAAATCACTGGAAAGCTGTTTCCCCTATCTGCTCATTGCCATGCAGTGGATAACAGAAGAAGACATCAATTGGCAACTTGGAAGAGATTTCTCACCAGAGTCTTGCTTTCTGTTTTACTTCCTTCTTCCAGTCAGCAACTTGGCTCTGATAGGTGTTCCTCTTGAGTTTTGACTTCCAGGATCCAGTACTGTGAAATATAATTCTTGTTTGTTGATACGCCATTCAGTCTATGATATTTCTGTTATAGCAGCCAAAGCTGACTACAACAGTGCCATTTATAGTGACCTCAAAGCCCAAGGTACCACTGATGGGAAGATGTGGCAAGAACTTCTACAAACTAAGAATCCTATCATTAATGGTGGTCCCCTCCTTACAAAGGGCATTCTGGATTCTGTGGTATTCCAAAGCATCTATAAAAGCTACTCTTAAATGTTTATATATAAAACTGTTCAAGAAAGTATGTTTTGTTCTAGTTATTTGACTATTTATTATGAAATGCCTATAGAAATTTAACTAAGGTAGATATTATTGTGTTTACTCTCTAGTTATTTAAAACTTATTGAGCAAAGGGTTCACCATTTCTATGTGTATATGTTTCTAATTTACCACTTCTAGAGTATTCATTCATGATGATAGTTATTGTGTTACACTGAAAATATGTATTAATTAAACTTTTTTATTAATTTATTGTGTTTATGTAGATTCTAGTGTCCCCTCGAATTTATCCACCCCTCCCTCACATTCCCCAGTACATTCCTCCTGTCGCCCTCCCCATAACACCCTCCCCCTTTCCTCCAGAATTTGCTTTTCTGCTCTCATCTCATCCTGTCAGCCTATCATCCCCTTTCCCTCTGTCTACTTTCCTTCTGGATGTATTAATCAAACTTTAAAAATATTTCTAAATTCATAATGAATGAAGTAAGTTTCTTGATACTCTGAGAATTTTAATATAGTCTATCATTGAATACATAGATAAATTTTAGTTTGTTATTTTTAAGTAAATATATCTTTACAAATAAGTATATGAAATTACTATAAGAAATTTTAGTATTATTTCAAACTATTAGATAATGGATGTTTTGGGACAGCATACATGCTAATAAAAAATAGGTGGCGAACAACAGGAAAGTTGGTTTGGTGAGGAAAACATTTCAATCTATGACTAAAAGTAAAGGAAGATCTCCTACAATATAAACCATTCATTAACAAGGTACGATTGTAACTGACCTCAGCTGGCCTAACTTGTCACTACAACTTTTTAGGCTTTATATTACCTAGCCAACTTTGCCCTCATCACTTCTTGCCTTATATGTACTATAAATTCACAGCTTTGTGGCGATTGCACAGCCTTCTGAAGTAAGTAAATATGGTATTTTCAAGTGCACCTCTCTGGAGCAAGAATAAAAATCTTGGCATTAGCTAGGAGAATATGGATCAACAATGGGTGTGATCAGTCTATAGTAACCAAATTTAACAGATACACAGAAATGATCCATGCTTATTCTATGCTGGGGATTAGAAAGGCAATGTGGTGTTTGTGAAACATATCAACAACAATGAATATTGGAAAGAGATGGGCTATAGATACAAAGTTAAGTTGTATCAGAAACTCTCTGCAAAACCCAGATCAGTGAGTACAAATACAAGATCATAGGCATGAAACAGAACCTGCAAGAATTAAGTAGGGAGTGATTCTTAGATTATAGGGAGAGGAAGCAAATAAGGTTCTTCTTTGGTAACAGAATTCTGTGGAGGAAAGGGAACTTTGGACACTGAAGAGACTCAGACTCAGTTATTCTAATTAGATTGCACAATCCTTGAGTATGGTTATTTGACTTGGGGAGAAAAGAAAAGGAAGAAAAGGAAAACTTGGAGAAGATGTACATGTATACTGCTAAGCACTGAGTTTATCAAAATGAATTTAATATAGTTACCACCTATACAGAATTTATGATCTAGCAGAGAAGACAGATCCATATATAATGAAAAATAATATAATGGGATAAGTTGCGTGTTTACATTATGAGAGGTCTCCTAAGAAAGAGAATGGAAGAGAAGAATCACATTCAAACAAACCTAAATTTCAAAGCTGAGACTATAATTTCTTTTCTTCAGTTTTCTTACCTGTAAGATGAAAAAATAAGAGCAACTTGATATGGATTTCTATTATGATTTAAGGTAATAATTGGTCCTCGCTGGTTGGCTCAGTGGATAGAGTGTCAGCTGGGCATGTGGCCATCCTGGTTTTGATCCCTGGTCAGGCCCTCATGAGAAGCAAGCATCTGCTTGTTCCTCCTTCCTTTGCTTCTCTCTCTTCCCCTCCCACAGCCAGTGGCTCCATTGGTTCGAGCATCGGCCCCAGGCACTGAAGATAGCTTGGTAAATTGGAGCATTGGCAACAGATGTGTTTGCCAGGTGGATCCCTGTTGGAGTGCATGCAGAAGTCTGTGTATCTATCTCCCCTCCTCCCTCTAAAAAAAGGTAATAATTAAGTGGCTTAATAAAAACTAATATTATTTTATTATTGTTATTCTTGCAAGGTACTGGTCTAAGTTCTCTCTCTATATATATATATGTGTGTGTGTGTATACGTATATATATTTATATTTATATATTACATATAATATATTATATATAATATATTACATATATATTACATATATTATATATAGTGTATGTTATAATATATATAATATATTACATATATATATTATATATAGTGTATGTTAATTAGTTTAATTCATTTAACATTCCCATGAAAATTATGCCTAGAAAAGAGCAGTTGAAAGGACCAATCGAAAATAGTTACTGGATTATGGGTGTGAGGCACATAGTTATTAAAATATTTATCTCTTACAAAAGGAAGAACTGAGTAAAGTAGTATAAGGAAAGGGAAAGGATGATTTCTAGAATAACTTTTATTTCCTAATGGTTATGCAATCTTTACGTTATTCTATCATGTAACTTAAAATGAGTTCATTATATCACTAATTATAATTTTATTAAATACATATTTGAAGTCTTCAATATATTATATATGGCATCTGATGGAAGGAATTTAACTAAAATGAAGGCTTTGCTTAGAAGATAGGTTGGCAGAAAGATGTAAAATACATCTTTTGGAAAAAAATCTTAATTCTTCACAAAAGGTTATCTGAATGATTTTCCTGATTATTTTTGTCTTTTAAAAAGGTACATATTTTGTGGCAATTGTTCTTTTAACTACTGACACGATTAATGCCTAATGCATAAGGAATATAATTTATGGGGTTTTGGCATGTATTTAAGCACCTGCATAGCAATTACTGGTGTGACATTTTTGTCTGCACTATAAAGCATTGCACATCCTCCCTCTCACCAGAGTAAAATTGAAGCCAAGAGGCTCGCTCCTTGGAGAGTACCTGCCCTGATCCTATCTAGTAGAATGAAAATATGATTGCCTTACTGACACTGTAAATTATGCTTTCCCAATTCTAGGACCCTTCAGCAATAGAAATCCACACCATTAGTGTGACTCTTTTGTTCTATTGAAAGTTGTTTTACACTAACAATACTTAAATGGGAATGCTTCTCTTTTTTTTTTCAAATTATATAGCAGTGGAAGATCACACAGGAGTATTTCTTACAAAACACAGGATGTAACATTTATCCTATTGTAATAACAAACGTAAGTGTCTCTTTCAAATGATAAGTGAATATCAAAACTCTAAAGTTGAGCGAAACTACATCAATTTCTTCCTTTGAAATAAGTAGTTAAAAGTCTGTTGGGTAAACTTTAACTTTTCCATTTACAATGAGTTGGAAATACAAACAGCCAGTAACTGTCACTGTTGAAAGCTGAAGTGAAATCCTTGTTTGTGTTATTTCTGTAGACATTTTTATGCCAAAGGTTGTGATTTCTTCTTGGTACTTGTTATACCCAATAACCACAAATGCTTTTGGATGAAACTCTGCTCTGGTATCTGGTTTTCCTTTTTAACTGATAACATTCAACTTCTTTTTATTATATATTTTTTTTCTTTTTCCTACCTTTTTGTAATGTCACTTGCTTTTCCTTCCATTTATTATTTTTGGGAGAACTAAAGGAAAAAGAAAACATTTTTAAATTCTCCTCAAAAAACTTTCTCATCAAACTGCTCTTGGAAAACCTATTTTCCATGACACAATTGCAGAATAGCCCTACAGTTAATACCTTATTTACACAAACTGAAGGCTGTTATATCTGTGTTTGGCGACCTTGAAACGGTATTGTGCTCAGTGCCCTTTTTATAACCTTAATTACTGGGGAATACAGATCTTTAAAGAAAGACTAACATTTCACTTTAACATCCACAATAATCTATTATAAAGCCAGCTAAGCCAGTCCCCAAATACAGAGAAATGTTATTACATGCTCAGCTAGCTGTCAAGGGGCCATGAGTCAGTGGCTTACAGTTATCAAAAGTAACAAGGTTGTTCAGAATTTCCTCCTATAAAGCCAGCCAGCTTACGGAAGGATTAAGCTCTCTTTGATTAGAACAACTGGAACATGTCCTACCCTTTTAATTAGCATTTCCATTTGCTTGGTGGAGATTGGTAATTTGACACTCACATTAGGCATCTCAGGAAATGATTTGGTATTTTGTCCCACTCATGAGTATTAAAGCCATGGTATATACTTCTGTACCAACTAAAATTTGAGCTGCCTAAGGATTTATGTTCAAAACCCTGTAAAATCCCAAAGGCACTACTCCTCTAATAGACAAAATGTAATAACCCTTCAATATAATGCGTGGCAGGAGACTCAGTTAGCCTTTGGGCAGAGTATATTACCTTAAGGCCATGCTCTTTTTGCTTTCTATCTTTGGAACAAAAAATTTTATGTCAGCTTTATTGATATTTTACAAGTTTACATTTTAATTCATATCTTAAGGCAATTCAGTGGAAGAAGACCTCTACTCTTACACTGCCGGATTACTTCGTTGGTGACTAAATATGATTATTCTTTGACTGCACTTAGCAGAGCAGAAAGAAAGAAGGAGAAACCACACTGTCATTCTTCAAGAAGCACATGATCTATCAGAACATATTTAAGCAGAGATACCTCCTTTAGCCAACCTACAGACTCTCTCTACTTACATCATCCTAGTATTTCTAAGTATACACATTTTCTTTATTTCATTTTTATTTTATTTTTCATCATTCCCTATTTTATTATCCCCTTCCCTCTCTCATCCCACTGCCACCCATGTGTGAATAAGCATTAGATAAGAAACTTCCCACTAAAAAATCTGCCCTGAATTTCTTCTGTTTAAGACACATAAAGAAAAGAATACTAAAAGTCAGAAGTAATTTGTAGAAATAAAGTATTTTGCTTCATACAGCTCTCAAAATGATTTGGGGGAAGGGAGTAGAATATATATATTAAAGAAAAACTCAATTAGAAAAAAACTGACAACCTATTCATTTTTTTTTTTTTTTTTAGTGGATTCTTTTCTGCAGTTGAGTACCTAATACATCTATATTACAGTATTTCGAAATGGCTGGTCTATGTTTTACTTCTAAGCTCTCCAATATAGATTAAAATTTTAGAACATTTTTCTTCAAAATTATTTTCAGATAATTATATACCAATGAAAGACTCTTGTATTAATTTTTCAAATATATCTTTATTTCTGGTCCCCACACTGTACAATAGTCTGTTCTATCATATGTTTCTATCATATGTTTCTATGAGAAAGTACATAGATATTAGAGAAGTAAAATGAAATTCTTCTCTGTCTCAACAAACAGATAGGATTGTAGTAACTTCTAGTATGCAGCACCTCACTGGATTTATAACAGAAAGACATGTTTGGTTATTGCCAGTTTATTTAGAAGCCATAGACTTTCTGTATTTTCAGTTGTTTTTGTTTGCTTACATTTTGGGGTGCATTGAAAGGAGTCAATTGAGTGAGGAGCAGGGAGCTGGATTTATTCTTCTAATTAAGGTGCACGAAGATTGACACTCCTGACATGAGAGTTTCTTCTTTCTTTATCAGATAGAAGGTGAAATCTTAAATTCAGCCTAGAGGGGTGGATTTGGTAAAGGAACCAATTATGGAAATAGAGGAGTTCTTGGGCCACGCTGAGAGGTTGGTTTTCAGGTTGTGAGATTGTCCCCCGGCAGCTTTTAGCATACCAGATGTACATAAAAAATTGTGTGATGGAGGATTAAGAATTTCCCAGGATTACCTAATATAATAAAAGTGGCTTAAAATTTGATTAGATTAGAAATTGATGCACTTAAGAAGACACTTAGAGCAAACTCATTTTCTTATAATAAAGGCAATTGCAAACATTCTTTCCTAATATATATATATATGCTTTGATATTTGGGTAATGTATGGCATGTGCTCATCACGTTAGAGCTGGCATAGCTTCCTGCTGTTTCTATACTTTTTCCTTAGTTTTGAATTAGATTTGACCTCAAAGGAGCATACAAATAATTCTTTGAAGTTACAAACATATACTTTTCTTGTATGTTTGTTTTATTTTTAATTCCCACTGCAAAAAAGGATATGTCACAACAACAGTTGTTCTCAAAGTTATTATGTGGATTTAGAATCACTAGATGTGTGATCTCTCAAATTATTTTTTTAACCTCCAGGGCCACACATCTTTGAAGAATATACAATCTAAGTAGTATCACATGGAAACATTTTCCCTGGGGAAAAAATGGTATGGAGAATGAAATTATTTGTTTTAAAGTCTAACTCCCTTATGCAATGTTTAGTCACTTATAATGGGACCAATGAGCCATATTAAACCTACAGATTTGATTTGTTTGGTCACACTGGCATTTAAAACTTTTTCAATTTGAAAAGATTCTCAGTGGGCATACACTTTCCAGTTTACACATTTTCCATCACTGTTTATAATATTTTTCATTCCAGCTTCATCTGTTTATATTGCTTGTGTCTGTTGGCAGCTGGAATTGGAACTACTCCGTTAAAACTACATTCTGCCTCATTACACAGTAAGAGAATACTAGAATTACATTGCCATTTCTACTAAGACTAAAAAAGAATGAAGAACACTGTTTTATTTTGACTGAATAACAGTGGTCACAATTTAATGAGTATAGATAACTTACAAATTTTTAAAATAACATATAGTTCTCACAAAAATCAAATAAAAATCATGCTATCATCTCCATTTTACAGATAAATAAACTGAAGGTCATTGAAGTTAGAACATTTTCATTGATACACAGTTTATAAGAAACAAAGCCTGTATTTAAACACTTTGAAATCTGTCTACCTCTAGTGCTTATGAAATTAACCACACAGATCTATCACACAATTTAAATTTTTCAAAATAAAATTTCTGTTGTGTAATGAAGAAACAAGTCTTAGGCATTTTATTATTTTTAACCTCTCCTATAAATCTTAAGGAGGAAATTGAGTTCATTTTATAGCTTATGTAGGCCTTAAAATATGATTTTATTCATTCTTCCCACAAACTATGGATTTCAAAGAGATTAAATAATTGGAAAAGGGACAGTGACACTAGGTAGGAAAATTTGGATTTTAATATATCTCAGCTTCACAAATGATACTCTAATAGCACTAATGACTTAGGATGTAGAATGTTTACTTAACCTGACCAGACAGTGGCACAGTGGATAGAGCATCAAACTGGGATGCAGAGGACCCAAGTTCAAAAATCCCTTGGCCGCCATCTTGAGCAAAAGCTCATCAGGTATGAGCAAGGCTCACCAGCTTGAGCCCAAAGTCACTGGCTTGAGCAAGGGATCACTCAGTCTGCTCTAGCCCCCTGGTCAAGGCACATATGAGAAAGCAATCACTGAACAACTAAAAGTGCCGCAATAAAGAATTGATGCCTCTCATCTCTCTCCCTTCCTGTTTGTCCATCTCACTGTCTCTTCCTCTGTCTCTGTCATAAAACAAACAACAAAAAAACAAACAAACAGAATGCTTACTTAGACCTGCTGCATATAAGAAGAGATTCAATTGGCAGGTCATCAACCTTAAACATTTTCTTCTGGCCTTTTGTCATCTGTTGTATGTGTATTAAGACAACAGGTCAAATATCAAGTACAATTGGATAAATCAATTGACATTAAAAAAGCATGTCAAATCTAATTTAAAGGTAACCTATCAGAAAAAAATGCTAATCTTATAATTCTTATATATAGATAGTAGAGTGTTTTTACTCACACATGTCTCAAAATATTGTCAACATACTAAAATCATTTTTTATCTAGACACAATCTCAACAAAATGAATTGTTTTATGTATTATGCAGGCTCAATTTCACTTTCTAAGGTACCCACACAAGCTTTGTTTTTCAGTATATTTTACACTATTATTTTAATTATTCTATTAGTCTAAGCCTTACCAAATTAGCATCTTGAGAATGATGAAGCTTAGTCTCATTTCAACTGAGAAAAGGTTGGACATTTTGGAAAATTACATTAGATAGAGATTTTATATATCTGTCTCTTAGGTACCATTACAAATAATGCTTTTATTTTATTAAGATCTTACTGACAAAATATCCAATCAACTTCTTAATCATCCTTTCACAACAACTTTATTCTGCAAAGTATACTATGTTAGATTTTCTATTGAATTTGTATCTACCTGGTATCTGGACTCAGAAAATACAATTTCATATCTTAGTATTTCTGGAAGGGTCATCTTTCTCTGTTGATTTCTTAAAAATTGACATTATTTATATGTCAAAGATATATTTTATGAAATTCTCGATTGACTAGAAAACCATGAATATTGCTTTCAGATGAAACTCTATTGGAATTATAGTGCAGTCAGTTTCTAGATGTGTCAGCTTAGGTAAACAAGTAGCATTTCTTGGTTTTTGGTCTCATATCTACAAATGCAGTTATGAAATAATTGTGCAAATGAAATAATGTGTGCTAATTAAATATTATAACTCTCAGACTATATAAATAACTTAACATAATATTATTTTCCTATTTGCAGGCTATGTCTTTTTCACAAGGGCCAGTCAGAGATCAGTGGGAAGATAAGAACCCATGTCTGGTGAGAAAAATGCAAATTAAGTTGGGAAAGTGTAGCTGATTAAATTTTTTAAAAAGAAGAAGCTAATCATTATGAGTATCAACTATATATATTGATTGTTAAGCATTATATACATTTTCTAATCTAATCAAAAGAAGCTTGTGAGGTAGAAGTATCACCCACAGTTTAAAGAGGTTAAATCTGAAACATCAGTTTCACCCAAGATCACACATGAAATTGGTAATTGTAGGTTGCTGGATCATAAGTCCATACACCTCCAGTAAAATTCATGAACACAGAGATGTACTGTACAGAATAGAAAGTATAGTCGATTATATTGTAATAAATATGAATGTGTCAGGTACTAGATTTAATGCAGTGATCACTTTGTAGGTTATAAAAATGTCTAATCACACTGAAACTATTATAATATTGTATATAAATTATAATTGAAAAATTTTCAATTCATAAACATGTTCTCAACAAAAGAAATGATTGCAATATGGGGAAAAAGCATTTCTGTATTCCATCTTCTCCATAAGTGGATAAAATATATTTTGTTTATTATTTACAAAAAATTGAAGCATTCCCTTTCTCTCTGCTTACTCAGTAAATATATCACAAATCTAGGTATGCTTTTTCATTAATGGTTATTAATGGAGTGATTTCTTTTAATAGAAGTCTTTTAAGAAACTTTAACTTTTAAAACTGAAGAAAAGATTTCTGAAAATATAAGTACTACTACAAGAATCAAGCTAAGTTTTAAGTGCTATTATAATCATACCTCCAGAATGTGTCTTGAAGAACTATAAAAATCAGCAATATATGTTAAGCATTGACAATGCATAAGATCAAAGAGTCTACTGGGTTCAGCAGTAGCATGTAAGCATTTGTTATTTCTCTCCTTAAAAACTAAAAAATAAATGGTTTTTCTTTGATAAGGGAACTGAGGTTGCAGAGCAAACTAAAACTGAAGTTTAGAGAGACATGAAAATCTTTAGAGTCATATCGAGTTTTGCCAATCTGGAATAAAATTGCTGAAGCCATGAACTGGTAAAATTGCTTAATGCTCAAAATGCAAGAGGCTGAGCATCGACTATTTTATGAGTAAGAAACTCCTTCCTGACTGGTGGTGGTGCAGTGGGTAGAGCACTGATCTGGCACATCGCGGTCCCAGGATTGAAACCCTGAGATCAGTGGCTTGAACACGGGCTCGTCAACATGATCCCACAGTCTCTGATGTGAGCCCAAAGGTCACTGGTCACTGGCTTTAAGCCCAAGTTCACTGGTTTGAGCAAGGGGTTACTGGCTTGACTTCAGCACCCTTCCCATCCTCATTAAGGCATATGAGAAGCAATCAGTGAACAACTAAAGTGACGCAACTACAAGTTGATGCTTTTCATTTCCCTCCCTTCCCATCTGTCATTTTTACCTTCCAGTCTGTCAGTCCCTCTTATCTATCTTTTTCTGTTCCTAAAAAATAAATAAAAATAAATAAATAAATAAATAAATAAATAAATAACAAAATTAAAAACAGTACCTAACTTAAAAAAAAAAAAAAAAAAAAAAAGAGTGAGAAACTCCTGAAACTGCTCTCTGGAAGGTAGCACACTTTTGTGAGCTGTGCCTACAGGTACTTCATCTGGTTCTCATGTGCATGATAGCAGCAGGAGAGTAAGAATAATTAATATGAAGTACCACTGAGCCCTCTCGATAACAAAGGCCTACTCTCCAAAGTAAAGAACTTTGCCTAAATGGATCATGCATGAAATAGACATGAAGATTAAATGAATCCTTGATGGGATCCTAGAAATAAGTTAAAACTAAGAAAATCTGAATTAGGTATGTACTTTATTTAATATAACATACTGTATGGGGTTAAATTACAATAATTTCTTGTAAGGGCTGAGTCACAGAATTTCTTACAAGGAATTAAGGCGCTGTAAATAACTAGGAGCTTAGTTCACAAAACTTAGTCTTTATTTGTTGCCTAAGAAATACAGGTAGTTCTTTTGTAGAAGTTTCCAGAGGCATCAGGACCCCAGCTGTTCCTGGGAGACACCTGCCTCCACTACTCTGAAGATTTACCATGGATACCAGGTAGGGCAATGCTGATTAGGCCTGTACTATATCAGAACTTGCAGAAGATACATTCCTGCCAACCAGACTCCCACCTCCCACACTCTGCTACATGCTAACTCCATGGGCATTTTCCATTATTTTTTTGCCCTCTACACCATTACTAACAATCCCCGAACTCTATAAAAAGTGCCAGCACCAGGAGAGTGGTATGTCAGTCCTTTTGGACAGGAGTCACAAGTTGCTGCCTTCTCGAGTTGCTGCAATTAAAATTAAAGACACACCTTATACCTACTCAGTTGTCATCTCTCTTTAAATTGACAAATGGTGTGATGGGTAACTGAGTCTGGCTTTGTTTTCCAGTAACAATATCAGTGCTTGTTTATTAATTGTGGGGAATATAATTGTGAGAATTCATTCTAATATAAATGTTATTAATGGGGAAACTAAATGTGGGGTGTCTGGGAGCTCTTTGTACCACCTTTGCAATTTTTCGATAATTGAATCACTATTCTAAAACAAAAGGTCCATTAAAAAAATCATTAAAGAGGCTCTGACCAGTAGGCTAGGTGGTAGAGTGCTGGCCCAGCATGTGGAAGTCCCAGGTTAAGTTTCCAGTGAGGGCATACAGGAGAAGCACCAATCTGCTACTCCACCCTTCCTACTCTCCTTTCTCTCAATCTCTCTCTTCCCATCCCGCAGCTAAGGAAGGCCCCATTAGAGCAAAGTTGGCCCAGGCACTGAGGATGGCTCCATGGCCTCTGCCTTAGGTGCTAGAATGCCTCTGTTGCTTAGCAACACAGCAGTAGCCCCAGATGGGCAGAGCATCGCCCAGTAGGGGGCTTGCCAGGTGTATCTTGGTCAGGGAGCATGTGTTAGTGTGTCTCTCGGCCTTCACTTTACACACACACACACACACACACACACACATTAAATAAATACGAGAAGCAGAGTCAGACCTAAGTGACCCAGAAACCATGATAATATTGTTATCCTGAATGTACTGCTTAATTCCTACATAAATGTAAGTACTCTTTTAAATTCTTTATCTAAGAATACTCCAAAAGGAGCAGATTGTGAGAAAATAAAGACTAGTTTTTCTTTTTCTTTCTTTCTTTCTTCCTTCCTTTCTTCCTTCCTTCCTTCCTTCCTTCCTTCCTTCCTTCCTTCCTTCCTTCCTTTCTTTCTTTCTTTCTTTCTTTCTTCCTTTCTTTCTTTCTTTCTATTTCTCTTTCTTTTCTTTCTTTATTTCTCCTTTGTTTTGTTTTATCTCTTAAATTTTTTCTTTCTTTTTTTTTCTTCCTCTTTTTCTTTGAAAATAAATTGCATGTTCATAAGAGACTGAAAGATTCCAAGCAGTGAACATATCTTTTTTTTTCAGCATTGTACCTTCAAGGCCCAGAAGAATAACTACTACATGATAGACACCCAAGTCACCAACTTTTGTTCCTTGAAAAATTAAGTAATACTAAAAGATATTAAGGATAGCTATCTCTATAATAGATGCATAGAATCTATAAAATAAATAATTTCTTCTTATAATTGTACAGTATATACTCATGTAACATTGTCAATAGAAAAATAAACCAACTTTACAATAGGCTAATTGATATGAACAAGAGTTCAGTTCCAAAAGCATATTTCCGGTCACAAAGACATCACAAAACTTCTAAATAAACACCCCAAACTAATGTAGTATAACATAAGCTATACTTGCACTTAAGAAAGATGAATAAAAACAGGTAATATAAGTAAGATAACTCTTTTCTTATTTGCTTATTCCATTTTGGGCCCTGGTGATCAGATCCTTTTCCATTAGCTCAGGGCACAGGGAGAACTCATCACCCCTACCTAAGACACGCTCACTCAAACTGGGACAATGTAAACATGCCAAGTCTTCTAATGTGTACATCTTTGAGATGTGGAAGAAAACCAATTCCTCATAAAAAAAATACAGACATGGGAAAATATCAAACTCTACAGGCAGTGGCCCTAGCTCTGGCTGGGAATCAACCTTTTTTTCTCTCATATATGTTATAATAAAACATCATTGAATAAAATAAGGTTATTTGAGGTTATTTTGTATTTTTCTTTAATTTGTTTCTCTACTATTACTCAGTCTTATACTTTCTGAAAGAAATTATCAAGACATATTTTAAATTTATAGTTTAAAAAAAATGAGTGTAAAGAAACCAGAAAAGGTTAATGGATTTCCTCAAGGTTTTATAACTACTTACTGAAAGAATCAAAACTAAAATAAAGGTATATTAGCATTAAAATATTTCTTCCTATTATATAACAGTGTTTCTTCTTTAGAATTAGTTATATTGGCCTGGTAAGTTGGCTCAGAGGATAGAGTGAAGGTCCAGTATGCAGACATCCCAGGCTCAATATCTCGTCAAGGCACACATAAGAATTGACCATCTCCTTCTGTTTCCACCCTTCTCCCCTGTCTTTATGTCTTCCCCTTTCACAACCAGGGGCTTGACTGGGTCAAGTCTCAGCCCTGGATACTGAGTATAGTTCAAGCTTTGGCCTTAGGAATTAAAAATAGCTTGGTTGATTAGAGCATCAGCCCAAGACAGAGGTTGTCTGGTTTATTCTGGTTGAGGTACATGCAGAAGTCTATTTGCCCTCCTCTCACTAAAAAATAAATAAATAAATAAATAAATAAAAAGAATTTGTTATATAATAAGTAAGTGGTGATAGCTAATGAAACATTTTGATATAAATTATTATTAAGTGAAACAATTCATGCACAGCTCCTAGAAATGGACCTCAATTAACACCAAAGGAAGTTGTTAAAGATACAAGAAGCTGTGAACTAAAATTCAAGCATAATGAACATCCAAGAGGGCAATGGGAGTATTCTTTTCTCTATGTGTTTTTTAAAGATGTTTTTAAGTCCATTTTAAGGCATGATTTATGTAAAATCATGCATGTGAATATATTATTTCTACATTTTATTGTTAGTTTAAAGAGAAATAAATATATATTTTCTAATATAATACAATTGAAGCTTTTTTAATTTCAGCAGTTCAAAAAACTGACTATACATTTATTTTCTAAATTCTCATTAGGGTTTTTTCAGTTCCTTATGATACAGTATAGTGTGTTCTAACATAGAGTTAAGGATTTTGGAAATATACCATCATGTGTCAAAAAGAAGTTAATTGTTATAAGTAAATACTAGAATCAGAAAAGTATTAAACATTAAAAGATTAATCCAAAATATTAGTGGTCTCGTTCAGATGGCTTGGTGGATAGAGTATCTTTTCAGTGCACTCAGTTCGTGGGTTCAATGCACAGTCAGGGTACATATGAGAAGCAACCAAGGAATGCACAACTAAATGGAACAACTAAGTGGAACTGGTTGATGCTCTCTCCTTTCTCTATCTCTATCTTTATCTCTGTCTCTGTCTCTCTCCCTCATCAATGGAAAAGTATTTAAAAATATAAGAAAAAAAATTCATTGAATTACCTAAACTTTAGCTCTGATCATTTATGTGACCTGATGTTGTTAATTGTTAGAAATTTTGAATAAGTTGTAAATGAGGTATTTTTGTTTTGATGTTTTTGTTTGTAGTGTTCTACCTCTGAGTTAATATTTTCTCACTTTGTTTGGGTATTTAATATTAATTATGTGTCTACTATATGCTGAAAATATAAAAATAAAAAATATTGGCAAATATCACTGACCTTATGAACCTAAAATCTGAGGGAGAAAAATAAGATAAAAAAGTAAAATATATAAAATGTTAGATACTAATATATGCTAAGCAGGAAAGATAATACGAGGAAGAGAACTGAAATTTAATAAGGAAAAAGAGATGTTTTGTATAAAAAATTACCTTTTGTAAATACTGATTGGTCAGAGATGAACAATTCAAGAAGATAGATTTAAAAAGAGAAGAAGGAGAGGAAAGAAGACAAGAAAGAAGAGAGTGAGAAAGAGAGGGAGAAGAAAGGAGAGGAGAGGAGAGGAAGGAGAGGGGAGGGGAAGAGAGGAGGGGGAGGGGAAGAAAGGAGAGGAAGGGGAGAGTGGACAGGAGGGGAAGGGAGGGGATGGGAGGGGACGGGAAGGGTAGGAAAGGGAAGGGAAGGGTAGGAAAGGGAAGAGAGAAGAGAAGAGAAGAGAAGAGAAGAGAAGAGAAGAGAAGAGAAGAGAAGAGAAGAGAAGAGAAGAGAAGGAAAGAGGCCCAGTGATGGGAGTGTGCCTGGTTTATTTGATAAACTGCAAATAGTCATTATAATTGTAAAGAGGAGGTGGGGAGAGACAGAAAGAAGACACTAGTAGGAGATGAGATTCTAAAAGTAACGAGATGGGGAAATTATGTAGGTACGTCAACTTAGTGTAAAAAAATCTATTTTTTCTTTGAGTGATATGGAAGACATTGGATGATTTTGAAAAGAGACATAACTTTGGGTTGATTATATTTTATTTGGATCACAATGACTGCCTTGCTGAGAAGATACTGAAAAATGCAGAACAAAAGATTGTTAGAGATGGTGTGAACAGTGTTCTCTTCTTGAATTTATTTTGAAAGAGAACCTAGAGGGTTTCCTGACAAATTTGAGGAGCAAGGGTAAGGTGAGTTAAAATTAATCAAATAATTTGGCCTGTACAACTAGAAAAATAAGGTTTCCATTGGCTGAGATGTGGAATATTATGGGAGGAAAAAAGTTAGGAAGGATTGGTCTCAGTTTGAATATGTTACATTTGGGGAAATTATTACAAACTAAGTAATAAGAAGATAATTGAATATATGGTAATAAGAAGATAGTTGAATATATGGACTTGAAGTGCAGAGTCAAGGACAAGAATAGTCATATAAATTAAAGATTCGTAAGCATTTAGATAATTTTTAAAACCACATGATTGGAAAAAATTTTCTAAAGAGTGAATATAAATATTTCATATGAAATTTAAATAACAGATCTTAGCAAAATTCAAATTATAGAAGTTGGGGAGATGAAAAATAAATAGTAAAAATAAGGTTGATGAAAACAAGTAAGTGAGATGCCTGGAAGCTAAGTAGATAATTTATTTAAGGGAGAAGAGAATGATTCATTGTGGCAAAGGCTGCTTGTTGGTCAAGTAAGATAAGGCCTGAGAAATTAATATTGGATTTAAAATCTATTAGTTGAGATATTTGGTAACCTCAGTAAGATCAGTTTCTTTGCAGTAACATGGAAAAAAGAAAAATTTGGTTACAGTGGGTTCATGAGAGAAAGAGAAGAAAGAAATTGGAAGCAGCAGAAAGACATTTATTTCAAGGACATTCATAGTAATGGTGAAAAATGTGATATTAAAAAGAGAAGAGGCGTGACCTGTGGTGGCGCAGTGGATAAAGCGTTGACCTGGGAACACTGAGGTCACCAGTTCAAAACCCTGCACTGGTCTGGTCAAGGCACATATGGGAGTTGATGCTTCCAGCTCCTCCCCTCTTCTCTCTCTCTCTCTCTCTCTCTCTCTCTCTCTCTTTCTCTCTGTGTCTCCTCTCTAAAATGAATAAAATAAAAATAAATTTAAAAGAAAATCAAATGAGCCTGCATTAAAAAAGAAAGAAAGAAAAAGAAAAGAGGAGAAAATGGGTTTAGGTAAAATGCATTGCCTTTTTTTTTTTTTTTTTAAGGATAGGAGAGATAATGTCATGTCTGAATGCTTTAATCATTTACTATGCTTGCTGCAGCAAATCACCATGACCTGGGTGACTTAAAACAACAAAAATCTATTCTTTCATGGTTTTGGAGGCCAGAAGTCTGAAATCAAACTGTCAGCAAGACCGCACCACTTCTTGAGGTCTAGAAAGAATCCCTCTTTCAGTCTTTCAGTTTCTGGTATCTCCTGGCATTCCTTGGCTTCCTTGACTATATTTCTCTCTTCCAGGTCACATTGTTTCTTCCTATCCTTCTGTCTCCTTCTTCTCTTTCATCTATTTTTAGAAAACTTGTCTTTGGATTCAAGACACACCTGAATAATCCATATTAATCTCATCTCAAAATATTTTACTTAATTACATCTGCACAGACATCCCCACCCCAAATAAAGTAATGTTCACAGGATCTAGGTACTGGGATGTGATTTTATTATTTTGGGAGTGGCACTATTCAACTCAGTACAGATACTGACGGAAATGATATATTAGAGACAGAATAGCTGGTGATGCAAGAGAATTGCTGAGATTTGTTAAACCAAAATACAGGGACAGGCAAAAGTAGTAGGTGTACAGTTATGAGCATGCAAAACACTTGTAATATTCCTGTATTATTTTATTACGTGTATTTACTTGTATTCTAACTCTAAATCTTCTTTAGCCCACCACTGTGTTCATGAGAAAATAAGAGGAAATGGGAATTAGTACATAAATTGGGTACATGATAGTTGTCCCAATGTAATGAGAATAATTCTAGGATATATGGGTAGGTCAATGAGTAGATAGGTTGATAGCTTATAGAACTTTTCTCAGTGAAGAACAAAGTTGTAGGGCTTTTGTTTTATTTTCTTTTGTTTTCAGAGAAGACTTTGAGCTAGAAATTTTTGTGCAAGCAATTTATTAAGAAAGTACTGTAGGGAAAGACCATGAAGAGAGAGGGGACAGAGAGGAAGTCAGAAAAGGCAAGAACGTCAAGAAATAAGTAGTATTAATCTGCAGCTTGATATTTTAGGGAAATTTTGTAGTGAAATTATCTTTACCAAAGGTGAGCGAGCTGACTTTTACACAAGAATACGCATAAGTCAATGTTTAAATGTTCTCTAGAGGTGTTAAATTCTCAGTACTTCAGGTTCTATTAATTAGCCTGAGATAGTCCTCTGAAAAATAGTCCTGGGTGCTGTCTGTTGAAGTGAAAACACTGAATCAAGGGCTAAACAAACAAAATAACCCGAAAAAGAAACACAATGTTTCTCAGAGGAGTCTGACACTATTCAATACAATCAATGATTAAGAGTAAGGAATAGAAGCACTGGAAATTGAGGGGAGAAAGAGAAAAGAATGAAACAATTTCTAAGAGGGAAGGTGCAAAATTAGAGTTGGGTAATAAAGCTGTTAGAACTAAGAATTTACTTCATTTAAAATGAGAAAAGTCACCAATATGAGTTTTCCTCAATCACATTTAGCATGAAGTTGGAGAAAGATGAATAGAGCCAGGGTTATTTTGTCACCAAAAGGGTATGACAAAAACAGAGAAGTGGAGGAAATGGTATGTGCAAAAAAAATCTACCATGGCATTTAAGTTGGGTAAGGTGGGAAGAAAGAACACTTGGAAAATTGAAAATCATGAATAAGTTATCAGATAACTAGATTGAAAATGAAATAAAAATTGTTAATGTTGGAGTGTTAGTTGACATAAGCTAGAAAAACAGGAAATGGCAATAAAAAAGTTGAATGTTTTAAATTGGGATAAGAAAGGTGATAAAATTATTGAATGACAGGGTAATAGAAAGGAATGGCTAAGATTAAATGAAAGAATAACTGAAGGAAAGAAGGTCAGGAACTCAAGATGACAAATATTGAAAGGAACAGGTATGTCAATATTGAAATCACCAAACATTATGATAATACTAGTGTAGAAAAACATGACATTAAGCCTGTAGTTAAAATCTTCAAGGAATGAGAAAACCTAGCTGGTAGATGACTGTAATGGGAGGTATTATTTGATTACATGAGGTTCAAAGGTGGATATTCTGAGGAAGAAAGAAATTTTCTAGATGTTGCAATGATATTCAGAAACTAGTTAGTTTGGTTACAATCCCAGCAGGGTGAGGATTTTGGGAGGGGAATAAATCATCTCTTGAAATAACTTCAGAAAATGTAGTAGCATCAAAGAAAGATAAGCTTCAGCTAATTCAAGAAGAGAGATAATTTGATGGTAATTCACCATGAGTGTCAGAGGATATAGTGAGAATTTTAGGAAATGGGAGAAAAAGTATGAGAATTAGGATTTGCAAAATGAAAGAAGGTCTTGGGCTAATTGTGTGACTGTCATGAACAAGTAAGGTGAATAATGACTTAGTCTAAAGGTATATAGACTGATAGTGATGACTGAATTATGAATACTGAGTTGGGAAATGGTCTTACCAGGATAAGAAAGAGATTCAGGCTTCCATTTGACTTGACTTCTGCTAAAGAAGTTGTATACAGATCTGCCAAGGGGATTTTGTGCCCTGCAGAGAGGTAGCCTAAGTTTTAGCCTAAGGGCTCCCTCTCTATGATTGCTGACAATGGCTTTCCTTCAGAGAAGGCTCTTACTCTACTGACTCTCTCTTCTTCCCTTCGGCAATTTCTTTATAATTTGAAAAAATAGAAACAAGTTTAATTTGGGAAATATGTTGTAATATGTTGGGACAAGAAGTACTTAAATTTTATTTTTGGTAACAATTTTTAAATGACATATGCATATATATATATATATATATATATATATATATATATATATATATATATATAATCTCTCAGTTGATTCCAATAGGAAAAATGGAAAAAATATAAAACATTCGAATAAAAAATAAGCTTATATATATTTTTTTATATTGGAGTCAACTGGGTAGTTATTTAAATTTCTCATACAATTGATTCACTGGGAAAAAAATTATTTTTTATTTTTTGTTGCATGATGTTTTAGAACTGTTTCTATATATATATATATATCTGCATCACTGATTCCAAATCTAAAATTTGTTTTTTGGTGCATGCTCTAGTTTTTATTCAATTTTAATTTCTTTTTGTTAGAGTTAATGGCATGCATTGGTTTTTAAATTGGAGTTAAAGGGCAATGACTCTTGAATTGAACATTACCACAAGGCAATTAATGTTTAAAAAACATCACTTAGACATAATTGTAGTTGTTTTTAAATGTAAAAAATTATTCTCTGATAAAAAACACCCTCTTATTTTGTTTTTAGATTGAATCATGGCTTCTTTGAGTAGGCATAAATGAATGAATAGTCCTGACACCTTATGTGTCTGTTACACACTTCAACTTTGTCAAAGGCGCAATATTTCATCATTTGTGACACGTGCATATACTGCCTATTTTCAAGTTCCCCTTCATAATCAAGACAAAAATTGGGCTCCTCATATTGTGTATCATAATTGTGAGGAAATACTTCATGACTGGACAAAAGAAAAATGCAAAGGAATGCCTTTTGGTATTCCCATAGTTTGGCGTGAACCTAAGAACCACAGCAGTGACTGTTATTTCTGTCTGATCCATACAAAGGGCATGGGCAAGAAAAAATGGCATATATCGCATATCCTAATATTCCTTCAGCCATACAACCTACCCCACACTCTGAACACTCCCAGTTTCAGTTTTCAGTGGCTTTATTTCTTCTAAGGATGAGGGAAGTGCACATGGTGATTAGGTATATTTTGATAAGATGCATGAGGAAATGGTTGTAGAGTCTGAAGTGTCTTCTTCTGATGCCAAGCAGTCATTAACCCCTCAGCAGTTCAGCCAAGCGAATTGAATGACTTAATAAGAGATTTGGGCCCATTAAAAAAAGAAGCTGACTTATTCGCCTCCAGGCTTCAAGAAAAGAATGTACTTCACCAGTCAGCTAAAGTATCCCATTTCAGGAAACGTGAACAAATTTTTTTGAACATTTTCTCTGAAGACAAACACTTTGTTTACATTCATGATATCAGTAGTCTTCTCAGCCAGCCAGCTAGGTGTTAACACTCACATTCCAACAGAATGGCAGTTCTTTCTTGACAGCTCTAAACAAAGTCTGAAATGTGTTCTCCTACACAATGGTAATGTTTATGCAGTGCTTTCAATTGGTTATTCAACTCATCTGTGAGAAGATTATAATGATATAAGAATTGTCCTTGACTTTCTGAAGTATGAGAAGCATAACTAGATCATTTGTGGGGACCTTAAAAGGACAACAGAGAGTTTTCATGAAGTATCATTGCTTTCTGTGATTGTGGGACAGCCGAACTCAGGAGAAACACTGGACACAGAAGAAGTGGCTGTAACATGAAGCTCTGGAAGTAGGGATGCAAAATATTGTGAATGAACATGTCGTTGTTCGAGAAAAAATTATTTTTCCCTCACTTTTTATCAACCATGGTTTAATGTAGCAGTTTATTCATGCTTTGAATAGAGAATTTTAATGCTTTTAACATATTATTTCTGCTTTTTTTACCTTGTCTTTCAAGAAGATAAAAGCGGGTATATTAAATGGACCTCAAATTTGAACCCTATATGTGATGAGGAATTTGCCAAGAAGATGAATAAGGAGGAAAAAGCAGCATGGCAGTCTTTTGTGGCAGTTACAAAGAACTTCCTTGGCAACAAAAAAACAGAAAACTATGGACTCCTGGTTCTGTTGGCTTTCTGCGACATTGGATGTAACATGAGCGTTAAGATTCCTGATCCAACTTAAAAGTTTTCCAAAAATCTTGGAGCTGTTAGTGATGAGCAGACTGCTGCTGGAGTATCAAATGAGATTGTCCGCAACAAGTACACAAACGCAAGAGCTGCAAACTCAAATTTTTGCCTGAATAAAATTTAAAGAAGTTTTGCAAATTTTATGATTAAAATAAGTGTTTTAATATGTTCTATTTTAAAATTGTAGAAGAATTCTGAGCAATCATATCTTTTAGTGTATTCATGTATTTACTGCATCATGTAAGTTATATTTTCACAAAGATGATGCCCAAGAAGACATTCTACTCCATCATGTTAAACTAAATTTTGAAAATTTTACAATAAGATAAAAACCTAAAATCTTGAATTGCAAAAAACCTGTAGCTTACAGAGAAAAACTAATGTCAGATTTGAGATCAGCACACTCGAATTAGGTAAGAACAAGTGTCTTTGTGGATGCCACAAAAATTTTGTTCCCCGGTGTTATGTATACTGACTTTTCCAAATTCTGATTTGAGATCTTTCTTCTATAACTGGAACACTACCCCATGTCATTAATTCTTGTATTTACTGTAATTTAAAGAAATCATCTTTTTTTTTTTTTCTGTTTGCTTTATTCATTTTAATTCCTCAAGTGTTAGTCCTTGTGTTAGGTGAGTTGTTCTCTGGTGTTTGCTATTAAGTGCACTTATTTTCCTAGATGAGATTTCTGAGACTGCCTGTAACACCCTTTGCACAGCTTACATGTGGGTAATGACCTGGAGAGCTTTGTTTGATTTGTGTCCAGGAAAGTGGCAGTGGGGTGGAGAGGCAGAAGGCCTCTCACTTTAGAAACAGAGTTTCTGAATGTGAATATCCATTTCTTCCAGAGTATATCCAAATGCCTTGGTCATTGCCCTGTCACCCTAATTCAAATTTTTTGACCCTGTTCTTTTCCTTTACATGTATGACTCTGTGGTCATTGCCTGACACAAGTTAGCAATGTCCACGGGAAATTTCCGGGCTGTCTCTTTGGATAATCAAAATAACAACACCTTTGCCTGCCTCTGTGTTGTTTCCTCCCATCTTTTCCACCTGTGTCTCTTCATGAGCCTTGTTTTACCGAAGCAAACTTTGGCACATTTTTTGAACTATGAAGTCCTTCCTTCTTCAAGCTCATTTTATCTGTTTTCTATGTTTAAAGGATTACGCATAGTAAATGAGATACTAAATGTTTCCTTTCTTATTTTCCAGTAAAATTAAATTTTGAAAACTTTATTTATTTCTAGCAATTTTGTGTTGTAGGCAGGCTTCACATGTACTTGTTTAGTTTTTGACTAGAATTTGAGATCGTCTTTCAGAAAATGATAGAAACTTTTGTGATGCTAGGGTAAAGGAAAGGTTTTATATGCAAAGATCCTACAACTAATGTGTCTAATTTGAGCTGTTCTTTATACCATTTGGCTAAATTGCTATCACAACTCGTTATAAGCAAAAGTTTTTCAGACTTAAATACCATCCACTATCAACTTCTATCAATGTTCTTTACAGTATATTTAGCTTTATTTTACTTTTACACAGACTTTTATTTACCTAACTTGGAATATATATAAGAAAGAAGGTATTTGTGATCAAATTTTTCAGCTGCTATTATATAAATTTCTAGGGCTACATTGGATTAAAATAAATGAGATCTTTATCCGAAGAGTTATTTTAAAAATATAATTAATAAGAGAAAAATATCTTAAATGATAGATTTAATTCTTTGTTTCTGGACTAATATAGAGGAGTGATGAAAAGCAATTAGGCTGCTTACCAGTCTGAAGCATTGTATATCATATTAATCTAAGGAAATAATTTTATTACTTAAAAAGCCACATTGGGTGTATATATCTAGTGCCTGTTATTTCAGGAAAAACAACAACAAAATAAGTTGGAGAAGCAAATGCATTTGAGAAGCAGTCATATGAAATAGACTTTTTAAAGGTAGTCACATTTTCTTATCATAGAACAAATTTGGCAAAAATACGTCTCTGTGGTTTATCCACTTATTTGCAGTGATCTTAGAACTTGAGAGTACTTACATCTAGACTTCATATCCCAGAGATGTTAATAAATTCTATATTGAAAAAGTCAAGCCAAGAACTATGTGTTGGGGAGAGTAGAACCAAGAGGAAAGGTTCTCAGTGAATAGAGGAGAAATGGTAGAAAAATGAAAGAGAAAAATTCTGTTGCGCATATGTTTGTGACCATTGCACTTACAGAAATTATTTCATAATTCATGCAACATCTCTGACTAGGAGACACAACTCTGATGAGTTTGTCTTTTTAGCAATATTTCTCATTTGGCAGGCTGCCTTTTAATGTTGGTGACATCTTTTACTATATACAGAGAAGGTATAGGAATTTTGAAAGATTCTGTGGGAACCAGAAAATATATTTACTTTTAAAGCTGTCTATATATCTTAAACTGTTTAACTGAAGAGAGAAAAATACTCATTTGGGAGAATATCTTTCTTTTTACCCCAAAACATTTATGAGTCTATTTATTTTAAAAAATCATAGTTGTGGGATAGAACATACATAGCTGTTGAAAATTATGAAAAATAAAAATTAAAGTGTTTTACAAAATATGGTTAAATAAGTTTTGGAATTGGCTGTAACCATTATAAGAAATGAGAAAGCTAAAAATAGAAATGGTCTATGGATATATGATGTGAAACCAAGACTCATAAAAGACTTAGCTAATGAAGCTGTATATTGAATTGAGAGACATATAGAATAGTTTTATTGAACATTTTACTTTCTGTAGTTTCATGTTTTCCACAACTATTCTCACACTGGCTAGATATTTATCAACTTTCTTTTCTTACTGGGAGAACATGAGAACTACATTTTCCATTCTTCCTTTGACTTGAGGGCAATGTCACTGGTTTTGCGGTGGCTGAAAGTGAAATATGTCCATTCTTATGCTGTCCATGAAGAGTTTAATGTCATCCTCCATTCTCGCTTTGTTTGATGGGCAGCTGAATGTGGAGAATAAGAATGGTACTTTGGGAGTAATGGAGCAATCACATAAATGAAACTTGGCTCTCAGAGTTATTTCTTGGTGGAGAGCCATACAATTCATCGAATTGTGAAGAAAATTGAGGTTTATGGTGTTAAGTCACTGAGATTTGGTGGTTGTAGTAACAGCTGTTATAAACACCATATAATTATTATACATTTATAGTTATAATCCATTTGTTATTTCTGCAACTCTTCAGAGTTTGGGTAGAATATAACAGTGTGTCCTTAAAGTCATGGTGAACTTTTGACCTGTGACCGATCATGACTTTATGGACACACTGTATTCTACATAAAATCATTGGGAACTGAAAATTCTATACAGTTTCCATCCCCCCCCTCAAAAAAAAGTGTCTAAGTAGGTGCTGAGAGTGATAACAAGGAGCCAGATAGAAGAACGAAATAAAACAAATCTAGAGCCTGTATTGACACAGCGAAAGAGAGCAACCTCTTTTTCCAAATTGTATTTAAAGAAGATTATCCTTGGAGATGACAGTGAGCAAAGGCAGGGAAGGATATTCATCCTTGCTTTTATATGAGATAAGGAGTCAACCTGTTTTATGTGATTTTAAATTAAAATGTAATCCAGGTATTCTAGAGGCATGATGACTCTTAGGCGGGAAGAAGCTTCAAAACAACTTTTCTACAGTTTTGGAATTTTAATTTAAAGCAGGTTACATGATGAAAATCACCTGTCCTTTGCAATCTTTCTGATGCATTCATTCCAACATGTCACACTTCATTTCACTCACAGAAAGTTTATTAAGATGGCAGACTTTTAAACTTTTTTTAAGGTTAACCTTTTACACAAGGCATATGAGATACTATCAGCTTCCTGCTTATATGGTCTTATAATCAGGATGCCATCTGTATTAGACCACAGTGATGTACCATGAAATAACAGATGTTTAAGGCAGAATGAATTATATAATATCATCAGCAATTTTATAGCCCAGAGGATATGATGAAGATATACTGCTAACTCAAGCAGGATAAAACAAACACCTTTTGATGTTCTGTTTATTAGGAATAAAGAAAATGGAAACTGTTAGATGAATAAAAGTGTTGGTTCTAAAAATCTGTGTTTTTAGTACAAAAATTATATCTCTAATGGTAGCTTCAGTTAGAATAAGCTCCTGATCAATATTTTAATAGTTCACTGTCATTTTTCTAAAACCATTTGTCTTCATATAAGTCAAACCAAAGTTAAATAGAGTGTGATATAAATTAACACTACTATTTATTTTAAATTTTCAATGATGAAACAAATTTTAATTGTCTTACCAAGGATACTGTATTGCTTTTAGTTTATTTTTTGGCATCAAAGTCAAATCTATTTTTTTTTTTTACTAAACTACTCATCACCCATCAATCAAGAAGATAAAAGTAATGATTCATACAGTATTGAGTGTATATTTAGCAAATAGTTGGAGTTGGGAGAGAAATAAAGCACACAATTTCTTAACAGGCCCCAACCTGATACCCAGAAGTCCCCACTCTGACCAGGGGATCAACATAAAAGTTTGTGATTCTGGTCTATGAGGATTAACTCAGGGCCAATGACCAAGAATATAGCAGAGTTCTGCATATTTTATTTTCCAAATGCAATTATTCTTATATAGCTGAAGATTCTTTGGAGAAATACTGAAAGTGGGATTTGTAACATATCCTTGAAAGTTATCACTGGGACTATTTTAAGACACCTCAGTGTGCATTTTACTTAATAACCTCTGTGTATTTTAACTGACTTGGCTCAAGTATTGTAATTGAGTAAGGGCTTACCATTCTGTACCTTTATGGATCAAATAAGGCACCCAGTTTTTAGTTCTTAAGGTTTTTTTAAAATTATTATTAAAATAAAATTTTAATGGAATATCCATGTTTTTTAAATCTAGAGATTCTATAATCAATTTGTTTCTACCAAAGATCTTGATGTAATCAACTGTCTCAAAAATCAGTACAACAGTGGTTCTTAACCTGTTTTGAGGTACCGAACCCACCAGTTTCATATACACATTCACCGAACCCTTCTTTAGTGATAAATAAAATATGATATTTTTTCCCAAATTCAAGACATAGGTATATGTTTTTTTACTGGTGCACAAAGTGAACCGTGCATGAACATCACCTTGCTCAAAGAACAAAACCAACAAAATGCATGAACTCACAACAAATTACGGTATTACTTTGTTCTGGCCTCCGCGGTAGAGGCTTCCCTGAACCCCTGAGACCAACTCATCGAACCCCTAGGGTTCGATAGAACCCAGGTTAAGAACCACTGCACTACAACTATGGTACTAACTTTGCTCCTATTACTTACATACTGCTTTCTTGACCACTGTAAATTTATAATATCACCAAAAACATTAAAACTGATATTATTTAAGTCCTGGTGGTTAAGTTCAATTGGTTAAGAGCATCTGCCCAAAACAACAAGGTGGTGGGCTTGATCTCAAATCAGGGCACACACAGGAAGCAACCAAAAAATGCAGAATGAGTAGAACAAAAAATTTTCCCTTCTTACTCCCTTATCTCTCTCTTCTCACTCTCTAAAAATCAATAAAAATTAAGCCCTGGCCGATAGTTTGGTTGGTTAAGGCATCCTCCCAGAGCACAGAGGTTGCCAGTTTGATTTCCTGGTCAGGGCACATACAGAAGTAGCTCCATGTTCCTCTCTCTCTTTCTCACTTCCTATCTCAAAAAAAACCCAAAAACTTGAGATTATTTCAATGACAGCTTTTATCATTTATGTTTACACTGAATAGCCATTTAAGCAAATATTAAAACTATTTCCAAATGATTTTATTAGTTACTAATGAAATCCAGAAACTCTGATAAGTCTACTTATATCAATAAATTTATTCATTTATTTTGGGGGTGAGAAAATAAGTGAGATTCTCTTGGGAAACCTTTAAAAGAGAAATATACTTAGGTCCTACCCTCAGAGAATTTGGTTTAATTGGTCAAGAGCAGAATTTTTTAAGCAGATAACTTTAATGTACAGCCAATAAAGTGATGGGCCTGGAGACAATGTAGAGTAGTGTAAGTGCAGCATGAGAAAAATTTACATTTTTGGTGAGACAACTATCCTCAAATATGGTTATTACAGGGCTTTCAGGAAGAGTGTCATTCTATATAGGAAGAAGGAATCTTTCTACTGGGAAGAAAAACTTCATAAATTTGTTAATTTTGGGTATTCAGAGCTAACTGAATGATTCAATTTATTTTTTAATTTACACTATTTCCTAAAGTGTCTCACTTTTCAAATAAAAACTCAAAAATGCTGCCAATATATCTTAAAGTGTATTTTAGTACCACTCAACTTCAGATTCTACATTTAATATCCAGGTACTTGAACTTTGTTACTATATGAAGAAATTCAGTGGTCCTCTAACCATGCTTTTATTCAACAATTTAATTGAATAATATTCTTTAAACTCTCTATCATATTTAGAAGAAGTCAGCTCAAATAAGTCTTTCAAAAGTGTCAATTGCAATAGCCACTCAAACTTATTATTTCAACAGGAATTTTATTATAAGCACTCATATTTAATAATTTAAATAATATTTCACCATTGTGGGCCAGAGATTATCAGCCTTCATTCAAATTTTGTTAACTAGATCCTCACTCTGGGTCAGAAAAGCACTCCAGATTGTTATCTCTTTTAACTTATTGTTCTAGCAATCATACCCTTTAACAATTACTATGTTGGTCACTGTTGTTAGTTTCAGAAAACAAAATTTCTCAAGCTAGATTATTTATTTATTTAGAAAATAATACATAACTTACAGAGGAACAAATACATGAAGACGGAACACGATTTGACTTTAGGTTATGGGTACACAATATAATCAATAGTTCAAATCTTATAGAAATGTTTACCTGAAACCTATGTACTATTGTTGATCAATGTCACCCCTTTAAATTTAATTTTCTAAAAAATATTTAAAAATAATAATACATATTTTACAGAATTTCTAGGAGTGTCTTAAAAATTTAATGAAACATAGGATAATAGACCTCACATAAATTTCCAACCCTGACATATAATTGTTCTTGTTGAGCAAGAAGAAGTTTAGCATTCCTTTAAAATAAATATCTTTATACATACTGCAACCTGTGTCCACTTTTTTGCATCCTGTCCCTAGGAAGTTGACAGTAAATATTGTTTTATTGAATTTCTATAATTTCTTGAACTTGAATAGAAAAGAATATATACACATATATGTATATATATATACATATATACACATTATATATACATATATATATTGTATATATATATGTATATATATTTCTTTGTTATGGCAATTTAGTATTTTATTAAGTTTTGAATGTAAACTACAAACAATAATAGTATTAGCAGTACCTATGATTATTAAATAGGACAATGGCACAAAAATAATTAAAACCCCTGACTTAGAAGAACTAAATGCCTCTGTCTCAAGGCCTGATCTTTTCTCAATAAAGATTCGAGACTTGCTCATTGTAGCCTTTTAAATCTTGCACAGAGACTATTCTGTGGAACTTATATCACATGAGAAAATTATTATAGGTGAGTCTAGAAAATATAGAGCTTTCTCACATTCATAATATAAGAGAACATTAAGAATTTGAAATAGGTATGGGGTAAGCAAGTTGCTATATACAAAAGGAGTGCAAATCTTTGAGCAAAAGCTCGTCAGCTTGGAACCAAGGTTGCTGGCTCCAGCAAGGGGTTGCTTGGTCTGCTGAAGGCCTGCTGTCAAGGCACATGTGAGAAAGCAATCAATGAACAACTATGGTGTCACAACAGCAACAAAAAACTAATGATTAATGCTTCTCTTCTCTCTCCATTCTTGTCTGTCTGTCCCTGTCTATTCCTTTCCCTCTCTCTCTCTCTCTCTCCCTGTAAAAAAAAAAAAAAAAGCGCAAATTTGTTTGCCCTCCACAGATATTTATTTATTAATTTTTACATTTTTATTTATTTATTTTAGTGAGGAGAGAGAGAGAAGCAGGGAGGAGCAGGAAGCATCAACTCCCATATGTGCCTTGACCAGGCTAGCCCAGGGTTTTGCACTAGAGACTCAGCATTCCCGGTCAATGCTTTATCCTCCTAGCCACCACAAGTCAGGCATCACAAATATTTTTAAAAAGAACAAATATCTATTTAAATAGTTTATTCACCTTTCCTAGCTATACAAGTTAAAATTTTTTAATGGAAAGCAGCAGAAACTAAGACATTCTTTAACAAAAGTGTATTGGAAGGAGGATTAGAAAGCTTACTGAATTGAAGGAAGTAATGGAAAACCCTGAAGAACAGAAAGAGTACCTCTATTGAACTTGATATATCTCTTAGCTACTACATTTTGATTTTTGAAAAAGTTATTTTTAACAGTATGATATACTTGAAGTATTCAGGTACCTTTGAGCCCTCAGGCTGTGAGGGGTAAGAAGACCCTGATGCTGCTCTCCATGAACCACCACTAACACCATGTGAAAGATGCAGCCTGGTTATTGCTAGGTGATGCTGAAAGTCCTAACTCTCTAAATGGTTTCCTCTGACAACACACCTGTGACATGGGAAGCGGGCTGGGATGAAAGTCCGACCTTTTCATGTGGTGTGAGAGTCAAGTTACCATCTGCAGGCAATGAAAGATAGTTAGCAAACTCTCTACTCAGCCTTCTTAGACACTGCTCTGGTAGTTGTGTGAGATACCTTCTCACAGACTCTCTAGATTGGAATTTCTGACTTTCCACCAGGATTTTCCTGCTGTGCATGATGAGGGTGAGGACACATTTTTTTCTTTCTTTCTTTCTTTCTTTCTTTCTTTCTTTCTTTCTTTCTTTCTTTCTTTCTTTCTTTCTTTCTTTCTTTCTTTCTTTCTTTCTTTCTTTCCTTCCTTCCTTCCTTCCTTCCTCCCTCCCTCCCTCCCTCCCTCCCTCCCTCCCTCCTTCCTTCCTTCCTTCCTTCCTTCCTTCCTTCCTTCCTTCCTTCCTTCCTTCCTTCCTTCCTTCTCTCCCTCCCTCTCCCTACTCCCTCCCTCCCTTTCTTTCTTTCTTTTCCCCCTGTGGTTCTGGCTACCCAAACTGATTATTGTTAAGTTTTCTATCTTTTCAGGTCACTCTTTCCTGGTGCTTTGGATACAGAGAATAGTTGTTTTCCTACTTTTTATTCACCAACTTCTGTAGTATCTATGTTGAAGTATTTGAAGCAAAAGAAAACCCTAATAATTCACCATTGTAATATTTTTCAGACAACAAGGTCCTTAGCTAGTCTTCTTTACTATTTAGTGTTTTCCTTGGTTTGTTTTATATATATTATTTAAGATTTTATTTGTATTTAGTAGGACAGATCAGGAAAATGATCTTTTCTTCATCTTCCCAGAAGCTAAAATAATTTACATTTTAAATTTACTAGTATATAAAAGGACATTCTGGCTTCAAGTAGATACATTAGAAATTGTGTTCTGTTTATTTTTGTTGTTGTTAATATTTACTGAATCCTTATTTTAAAACGATACTACTCAACACATTGTTTGTTGCTCACTCAGACTTCTCAGTTGAAGAAACTGAGCCACAAGAGCTTACTTTCCCTAGATCACACAAATAATAAGTGTCAGAAGCAAGATGTGAAACTAGAAAATTTGACTCCAGATCCCTTTAATTACTTCTTTATAGAATCTCTTCCATCACAAGATGGATTACTCTTAGTCTAGTGAAGGCCAGGTGCTTGCCTTGGACTGATAATTGTTGCTTGAAAAGTAGCATCTGTTAAAAGAAGAAGAAAAGAGTTGCTAGGAAACCAAACACAAGAAACAATGCCAAGGTTTCACGTCTTCCTGGTGCCATGAATGGATTACAGACTTCTATATTCTTAATCTATGATTCAATTATACACTCATGTCTCATGCACTTCTTGGAGCATATTTTTCTCTTATCATTTTCTGTCCTAAATTCATTTCTCAATTTATCAGTGCATTGACTTTTAACTTAAAATTTTTAATTCTTATTCATTTATGTCTGATATTACTAAACTGTTTTGTATTAAAACTGGATATATTCTACTATATTTTCTTTAAAGATTTTTGGCTCAATTTTCAAAAGAAGTGGATAGAATTTTTGAACATTTGAAAGACCACTTTGAATTTCACCAATGATAACTTTTTTTTTCTGTTATAATTACATGTTTGTGCGAACAGTTGCCACTGCAGTAGTTCCCTGTATCCTTGAGGGATATGTTTTAAGATCCTAGTAGATGCCTAAAATCATGAATAAAACCAAACCTGACATATACCATGATTTTTTTACTATACATACATACCTATTATAAAGTTTAATTTATAAATTAAGAACATTAGGAGATTGATAACAACTAACAATGAAATAAAACAATGGAGTTGAGAATTTTCACCTTTTCACTTAAAGGAAGTATTTTACAGTTTCTTTTTGACATATCTGAATTATCAGCATCATTATTCTTGTGCTTTGGGCCATTAGTAACTAAAATAAGGGTTACTTGAACACAAGCACTGCACTATCTACATATCAATCTAATAATTAAGACAGCTACTAAGTGACTAATGAGTCAATATCAGATATGGCACAGTCATCACACTGGACAAAGGGAGAATTTATATCCTTGGTGGATTGGAGCAAGAGGTACCAGATTTTATTATACTACTCAGAATGACAAGTATTTTAAAACATCATAAACTGTTTATTTCTGGAATTTCTCTCTTAATATTTAGAATTATGTTTAACCTCAAGTAACTGATATCACATAAAATGAAACTGCAGATAAGGGGAGACTGTTGTATTCCAATATTATATCTTAGATATTTCACAGTATTATTTGTAACAAAAGCAAAATGTTTAATACAGTACCTTTTGCAGATAACTGACATTATTTTTTTTTTAAATTAATTTTAATGGGGTGACACCAATAAATCAGGGTACATATGTTCAAAGAAAACATCTCCAGGTTATCTTATCATTCAATTATGTTGCATACCCATCACCAAAAGTTAAATTGTCCTCTGTCACCTTCTATCTGGTTTTCCCTGTGCCCCTCCTCTCCTCTCTATCCCACCCTCTCCTCCCTCCCCCCACCCCGTAACCACCACACTCTTGTCCATGTCTCATAGTCTCACTTTTATGTCCCACCTATGTATGAAATTATGCTGTTCTCAGTTTTTTTCTGATTTACTTATTTCACTCCGTATAATGTTATCAAGGTCCATCCATTTTGTTGTAAATGATCCGATGTCATCATTTCTTATGGCTGAGTAGTATTCCATAGTATATATGTACCAAAGCTTTTTAATCCACTCATCCTCTGACGGACACTTGGGCTGTTTCCAGATCTTCACTATTGTGAACTATGCTGCCACGAATATGGGGGAACATTTCTTCTTTTCGAACAGTGCTATGGTGTTCTTAGGGTATATTCCTATAAGTGGGATAGCTGGGTCAAAAGGCAGTTCAATTTTAAATTTTTTGAGGAATCTCCAAACTGTTTTCCACAGTTGCTGCACCAGTCTTAATTCCCACCAGCAGTGCAGGAGGGTTCCCTTTTCTCTACATCCTGGCCAGCACTTGTTCTGTGTTGTTTTGCAGATGAACGCCATTCTGACTGGTGTGAGGTGATATCTCATTGTGGTTTTAATTTGCATTTCTCTAATGATTAGTGATGTTGAGCATTTTTTCATATGCCTATTGGCCATCTGTATGTCCTCTTTGGAAAAATTTCTATTCACTTCTTTTGCCCGTTTTTTGATTGGATTCTTTGTTTTCCTGGTGTTGAGTTTTATAAGTTCTTTATAAATTTTGGTTATCAGACGTGCTGTCCAATATGTTCTCCCATTGTGTGGTTTCTCTTTTTATTCTGTTCTTATTGTCTTTAGCTGTGCAAAAACTTTTTAGTTTGATATAGTCACATTTGTTTATCTTACCTTTTATTTCAATTGCCCGTGGAGATAAATCGGCAAATATATTGCTGCTACAGATGTTGGAGAGCTTGCTGCCTATGTTTTCTTCTAAGATGCTTATGGTTTCACGTTTAAGTCTTTTATCCATTTTGAGTTTGTTTTTGTGGATGGTGTAAGTTGATGGTCTAGTTTCACTTTTTTGCAGGTAGATGTCCAATTTTCCCAACACCATTTGTTAAAGAGGCTGTCTTTACTCCATTGTATGTTCTTTCCTCCTCTGTCAAATATCAGTTGTCCATAAAGCTGTGGGTTTATTTCTGGATTCTCTGGTCTATTCCATTGATCTATGTGCCTGTTCTTATGCCAGTACCACGCTGTCTTGAGTATAATGGCCTTGATATCCAGAAGAGTGATACCTCATACTTTATTTTTTCTTTTTAAGGTTGCTGAGGCTATTCGTGTTCTTTTTTGGTTCCATATAAATTTTTGGAATATGTGTTCTATATCTTTGAAGTATGACATTAATTTGTAATAGTTTATTTTCTAAATTTAAAGACATAGATCTAATTTTTATCTAAATTCTTTGTTACCTTTTAAAATATTGACTTTAACATTTTTTTTAACTCATGCTCTTAATTTAAATAACTACTATATCAAGTGCCATCCCAGGATCAACAAAAAGAAGTTATAGTTCTGGAACATAAGCTAATATTACTTTGATAATTTATTTTATTATCACAACACATACACACAGATATATATGTATGTATAATATAAAAAATAATTGGTATAGATATATACATGTATATCTCTTGAAATTATGAGATATACATGTGTTTATATAGATATATATTCGTGTGTTTGCATATATAAATATAAATAGGGAGATATCTCTATATATATATGTAATGCCAGTGGCCAAAGCCAGGTAAGTATACATTGGATTCGGGCAGATGGGAGAAAAACTGTGGAGCTGGAAGGTGTTGGGTCAATCCATTTAATAAAGTCTTACAATAGTGGACAAGCAAACAGGCAGGAGAAACCTCTTCTCAGGCAAAAAACACAGCAAAAACAACCCTGCATAGTGATGGGTAGGCAATCCACAATCCACCATCCATGCTGAGCCAAAGCACCATAGTCTTACCTAGGTTATGTACACGTACCTGTGCCATGTGTTCATGCATTAATTGCGCAAAGCACTTGCAGCCAGTAAACCAGCGAGCAAGACTAACAACTGTTTCCCCCACAATACACATAGATATTTTTTGGATATATATATTTCTCTAAGAATAAAGTGTGTGTATATATACATATATAATGCATTTTAGATGTATATGCACATAATATATAAATTTATGTAACTTGAAATAGATACATATATAAAATAAAAAGATTTTAAATGGCATTATATATATATATATATATATAATAGAGAGGTTACATCTTCTGTTCATTGAGGAGATATAATTATATTAAATATTTGCATTTTATGTGCATTTGACACAAAATAATAGAGATAGTTCTTTTCTTTTTTTAAAAAAAATATTTTATTATTATTTTTTAAATGAGAGAAAGAGAGATAGAGTGACAGACTCCTTCATGTGTTTCTACACTGATCCACCCACCAACCCTTATCTGAGGCCAATGTTTGAATAACTGAGTTTCTGAGTTTATCCTCAGTGCCCGGGATCAATGCTTGAACCAGTTGAGCCACTGGCTATGATAGGAAAAGAAAGAGAAAAGGGAGACAAGGAGGGTAAGAAAAGAGGATGGTGCCCTGATTGGGGATTGAACCCAGGATGTCTGTACACAGGGCTGACACTCCATCCACTGAGCCGACTAGCCAGGGTTAGTGATCCTCTAATATTCCATGAAGGCACACACAATACAGATATATAAAAACAAAGAACAAAACAATTTTTTCTTTACTTCTAAACTAACTTGGTTTACAAAGAATAAGCTGGATGTTTCTAAAAACTTTATGTATGGTCATGATTTATGAGATGCCTTAAAAAAATCTTTGCATTTTTACTCACACCTTGTTTACTTGCTTTTATTTTTAGTCCAAAATTACACTTAGATAAACCTGTGGTTCTCATAATAGATAACTTTTGTGTGAAGGGTAATGATATGCCTTTGAGTCAGTTTGGTGTGTTTAAATAAAAACAAAGAATATCTAATGGTGTCTTTTATCATGAGGGTTATGTATTGCTATGCTACAAAAAATTAGTGGAAGCATTTCTAGTTTATTTTCTGTGTCCCCAAAATGTTGTTAAGAACACAAGATTTTTTTTTTCTTCTTTCCCAAGTGACAGGAGTAAAGATAGAGGGACAGACTCTCACATGTGGGATCTACTTGATAAAACCCATCTGGGGCCAATGCTCTACCCATCTGGAGGCATGCTCACAAATGAGCTGTTTTTAGCACTGAGTCAGAGCCTCCACAGAGCCATCCTCAGCACCCACACCTGGGCCAATGCAATTGAACCAATTGAACCATGGCTGTGGGAGGGGAAGAGAGAGAGAGAGAAGGAGGAGAGAGCGTTGGAGAAGCAGATGGCCGCCTTTCCTGTATGTCCTGACTGGGAATTGAACCTGGGACATCCACACGCCTGGCCAATGCTCTACTGCTGAGCCAATCAGCCAGGGCCAAGACACAAAGATTTTTTTTCCCCGACCTGCAAAAATCTGTTCTCCAGCATGTTGGCTTTCAGCATCATTGACACTGTCTGGATCTCACAACTGCTGGAGTCAGATCTTCATACTGGCATCCTAAGATGAAGGAAGTGAGGAGACAGAAGACATGGGGTCTGATTTTATCAGACCAAATATACTCTGTAAGTTCTCAAATATTTTTTCCTTACATCTGAAATGTGCCTTTGTTTATGAAAATATTTAATATTTTTAGATGACTAAGTTTGAAGTTTCTAAAGAATAGGTAAAAATATTTAAGATATTTTTATTAAGAAAGAACCATTCAGAAAATGTTTGCTAGACATAGGCAGAACTTATAAGTAGTTAATAAGCAAAAAGGACCAAGTTATAGCTAAACTTCATGTAATACCTATGTATTAAATATGCATGGCATTCTACTGTATGCATGTGTCTCAATATGCAAGAATCTCACTATATTGAGGCACTCAATATTTATGAGGTCTTATTATGCCCTCACTAGCCACACTCATTCTAGTCCCATGAGTTCCCTGCAAAAGGAACACAAATACATTTTGTGGCTGTTCATGAGGATTTGCCAAGCTACCACTTTAGCCGGGTGTTCTATTTTTTTTTCTGCATCACTCCAATAAATCAAGTATTCTTGGCTTCATTTTCTGCCTTTTGACCCTGCTGCCAGTGGCTCAGCTCTGGTCTCACAGCTACACCATCAGCAGGTTGGGTTAGTGAGATAGAGAAAGAGGCAGGACATATAAACATTACAAACCAAGGATTCAGGTAATGTAGTCCTTCCATCTTGCTCACCTCCTATCCTAGATTTGTTAACTAATCTCGCCTCTTTTCCTTGATTTTCATTGTATTTGACTTAATTTTGAGCATTTTGATTTGGTTTGTAAATCTTTCTGTTTCAATGGCTTCTGTGATAATAATGTGCCTGTAATATATGCGGACACTACCATAGCATCAAGACTATTTCTCATATCACAACCTATCTAGCCAGAGATGGGTCCCAGAGCCATTCCAAGCGTCAAGGAGTACTGGGAAAGCATAGAGCAGTCAAAAGAAACCCTCTTGCATAGACTGACTTATATTCAGGCTAAGCTTATCCCTTCCACCTAGTCACAATATTACCAAACAAAATTGGGGTTCTATTAGCAAAACATTACAGTGTGAAATGGCTGATGGTAGTCAATATTAGTATCTGATATAAAATCTTTTTCACTTATAGTTTGTGCTCCGTTTTCTAGCTAACAATTTTTTTCCATATGGAGTGAAAGAAAAAATGAAGAACTATCTCATACACTTTTGTAGGAAATACGAGCATGGAGTTATATAAATAACTGAAGTCACATAATAGGTTTTACCAAATTAAAACAAAAACACCTTTGAGTTAGTTCTATTTCTTTACATTTTATTTTGTCTTTTTAAAAAGTAGTATCCTGAAATTTAAAATTTTGTGATTAAGAAAGTTTCCTGAAATGTAATACCTTTAATATCCTTGAATGAAGTAGACATAAAACAGAGCAAGTGAGCAAGTAGCCTAGATATAAACATGATTTCTACTTCCATGGAGTTTGTTGTATACATAAGTTAGAAATTTTCAAACACTATATATATGTAAGTGTATTTATCTAGGAGATGCCTGATTTGTGCATAAGGTCTGAAGTTTAAAATAGGATAAAAATAGCTGACAGTCTTATTTTAAGAATTAAATACAAGATAATGTACACAAAATGCCTGACAAAGCTTCTACTTCATATTTGGAACTAAATAGATGGGTACTTGTTATCATCATTATTGATATTGTTGTTGGAATTAATGAATTTCAAAGTCATGAGAAGAATGTCATTTAGAAAGAAATGCAAGTTTACTCTAGAATATGAAATCTTGAAACTTACAAAATGTCATTTAGGGCACATTAGCCACTTAGAAAAATTAACTTTAGCATTTCTTTCAAATAAGCTACCCTGGTGCATTTAATATGCTATTAATTTGCAAAGCTGATGAGCAAGAGCAAGTGATTTGGGCAGTAAAATTGTAAAAGAAGTGTGTGGATCTTTAGTAATTGTGTTGAAAGATTAAGGCAATTATAGAAAAAAAATTTCAGCCTAAAAGTGCCACTGAAGAGCATTATTTAAACTTTTATTATTCAGATGACTCATCTAAAATAGATAACTGCTCTGACTGATTATTGCTTAAGACTGTTTAATTTCTTTAAATGGCTTAATCACCAAAAACTTCATGCAGAAGTTTAGATTTCAGGTAATTATTGAAGAGGAAAGAAAAGTTGCTTGGCAGTAGACCTTAGTTCAAAATTAAAAGTAAAATGAGAATAATAAAACATGCACCATGAAATCTCTCTCAAGGTTAATAACTTGGTTTTAGAAACAATATATTCAGACATGGCTGGCTCTTCACAAGACTGAAGTAAGTTACTTTTATTTTTGATTCATGCAGTCATTACATGTTATCCTTTATTTTACTTGGTGAAAACCCTCCCATCCTCTCATCCACCTCCATTTTATGTTACTAGTGTCAGTCTTCCACTATAACCATCTTTGAGGATATATACACTAATCAGTGTGTTACCGAAGGGTATTTGCCTCTTCAATCTAAAGTCTAAATGTGGAATTAAAGTCTGTGTTTTCAATAAATGTATTTTAAGAGAAGAAAGGAAAGGTTTTTGGTGTGTTGGTCTGTTTCTCAAAAGAGAGAAAAAGAAAGAAGAAAGTAGAGGGACTTTCCAGGGCTTTGAAATTAAAAGCTGATCCTTTGTTCTATTTTTCCCAGAAAAGTAACAGTTTATCTCCATTATTCTGGTATACTTATTAATTGCATCCCATTATACATTAAAAAGAATTATCACAGTTTGGAGGGCAACTTATATGGCCAAATAATTATAAAAATATTGTATTTATTTTGACTAATGAAATATTCAGACAAAAAATTATAACACACTTTACTTAAATAAATTTATATATATATATGTAAATGTTGCATCCCAGTTAATATATAATATCTATTCTTCTAGGCTTGTTTGTAGAATGTCTTTGCCCCTGACATCTTGTTTGCATGTAGCAAGACACTTTGGTAAAAGAATTTATTTTGGTTTTGTACTAGAATCACCCAATTTCTAAGTTTTTCCTTTGGTCTATAAGTTTATATGTATAAGCTTAATTTTATTTAAATTATAACATTATGTAAGGTATGTATAGGTATATCACATAATATAAAATTTATTGCTATAGTAAAATAACTAAATCTCCAAATTTTAGGATTTTTTTTTTAATTTTTTTATTTTATTCATTTTAGAGAGTAGACACAGAGTGAGAGAAAGAGAGAAAGGGGGGAGGAGCTGGAAGCATCAACTCCCATATGTGCCTTGACCGAACCAGTGCAGGGTTTTGAACTGGCGACCTCAGTGTTCCCAGGTCGACGCTTTATCCACTGCGGCACCACAGGTCAGGCCAAATTTTAGGATTTTAACTTAAGTAAAGTTTTATTTTCCACTTAAGAAAATTCTGTAGCAGCATAGAAAACTCTAGGGTGGTTCCTTGTAAGTGGAAATTCAAGAATCTCTTCTGTCTATATAGAGGCGGATTTAACAGTGGGCGCAATGGGCCTATGCCCTGGGCCCCGACTTGACACTTTTTTCTAATGTAAGGGGCCCAATATTTTCTTCTGCACCTGGGGCCTCAACGGAACTTAATCCACTGCTGTGTTTATCTATGCCTCTACAGTCTCAATGTGAACAATTCAAATTTTCTTTAGAAAAGGAAGAGAGAACATGGAATGTTATATGGGGTCTTTTCATTGCTTCTACTCAGAAGTGACACTTGTTATTTCTACCCACGATGCGCTGGCCAGTGCTAGTTACAATTTAACCATTATACATTATTTTTTATTGCTGTGAAAGGACATACCATTCCCTTCCTATGGAGATAATTCTAAGATTTACCTCATCATTGTATCTAGTTCAAAACTTCAGAATCCCTGATGATATACAGAGGTCTCTATATTGAGTCAGATGTGGATCCATCGAAGTATCTGCCTCTGTGCACAGTAAACAATGGTGAAAAAATGCGATAATGACAATGACTACCTCCATTCAGAAAGGAGAACAGAAAACTCTCCACAGTTATTGACCAACAGCAATTTTTAAAAGCCACTGGGAAGCATTATACATGTCTCTGTTTTCAGGAAGTAGTAGGTGTTTTGGTTACACTTGATTCTGCTCTCTGGGAGGTTAGCCCTTGCAAAATGTTTTCTGTGACTTCTGGCTTCAGGCTTAGGGGCTTCTTTCTCTTTTATTATCTTTTTGACAACTGACATAAATATCTGTAATATGCTTTTCTCTGACTATCCATCTTTTTAGGCCTGCTTTGTGCTGTTCTAGATTTATTAATTTAATGGAGTTAACTGATGAAAAGATAGTTAGCCTAAGAGGCAGAACTATGAGAAAAAGTGTTTTTTGTAGAAAATGTTTTCATTATTAAGCCATTTGAGCAATAAGTCTAAAGTCATACTCCTAAATCACTTATGAGTTTAAAGCTGAGTTCTTGATCTTTATAGGTCTCCTATATGTCTTATTTTTAACTTAATTCTAAATTTAGAATAAAAATTTAATTATTCATTTTCTAAAATCTTATCTCCTCAAGGCTGGTTAAATTATTCTAAAGCATGTCTATCTTAACAGAAATCTTTTGACAAGTAAAAATTTTTTACTGTTACAGTAGATTAGGCTTATTATTTTTTATTAATCACAAAGGTTATTAGAAAAGTAAAAGTATTTTATGCATGTTAAAGTAATAATTTTGTGTATTTATTATAAATTACTGTTATGTATATATAACTCCAAAATATTATATCCATGTAGATATTAAATAAATTTGGGAAAAAATAATATATAAAATTTTTTTAATTAACCTAAAGGCACCTGACAAGGCGGTGGTGCAGTGGATAGTGCGTTGGACTGGGATTCGGAGGACCCAGGTTCGAGACCCTGAGGTTGCCAGCTTGAGCGCGGGCTCATCTGGCTTGAGCAAGAAGCTCACCAGCTTGGACCCAAGGTCGCTGGTTCAAGCAAGGGATTATTCACTCAGTCTGCTGAAGGCCTGCAGTCAAAGCACATATGAGAAAGCAATCAATGAACAACTAAGGTGTTGCAACAAAAAACTGATGATTGATGCTTCTCATCTCTCTCTGTTCCTGTCTCTCTGTCTCTATTTATCCTCTCTCTGACTCTTTCTCTCTGTCTCTGTAAAAAAAAAAAAATTAACCTAAAGACATTATTTTTGGTATAAGTTTTAATGATCTGGATCTAGTTGAGCTAGAATTTCAGTTAAGTTTTAATATACTTTCTTTGAGTCCTTTTCTAGTGACTATATAGTATTAATACTATTTTGCTTAATTAATATATCACTTTTGCCTTTTAGAGTCATTAACTATGATGCAAATTAACTTTTGGTGATAGCTTTTTTTCCATTTTCATGATTCATAATAATTATGATTGCTTTATCAATATTCTCTCCTTTTCTGGTTTATATCATTAATGAGAATTAATAGGGGTTTTTGTTGTTGTTTTATTATGTTTTTCTTTTGTGTTTTCTTTCTTTTCTAGCGTTGTTGCCATTATATTTTTCTACCATTAAAAAATGCCTAATTTTTGAAGTTAAATGGTTAATTAAATATGCTTTAAAACATAGTTTTTATGAATGTCTCAATAGCATTGAAAATGCCATTTATATGAAAAAATTATACAAGTATATAATTATAAATTCTCACTATAAGTTCAAGTTAGTAATCTATTTTAATTTTTAGTAAGGATATTTTGATATATAGTTCTTTGGATATTTTCTTTTTTAAAAAACTTTTATTAAATAAGAAGCGAGGAATCAGAGACAGACTCCTGCATGTGCTCTGACCAACATCTACCCAGCAAAACTACCAGGTGATGCTTTGCCTGGCTGGGCCACAGCTCTATGACTTGGCAACTAAACTATTTTAGCACCTGAGGCTGAGGCCATGGAGCCATCCTCAGCACCCAAGGCCAACTTTGCTTGAACAGTTCAAGCCATGACTATGGGAGAGGAAGGGAAAAAGAGAGATGAGGGGAGAAGGATAGAGAAACAGATGGTCAATTCTCCTCTGTGCCATGAATGGGAATTGATTTAACCCAGGACTTCTACACACCAAGGTGACACTCTACTGCTAGGCCAAATGGCCAGGACCAGATATTTTCTTTTAAAAATATTAAGAACCTCTCAGATAGGTGGAAAGTAACATAAATACCAATGTCTTCACTGTCGATACTAAAAGAATTTTGTTAGTACAATAATAGTAATGGCTTCTTTTTAGTAAGTGCTTTTCTTAGAGTTTTTATTAGGCTACTGGATTAAGGCCTTAAATAGATTATGTTAATCATCATAATTACTAAATATAGATGATTTATCTAAAAATCTAACTTTAAGATGATTGCATAATTTTATAAAAGAAATGCATCCTAAAAGCAAAGATGAGATTCTACTGCAATTATTTATAATGTCAAAGCTATTTCCCTAAGGCCCACTTATACAAATTTATAATGTGTAGACCCACTGGACCAAGCACAGTGCTCAATGTGCATGCTGAGTGCTTAATAAATGAAATTTGGCTTACTAGAACTGAAGAAGTTATATATATCAACAAGTACAATTTCTACCTAGAATATAGCAATATATTAACTAATTTGTCTTTTAAAGTATATTAAAAATCAATAATAAGTTTCAAGAGCCTCTGGAATAAAAAGAACTGCATATATGGAAGCTAATATTCTTCTGTGTTTTCTAATGTCCTTCCTGTAACAGTCAAGGGAATAATTGCTTTTACAAAGTTACTTACTGTTCTAAGGCTTTTCTTTGTCTATAGACAGGCATCAACAAATGATTGTCTGCAGATATTTGCCTGGGGGAAGCTATTGAACGTCAATGCAAATCAGGGCAGCTTCCTCAACTGTAGAAAGTTACTGCCAGGAACCTTGCAGGCATAGGTATATTTTAAGACAGTAGAACTGCACATTATGTTAATAAGTTTATATCTCCAAATAACTACATTTTTACCTTAATATCAGTTGTTTTATAATTTCTTGATAATACACTTTGTTTTAAAGCATATTACTAGGAAACTGAAAACATCAATGATTGAGTACATGGTTTAAAACATATTATTTTTAGAAGTATAACTTGCAACTTGCTTTTATTATATTTTTGTAATATATAAATAATTGACATAACACTTATAATAATTACAGTTTAACATTGTACCAAGAGTTTTAATGCTTAATTTAAACAAACATTTTGTAAAATTCTATTTTATAAGTTTATTTGATAAAAAGTAAATCAGTACTGGCTGGTTGGCTCAGTGGTAGAATGTCAGCCCAATGTGTGTATGTCCCAGGTTCAAGTCCTAGTCAAGGCATACAGGAGAAGTGACCTTCTTCTCTCTACCCCTTCCTTTTTCCTTTCTCTCTCTCCCACTCTCCCTCTTTCCCTCCTGCAATGTTCACTCGATTGATTTGAGTGCATTGGCCCTGGCAGCTGAAGATGGCTCTGTCTCAGGCACTAAAAATAGCTCTGCTGCGAGCATGCTTGCAGATGGGCAGAGCATCAGCTCTAGATGGAGGTGGCTGGGTTGATCCTGGTCAGGTCACATGTGGGAGTCTGTCTCTCAATCTCCTTTCCTCTCACTTGAAAAGGAAGAATGAAATAAAAAAGATCACAGAAACAAACTCTTAAACTGGCTTGTCATTTATGTATTTTATCTGTTACTTTGTGTTCTTTAAAAGAAATGGCATAAATTTCTAAAGACTTGGGACCCAGCCACCTGCCAGTCTAAAGAATGTTTCTCTTTTCACAAATAAAGTGATGTGCTAATTAACTGTTAGAATATGAGGTAGGGTGTTGAGAAATAAAATGATAATGTGTTATAGTAAAAAAACAACAACACATTTTTTTTCTGTTTAGATGTATTCATTTCACTATTTCCAGTGGGACAAAACTTGATGAAATTGTTATGTAAAGAAGAAACAATGTCACCTTTTAAATTAAAGTCTGGATGAGGATATAAAACATAAGCCATCACATTAAAATAGACTTTACTCTCTTGGAGAAAATCAATATTGGTGCCAAATGGTATATATATATATACCATCAACTATGGTATAGATATTTAGATTTAAACTTAAAGTTTAATTTAAAATAGTGTTTCATTAGCTCTTAGACTCTCTTGATTTTACATAATCATTAAGACATAGAAAGAATAAAACTCATAACATTGAAAACTAAGACTAACCAACAATTCATTGTCAGAACATCGAAAGTATGTGGGCTAATTGCACTGTACGTATTTGAAAGCAGACATGAGACATAGAGAAAAGATTAAACATACATCAGTCTGTTTTCCTTGAGTCACAGGAAGATGAGCATGATAAAATCAATGTCTCAGACATTGAGACCATATAAGGAAAGGGCAGATCATCCAGAATGACTAGGCACAATGCAGTGAATCAAGGATATATAGATTTCACAGGAAAGGATGTTTTGATGCAAAGGGAAACTTTTATAGAAGAAATTTGTTTCCTAGAAAATCATGGGCCTTTTTGTTTTTTCTTTATCAATGCTCAAATTATTATTGAAACAATCTGGTACTAAAATACAGAAAATTCACACTAATTTCACTGAATGCTGGGAGGTTATATCAAGAAGGTATATGCACCACCTGACCAGGTGGTGGAGCAGTGGATAGAGTGTCATACTGCAATGCAGAGGATCCAGGTTCGAGACCCTGAGGTCACTAGCTTGAGTGCGGCCTCATATGGTTTGAGCAAAGCTCACCAGCTTAGATCCAAGGTGGCTGGCTTGAGCAAGGGGTTACTTGGTCTGCTGTAGCCCCATGGTCAAGGCACATATGAGAAAGCAAGCAATGAATAACTAAGGTGTCGCAACGAAAAACTGATGATTGATGCTTCTCATCTCTCTTCATTCCTGTCTGCCTGTCCCTATCTCTCTCTCTCTCTCTCTCTCTCTCTCTCTCTCTCTCTGACTCTGTAAAAAAATAAAAAAGAAGAAGGTATATGCACCAACCAGATTCCTAGATACACATAAGTAAGAGGATTTGCCCAGCAACTTTATGGGCAATAAGTTCTACAAAGACTTCCTCCATAGCCTTTGGTTGACAAAGATTATTCCTGGATATATCTATCTTCATCCAAGAATACTTAACAGTAAGAATCAATAAGTGCCACATAAATAAGGTTTTCAGAGAAAAAAAAAAGAAGACTGTCAAACTAAATCTTAAAGAAAGAATATACTGCTGACAATAGTATAATAAACATATGCAAATTTTAAAACAATTATTTGGAATCATCAAATATCTCTTCCCTATGAACAGAAACAGAATATTACCAAAAAGTAAAAGATTGAGGCTGAATATGAATTTATTTAGCAATACATTGTAAGGAATTTAAAAAATATAAAAGAATAATAAAAATTTCAAATAAAAATTAATAAAATTAAAACAAAAAATTAATCTATTGAATCACTGTATAAAAAAATTTAAGAAATAATTGTATAATGCAAAAGAAGGAAAAAGATTAAAATTATGAGAGAGGTTGATCATTATGGGAGATAGTAAGCAAGTTAGTAAGAAACGAGGAAAATGTCTTAGAAGTAGAGTGGGAAAACTGGGATGGACAGCTGAGGAATTTATAACCAGATGCAGAAGGTCACCTCTCAAGAAATAACATCCAGGCCTCAGTGACATTTCAACTTCAGGCTCAGAAAAGGAGCAAAACTAGATGGACACAGCAGAGCCAGCTGCAGCGACTAAATACACCCTGCCTTGGCGCTGACCAATCAGTGAAGGCCATAACCCTGAGGGGGCACACCTGGAAAAACTTGAATATTTTATTTAGATCTCCTCTCAAATCTCCTCTAAGCTCTCAGCCTTTAAAAGCCTTCAAAATAAAGGACCCAGCCTATTCTCTTTGCCTGTGCCTTTTCATTCTTCCTTCCCTTCTATTTTCCCCACAGGCATGTACCTCCTAAACTCCTACGGAGCCAGGAGACTTGCAGCCAGGTAAGCAGTGGGCAGCAGCAGCTTGTCCAGGTTAACCTCCTAAATCTATCTCTAAGACCCCCTTTTCTCTGACTTCCCGTGTAGGTTCATTTTTTTTCTCCATAAGTTTTCTAGAGAGCCAAAGCTGCCCACCTGGTCTCTCTCCCCTGTTGCTTCTATTCTAGAACTTTTCTTGTTTCGCCATTCATTTCCAACTTTAATAAGCATACTTTCAGAATCACCTGGACCTGTGTTGTAAAAGCTTTCCTGAGTTAAGAACCCACCTACTACCATCTGGCCCTAGGCAGACCCAAAGGTCCAGGTCTCCTTTCTGGTTATAACAGAGAGTAGTGAACTAGTTTAAGTATTCTAGATGCTCAAAGAAAACTAATCAATGCCCACTAGATTTAATTTCTAGAAAAGAAATAGTAACATAAGTCTACTATTTGACTGGTTTATACTGTGAATTAAGAATAACCAATTAATAGGTTCTCACCATAAACCAACTATGTAAAAATTCTTAACTGTAGACTTAAAGAAAGATGACTACATTCAACTAAGAAACAAAAATTCCAAAATAATGTTTTATAAAAAATTAAGTTTATTTTGGCTTAAAAGTCTTCTCTGAAACATTGCATGGTATTATGTCTATCTATCTATCATCTATCTATCTATCTATCTATCTATCATTTATCTATCTATCTATAAACACATATATATCATATACAGAGTAGGGAAAAAGTAGGTTCATAGTTGTGAAAATGTGAAAATGTTAAGCACAGAGTTTATTCTTGTATTATTTATTAATTATTATATATATATATATAGTATTTTTCTTAAGTGAGAAGCAGAGAGGCAGAGAGACAGACTCCCTCATGTGCCTGACTGGGATCCACCTGGCATGCCCACTAGGGGGTGATGCTCTGCCCATCTGGGGCGTTGCTCTGCTGTAATAAGAGCCATTCTAGTGCCTGAGGTGGAGGTCATAGAACCTTTCTCAGTGCCCTGCCAACTTTGCTCCCATGGAACCTTGGCTGTGGAAGGGGAAGAGAAAGATAGAGAGAAAGGAGAGGGGGAAAGGTGAAGAAGCAGATGGGCACTTCTCCTGTGTGCCCTGGCCAGGAATCTAATCTGGGACTTAAACACGCCAGGCTGATGCTCTACCACTGAGCCAACTGGCCAGTGCTATGAAAGTTTTAATTAATATTTAAAAGCTACGTATTGATAGTCTCAGAAATACAAAGTGTCAGAAGTATATCATGTGACTGTCATCCTAAAAAAGGGATTCAAATACATATTTTATTTCCCTTTAGTATAAATTGATATTAGTAACACAAAAATTGTGAAAGTGCTTTAAAAGGACAAGTATAGAGTGCTGATATTGTTTCCAGAGGAAATAGGATTCTTCCATGGTATCATAAGAAATGCATTTCAAGGACATGCTCATGGAAGGATTTGAGATATAGTGGCAAAATTATTAAAGTAAAAACAAAGGAAGGGCTTAGGTGATGTCTCATCTAAGACTAGGTAGCTCAGCTCTGTCTTTGTGTGGAAGAAGTCCAGCCTCTAAGGACAATGGCCTGCCTGATCCCACCAACCCCCAAAGAAGGGCCAGGACCCAGAGCTGCTGTGCTTTTGCCCTACATGTAAGACTCCAGTTGTCTAGCTTAGTCTCTGTTCCTGATCGGCTCACAACTGGCACTGCACTTTGGCCCCCATGGCTGCTGGAGAGAGAGAGAGAGAAAGAGAGAGAGAGAGAGAGAGAGAGAGAGAGAGAGAGAGAGAGCAAGCACACCTTGGGCCTATGTTAAGCTTTGATTACATTTTCCTGGGTTTGCAAATGGCTGAACTTTCTTTCAAATCATCCAATCACTTTCCTGTATCATCCCAGTGCTATGTTGGTGTCTCCCCCTATACAATCACTTTCCTAGGTTTTTCTCCTCTCCTTTGTGGTTGATATGTTTCCTTCTACTACAGTGCATTCCTAGTAAAAGACCTCTTACCTGTCATTTTGGTTTCTATTGTGCATGCCTCAGCTATTTATCCTTCCCACTGTTAATCTGGGAGAACAGGCTGGTTGTTTCCTGGAAAGACTGAAAAACTGGTATCTCCTGCCTACGCAGGGATCAGCTTCTGTGTGGTGAAGGATTCAGCTGTACTCAGGAGTGTCTTTGAAGCTGTCCTTTCCTGGTTAATTCAGTTTAATTAGATGTCTGGTTCCCTTCTTTTTCAGTAATGTCTGACTAGTGGCCTCCTGTAACCATACTAGCTATTGTAAATAATAAAAAAAATAAATTGTAAGAATGGTTATAAAAAATAAAATCTTAATATAATTATTGAAATACTGCATAACTTATGAATAAATTAATGTTTTAAAATTTAAAAAATATAAAAATATTTGTACCCTTTTACCAACATTTTCTTATTTTCTTTATCTCCCCAGGGCCTGGCAACCACTTTTCCATTGTTTCATGCAGTTGAGATTTTTTCATATATTCCATATAAAAGTGATGCTATGCAGTATTTCTGTTTATCTGGCTTAGTTTATGCCTTTAAGGGTGTGTGTGTGTGTGTGTATGTGTGTGTGTGTGTGCTAGATAAAAGAAGTCTTCTGGGAAATGGATGGCAAATGGAGGAGATCAAGACTCTGAGTAGCTAATTTTGTGTCCTACTACATTAGGAAGATTGCTGACTTGCTGTGTTTCCTTAAGAAGTTGAGTGTCTTCACTTGATGCCTCAACAAGATTTTTTACAGGACTTCCTGCTGGGCCAGCTGTTCTAATTTATTCTGATAGCCAAGATGGCATTCCAGATATTCTTTATTCTTTATCTGTTTATACAGAACCTTTCTCATGAATTCTAGGAGGTCAGTTACACTACTGTTAGAAGATAAGTTGTTGAGATTTTGCAAGACCTAGCTTAAAATTATTTTTTTTTTATCCTGCAGAGCACACTTTAGAGCTTGTATGTACTTTCCCAGTTACAGACTTGCAGCTGTAAAATGAGAAAAGTCTGAGGATCTAATGTATAATGTTGTGACGAGAGTTCATAGCACTGTACCATATAATCAAAATTTGTTAACATAGTAGAACTTAAATGTTTTCACAAAAGAGAGAGAGAGCAAGAGATAAATATGAGGTGATATATACAGAGGAACCAACACAGAATGAGGCAAAGGGAATCCCTTGAATGACAGCAAAGGGAGATCCAGGAAGACAGTAACGTAACTCTCAAGATCTCATGATCCACCAGTCTAATATGCAGCTGGAGAATTTAAAGCTTCAGACAGATTTACAAAAGAAAAAAAAGAAGCAAAGCAAAATAAAATAAAACAGAACTAATAGATTTCCTAATGTGCTTATTTTATTTAGAAAACCTTAAAAGTTCGTTGGAAGCTTGGCCAAAAAGAGTCATGTTGAACACAGAAAAGAAAGACAATCATATACACTAGATAATTCTTCATAAGTTAAACAACTGGAAAAGTCAATCAAGAGAGGAAATTTAGCCTGACCTATGGTGGTGCAGTGGATAAAGCATTGACCTGGAACACTGAGGTTGCCAGTTCAAAACCCTGCACTGGTCTGGTCAAGCCACCTATAGGAGTTGATTCTTCCTGCTCCTCTCTCCTTTCACTCTCTCTCTTTCTCCTCTGTAAAATGAATAAATAAATAATTTAAAAAAAGAGAAAATTTAAGTGTTAACAACTAAACTGTACAGATATGAATAATAATTATAACAAACACAATACTGACTTAATAAAAAACATAACATATTAAACACACTAATAGAAGTATGTTTAAGGATGGTGCTAGGACAAGGCAATTAAGTAGTTAAAAATTTGAAAATTTAATGAATAACATTAAAAGTATATTATTTAGACATAGGAAGTAGCCACCAAAACACACACACACACACACACACACACACAGATGAAAAACCCCAACAAAACAAAACAAAAAATGATCACAATAGTAAGTTTCTACTTTTGGGCTGCATGAACAAAGAGTAAGCAGGGCTGGTTAGGACCACTGTTTTTAACTACATGTAATATAAATTTATTTGAAATAGTATTTTCATACCAGAAATTTATTGTCAAAAAAAGTTAAATAGAAAGTAAGAAGAAAAATTAATTTCTGCTTTACAAGTGCCTATTACCTAGATGGCATATTAATAATGATACTAGTTATATAATAATTATATTATTTTTCTTAGCATAAATGCATTACAGTAGTACTGCAAGGATTGGAGAACACCTAAATAAGAAAAAACCTTAAATGAATCTTACATTTAAAAAAAAAAAGTCTGGACTGGCTCTTCCCTTTGCCTAGAATGCCCTGACCCCAGATGTGTGACTGGCTTGTAACTTTCACAGTCTCAGGCTCCTGCTAAAATGGGATTTTCTTATTGAGATGTTTCTTGATCACCCAGCCTGTACAAATACTTTCTGTTCTCCTTCCCTGCTTTGTTTTCTTCCATAGGTGTATCAACATCTCACATAGTAAACTTTATTTTTTCATTGTCTCTCTGTTCCCTTGAGAATAAAACCACATGATGGCAGGAATTTTAATCTGTTTTACCAGTTGTGTATTTCTAAAATTTAGAATAACACCTGGCACATAGCAGGCACTCAATAAATATGTTTTAACAAATGAATACTGTGTTACAATAAATTAGAAACAATAAGCAAAACTGAACCATGGAAGCATTTAAAATTTTTCCAAATTAATTTATAGATTTGACAAATTAAATATCACTTCTCCACAGGGATATTTATTGGAACATGGTAAAGTAAATTTTAATTTCAATGTAATTAGGAAACATTGTAAATGAGGTAGTAGGGATCTGTCAGGTCTGTGGTGGCTACTATCATTAAATAAGTGAGAATCAAGTACATTAAAAAATAATGAAAAAGAATTTCCCTAATGAAATGAGTTAGTTTACCTAAAAATCAATAGATAGGTTAAGCAGGTGGGTTAATGAAACAAAATATTTAGGCTTGAAAATAATTGTAGTATGAGCAGTCCTGAAGTGTGAGTTATAATATGGGGCAAGAAATAGTGGAGAGTTGAGAGAATTTAAGTTAAATGATTTTCTTACAACATATATCCAAATAAATGCCAGAGATTTAAAGAAAAATTCAATTAAATTTTTGTGTAAATAAAATAACACAAATACAATAAAATATAGGTAAATATTCTATTTACACAAAAACAATTTGAATAATATTTTACCTGATCTTTAAAACTGATTAATAAATCAAGTCATCACAAACAAAACCAATATAACAATGATTAATAAAAAATATCTTTGAACTTGTATTTTTATCAAGTTTGAAGAATTCTTCCAAATATTAAGTATGAAACATTCAACTTTTAAAGAGAGAACAAAGGACAAAACAAAAATGTTTAGCTCTATGAGCGATTTTTAAAATGAAAATTAAAAAAAAAAACAATAAGATGGCATGTCCCCCTTTCTAATTAGCTAAACCTAATTTTATTAATTAATACCTTTAATTAATCTTATATAGTTGTGATGAAAATAAAAATTGGTTTAAACTTTTTGAGCAAAACTTTGCTTTTTGTTGAGTATTTTTACTTCAGCCTGACCAGGCAGTGGCACAGTGGATCGAGTGTCAGACTGGGACACTGAGGAGTCGAGCCAAGATCGCTGCTTGAGCACAGGCTCATCTGACTTCAACACGGGTTGCTGGCTTGAGCGTGGGATCATAGACATGACCCCATGGTCGCTGGCTTGAGCCCAAGGTCACTGGCTCGAGCAAGAGGTCAGTTGCTCTGCTGTAGCCGCCAGTCAAGGCACATATGAGAAAGCAATCAATGAACAACTAAGGAGGTGCCACAACGAATTGATGTTTCTCATCTCTCTCCCTTCCTGTCTGTCTGACCCTCTTTCTGACTTTCTCTCTGTCTCTGTCAAAGAAAAAAAAAAGTATTTTTATTTATAAGGAATAAATCCAAAGAAAATAATCAAGAATCAAAATATGTTTATGTTTCAGAAAATTTTACTTTTTCTTTTTTTTTTAATTTCTTTTTATTGTATTCATTTTAGAGAGGAGACAGAGAGAGAGAGAGAGAAATAGAGAAAGTGGGGGAGGAGCTGGACGCATCAACTCCCATATGTGCCTTGACCAGACCAGTGCAGGGTTTTGAACTGGAGACCTCAGTGTTCCCAGATCGACGCTTTATCCACTGCACCACCACTGGTCAGGCACATATTACTTTTTCTTAAAATTATCTCAATTGCTTTTTTTTCATTAGTAATACATATATAATACTTTTTATCTTTATATCTGTTATCTAATTATATTACATTATACATAAAGTATAAAAATTAGTTTTCTTTTTCTTTTTTGATTTCTGTCTCTCTCTGTCTTTCTTTGTCACATGCACACACACACACACACACACACACACACACACACACACTATTTTTTAAAGTGATTGCACCTGGTATAAGATTACTACAGATGACTTTTAATTATTTTATACACTCTTCTGCATTTTACATCTGGCACAATGAAGATAAAACATTTTATTATTCAATAAAAGACTTGCATAGAAGTACCATAATTTTTTTTTTTTCTGAAACCTACTGAAATACCATAGCCAACTCTTACAATTTATATCATGGCATTTTTATGACTGTCTCAAATAAGAGAGTCAGAAAATAGAATGTTGCTACTAAGGGTTGGATGTCACTGCTTTTCTTTGCTGAAAAGCCTTTCCTTCATAGCTATTCACTGTTTATAAATGACAGCAGAAAAGAATAATTGGAAGAGTTGCCTGGTACAAAGAAAAGGTAAAAGTCTTTGAGAGTCTTTTGCAGGACAGTTATTTTTAGAGATCTGTGGTGGTCAGCACTACCCTTCCACAAGCCTTGATTACCAAATGCTCCATGTCTTTATTAGTTTTCCAGAAAGGCTACAGTAATGATCACCCAACAAACAAACCAAAGCACACACATAAGATATAACATTTTATATTTTTACTGTGCAACATTTGAGTTTTTAAAATTCTAAAAAAATTGCCATTGTCCTGACAGGATGGAGAACGATAAGCAGTGTGTTTTGTGGAAAATGTTTTGCATGACCCAGAGATGCCAGATTTATACAAATTGTCTTGAAAAAGAGTGTCAAGTCTTTGTTTACCTTTTTTCCCCTGCATAAACTGTCTACTTTCTTCTTTTTCTTTTGTCTCCTCTTGTGATATGATTGGCTTATGGTAGCTACTATATAAAGTGTCCCTAGATGTAATTAAATATGACCTACTTATGAAAAATGCCTATGCCTGAGTAAGAAAACTATTTATAGAGCATTAACTCTTTGCCAGCACAATTTTTTTAACATTGATAATAGATTAATTTATTTGATCTTTTGATCTTCACAACTGCTCTGTGCTACACTGTTAACAGTTTTTTTCTTAGATAAAAATTCCAAGGAGCAGAGAAGCTAAGTATCTTTCGCAAGTTACACATAATGAGCTAAGATATAGGACCAGAATGTCTGGTTCTTAAATACTATAATTAATTTGACATTTTGCAATGATCTATTGAGCCCGTGTGTGAAAAACTACCCTAATATGTTTCGTAGGGTTTTTCTTTCAAATGAATGCAAACTCCCAATGTGAATCAATCTGAAGGACACTTTATCCTGTTGCAGTAATGTGCCTTATCCGGAAGGATTGTAAGTTTTAGAGTAGGTATGGTGAAGGTGGTTTCAGATCACAGAAAATCAGCCACAGAACCAATGGGTCCATCAAATACATTCTTGGGGAATGAGGTTTGCAGTTACAGTAATGGCAATGCTTGTAATCAGTTATCCAAAAAAGTGGTGATAGTTGGGAAGGTGATATCCAGCTCCTCTTTCAAACATGCAGCTGAGTTCTAGATCCATTGGCAAGAAGTGAGATAAATTCTTTCTGACATTTTGGTTGTAAATAAATTAATATGCCTTACTGAGGTCTGGGAGGGCAACAGATTCTGGACATGCAGTCCAAGTTTTTCCATTATTTCCAATTATTACCTCTGCCTCTGCTCACAGTTGCTCTGCCTTTGTGACAATGCTTCTGTGTAAATTCAAAGGGCTCTTTTTCTATTACTTGATCTCTTTATGGTCCTAAACATTTTGCTCTAGTTTTTCACAGATTGGACTCAGCACTAAAGGTGTGTCCACTCTTCGTTGAGGTAGCAGTCACCCAGGTGGGGGTCAGTCTAAGAGAATCCTGCTTTACTGTTTGTGAAAGCAATGTACCAAGGGACTGCTGTAGTCCCTGCTAGCAGCAAGTTTTTTAATTTTTTTATTATTCATGTCCAACAGCAAAATCTGGCATGCTACTAATATCACCATGGTTGCTGAAGACGTAGGCTAGCCAGTGGGCTTTGCAGAAGCCAACATGTACAAAACTGGGCCCAGGAGATCACATCTGAATATCTGCCTTCTTGGAACAGCAAAGTGAACTGTTTAATGGGCCAATATAACCATTCCGGGAGTTTTTCAGAATGTGTGAGCAGAGAGATCTAGCAATAAGCTGGCTTTCTTGCTCATCAGTTAACATGATTTCAATTTCTTCATGTTGTGTGAACTTTATTATAAGATCACAGACTAGGGACATCTCTGAGTTGTAAATGACAGCCAATCAAGACTTGTTTTTGCACAATGGGTGTTTCTGTTGCAGTCATCATCTATGTCTTTACATAAAACTCTTAATGCCCTCAAGAGTCTGATTTCCCAATTTTTCCAGCTATGATTGTGATCTTTCTCTCTCTTTAAGAGCTACTGATTGATTTGTACTTGCTAATTTCCACTGCTGAAATGACTTTCTTAGTTCCCATTGGTGGGGACCATTTCTTAAGGGGTAATTGATGATGGAAATGCCAGCTTATGGGTTTTTAACAGAGACTGAATAGAGAAAAGTCTCCGTGGTCTGGTAGTACCTCTGACTCACTCAGATCTGCAAATCGTGAATGAAGTAGGTTTGAGATCCACAGGATTGTTAATTTTCAGGACCTATGTAAAATCACATGATTTGCCCATTTGTATACTCCCTTGCTAATTAATCTTTGCATAGTGAAATTCCACAAAGAACACTAGTTAGGGCCATGATGGCGAACCTATGACACATATGTCAGCACAGAAGAGTATGAGGCCACATGCCGAGAAGGACATTTAATCCTCAGCTCCTGCACGGCCAGGTGCAGTAGCCTAGGATAAAACATTTGCTGTAGTGTAGACACTCTGTGCTGGAGGTCTATAGGCCAAAACAATAGAACTCTGGAACAGAGCATCTAGTGCTAGGGCTTCCGGTTAGACCGTTTTTCTTGAAATGACACACTACCTGAGTTATGCTCATTTTTTGGCGAATTTTGAAACACCAAGCTCAAAAGATTTCCCATCACTGTGTTAGGGGGTGGTAGGTGAGTTATAGCTTTAGCACTGTACTAAATTGCTTTTATATAAATTTTGCTTTTTGCAGTGTTACTAACTCTCAAAAAGGCTGTAATAAAGATATCCAAAAGAAAGGAATTCTACCTCCTCCTCTTCCTCTTCTTACTTTTTATTAAATACACAAGCATTTTTAAGATATCACCTTGTTATTTGCAAAACAATGGGCAAGGCACTTTTACACATGTATTATCCTTTGATAAAAGTTTTAAGGCAAGATTTGCAACAAATATTTCAGGAGAAACAGTAGGTTACTTAAAATCACACAGCTGGTGTGATAAGAGATGGAGCTAAAACTTGAACTCTAAAATTGAGATCATCAACCTAGAAAGTTTTATTGGTTTGTATGTTTTGCTCTCCTTTATTTGCATATAAAATATTCTCAAATATAAATAATTTAAATAATATTAATGTAAAGTAAAAAGTGTTCCTTTTCTTCCTCCCAAATCCATGACACATAGGTTTCTGTACATAATAGCAAGATGTTTATACTTCTAGTGGTTTTTAATGAATATATGCCTAAGAATACTCACATAGATAAGATTAGAATATAGAGTTTTTTCAAAATCTGTTATATACTTAGCCTGACTTGTGGTGGCGTAGTGGATAAAGCATTGACCTGGGAACACTGAGGTCGCCAGTTCAAAACCCTGCACTGGTCTGGTCAAGGCACATATGGGAGTTGATGCTTTCAGCTCCTCTCCCCCTTCTCTCTCTCTCTCTCTCTCTCTCTCTCTCTCTCTCTCTCTCTCTGTGTGTGTGTGTGTGTGTGTCTCCTCTCTAAAATGAATAAATTAAAAAAAGAAATTAATAAACAATCTGTTACATACTTAAATATATTGGTTTGTAATTTTCTCTTCTCACTTGATATCTAAAGGTTTTCAAATTGTAGGTTTAATGACATTTTGAAAAATGCATAGTGGTTATTAAAGTAATACATATATCCATACATATACTTGTATATTTCTTATAATGCATAGATGTTGTGCATATTTATGTATATTTTAAATAGAAAAATAATAAAAGGCTTATTATGAGATAACATGAAGTACAAGATTGCTAAATCAGACTCATAAATCAGAAATCAAATTTTGCTAACAACTTATAAAGACACAGGTATTCGTGGGACACTGATAAAATAGGAGAAGTCAGAGATGGCCAACACATTTCTCTAGGTTTTCCCTCATTATAGTAGGACACACTGCAGCCCTGGTTCAACAAGCATGCACTTCAACGCATCACTTCAAATTTCCCTTATAATACAAACTGCATTCTTCACCTTAATCCTTCCACTATTTGTTTTTACAATGCGTTCTTTTACTCAGGCATTATAATTTTCAGCTGAGTATTTTGCTTGTTTCTTTTCTATTTTCTTTCTAGTTTCATATTGCTGATATTTTTCATCTTTATTTACATATTTATTAGGCTTATATTTATATTCTTGGTCTCTCTGATCAAATTCTTATATTTCTGATGCTATCAAGCATACAGTTTGTTGTCTCTCATTTGAAAAAGTTGTGCTCCTCAGATGTCTGGATATTTTGACTTGTGAGATTTCCCCCACTTGTTATGTGCTTATCTACGATGCAGTCATGCACTGCACGATTGGCAAGGCCAGGCTCTAAGCTGCACCAGTTGCAATTAGATCAAAGTGTAACATGGTGGTTTATATTCTGTCAATTTGGTGAAATCGAAACTACATTTCCCTGAATCCGCTTCCCTCTGCTGTTCTGGGTTAAGGTTGGTCAAAAAAGAAATTTATATCAGGTTTGGAAGGTGAGAATGAAGGAGCTGCCTTTATTCTCTGGACGTCCTCATAGAGAGCTGTGATGAGATACGTGTGTATCAAGTGTAAACAAGATGTCTACTTTGCCTTTGCTTTCTCCATCTCTGTGCTTCAGTCTTTCCCCCCACCTCTTTCTTTCTCTCTCTGTGGTATTTTTCTTTTGCCAACATGTTGGTTTAGTTGAGAAACAATAGTCTAGGCTTATCACTAGACACCTGCCCAAGGACCCTTAAAGATAATGGCTTCTTTGAAAATTTCTGTTGAAAGTTTTCTCCCTGTAGTCCCACTTCAGTGTCAGGCTCCTCACAGTGACCAGATTAGTAACTGAGTCTCCAGATTCCAATTTCAGATCCTAACTTCCCCAGCTCTTCCTTCAATAATTTAAGGTACCAAAGCAAAATTCCCTTGAAATATCGGGAGGACCACTTTGTGAAGTATATGATTGTCTAACTAATATGCTCTGCACTTGAAACTAATATAACATAATATTGAATACTAGAATTGAAACTAAGTTGTAAAAAAAAAAGGGGGGGGAAATTGCTTATAACATGACAAGCACTATCTTTTCCTACTTGAACCTTGCCCAGTACAACTTGGAGCTCAATAACCTGAAGCATGAAAGCACCCATATCAGAAAAGCATGTGGCCATCTCCAGCTCAGCAGAAAGACACAGAAGGACTGGAGGAAATCCCTCCTTGGAGCTTCACAGGAGAGAGGCGGTACAGCATCTGTCCAAGGCACAATAGGCCCTGCACACCTGCTGTTCTCACCTCCCATCCACTCATGGTTTTGTGTAGCTGTGATTTCATTCCAGAGAAAATCTGCTCCAGGAATGTGAACAGATTTTGGATGCTGGCACTGTCACTCCCATGCAGACTGGGAGGAAGCAGAAGCAAAATCCCAACAATTTCTCCCCTATTTTTATTTTCTCACAATTGGGCAGAGCTGTTTGCTCTCCCAGTCAAATACCTCCCATCCTCTGCACATGCGTGCTCAAAAACCCTCCCCAAAGTTTCTGAGTTTTCTCAATGTCAGGGTGTGTTCTCTCATTGGTCCTCAGGGGTATAACATTTAAGATATAGCCAAAACTTGTACTTGTCTGCAACTTCTTTTGATATTGTTTGTTTATTATTTCCTTGTGGCTATATCCATTTCCCTAAAGCATTTGAGATAAATTTATTTAATCTGATATATTTAAAATTAAGTCTCTTTGGTATTGTTTACATATTGTCTTGATCAACTCTAAGTGCCATACTAAAATACCATTACAGGGTAGTTTAACTACACCAGGGGTGCTCAATACGCCAATTGCAATCTAATGGTCGATCGCGAAGGAAGTGTGGGTAGATCGCATGACATCAAAAATGCATTTGTCTTTTGATTGGCATACAGGGTAGCCAATCTGACGTCTGAACTTTTGACACCCTACACATGCACGTTAAACTGCACTAACTTGTTCAGTCACATTGCTACGTAGTTAGCCTTCAATTTATTTAAACTAAATACAACAAAGGGTATAAAAATGAGTGTCGTATCTTGTCTGAGTAAAAAGCCTAAAACCTACCACTTTCATACAGAATGGGAGGGGATTTTTTTTCACTATGTCATATTCTAAGTGCGTTTGCCTCATCTGTCTGTGTGCCATTGATATTCCAAAGAAGGAAAATGTGAAGCAGCTTTTTCGGACTGTTCATAAAAACTATGACATTGACTTTCAACCGAAAAGAGAGCTGAGAAGGAGAAAGGTGAAAGAAGAATACACAATATTAAATAGTAATAATAGTAACTTAAATAATGATAATATAGAAGAAATAAATTTATGTTTTGCATTTTTATTGTAGGTAGATCATTTTGACTTGGTCATCTTATAAGTAGCTCGCAAGCTGAAAAAGTGTGGGCACCCCTGAACTACACATTTCTTTTTAAATTTAATTTTTTGTTTATTTCAGAGAGAGAAAGGGAGAGAGTAAGACAGAAGCATCAAGCTGTTTCTCTATGTGTCCTGACTAGGTATTGAACCTGCAACTTCTGCATTTCTGGATGATGCTCTAACCAACTGAGTCATCTGGCCTGGGCCAGGGTGGTATAAATTTCAGAAATTTATTTTCACACAATTCTGGAGGCTGGAAGTTGTAGATACCAGCATGTTTGGATTCTGGTGTGAAGCTTCTCCCAGGTTTGCAGATGGCTGCTTTCTTGCTGTGTTCTAACAATGCAGAGAGATAGACAGTCTCTGTCTTCTCTTGTTATAAGGACACTGATTGTATTGAACCAAAGTTCTCTACACTTGACCCCTAATTACTTCCATAAGGATATTATCTCCAAATACAGCCATATTGAGAGTAAAATATTTAATATATGAATTTTAGTTGGACACACTAAAATTTTAGTTAGTCCAGAACACAATAGTAATTTTCTCTTTTCCCTTGTAATCTTCATCATCATTATAGAAACTCAGCATCTTCCTGCTATCTGAAGGCTGTATGAAGGTTATATGAAGGCTATTTTGTTCTCTGTCCTCTTTGCTTCAATACCTCCTCTCAAACCAACATATGACCTTCTGGAAATTTTCCTAGTGTTGATTCTCCCTTTTCTAACTTTCATAAACAATTAGCTGCTTTCTTTTCCAATAACCTTGGCTAGGGAAGGTATATTAGTCTCAAGTTTACTCATGTAGGCAATAATGAGTAAATGTAATTGAAATGCATATGCAGAATAAAAACACCTTAAGAGAACTTTACAAACAAATATATGTTGGCTAATTGCCATATAACAAATACTACAAAGGACCTGGGAACATACAGCCTGGCCTGTGGTGGTGCAGTGGATAAAGCATTGACTTGGAATGCTGCGATCACCATTTGAAACCCTGGGCATCACTGGGAAGAACTTTTTTTTTTCCATTTTTTGTTGCTTGAGGTTTTAGCACTTTTACTATATATTTGTGCATACTGATACCAAATCTGAAATTTGACTTTGGTGCATGCTCTAGTTTTTATGCAATTTTAATTTTTCTTGTTACAGATAATGGAATGCATAGACTTTTAAATTGGAGTTAAAGGGCAATGACTCTTGAATTAAACATAACTACAAGGCAATTAATGTTTTACAAACGTCACTTTTACATAATTGTAGTTGTTTTTAAATGTTAAAAATTATTATCTGATAAAAACACCCTCTTATTTTGTTTTAAGATTGAATGATGACTTCTTTGAGTAAGCGTAAATGTAATAGTCCTGACAACTTTTGTTATATATGTGGCTGTTACACACCTCAACATCAAAGACACAATATTTTATCATTTCTGACATATGCATATATTGCCTATTTTCAAGTTCCCCTTGATAATCAAGACAAGACTTGAGCTCCTCATATTGTGTGTTGTAATTATGAAGAAATGCTTCGTGATGGGACAAAAGAAAAAAAGCAAAGAAATGCCTTTTGGTATTCCCATGGTTTGGCATGAACCTAAGGACCACAGCAGTGACTGTTATTTCTGCCTGACTCATACAAAGGGCATCGGTAAGAAAAAACAGCATATGATCACATATCCTAGTGTTCTTTCAGCAACACGACCTATCCCACACTCAGAAACTCTCCCAGTTCCAGTTTTCAATGGTTTTATTTCTTCTAAGGATGAAGAAAGTGAACATGGTGGACAAGCATATTTTGACAAGATGCATGAGAAACTGGTTGTAGAATCTGAAGGGTATTCTTCTGATCCTAAGCAGTCAGCAGTTTAGCGAACCCAAATTAAATGACTGAGTAAGAGATTTTGGCCTATCAAAGAAAGCAGCTGAGTTATTAGCCTCCAGGCTTCAAGAAAAAAAATAAACTTCACTCATTAGTTAGCTAAAGTAATCCATTTCAGGAAGCATGAACAAATTTTTGTTGACTTTTTTTCCGAAGACAAACACATTGTTTACTGTCATGATATCAATAGTGTTCTCAGCCAGCTAGGTGTTACCACTTACAGTCCAACAAAATGGCGGCTATTTCTTGAGAGCTCTAAACAAAGTCTGAAATGTGTTCTCCTACACAACGGTAATGTTTATGCAGCGGTTCCAATTGGTTATTCAACTCATCTGTGAGAAGACTATAATGTCATAAAAATTGTCCTCAACTTTCTGAAGTATGAGGAATATAACTGGATCATTTGTGTGGATCTTAAAATAGTAAATTTCTTGCTAGGGCAACAGAGAAGTTTCACGGAGTATCTTTGCTTTCTGTGTTTGTCGAACAGCCGAGCTCAGGAGAAACACTGGACACAAAAGGAGTGTCTGAAACGTGAAGTTCTGGAAGTAGGCATACAAAATATTGTGAATGAACCTGTAGTTAACTGAGACAGGATCATTTCCCCCCCACTTCACATTAAACTTGGCTTAATGAGGAAGTTCGTTCAGGCTTTGAATATAGAAAGTGAATGCTTTCAACATATTATTTCTGCTTTTTCTACCTTGTCTTTCAAGAAGATAAAAGTAGGTGTATTCGATGGACCTCAAATTCAAACCCTCATATGTGACAAAGAATTTCCCAGGAAGATGAATAAGGAGGAGAAAGCAGCATGGCAGTCTTTGTGGCAGTTATAAAGAACTTCCTTGGCAACAAAGAGCAGAAAACTATGAACTTCTGGTTCAAAGGATGCTGTAGGCTTTCTATGACATTGGATGGAACATGAGCATTACGATTCACTTCTTGAAAAGTCACCTTGATAAGTTTCCCAAAAACCTTGGAGCTGTTAGTGATGAGCAGACTGCTGCAGGAGATTCAAACGAGATTGTCCTCAACAAGTACACAAATGCAAGAGCTACAAACGCAAATTTTTGCCTGAATAAAATTAAAATTATTTTTTCTGCAAATATTGCGATTAAAACAAGTGTTTTACTATGTTCTATTTTGAAATTGTAGACTAATTCTGATGCAATTATATCTTTCAGTGTATTAGTGTGTTTATTGCATTATATAAATTCGTATATTTTCACAAAGATGATGCCCAAGACATTCTCCCTCATTATGTTAAACTAAATATTAAATATTTTACAATAGGATAAAAACATAAAATCTTGAATTGCAATAAAACTGTAGGTTACAGAGAAAAACTAATGTCAGATTTGAGATCAGCACACTCGAATTAGGTAAGAAAATGTGTTTTTGTGGATGGAGCAAAAATTTTGTTTTCCAGTGTTATACAAGAAACAACCACTATGAGTTGATGCTTCCCAGCCTTCACACCCATTCTAAAATCAATAAATTAAGAAAAAAAAAACTGGGAACATATAAATATGAGAATTAAGGTTTCAGCTCATAATAAATTTACATGAATGAACAGAATTTGAAGCTCTTCAGTAGTAAGACCTAGGATTAAATACTCATTAACACATCACAAAGTCAGAGGCTCCTTAAGTTTTGATAAGACGCTATGCATTTTCTAATTACAGTAAAGACTGAGCTCAAACCGTGTGTCATTGAACATGGATTTGATCCCAATATCTGAGTCAAATAATAAGGATATTAAATACCTTTCATTTAAAAGCAACCTGTCTATTAAATATGCTAATATCATTGGCAGTAGTCAAGCATAATTGAGTAACCAGCTTATATTCATAAAAGAAATGACCTAGAAAAGTAAAAATTTTTATGTTTCCACACAATTGTTTTATACTTTTAACAGACATCCATGCAAAATGACCGGATAGGTTTTGTAATATCTGAAATGGTTAGAAATATTTCTGTTTACTCTTCATCTCACTTTCTTTCATTCACTCCAGTATGGAAGCTGAAAAGGAGAATAGCTGACTTTTTACTTTGTTTCCATCTCATTTAGATATTGAATATATTTTTGTATATTTTATAGCTTAAATTTTCTCACTAAATTTTTTTCTAATGTTCCTGCTAAGAATATGCATTATTTAAAAATAAAAGTGTGGGGAATAAAAGGTAATTTCAAGTATAAATAAAAAAAAACTAACTTTTTATTGCTCTTTTTCTATGAACAGGAGGACCTGTGTCCATATAGTCCTCCAGCATGACTCCTGCATTTTGTTTAATACAGGGCACATTTTTCATATTTAACTAATTATTTGATTAATGAACATTGTAGAAGTGGCAGGTATGGAACACAAGCATCCCCTGAAAAAAACTAATGATATTTATAAGATTTCTCTCAAAGTATAATTTCTTATAAATGTTATTTCTCCTATAAGGAAGTTTCTACTAATAATATTTAAATACCTAAAATAAAAATGTAATATAGATAAATACCTTTGTGAGTATTTTTGTGTAAATAGAAAATCATACAGTGTGTTCTAACTGGTAATTAGCTCCATTAGACTATCAATTTATTTCATATGTCTTTTGTAGTATTTTACTATTCTTCTCCAATCTTATTTTCTGTTGGCTTTATGCTATACTATTCTGTTATATGAAGCTTAAATACTTTACTTATAAAGACGACAACTTCATAAGGATGTTTCTTAAATAGCAAATAAATAGTTTTTATTAAGTTGAATTAAATGGTCAATGTAACATAATGCTTTTAGTGAAATTTTATGCTTTTAGTGAAAGAATATACTATAAAAAAGATCATTTCAACCCACAAGTTACAGGATTTTGATTTGAAATGTCCATTTTGAGAAAGCAGATGACTGAAGTTTTGCTTGATGGGTGCAATGGAATACAGGGGGTCCTCGGGTCACAATAGTCTCAACATATGACATTTCAAGTTTATGATGCTCACTCCATAAAAACTTAATTAAAATGTGAGTATCTCAGCCTACACTGTTAGTGTTGTATTTACGGACTAGGTGGGTGAACTAGTTTGGTTGCATGTGGCAGAAGAATATGCAGTAAAGTGGCATATGAGTGATGGAGTCGGCGTCTCCCAGTACACTTATCATATGCCATTTTGGAATGTGAAAAAGTGCAAGTGTTCTGTTTGTTGGGCTAGGGTGTGTTTCAACTTACACCAAAATTTGGGTTGTTGTAACCCGAGGACCCCCACCCAGTAAGTGTTGGAAGTTTTGGTGAAGACTAATTTTAAGGTGTCCTGGACTGCAAGGGCCTACTCAGACTTGTAAGAAATATTTCCCTGATATGAAATCATTAAAAGTTTTTGATCAGTATTAATTAATTATATATTAAAGTTAATAATATAAGTAAAGATTTTTGTTTATTTGTTTTTTAGATTAACTTGCTGACCTGGTTGAATTGATTATGGTAATTTGTATGTATTAAACTCATATATAAAGTCATAAAAAAAACTGTTACAAAACTAATTAGATAGCTAGTACTAGATTAGTAAGTTCATCAGAAAGATAAAAACAGATATAACAGGTGTCAGAGAAAGTTTAACAAAACATCGTATAGTATTGACTGTCAGTATAAACTGACATAATTGTTAATTTTATTAAGCATTTTCTGGAAGCAGAATAATTAGTGTCTGTCCCTAAATGCAATTATCAGCCTTTTTGTAACATACAAACATTAAGAACAAGTTAATTTTATGAGATGAATGGACTTCAGTAAAAAGGAATCAACAAGCTTCTAAACAGACACATATCCTCATTCTTTCTCTGCCAAGTTCTAGTAGACTGAACAATGTAATAAACTAGATAAACCAGGAACATAGATAACCCACATTTTTTAGTAATTTGTAATATATATATATATATATATATATATTACAATATATTATTAAACAATATATTCAATATATATAATTATATATAAAAACTATATATAATACAAAATATGTTATTATACAATATATATTACAATATGATATATATTACTAGTAATATATATATATACATATATGTGTGTGTATATATATATATATATATATATATATATATATATATATATCAGTGGTTCTTAACCTGGGTTCTATCGAACCCTAGGGGTTCGATGAGTCAGTCTCAGGGGTTTGGAGAAGCCTCTGCCGCAGAGGCCAGAATAAAGTAATACCGTAATTTGTTGTGAGTTCATGCACTTTGTTGGTTTTGTTCTTTGAACAAGGTGATGTTCATGCACGGCTCATTTTGTGCACCAGTTAAAAAACATATACCTATGTCTTGAATTTGGAAAAAAAATCATATTTATCACTAAAGAAGGGTTCGGTGAATGTGCATATAAAACTGGTGGGTTTGGTACCTCAAAAAAGGTTAAGAACCACTGATATATATGAAGAAAAGAAAAATCTTTACATACAGGAAATATTGCTGTAACAATTCTGAGTATTTTAAAACAAACAAAACATGATGTTGTGAACTGTCCAAACTTGTTTCAATGATAAAGTCCACAAGAGAAAGTAAGTCATATATATGGAAATAGAAAATCAAGCGGGTGACTTCACAGTAATTTTACTTTTATTTCCTTTTAAGTTATGTAATTACATGATAAGAATAAGGTAGCTTTCAATAAATATTGCATGCTAATATATTGGTCAAATATCGGAAGAGTCAGTCATTTGTATCCCAATACATTTTCTGCATGGTAGTAAAGAATAGTTCTGGAATTTTTTCTTTTAAAGTTTATAAGCACAATATTAGCCTATGTAACTTTGTTTTAGTGACAGGGAAGAGGAAAAGAAAAAGATAAGAGAGAGAGAGGGAGGGAGGGGAAATAAAGAAATAGAGATAGAGAGACTATTTCCTTAACAAAAGAAAATGTCTTATCAAACAATGTAACAAGAAATTAAACTGCACACTCTAAAGTATTATGAAAATAAAACAAGGCTTACTATTGTACTTTGTCAATAAGGACTTAATCCTTGTCTCTGTGAATGCTATAAGTACATTTACATCACAAGAAACTGAATATAAAAATACAACCAATGCCCACTTGTGGCTGTGAAATTTATTGAAAGTGAAATGTGTTTAAAGAACTCTAGAGGGGTTTTCCTTTACTATTATTATGTGCATATGGCATTCATAAAAAATCTAAATGAAATTTACCAAATAAGTGTATTTTTTATATCTACAATTTTTTTATATAATCAACAATCCTTTGAAATCTTCTATTAGAAGCAGAGACACTGTCAGTCTCTAAATGAAAGCCAAAAACAATTTTTTACATCTTTATAATTGATTGTAGGATGATTAAGTTTAAAAGTATGGTACTAGACTTCAATATGCAGTTCCCCAAAGAAAACATACATGTGGCCAATAAACATATGAAAAGATCCTCGATGTCACTAACCATCAGAGAAATGCCAATTAAAACCACAATGAGCTGTCACTTCATACCTATCAGAATGGTTATCCATGTAACAAGTAAGGATTTGGGGTAAATGGAACTCCCATGAATTGTTCATGGAAATACAAATTGGTGCAGCCATTGTGGAAAGCAGTGGGTATTACCTCAAAATTTTTAAAATGGAACTGCCTTATAACCCAGCAATTTCACATCTGGGAATATATCCGAAGAAACCTGAAACACTAATTTGAAAGAATATATGCACTTCATGTTCATAGCAGTGTTGTTTACAATAGTCAAGATTTGGAAGCAGCCCAAGTGTCCATTAGTAGATGAATGGATGAAAAAGTAGTGGTACATTTACATAATAGAATATTACTCAGCCATGGAAAAGAAGGAAATTTTACTTTTTGAGACAGCGTGAAGTACCTGGAGAGCATTATACTATGTGAAATAGAACATAGAAAGACAAGACCATATAATTTTAATTACAAAAGAAATCTAATAAACAAAATAAACTAACAGACAAAATGGAGGGAGACTAACAGAGAACCTACTGAAAGATGCCAGTGGAGAGAGGCTTCAGAAAATGGGTAGAAAAGGTAAAGGAAGTAAGTAGAAAAAAATGACTCATAGACACAGACAATAGTCTAGTGATTTCCAGAGAGAAAAGAAGGTGAGAGAGGTAGTAGAAAGGAAAGGGAAAATAAATGATAATGGAAAAAGACTTGACTTTGGGTGGTGAAAACACAAATACAATATACACATGATGTATTATAGAATTGTACACTTGAAAACTATACAATTTTATGTCACCAAAATAAATTTAATAAAAATTAAATTAAATAAATAAATAAGAGAATGAGAACATTTTAAAACATGTCATTCTCTTTGTTCTATATCTATTTTCATCTAGCTATTGCCACCCTGTTACCTGTGTCAATCTGTTATGTATATATGTTGTTTTGGAAATTCCTTTCATCTTTCTTTATTCAGTTCTCTCACCGCAATTTAAAACTAACAAACTAACTAAATGAATAAATAAATAATGTGTGGGACTATTTTAAACATGTTCATTTCTTTTATTCCATATTTATTTAAAAATATTATTAAGCTTTGTGATAAAGTAATAATTTCTAAATTTAAGAATTAAGACATAATAGATTAAAAACTTGGCACAAATTTATGGTCTTCAGTTTTTAAAAATTTATAGATAAATGTATGTGTGTGACCTGTATCTATGAACTGAATTTAGGACAGAAACTTGAATTCATTTTTCCTCATCACAGTATCTATCAACATAACTGTATCAGGATTAATAATGAGTGTCACAAAAATGTTTTTTTAAAAAGTCTTTAGGACTAGTGATAAAAAATAAATAAATAAAACTTAGGAGAGTTGTCCCCGGCCAGTTGCTCAGTAGATACAGCATGGATTTGGCATATGGATGTTCTGGCTTCAATTCCCATTCAGGGTGCACAAGAGAAGTAATCATCTGCTTCTCTTCCCCACTTTCTCCTCCTTTTCTCTCTCTTCCCCTCTCACAGCCAGTGAATTTATCAGTTGCAGCATTGGCCTCATGCACTAAAAATAGTTTGGTTGTTTGAAACATTGGCTCCAGACAGAGATTACCTGGTGGATGCCGATTGGGTGTATGTGGGAATCTATCTCACTATAACCTCCCCTCTCACTTAAAAAAAAAAAAAAAAATTAGGATAGTTAAGACTACTGAAATACTTGAATATATTTTCTTTTCACCATCACATCACATTTGATAGAATAGGGCCTCAATGTTCATGTTTTGTTTTATAAAAAAACTTTAACCTGAATTGTAAAAAACAGATTAGCACTGTGTCTTTGTCAAAGAGAGGGATAGATAGGGACAGACAGACAGGAACGAAGAGAGATGAGAAGCATCAATCATCACTTTTTTGTTGTGACATCTTAGTTGTTCATTGATTGCTTTCTCACATGTGCTTTGACCACGGGCCTTCAGCAGACTGAGTAAACCATTGCTCAAACCAGCAACCTTGGTTCCAAGATGGTGAGCTTTGCTCAAACTAGATGAGCCTGTTCCCAAACTGGCAACCACAGGGTCTCAAACCTGGGTCCTCCGCATCCCAGTCCGACGTTCTATCCACTGTGCCACCACCTGGTCAGGCAGCATTGTGTCTCAATTTGACACTCTCATATCCTAAAATGTTATGTACTTGCCATTAATTGAATAGTGTTGTTGTAGCAGTATATTTTGAGAGAGAATTATGGAACAATTTGAAATATCACCTAAACAAATTTTGACTACATGGTAATTATATAGCTACCATTGATGAATCTAATCACAAATAATCAAAATTTGAGTAACAAAACTAAATTTAAGGAATTAGTAATGCTAATGTTTTATCTGTAGGCTTTTTTTCTAAGCACTAGCAATGATTATAATATATTTAAAAAGGATTTTAAATTGAGCAAATATACAGGAACAAAATGATGTTCTTATCTCTCTCTCCCTTCCTCTAAAGTTAATAAATTAAAAAAAAATTAATTTAAAAAATAAATTGAGCAAATATATTGGCCTTTATTATAACCATTCACTTTTCAATAAATATAAGGTAAACTGTATACAAAGTATTTTAATACATGTCATCATGTATATAATTTCTGTGGCTCCAGAAAGGCAAGTATTAAAGAAGATTAATTCAGTCAAAGTTGTCACTTTCCTTACTGCCTTAAAAATATTTGGAACTAAGGGGTCGCACCTACATGCCTACACACTTTACTACGTGTATTTATTATATGTTGTTATAGAATTAAAATGTTGAAAAATGTCTCATTTAGACTTCCTTAGAAGCAGTGTCTTAGAAAAAAAAATTATGAATTATGAGCTAACGAATCATGGTGCTGAGGTGGGAAATCACAGGAAGCAGACATAAAGGAAGAGAGAAGAGATTCAGGGCAGGAGGATGAAGAACCAACATGTAAAGTTTGTCATAAGCTGGACTCAGTTTCATAACAAGCACTTAAGAGTTTTAGAGAGAGTGGTTGAAACTCAAGAACCACTAAAGAGTTTACCCAGGGGTATTTCTGAGAAAGAATTTATTTGCAGATCCTTCCCATCTCCTGCCTCTATTTGGTCAAAGTTCTCTTCCAGGGGAGTTATTCTCCTGTACTTTTAGGTTCCCTCATGTAGACTCTTTAATTGCTCCCAGGAGGCCAAATTTTATGAGTCTGCAAGTGATAAATAGGCCAGGGATTTCTTCTGAAGATCCCAGACATTCTATGTGTGAGTATTCATGGAATATTTAAGTCCTAGAATTCATATTTTCAAACAGATATCAAATTGTGCTATAAGTCACGTAAGTGTTATGTAAACAGATGTGCCTGCTTTTCTCCTAAAAATTTCACTTATGTATATATTCAGGTAAAACATTGAGAAGTAGTTCTCCCAAAGTTTGACTGTTATCATTGTTATTAAAACAAAAATCTAAATTTAAATGTGAGATTAGAAATCAATGAGTGCAAAAAAAATCACATTTATCTATATAAAGTAATTTTAATTTATTTTTTACACCAAAACCACACAAATTGTAGGACATTATATCATAATTAGAATTTGTTTTCTAAATTGTGCAGCGTCCAGAATCCCATACAGCATCAGAGTTTCTTACTTTAGGAAACCCTACTGACCCTGAAGTGTGAGTCCACTCTGGTTATCACTGGAATGCACCAGGGACCAGGCAGCATGATTGTTTCAGGTCATACAGGTCTAGATTTGTTGTTCTTTGCTTAATGAAAATCTTTCACAAGGCTTTGTGTTCAAGTCTTAGACTCTATAACTGCCAAGTTGTTTTGTGTAAGGTTGTAAATTTTCTTGAGGCAAAGTCATAGAACATGAAGCATGTTGCTTCCTCTCTTGGGGCTTCCCAAGGTACTTTACCATTTCTCAGCACTCACCAATTCTTTATTCTTTTTATCTCTAGTCTCAAGTCTCCACTCTATTTCTCTCTGTCTATCACACACACACACACAAAAAAAAAACCTCATAGAAGCAGGGAGCATAGTGGTGGTTACAAGGGGCTGAATATAAAATAAAAAAGTGGAGAAGTTTTGGAGAATGAGAACAAACTTCCAAATACAAGATAAATAAGCAAAATCTGGGGATCCAATATACAGCATGGTATAAATAGGATAGAATCAGTTATATTGTCTTTTCCAGTTTCAGTGTTGGTTCATACTTCTTGGCATATGACCCCATTCCAACTTCTAAGTCAACAAGCACATCACTCCAACCTCTGCTTCTGTGATCACATCAACTTTTCTGACTCTCAGTGAATCAATGTTGTATATTTAAGGACCCTTGAGATTGCATTGGGTCCACATGGATAATCTAGGATAATTTCTCTATTTAAGATCAGCTATTTAGCAAAGTTAATTCCCTCTGCTACCTTAATTTCTCTTTGTCATGTCACATAATTTTTCAGAAATTTCAGGGGCTAGTACATAGTATTTTGAGGAATAAGATCATTATTTTGCTTAACATCATTTCACTTTTTGAAAATAAACAATATATAATTTAAGCACAAATAGTCGTATGGTATAACTATAGCAATGAAGGAGGGGAGGCTAAACACAAAACTTAATAAGAGTTATTTTAAGATAGGGTGAAAAAGGGGGATGGGGTATGGAAGGAATATCTAAGTAGTTAAAAGTTATTGTACATGTTTTTGGCTTGCATGGTTGGTTAATGAATGTTTATTAAAAATGCATACATAGTAACTTTTAACACATGTTTTAGATAGTACAAATATTAAAAACTTGAGTGAAAAAAGAATCCTCAATAAAACACCTGGAAAACAGGTCATAAATATCTGAGTAGGAAATGAGTGTTTTGTGGCCCTGGCTGACTGGCTAAATGATAGAGCCAACCAGCCTAGCACGTGGATGTCCCAGGTTTGATTCTCAGTTAGGGCACACAAGAGAAGTGACCATCTGCTTCTCCAACCCTTCCCCCACTTATCTCTCTCCACTTTTTTCTTCCTTTCCCAAAGCCATGGCTCAGTTGAAGCAAGGTGGCCCTGGGCATTGAGGATATCTCCATTGCTTCACCTCAGGGGCTAAAATAGCTTGGTTGCCAAGCAATAGAGCAATGCTCCAGATGAGCAGAGCATTGCCTGGTAAGGGGCCTTCCTGGTGGATCCCGGTCAGGGTGCAGGCAGGAGTCTTTATCCCTGCCTCCCTGCTTCTCACTTAAGGAAAAAATAAAGAGATAAAGAAATGAGTGTTTTGTGTTGAAGGAACTGTAAATACAAAGGTCCTAAGAGAGATAATATTTAAGAAACCCAGTTAGTCTGATATAATTTATTCAATCCAAAAGAGTCATACTCATATGTTGCATGCAATATATTCAGTATTAATAAAGAATATATGTAAAAAAGCATATAATAAATATTATTTTAAAAATAATTTAATAGTACTGTGTTTCTATTCTTGTGTTGTCTCTAATATTAGTCATGGATAATATTTTTATGCCCCATTGGTTGAAATTGCTATCACAATAGTATGAGGGAATTATGTGAAATAATATTCAAGGCTTCCCTAATATATTATTTCTTTATATTTATTACTGTTTTCTAAGTTGAATTTATTCAAGACACTATAGAGAATTCAAAAGATATAAGTAAAAATAAATACCCTCTTTTGTTCATAGAAAAAAACTATTTTTACATAACTTATTTTTGGCAGGGAGAGGGTAGAAATCTATATATACTGATTTATTATTTAAAACATTTACTACTACATGGTAGATAATACTTTATACTCTAGGTTTGCATAATTTATTCTTTAAAAAACAAAATAACTATTATTTAACTTCTATAAAGTAGTGAATCTGTTCAGTTTCTACTATTTTATCCCCCACGATGACTTTATTAATTATTTTGGAATATTCTATTCAAAACTTTGTTTGGATTTTGTTTATGCAACTATTTATTAAATTACAAACTGGTTTAGGTCCTTTTTTTAATAGTGAAGCCTGGAGGCCTTTTATTGCAATAACTAATTGCAATATTTAATTGGGTCCTATGTTGATTTCTCATCTGTTTATATACTTGAAAAAAGTGTTTCTAAAGTCAGGATTTAATTTTCTTTTGACTATGTATATAGTTGTAAAACAAGTACAAAACAATAATAAAATGGTAAAAATTTTTTTTCAATTAATAAATTTTTGGAATAATAATACCCTTGTTAAAGAGTCAGCAAGATTTCTAAGACTGTGAACCAAAGCAACTGCTTTTGACATATTTAAGATCTAAAATATTAAATAATGAGAATAGTAAATAGTGAAAGGAAAAGAAAGAACAGTAGAAAGGAGAGAGAACTTTAAAAATTAGTAAAAAATTATATGAGCAAAAAGGTGAAGTGATTCAGAGCATATTTCCATAGTGGCAAATTGTTATCATGCGTTAATGCCACAAACTGTCTGCCTTTCCTTTATCCCAATTCGAACCACCATGATAAGAAAATTTTACAAATGTAAACAATAATATTTACTAATCTGGATTTTTGAAAACTTGCCTAGAAAATTCCATGTGGAGTTTTTTTTCTAAATTTAATTTATATCTCTTTTTTAGCTATCTACATTATGTTCAGATTTTACATTTACTTATCAGTTCCTTCTTCTAATTTGTGAACCTTTTAAAAAGAGAAAATTTTAAAATATTTTTCTGTCTAGTAGATTACAATTCAAACTAGGTATTAATAAATCATAATTTATTGAATTGTTTACAATGCCAATTCTACATACTAGAGAAATAGTATGACTAGAAGGTAATTAACTTGAGATTTTTATTCTTAGACATTGATACTGACTTAAGAGTTTATATTATCAAATAGCCACAATTTTAGCAGCAAGTAAACAGGTACAAAGAGGTAAAATACCATGGCTGTAGTCTCATAACTAAGTGAAATGCAAAAGCTAAAAATTCATGATCTCTTTAATAAAAAATGAGGAATTAGAAGGGCTTTAATAGAAATGCTTTGCCATGATAGTATCAATTAATTAAATAAGCATAACATCTATTTAAGAAAAGTATATATTAATGAAAAGAATAATTCCAAGGTAATTATTTTTAGTTTGTGTGTGAAGCATGGTTAGAGTTTAGTTAAAAATGTAAAATATATATAAAATTTAAGAATTGCTAATTTATATAAAGTGATTTAGTATTTAAAATATTTACTGCTATATATAGATAAATCTATATAATCTAAGTCTGCATAGAAAGTAATAGTATTATCTAGAGAGTGGTAGTTCGAAGTTACATTTTTTAAACAAATAGTTTTATCCTATGTAGCAATATCATATCATTCCCATTATTTACTTCCAAAAATCACATCTATTTCACCAAATCAGAACTTATTTTTATTTTTGTTTGTTAAAGAACTTTATTGAAATTCAGAAAGGTCATATTGATGTCGTAGGACTCAGAACAGAAACAAAATAATTCCCATAGTCAAACCTCAGTATTATTAAAATAACCTCCAAGAAATAACTGTTTGACAGAATAAAAATTTATATTTTTTAAAGGAACACAACACAAAGCAATCCTCTTTAATATGCTTTTAGAAAAATTGTCCATCAAATGTAAAAGATAAAATAAAACAAAATATTTTTAAATATGTCTTATAATCAAGGGAAGACAGTCAATATAAGGAGACATCAGAGACAATCCATATAGTACATATAGTAAATTTTTAAACATGAACATTAAAATAGCTTTTATAAATATATACAAATTTTTAGAAAGAGCAGATAAAATAAGTTAAAGATGAACAGTTTGGGCAAGAAAAGAGAAAATAGAAGAAAAACTAATAAAAATTTTATAAAAAAAAATAAAAAATATCAAGGGAAGAATTCATTGAATTATAAAATTTATAAAAATTAAGAAAAAAATAAAATGAAAACTAATAGAGAGTCTAAAACCAGTGAGGCAATATTAAATAGATTACCATGTATATCATTGATGTCCCAGGAGGAAATGAAAAAATATTGCAAAAATTAATTAGAGATAAAATGGCTGTTTTTTTTTCCACAGAACCAATGGAAGATATTAACCATATGTTTAAAAGGATAACCAAACCCTAGAAGCTCACACATACATAAGCACATTATAGTCAAAGTGATGAAACTAAAGATTAACAAACAATCTAAAACCATGTGAATAAAATAATTACTACATATATTATAACAAAAAATATAGATGCCTCTCATCAGAACAATAGAATACAAAGCAGTAAGAAATTGTATTTTTTAAATTTTATTTAGAAAATTAAATTTAACGGGGTGACATTGATCAATAAGAATACATAAATTTCAGGTAAACATTTATCTAGCATTTGAACTATTGATTAAGTTGTATACTCATCACCCAAAGTCAAATCATTTTTTGTCAACCTGTATTTGTCCTCCTTTACTGCCTTCCTCCACCCTATTACCACATTCCCCTCCCCCAGTAGCCACTTCACTTTTATCTATGTCCATGAGTCTCAGCTTTATATCACATTTATGTGTGAAATTATGTAATTCTTAGCTTTTCTGATTTACTTATTTCACTTAGTAAAATGTTCTCAAGGTCCATCCATGTTGTTGTAAATGGCATTATGTAATTATTTCTTATAGCTGAGTAGTATTCTATTGTATATGTGTACCACATCTTTTTTATCCAATCCTCTATCAAAGGACACTTTGGTTGTTTCCATGTCTTGGCCACTGTGAATAATCCTGTGATGAACACGGAGGTGCATGTGTCTACATACCAATGTTTTTTAGTTTGGGGGTACATACCCAGTAGAAGGATTGTTGGGTCATATGGTAAATCTACTCTTAATGTTTTGAGGAATCACCTTACTTTCTTCCATAATGGCTAAAGTTTGCATTACCACCAGCAGTGATGAGGGTTCTTTTTTCTCCACAACCTCTCCAACATTTATTACCTGTCTTGTTGATAACAGCCAATCTAACAGATGTGAGGTGGTATCTCATCATAGCTGTGGTTTGCATTTCTATAACAGCTAGTGAAGATGAGCATCTTTTTATATATCTGTTGGCCATTTATATTTATTCCTGGGAGAAGTGTTTGTTCATGTCCTTTTTTCATTTTTTAATTAGATTGTTGTTTGTTGCTGAGTTTTGTGAGTTAGTTATACATTTTGTATAGTAACCCCTTATCAGAGTTGCTGTTTGCAAATACCATCTCCTATTTGATTGGCCGTCTATTTGTTTTGTTGTCAGGTTTTGTTTGTTTGATTGTTATGCATAAGCTTTTTTGATTAATATAGTCCCATTCATTTACTTTTATCTTTACTTCCCTTGCCTTTGAGTTCAAATTTATAAATTGTTCTCTGTGGCCAAGGTCCATGAGCTTAACATAGGTATGTTTTCTTCAATGTAGTTTATTGCTTCAGATCTTATATTTAGGTCTTTGATCCATTTTGAATAAATTTTTGTGCAGGCAGAAAAATTGGAGTTATTTTATTCTTTTACATGTGGCTTTCTAATTTTCCCAGCACCACTTATTGAAGAGGCTTTTTCTTTTTCATTATGTATTTTTGTCTCCTTTGTCAAAAATTGTTTATATATATGTGGTTTTATTTCTGGGTTCTCAATTCTGTTCCATCAGTCTGTATGTTCGTTTTTCTGCCAATAACATGCTGCTTTTTATTATAATGGTTCTATAGTATAATTTGAAGTCAGAAATTATCTTTTTAAAATGCTTTGAGAAAAATAAATCCTATAAACATGTAAATCTATATCCACTATAAATATACACTTAATAATAAGAGCAAATTGGAGGGGGAGCAAGATGGCGACGGAGTAGGCGGACATACCAACTTCCAACCCCCAGAACCAAAGTGGATTACAACTCAATTTTAAGAACCATCACCGGGATAAACCAACTTTGAACAAAACTAAGTGGACTCTTCAACCAAGGAACACAGAAGAAGCCACATTGACACTGGTAGGAATAGCGAAAACGCAAAGAGGGCTGCCCAGCTCCCCGGAGCAAACGGCAGCCCGGAGAGACCCGTGTGGCGGGAGGAGAGTTTGGCGGAGAGGGAGGGACCTGGGTCCCAGGAACCAAGCCCCAGCCTGCAGTCCCAGAGCCTAGAAGAGGCATTTGGACAGTATTGAGCTGTGAAACAAGTGAGGGAGCTCCCAGGCCTACAGTGTGGAGTATTAGGTCCGTTCCTACTCTGCTGATGGCTGCTTAAGGTTTTGGGGCGGCAGGACGCTGAAAGGCGGTTCTGTCGGCATGGGCAGAGGCCAAGCCGGTGGGAGATCGGTCTAGCCCAGAGGGTCAGAGGGGACCCGCGAGAGCGGTCCGGAAGCTGCGGGCCCGCCTTTAATCCCACTAACGGGGACAAAGCGGGAGGCCAGGAACAGGCAGGCCCTGCGCAAGCTGGCCCTGACCGCGGGGACCGGGCTAGGACCAGGGACGGGCAGGGGCTCGTGGCTGAGCTGACGCTACCAGTCCCCCACCCCACCCCCCGGGCCGGAGAAACCGCGGTTGGCCAGTATACGTGCGCGAGCGGGCTCCGAGCGCGGGAACGGGGTGGACCCCGAGACAAGTGGAGGCTCGCAGCTGAGCCCACGCCACTATCCCCATCTGGTCGGAAAACCCCAGATAGCATTCATACGTGCACAAGCGGGCTCCAAACGCCAGGGCGGGGTAGAGTCCGGGACGAGCGGAAGTACACAGCTCGGCGGAAGCCAGCAAACACGCCCGCCCCAATAAACCTTGGTTTCCGACCCTGCGCAGAAGGACCCTGGCCTCGAGGGCGGGGCTAAAGCTCCGGACGGGCAAAAGCTTACAGCTGAGAGCACGTCAAAAGCCCCGCCTAACCCACGGAACTGTAGCGAGCAGGCTCCGACTGCTGGTTCTGGGCGGATGTCCGGAAATAGGCTGGGTCCGCAGCTGAGGAAAGGTGCTCACCTCTACCCTTGGTGCTAATATTGTGGCTTCAGTCACAGCCCCTCCCACGGAGGAGAGGCAGAAATCATAGCAAAAGCCACAGTGGGCCGGCACTGGCAACGCTCATACCCAACCACCCTAGGCACCGGCAGAGGGGGTGGGGGGCCTGCAGATAGACCACACCTAGAGAACACAAAGGCAACACCTACTGGACTCCAGTGGCCACAACTTGCTTATACACAGACAAAATGGGCAGGCAGAGGAATGCAAACCAAATGAATCAAGAGAAATCCCCAGAGAAGGACCTGAATGAACCAGATATAAACAAATTACCAGAAGCAGAATTTAGAATAATGATAGTTAGGATGTTCAAAGAAATTAGAGCAACAATGGATAGTCATTAAGAACACCTAAATAAAGAGATAACAAGTAAAAAAAATGAAATTGAAATAATAAAAAAGAATCAGACAGAAATGACAAATACAATATCAGAACTGAAGACCACAATGGAAGGAATTAAAAGCAGGATGGATGATGCTGAGGATCAAATAAGCGAGTTAGAGGACACAATAAACAAAGGCACAGAAGCAGAGAAGAAAAAGAAAAAGAGACTTAAAAAATGTGAGGAAACTCTAAGGGAGCTTTCTGACAACATGAAGAGAAACAACATTCGCATCATAGGGGTGCCTGAAGAAGAGGAGAGAGGACAGGAAATGGAAACTTTGTTCAATCAAATCATAGCAGAAAACTTTCCTAAATTAAGGCTGGGAAACACTCCACACATTCAAGAAGCACACAGAACTCCATTAAGGAGAAACCGAAAAAAATCTACACCAAGACACATCATAGTTAAAATACCAAAGCTAATGGATAAAGAAAAAATTTTAAAAGCTGCTAGAGAAAAAAAGACTATCACCTACAAAGGAGCCCCCATAAGGATGACATCGGACTTCTCAACAGAAACACTTGAGGCCAGAAGGGAATGGCAAGAAATAATCAAAGTAATGCAGAACAAGAACCTACAACCAAGACTACTTTATCCAGCAAGGCTAACGTTTAAAATTGAAGGAGAAATAAAGAGCTTCCCAGAAAAAGAAAGACTCAAGGAATTCATAAAAACCAAACCAATTCTGCAAGAGATACTAAGGGGCCTCTTGTGAACAGTTTAAAGGGAGGAATGAATAGAGCAAAAGAAGAATACAGCTTTAAAGAATAAAATGGCAATAAACAACTACATATCAATAATAACCTTAAATGTAAATGGATTAAATGATCCAATCAAAAGACATAGGGTAGCTGCATGGATAAAGAAACAGGACCCATATATATGCTGTCTACAAGAGACACACCTTAAAACAAAAGATGCTCATAGACTGAAGGTAAAAGGATGGAAAAAAATATTTCATGCAAATGGAAATGAAAAAAAAGCAGGGGTAGCAATACTTATATCAGACAAAATGAACTTTAAAACAAAGGCTGCAGTAAGAGATAAAGGAGAACACTACATAATGATAAAGGGAACAATTCAACAGGAAGATATAACTATTGTAAATATCTATGCACCAAATATAGGAGCCCTGACATACATAAAGCAGACTTTGATGGATATAAAGGGCGAGATTAACAGCAATACTATCATAGTAGGGGATTTCAATACCCCTCTAACAACACTGGATAGATCCGCAAGAAAGAAAATTAATAAAGAAACAGCAGACTTAAAGGATACACTAGATCAACTTGATTTAATAGATATCTTTAGAACTTTTCACCCTAAAGCAGTAGAATATACATTCTTCTCAAGCGCTCATGGTACATTTTCTAGGATAGACCACATGTTAGGACACAAAAATGGTCTCAATAAATTTAAGAAGATTGAAATCATATCAAGCATTTTCTCTGATCACAATGCCATGAAACTAGAAATTAACCACAAAAGAAAAAATGAAAAATACTCAAACACTTGGAAACTAAATAGCATGTTATTAAATAATGAATGGATTAACAATGAGATCAAAGAAGAAATAAAAAAGTTTCTAGAAACAAATGATAATGAGCATACATCAGCTCAAAATTTATGGGACACAGCAAAAGCAGTTCTGAGAGGGAAGTTTATTGCACTACAGGCATATCATAAGAAGCTAGAAAAAGCTCAAATAAGCAACCTGACCCTGCATCTAAAAGAACTAGAAAAACAACAACAAATAAAACCCCAGACAAGTAGAAGGAAGGAAATAATAAAGGTCAGAGCAGAAATAAATGACATAGAGGCTAAGGAAACAATACAGAGGATCAATGAAACAAGAAGCTGGTTCTTTGAAAAGGTAAACAAGATTGATGAACCTTTAACTAGACTCACCAAGAAAAAAAGAGAGAGGACTCAAATAAATAAAATTAGAAAGGACAGTGGAGAAATAACAACTGACACAACAGAAATACAAAGCATTGTAAGAAAATACTATAAAGAACTCTATGCCAAAAAATTAGACAATCTTGGTAAAATGGACAAATTTCTTGAATCATATAACCTTCCAAAAATTAATCTGGAAGAATCAGAACAGCTAAACAGACCAATTACAGCAAATGAGATCAAAACAGTTATCAAAAAACTCCCCAAAAAGAAAAGTCCTGGGCCTGATGGCTTCACAAGTGAATTCTATCAAAAATTCAAAGAAGAACTAACTCCTATTCTCCTCAAGCTATTTCAAAAAATTCAAGAGGAAGGAAGACTTCCAAACTCCTTTTATGAGGCAAGCATAATTCTGATCCCAAAACCGGGCAAAGACAACACAAAGAAAGAAAATTATAGGCCTATATCCCTGATGAATTTAGACGCTAAAATTCTCAACAAAATATTAGCCAACCGGATCCAGCAATATATGAAAAAAATCATACACCACGATCAAGTGGGATTTATTCTGGAGAGGCAAGGCTGGTTCAATATTCGCAAATCAATCAATGTGATTCACCACATAAACAAAAGGAAGGACAAAAATCACATGATAATTTCAATAGATGCAGAAAAGGCATTTGATAAAATCCAGCACCCATTCATGCTCAAAACTCTCAGTAAAGTGGGAATACAGGGATCATTCCTTAACATGATAAAGGCCATCTACGATAAACCGACAACAAACATCATACTAAATGGACAAAGATTAAAAGCAATCCCCTTAAGATCAGAAACCAGGCAGGGTTGCCCACTTTCACCACTCTTATTCAACATAGTTCTGGAAGTCCTAACTACAGCAATCAGACAAGAAGAAGAAATAAAAGGCATACAAATTGGAAAAGAAGAAGTAAAACTGTCATTATTTGCAGATGATATGATATTGTATATTGAAAACCCTAAAGTCTCAGTCAAAAAACTACTGGACCTTATAAATGATTTCAGCAAGGTGGCAGGATATAAAATTAATACTCAGAAATCAGAGGTATTTCTATACACCAACAATGAAATATCAGCAAAAGAAATTAAGGAAACAATCCCCTTCACTATTGCAGCCAAAAAAATAAAGTACCTAGGAGTAAATTTAACCAAGGAGGTTAAGGACTTGTACTCGAAAAATTATAGAACATTGATAAAAGAAATCAAGGAAGATACAAACAAGTGGAAGCACATACCGTGCTCATGGCTAGGAAGAATAAACATCATTAAAATGTCTATATTACCCAAAGCAATTTATAAATTCAATGCAATACCAATTAAAATACCAATGACATACTTCAAAGATATAGAACACATATTCCAAAAATTTATATGGAACCAAAAAAGAACACGAATAGCCTCAGCAATCTTAAAAAGAAAAAATAAAGCAGGAGGTATCACTCTTCCTGATATCAAGGTTTACTACAAGGCCATTATACTCAAGACAGCCTGGTACTGGCATAAGAACAGGCACATAGATCAATGGAACAGAACAGAGAACCCAGAAATAAACCCACAGCTTTATGGACAACTGATATTTGACAAAGGAGGAAAGAACATACAATGGAGTAAAGACAGCCTCTTTAACAAATGGTGTTGGGAAAATTGGACATCTACCTGCAAAAAAATGAAACTAGACCATCAACTTACACCATTCACAACAACAAACTCAAAATGGATAAAAGACTTAAATGTAAGCCGTGAAACCATAAGCATCTTAGAAGAAAACATAGGCAGCAAGCTCTCCGACATCTGTAGCAGCGGTATATTTGCCGATTTATCTTCACGGGCAACTGAAATAAAAGGCAAGATAAACAAATGGGACTAGGATGAGGGGATGGGCACAGGGAAAGCAGATTGAAGGTGACAGAGGACAATTTGACTTTGGGTGATGGGTATGCAACATAATTGAATGATAAGATAACCTGGAAATGTTTTTGTTTTACATATGTACCATGATTTATTGATGTCACTCCATTAAAATTAATAAAAAAAAGGGAAAATGACCCTAAGCTACATATGGGCAGGAGACAACTGGCATTTGTTTTGTAATGTATTTCTAGTACTGGTCGAGTCCTTAGCATATAATTGAAAACTTAATAAATAATTTTGGAATTAATGACTAGTCTCTTATATTCACTAGTTTAATAATCTTCAAAACTCCAACAATCATCATATTTTAGTGTTTAAATGTAGCTATAAATATATAATATATAAATGTAACAAATCACTAGAATATAAATTATCAACTAAAGACAATTGGCAAAAGTGTATTTTTGGCCTGAAGTTATCCTGAAAGAAAATCTTAATAATTTGAAAGAACTAAAAAGAATAGGTTAATGAGAATACATATAAAATTGATGAATAATAGAATTTTATTTCATAGAGGGTAATATTCTTCAAATGTACTCTTGAGAACATGGAAAGGGTGTATATACTTCCTATTTAATTATTAAGCTGCTATTGACACCATGATATTTAAATTTGTGGCAGCACTAAGATAATACATGTGAATATTTGTATTTACCTTCATATGTGTATGGATATGCGTGTTGGGGTTGGCAGAAGTACGTTTACAGTTGTTCATATGAAAAAATCATACAATGATTAATAATAATAAAAAAATTAATTTTGTTTCATGAACTAACAACTGTAAACCTACCTTTGTCTACCCCTGTATATAAATGTATGAGATAGTCAATCATATATGACTTTAGAGGAGTTGTGCCAGATGAAATTATGTTAAACGTTTCAATCATTGGTGACACAAATTTACTTCTACTAAGAATTGGAGTGTTCCAATTTGAACTAAAAAGGGATTTACACAGAATAAATTATAATAAACCAAAAAAAATACAAATAGATATATGATATGTTTTCTCCTCTACTGGCTCAAGAGGGGGTGCTTTTCCAAAATCATAGTCGTATTTACTTTTTCCCCATAGCTAATTAAGATACTTTGGTGGAAAAAGAAATAAAATAAAAACACCTTTGACCTTGCCCTTCTTTGTATTACATGTTTATGACTCCAAGAATAAGACAATGAAATATTATTATTAGGACTCCATCAGAATATTTTCAGCTAGAATATTTCCAGTGAGACTTAGAGGGGAAAAAATAAATGTTTTTACAAAATTAAGATTAAAAATTCAAAGTTTAATGGCAGATTAAGAACTTCAGTAGCCAAGAAAATGGACGATAAATAATATTCACTGAACAGAACATTATCACAGCTGGCTATTGAGACCTTTATGTAAGGTCATTGTAGGTGATAAAGTAGTTTTATAAGGGGAAGAATTGACTCTGAAGCCAGATTTCTGTGGTTCAAGTTCTGCTCCTTTTTAAATTAGTTCTATGACTTTGATGAACTCAGGCGATATAGATTTGACTCAATAATGGTACTTATTTCATGTGTTAGTTTTGGAAATTAAATGAGTGTGTCCACATCCTAAATCACTTATCTGAAACCCTCAGACTCCGAGGTGCTATGCTTTTGAATACAGAACTTTTTCAGAATTTTTTTTTTTTTTTTTTTTTTGTGTGTGTGTGTGTGTGTGTGTTTGTGACTGAGACAAAGACAGAGAGATAGACAGATAGGGACAGACAGGCAAAAAGGAGAGAGATGAGAAGCATCAACTCTTTGTTGCGGCTCCTTAGTCTCGTTAGTTGTTCATTGATTCCTTTCTCATATGTGCCTCCACCGGGGCATGCTACAGCAGAGTGGATGACCCTTGCTCAAGCCAGAAATCTTTGGGCTCAAGCCAGAAACTATGGGGTCATGTCTTGATCCCAAGCTCAAGCCAGCGACCCTGCACTCAAGCTAGTGACCCCTTGCTCAAGCCAGCGTTCTTGGGCTCAAGCTGGTGAGACTTGCTCAAACTAGATGAGCCTTCACTCAAGCTGGCAGCCTCTAGGTTTTGAACCTGTGCTCTCTGCATTCCAGTCCTATGTTTTATCTACTGCATTACTTCCTGGTCAGGCTAGAACTTTATTTAGTTTTAAAAAGGGAGAATAGTATTTAGATGAAAATACTCCTGATGGATTATAAGGCACCTTGACATTTTTTTGTAGCAAAGCTGCCTATATTTACATTTAATAATGACTGTGAATTACCTCTTGATGGACCAACTTAGCTTTTGCAACAAACAAATTTCCATCCAACATGAAACACCTTTCAGTTTTCAGAGCATTATGGACTGCAAAATTGCAGAAAATAAATCTGTACATGGAGAGCACACAGAACTGTGCCAAGTGAATGAATGTAGTTATAAAAATTAAAAAATATATTGATCTTACTATGCTACGTATTGATTAGATCTTACTCGGAGTATTATGTCTAGTTGTAGATGCTTCATTTTCTGTAGAGAATGACACACTAGTTAATACCACATTGGATATTTCTATAACTAGAGATGTCAGCTAAACTTGAGAAAGCATACTTGTATTTATTCTACCCTGTCACCTTAAACTAGGTTACTGTTTATTTCAGTAAGTGTTGTGCTTTACAACATGCAGTAGTAGCTTAAACTATGTGCTTTTAAGGGTAGAATTGGTGTCAAAGCTGACATAATAGTAATAAACAATGTAGATTTTAATTAATATAAGTAAGAATATAAAGGTGTTAACAATAATACAGGGTGATTTATTGATTAATGTGCCTCTTTCCATGGCTGAGCAGCCATAAGAGATTTTGATTATTGGCAAGGTATTTGGTTACTATATTGGAAAAAAGTTTTGCTCTCAGATTTTCTACACTGTAAATATCCTATAGCACTAGTAATAAGCTACATTATATAATTTAGTTTTTAATTAACAATCTACAAGATAGTTTAATGAAACACTTTGTAAATATGCATATTAAATGTGTACAGACAATTTCAAACTAAGTCAATTTATAAAATTTAGTTGAAACTAGTTTCTACTTTTTTTGAGGGAGGAAGAAAATAAAAAGTGTATAGATGAATAATTATTCTAAAATATGAAATAGTGTTGTTTGCTTTAACTTCTCTACATAGTCAGCTATTTTTGGCTAGTATTGATTTATTAGAGCAATAATACCTAAAACAATTATTTTGACCCTGCTGAGAATATTAAGATTCCTGAGAAATGTAAATGCTAAACCTCCAGTGAGATCTCTGTGGGAGAAATGAAGTGAATTTCCTTCAACAAAGTAAGGCACTGCTGTGAACTTATTTTCTGTCAAGTTTGCAAAATGTGTTAAGTAAAATTTAGTGAATAAGGTACAAAAAAATAGCAGGTGGTTAAAAATTATTCAAGTAATGAATTACATTTAATTCTTAAAGCATGTTAAGGTAATTACAGTAAAGTTTGTTAATATTTGTAACATTCAAATATAAGATTTTTTCCAAATATAGTTTGTCTTTTCTGTAGTTGAAACAACTCAAAACCTAAAGTAGAAAATTCTTAAGCAGAAGACTAGATAAATATTAATTTTCCATAACATAGGATTCTTAAAGAAAGTCTGTAAAGAATATTCATTAAGCCTGTCATAAAATTGTGCCTAACTATATAAAATCTGTTCTAACAGAGCAGTCAAAATGTTGTTTTTGTTATTATTATTTTTCATAAAAGCAGTGATGAAAATGCCTGTTCTTTACTCACCAGATCATTAGATATACATTAGGAAAAAGACTATGTCCTGCCTTCTAAATTCTTTATGATGAACTTGTATTCTGATTGCTTAACTCACTAAGCGAGTCAAATATTTCTTAATACTTTTCTCTACGTGTAGAATGACTACTGCCAACTTAAACTACATTATTTTTGTGATATTTTTCTTGTGTTTTAATTTACAGGTAATTTAAAAATACTTTTGTTAAATTTTTATAGCAGAGTAGTTACTCTCTTGATTTACTTCATACACCATGGTTAAGTATAGAAACAGGCCATCTTTCCCTACTCTATGCTTCTCATATTACTTTGCCAGGTCTCTGTAAACTTCAGTAAGCTTCACTTTACATGTCTAATAAAAGGTAAGAAGAGCAGTAGCTTAAAAATAATTTTTATTTAACTTAGGCTGAGGAACTCTATATTAGTAAATACTGAGGTGCTTAAAATTCTATTACCAAGAGATCTGACCTTGTTATTATGAGTTGATGCTAGGAATATTTATACTTGTAAATATTATGGGAATAACATAATTTGGAGCAAAACAGGCCCTTTAATACATCAATAAAATATGAGTTTATGACGTATCATAATAATCATGATGTCCAGCTAGGTTAAATATTGACTAGAATAAGAAGAGATTGACTGTTAATGAATTAACTTCATTCTCATTTTTATTATCTTTGTTGCATGCTCTTTCTCACTTTTCACTCTCTGTAATTATTATTTCTGTCAAAAAAGGATTTGTAGATGATAGGTAGAAGATGATAGATTAGATAGATAGATGATGATGATAGATAGATGATAGATAGATGATAGATAAGCAGACATTGGCTGTATGATTATGCTTTTTCTTTTCACTTTCTACTTACCAGATTAGCTGAGAAGAATAGCTGGACTTATTTGGTTTTACAATATTGCTATTTCCATTTTCCTTAAACATATTTTTGGCACATGCTCATGACTTTTTTGTGTGGTATCAGGCATGATTTTATTTTTTTATTTATCTGTAATATTCTTATTCATCTTTTATTGCTCAGTTCAGACATGGCTCGTACAGAAAGTCTTTCCTGAAAGCAAGTGAAGTTGAGTGACTTGCTTGCATATCATACTACACATAATAGATCCTATCACAACCTTTCCATATGACACTATCTCTTCCAAAGTGTATTAAAAAAAAAAGACTGTATCTTCTTTATCTTTGAGACACATGTCTCCAGCAGCACTTGAACATAGCACTGAATTCACTGGGTTTGATTCCACTATGTTGCAATTTACAGATATTTATTTAAATATTGTTGATAGATTTTGAAGTATCTTGTGTGCTATTAAGGTGAATTTGTATTTAATGATATAATTTCAATCATGCCATTTGTAAAAGTTTGCATGGTCTATTTTAATGTTAAAGAATTTATGTCATTAAAATGATTCAAAAATAATAATAAATTGTGAAAGTACTAGTAAATGCAGATAGTGGAGAATTAGAGGCAAAAAAGATAAATATAAATGTCATTTAGATAACTTGACTACTTTGGGAAAAAAACAAGAACTAATTTATATTTTGCATAAAATAAATTCAAAATAAAATGCCCTTAGTTAAATAACAAATGTATTATCTATGTACTGCCAATGAGAACACAACAAATGTATTATATAGAGAAAAATATGTAGTTATTTATCTATTTTCTATACAAGAACATTTCTAATATAAAATTAATATAAAGTTATATGGTCAAACAAAATGAAAATAAATTATCAATATAAACTATTGTATCATTTACAACAAAATGGATGGACCTTGATAACATTATACAGAGTGAAATAAGTAAAACAGGAAAAAACTGAGAACAGCATGATTTCATACATAGGTGGGACATAAAAGTGAGACTATGAGACATGGACAAGAGTGTGGTGATTACGGGTTGAGGGGATGGAGGAGAGGTTGGGAGGGGGGGAAGGGGCACAAAGAAAACCAAGTAGAAGGTGACAGAGGACAATTTGACTTTGGGTGATGGGTATGCAACATAATTGAATGATAAGATAACCTGGAGATGTTTTCTTTGAACATATGTACCCTGATTTATTAATGTCACCCCATTAAAATTAATAAATAAAGAAGCCAATGGAACACAAAGTACTTCTTTAATCACAAGTATAGTCATGTCTTTAAAAGTTTGATTAAAAGGTTAATTTTGCCAAAAAAACAAAAATAAAACTATTGTATATATGTACCAAATAACCATAAATAATTTTAAATATCAAATTGCCTAGAATATATTTGCATAGTACACAATTAAGAATTGTTATCCTTATTTAATTATTATTTTCTAAAATAATCTAAAATGTATAAGTTTTTTTCACAAAAAGAAAGAGCAGTGCCTGACTATTCAGTGGCAGGATGAATAGAGCACTGAACAGGGAGGCAGATGACCCAAGTTCAGAACTATGAGGTTGTGAGTTTGAGAGAAGACTCACCAGCTTGAGCACAGGGTCTCTGGCCTGAGTGTGGGATTATAGACATGACCCCATGGTCGCTGGCTTGAGCCCAAAGATGGCTGGCTTGAAGCCTAAATTTGCTGGTTTGAGCCCAAGGTCACTGGCTTGAACATGGGGTCATTTGCTTTGCTGTATCTGCCTAGTCAAGGCACATATGAGAAAGCAGTCATGAACAACTAAGGTGCCACAACAAAGAATTGATGCTTCTCATCTCTCTCCCTTCCTGTCTATTTGTTCCTATCTGTTCCTTTCTCTCTCTGTCTCTCTCCATCTCTGTCACAAAAAAAAGAAGAAAAGAAAAAACAAAAGAGCATATAATAGGATAGGTCACCAAAATAAACATTCTATTAGAAAAATAAAAGATTGATTTCATCATATGTTATATCAATTGATGAAAGTCTATGCAGGCCCTGTCCAGTTGGCTCAGTGGTAGAGCATTGGCCTAGCTTGTGGAAGTCCTGGAGTTTGACTCCCAGTCAGGGCACACAGAAGTGACCATCTGTTTCTCCACCCCACCCCACTCTTCCTCTATCTCTCTTTCTCTCTCCCTTTTCCCCTCCTGCAGTCATAGCTTGAATGGTTTACGTAAAGTTATCCCCAGAGGCAGCGGATGGCTCTATGGCCTTGCCTCAGGAGCTAAAATAGCTGGGTTGCTGAGCAACAGAGCAGTGACTACAGATGGGCAGAGCATTGCTAGGTTGGGGGCTTGCCAGGTGAATCAAGGTTCATGCAAGAGTCTGTCTCTCTGCCTCCCACCTCTCACTTAATAAAAAAAAAAAAGAAAGAAAAGAAAGAAAAAAGAAAGTCTATGCAAACATTGTAAGAAATGTTACTTTTCTTTTAAAATGTTAGTGTTAAAGAAGAAGACTAGACAGTAAAACAAAATGGATAAGGTAATTCTAATTTTTGTTTTTGTGTGTTTACGCATTTATATAATTAAATAGAAATTAAGAAGTTAGAGATGATTTTAATTTTCAATTCTTTTTATATCTTTACTTTAAATATACACTTATAATAAGAGAAGATATAAAATTAATAGCACATTTTAACATATAAAAGTTTCTATTCACTATAAAACTTTGTTTTCACCTAAATGTCATTAGACACTTGGTTGATACATTAAAGTTTATTTTATAACAATAATCATTATTTTATGCTGTTTAAGCATTTTGACCCTCTGACAAAAATATCAATATTTTTCTGTCTAATAAACTTTTTATTTTTACTATTTTGATATAATCTGTTAATGAAGTACATACAAGCTTTTAGAAAGTTCTTAAAGAAAAGCGGATAATAACTCCAAAACACAAAAGATAATTTCCAGTACTTGTCATTCTGCTTCAGAATTGAACATCATAGAGAGTAAAAGATAAAATGTCTATTACAAGGATGTGAAACATAGTTTTGGTAAACAGGATATTCTTCAGGTTATTTTAAAATTCAGCATTAGTAACATTACTCTCTTGCTCATCTGACATTTTAACATCCCCTATCACTAGCTAGTCTTTGACAAACTTGTTTCAACACTGTTCAGCTAGATAATAGGTCCCATAGCAAGTAAAAATGAAGTGGTACAAATATTAAAAGCATTCCGTGCCCTTTGAAAATATTATGAAAGTTACTGCACAGATGGGCTGAAAGTTTAATTACTTCAAACGAAGAGAGTCAGAGTCATCATTGCTCCTGTAACAACTGGAGGTTTAGCAACCAAAATTTACACCAGAAAATTACTCTGAGAGTGCATCTCAAATACACTAAAGAAACAGCTGCCATTCCATTTATGTCATGTAGACATGAGAATTGCAGGGCCTGGAATAACATGAAGATACCACATTGGCTTTTTTCTTAATTTGACATTTTCTAGGCATTTTTCAAATGTGCCAGACTGGGAAAAATGTACGAAATTGAGTAACACACACCAAGTAAAATAACATAAGCTCAATTTCATGTATTTTGGTATGTATTTTTGAGTAAAAGTTTATAGTTTTATTACAGGGTAATTGTGTCTTGTCACATTTTTATTACAGAGATAGGACAACTAATATTTACATAGCATTACTATGATCTCTTTAACTGAAAATATTGTTATTTAAATTGTTATACATAATACCTAATAATGTTGTATATTCTAATATATATTATATAACTGGTGATATGAACTTATGTTTTAGCACTAGAGCTATATGGCAAGATGTCAGAAACTGTGAGAAGAACATTGCTCAGCAAAGATTAATTTTCTCATAGTAAATATTCATTCCTTTGCATCAAGGGAGACCAAGCGCATCAGGAAATAATATCATTTATAATCTGCTTTTAAAACAATTTACTGTAGGTCGTCCATGTCCTACTGTGGCATTTTGCCAAGTCTCTGCATACTCTGTTTCTGGCAAGGTCTAGCTGGAATTCTTTGAGCCAAACTTCTTAATGATGACGCTAAACGATGTACTTAAGGAAGCACAGTATAGTCTAAAGCTATACAAGTATTATGTTTATTTATATTTAGCAGAACAATTTTCAAAAGTAGAAGAAACAATACTATATATTATTGAAAATAGTAGAAATCCATAACACTATAAAAACATGTGTATCTTAATAACATCAATTGCTGAAGAGCATTACAATTGTGGTTACTCAACCCAAATATACTGAATCCCAACTGAATTACCAATAACTAATTTTACCTCCCAAACACTCACTTAATATTAGCCAAGTCTTAATTGAGGTATTGGGAAATAAAAATACCACTGGAATCGTAATTACATATAGAGTATCATGTCAATCAAATGAAGACTAAAAATAAATAGTCAATGGGCATCTTGTATGACATAGCTAGCACCCCATTATTTTTATGACCTCGTGACTTATCACTCAGCTGAAGTCCAGGCACACCAGACTACTGTTCCTCCAGCACACCTGACAGATGTGCTCAGGCCTCACAGCCTTCATACATGTGGACTCCTGCCTGGGATGCTCTTCTCCTGTTAGTTACACATTTCACTGCCTTGTTCCTTCAGTTATTGGCTGCATATCATCTTCTCCAAAAGACCTTCTCTGGCCAACACATCTAAATTTCACTTCACCACCTTGACTCTTCTTAAGTTACTATTTACGTTTTTTTTTTTTTTTTTACTTTTTTGGTGTGTACTTGTTAATTTTGCATCTAAAATACTATAGTATGTATAGATGTTATTTTACTTGAGTTTTTGTGTCTTTCCTTACTGGAGTATAAATTTAAGAGCAATTTTTGTTTGTCTTCTTTGCTATATCTTAAGCCGGTGATAATATTTCTTGCATGAATAAATTAAGAAACTGCAGTACCAATACAAAATGAATTCAATAATAAAAGATTTGATCCAAAGTATAAAAATATTCTAATTTTCTCAAAACAATATAATGAGATCACCTTATGTTTTTTTGAAGACTTAGACTTCTATAATTCCATAAACCAGATTTAATAAAATTATCATATGCATGTGTACACACACAGACACATACATACTAATTTTGTATCATTTCACTATAAAGTGATTAATAGTCTCAATAATATAAAGTGTGTATGTAGGGGAAGCAAACATATACATCCGAAAAGAAGAGGATTAATGAGGCTAGCCTTTGATCTGTTTCTCTCCCAATTGCTGGTGAGATATTTCTGGCAAAGAAATAAAATAAGTCATCTTGTCTAAGAACTATGTAAGCATGCTGGTAGCTGGACCTATTTGTAAACAGACTAGGTGGGAAGTCCTTACATTTGAAATTCATATAACATGATGTCTAAGAAGTATTTATGCAGCCCAATTTAGAATCTATGGATTTGTGAGTTATGGCTCCTCAGACAATGTCTCATAGTCTATACAACTATCTGTATTACAAAATGGAAGTATCAATAATGTAAACACTCACTGTATAAGATGACCACAAACCTCATTTAGAGATAACATCTATTACTTGGATTAGAGAAAGAGTGTCAGATGCAGAAAAAATGAACCTGAGATTCCATCAGGAATGTCCCTGATTTTCAGTTTTCTTTGGGCCACTGGTCCACTAGTTTTCTTGAAATTATTAATGCTGTCTGGATGGTTCAGCATCACACAGCTAAAATGGCATCCAGAGTTGAAGCTGGAGCATGGTTCAAAATGAGTTGTTAAGTATAAAGAGCTCTAAATTAAGATACCTGTAGTTCAGGTTTGTACCTAACTGGAAAATCTTGAGGGATTTATTTAACATTTATCAGCCTAATATTCTTTGTATATAAAATAAAGATATTTCAAAGGTTTGAGACAAGACACAAAAAATGCAATACATTTGAAATATCAGTTGCCAAGTAAATTATGGTTATATATTTTTATATGTCATATTAGATTCCTACCATTTATAGGAATAAAATGTAAACATATCAGAAATCTTATATTTTTAGGTTTTTATTTATCACCAATATGGGATAGTCATTAGACAAATCTTATTCATAAATGATATAAGGTAGAAGCAAGATATGATGTCATTAATTCATAATGATTTGAAGATCAATATATTATATTTATCAATCATTGACTCAGTGGCTAGCAATGAACCAATGCTTTCTATACATCATTTCATCAATTTCCCAGAGCAACTTTTTTTTCAAGTATGAAGAGGGGAGATAGTAAGACAGACTCTTGCCTGCAGCCCAACCAGGTTCATTGGGCAACCCGTGTCTTGGGCTGATTCTCGAATCAACTGATCTTATTTTTAGCACTTGTGGCTGATGCGCCTGGACCACCTGAGCTATCTTCAGTGCCTGGCTGAGGCTCAAACCAATCAAGCCACTGGCTGTGGGAGGGAAAGTGGGAAAGAAGCAGATGGTTGCTTCTCCTATGTGTCGTGATGGGGAATTGAACTCAGGACATCCATACACCTGGCTTACACTCTATCTGCTGAGCGTACTAGCCAGGGCTGCAACTTTCTAATGTATTGTAATCCTCATTTTATAGAAGAGAAAATAGGATACCTAGTGGAAGTAGAGGACTGATTTGTATTGTGCGTTTGTCTCAGTCCTCAGTGCCTAAGAGAATGACTTGATCTTACTAATTAGATTTAACACATTATATAAGCAGGCCCTAACAACTACTATGTGATAAGACAGAAAGAAATGCATATATATGAAGCTGGAGACTGAAGAGAGAGCAGAAGTGGTTAATCACTGTGAGAGGCTGTACTCCTAAAGGGCGTGATTGATTCTAACATGTTTCTGGAGTATTTCAAATTAAAGGAAAACCCACAAATAACAAGCCAAGCAAATAACAGTTATATTTGAAAAGAAAATTTAGTATTTCTCAATTTACAAAGGAAAAAGACCTGTCAGGAGGTTTTTCTATGAATAAAAAGATGTTCTCAGTTTGTGTATGTAAAGCATAATGTTACGTAAATTGTATACTTAGTTAACATAGACCATACAGAGTATATATTTGGAAATTTAAACAATAAAGTAAAAAAGAAAGGATAGTTTTCATCATTTTATTTCTAACTAAATTATTTGGGAAACTTTCACAATTCTGTTATCTTCTTACTTCTTATTTCTTTGAAGACTCCAGAAAATGAAATTATTTTTAACTTACTTTCATTTCCAAATGATAGGGGACAATGACAAATGGCACTTGTTGTCACCGAAACTTCATTTTTTTTTATGGTATTAACAATTTAATAGTCCTTTTTTAAACAGTTGCATTCCATGCAATGTAGTTTCAAGGAAAAAATGTTCCAGATGAAATTCTCTTGAGTTCACCTTCTCGAAACAATCCGTTCTGCAGTCATGCAGCAACTTAGACAGCAACTTTTCGCCTTAAATATCGTCACTGAGAAGAAAAAAAAATGTCTTGAACAAATGTCTCTCCTCAAATGGCAGAAAGTGACATTGCCAGTGAATAGAGGTGCTGCCTCTTATCTGTGCTTAATAACCTCTCTCACTGGCACCCATTCAGCTGCCACTTAGCACAAAGACAAGTCTGCATGTCATTTAACAGGTCTGCATTAATACACCTAACCAATCAATGGCTTCTACCCATTCCACAAGGACACAGGTCTGTTACCATTACTAGACACTGTCAACAGAAAATGACACCAGAGTCACAAAAGGCAAAATGATGTCAGTTTAATCAGAAAGCAGAAAAAACTGCAAACAATGCTGCTCAGGATAGAAGTGTAACAAGGAGACTCAGAGGTTGGCATAAGCCACTCTTGGCAGGTCCCAGTGAAACCAGCTTGAAATTCAGTGATATAAAATCCAATAGAATGACAGAGACAATCAGAGCTGTTTTTCCCCCATTCAATTAAAATTGGTGACTGCTGTTGGCAGAAGAAACATCTGTAACAAAATATTGGAAGAAAGTGCAACTTGAATAGGTTTTATTTAAAAAAATCAAACTATCTTTACATTCTAAAAAAAACCCATCAAACTAAATTATATATTTAAAATCTGTTTAATCAATTACTTCAGTTTTCTTTCCATGGAAAATTAAATAGACGTTTTTAAAAGTCTTATTATATTAAGCCAGCGGCTTTGAATTGGTATATGTATACCCTGACAAGATAGCTGTTCCCATTAAGTAGTGATAATAATGATGGATTTGTACAATTATGTATGTGGAATAGACCTCCGAGATTATCTGGCCCAACCTGCTCATTTTACAGATGAGAGAACTGAAGCTAAGATAGAATGAGAGAAATGCCCAGGAGCACAACGGCAAAGCCGAGGTTCCTGGCTCTTGGTACAGCTTTTTTTTATTACACTGTTTAAGGATCATGTTTTACAATAACAATGCGATTTTTATCAAGAAAAGGATAGCATTTCATTAATCCATATACATATAATTGATGTTATTGTGAAGCAGTGAAAAAGGAATTATTTATGGTACTTTGAATAGAACAATCATAAACAATGAAGTATCATTTTACTGACCATTTTAACCTTCTAAGATGCCTCTTTCACTCTCCTCAAAATATTTGAGAATGTTCAGTGCCTTTAGAAAACACTAGAGAGGAGCACCAAAATTGGACCAGTTAAAGCTGGCTCAGAGCAGTAAATTCTTTGGCAATATGTCAGAGATGCCACGTCCTGATCCCTCACTGTGCCCTTCTGAGTTATTTGGCTGGCTAATCACCCCATTTTCACAGGTGACAATACTTTTGACTCATCTTTGACCTTGTTCTTTCTTCCTCTTTGCGTAGAAGTCCACTGCTGACTGTGCTGCCCACTTGAGACCCTACTTTCAGCCAAGAAAGCTCATGTTTTCTTCCAACTCGATTTCCCCCAGTTCAATTTCTGCTAAGTCCTGTAGCTCTTGGATGGGTTACACATATGGTGAGCCAGGTGGATTGACCATGTTTGCAGGATGCATTCCAGACAGCTCCCTGCCTTGGGCTGACAGCTTCCCTTGGTAGCTCAAATTAAAATTTGGTTTCAATGTTTCTTCTCCCTTCATTATCTAAAGAGGTCTATGTCAACCTTTTAAAAAAATCCACATTTTTTTGAATAAATAAGAAATATCAGAAGGATACTCTGCCCCATGCTTCTTTGTGGCACAAAGAATTAGTGCTATCACTACCTGTGAAGAATGACATGGACATTGATATTTGAAGTTTAAATATGAAAAACTATTTCTCTTTATTTAAAAAATTTTAAATTACTATATTTTTTTGCTCCACAAGACACGTTATTTTCCCCATAAAAGTGGAGGGGAAAATGCCCGTGTATCCAATGGAGCAAATATTCATTTTTTTTTTTTTTTTTTTTTAGCTGCTGTGGAGCACTGTGCTGGTAAACATATGCAGAATGAGTGCTAGTGGGAGTATAATCATACCCGTCATGGCAGCGTGTGGAACCCCAGCACCTGCTGAGTGATCTCCTGGCCCCAGTTCCACAGTTCAATGCAGCGCAGGAGAGAAGGGCACATTCATTTGGCATCATCGAGGGCAGACGTGAGAGGCATGCTGCAGCTGCTAGAGCTCTGTGTGAAGTGCTGACGTCACTTGCTGCCCTATCAGTGCTTGACCAGTTTAGAGCACATATTAGCAGAACCACACACAAAAATACTTTAAAGAAGTTAAGACTCATCTGGCTGTAATTCCTGGGAGTCTTACCAGCCAGTTGCAACCTCTCGACATTTTCATCAACAAACCTTTTAAAGTCTTTATGCGAGTAGAGTGGAACAAATGGATGGCTGCTGGTAATCATGATCTGACACCAACTGGATGAATGAAGAGACCCACTATCATTCAAGTTTGTGAATGGGTGAAACATCATGGCAGTCAGTGAAGAATGAAACCACGGTATGGTCATTCAAAAAATGTGGTATTAGCAATGCCTTAAATGGCACTGGAGATGGTATCATATCAAAATAGTGAAGAAAGTGATACCAGTGATTGTGAGCAACTGAGCTTCTTAAATTCTGACACTAGTGATGATGAGTTCCTGGGGTTCCTGGACAACTAGAAGAGTATTAAAGTATCTTCTCATTTGTGAGTAACAGTGTTAATGGTTGTTAATACTGCTGTTAAGTTTACATTGTCAAAATATTATTGTGGTATATTTCATTGAATATTTTAACATACCATTTGGTTTAGAATATTTTTTTTTCTTATTTTCCTCCTTAAAACCTTAGGTGTGTCTTACAGTCAGGTGCATCTTATGAAGCAAAAAATATGGTATTAATATTTAATATGTTTATTCAAGCTTCGCATAGTCAAGCTTTTCCTAATACTTTAATGTGGGCTGCCCTCATTTTTTTCTCCCTTTGCCTCAGTTTGAGCCTTACTGGTTTACAGGGGAAATGAATACTCACTGCTATAACTCTTTCTCTTTTTCCTTTTCTCTCTGCCTTTTATATCTTCCAAATCAGGTAGTTTCACCATGAAGCAATTCCTTTTTTACATATTTTAATATATTCTTTCTTTCTACTAATTCCTCTATCAATAACCCACACTTTGCACCATTAGCTCAGGAGAATCTGCCTTTTATTTATCATCTTAGTTTTATGATTGAACACACACATGGAGAGAGAAAAAGAGAGGTAATTATAATTACCTTGATTAATGATTATAAGGATAGTGCCAGTTAAAAAAAAAGTAGTGCCCTTTCCTTGATACAAGAAGAATGACCACGGAGTGGTATCAATTTCTGTCTCCTTTAATACGTCAAGTAATTGTAGCAAAATCCTTCTCTATCACTGAATTGATTATATAATCATCCCAATTTTAATAATTTATTATCTACCTAAATTGCCATTCCGCTTTGTTTAGTAATAACATTGATATATTGATAACCATTTTTACTAAATTTATACAGGTCTGTACTTTGAGTTAAACATAACCTTTATATATAATCTCCCTAAATTCTAAAAAATTCAACCAATTTTGTGGAACCCACCATTTTGTATATTGAGAATAGTCTATAAATACCATTTTCAAAATTTCAAATTCCTGTAGCATCAAATAACTATAAATTAGAAGCTAAGTAATATTGACTCTAAAACTTAAATGTTAGATTCCAAAAGTTAGATACTTTTAGTTGTTGAACTATCTGAATGTAGATTGCATTTTTCAAATATTTTAGTATGATTATTCTAATGCTTTGCTTGAATTCATCAAACTAAGATATTTCTCAAGAAAGAATATTAAAAAAAGGCATGACAATAAAAATCCAAACATGAATTATAAGCCCATGTCACCAAGTCTTTTCTCTTTATGACAGACCATATGGTTTCAAATGCAGCAAGGTTTAAAAAAATACCTTTAGTTCTTCTAGTAGTACACTAGTTAAGAAGCAGTCAAACCCATACTTCACTGCAAATCTTCTCCTTTAAATAGCACTGGTATGGAGGCTCAAAAAAAGCATGCAATATTAAAAATATGACAAGAAGAGAAAAGTCAAGAGGAAAAGAAATGTCAAATAGTAAAAATACATTTGAGGGGAAAAGAAGCATGTTCTTGGCAAGGGAACATCATGTTGGACTCGTATACTGCAATATAGATGAATAAGGTATGAGAAGGAAAGAACCCACTCATAATTAATTTGAGCTTATGAACTCCTTTTTTCTGATTCAGCACATTGATGCATTTTTAAAATACAAAGCTTTAAAGGGAAAGGAAAGACACCCATAACTATCCTTATTCTATCTCTAATACTAAACAAGCTATGAGAGAAAAAAAAAATGTAAGTGAATTTTTACAAGATTGCATGACATATGACAGTGGGAAATTAAGCAATTACCTCAATTCTTTTAAAGTTTTAATTCTGAAATAATTTTAGATTTTTAAGAGGACTTGCAAGGATAATTTAGAATTTTTTTACAGTTACTTAGCTTTCTTTATAGTTTATATCTTACTAATCCTTGGTGTATTTACCAAAACTAAGAAATTAACATTGACACAATACTGTTATTGTGAACTACAGATTTTATTTAGTGTTCATCAGTTTTTTCTAATAATGTCAGCTTTGTGTTCAGAATATGATCTAGTTTACAACCTTGCACTGTTTCTTTAGTCACCTCCAATCTGTGACAGTTTAAGTCTTGCTCTGGTTTTTATATCATTGACAATTTTGGAAAGTATTTGCAAGGTGTTTTACAAATCGGCTGCCAATTTGGACTTCCTCATTATTAGATTGGGATTATAAAACTTTTTAAATTAATTATTTTTTAAAAAAGAGAGATAGAGGAAGGGAAAAAGAGAAAGAGAGAGAGAATCATTCATTTGTTGATCCACTTAAGTTGCACATTCATTTGTCACTTCCTGTACATGCCCTGACCAGGGATCAAACCTGCAACCTTGGTGATTTGGGCAACTCTTTAATTGACTGAGCTTATCAGGGCTGGGGCTATAAATCTTTAAAAAAATACCAAAAAAGTAAAGTTACCTTCTTGTCCCATCACTTCAGATGGTACATGACATCAGCATGACTCATTTTTGTCATATATTAAACTTGATCATTTTGTTAAGAAGGTTTTTGTGCCTAAATTTGGGTGGTTCAGTGGGTAAAGCATAGACCTAGAATGCTGAGGTCAATGGTTTGAAACCTTGGGCTTGCCTGGTCAAGGGACATATGAAAGTTGATGCTTCCTGTTCCTCCCCACTCCTCTCCCTCTCTCTCTCTCTCTCTTTCTCTCGTCTCTTCCCTCTTAAATGAATAATAATAAAAAAGATGTTTTCTGTGTGATTATTCCATAGTGAAGTTACTCTTTTATCATTTCCAAACTATAAAGATGAATAAGTCATGAATCCAGTCCACCTTTAAAAAAGGATATTAATGAGGTTTCATCTCCTGCTGCAAGAAGTATCATATTAAATGGGTTTATATCCCCTTAAATACATTCCTTCTTAATGCCCAGAACTTATGGATATGTTTTTCTCTTTCTCCAAGATTTTGTCTTTGTTTTCAGCAGTTAGAAGATGATATACCTAGATATGCACTTTGTATCTATCCTGCTTGGTTTTATGAGAACTTGGTTCTGTGGTTACAGGCTATTACTAATTTTGGGATTAGTCATTATTTCTTCAAATAATTATTCTGTTTTGTTCTTCCCCTTTTCTCCTTCTGAAATTCAAATTATATATATCTTAGAACATTTGATAGTTCCCATAGTTCATGGATGCTCTGTTGTGTTTCGGTAACATCTACTGAACTATCTTCATTTTCACTAATTCTTTCCTTGGTTGTGTTTTGTATGCAAATGAGTCTTTCAAAGTCATTCTTTACTTCTGCTACTATGTTATTGATTTCTAGCATTTCCAACTGAATTAGTCTTTTCTCTTTCTTTTTCTTTTGACAGAGACAGAAAGTCAGAGAGAGGGACAGATAGGGACAGACAAATAAGAAGGGAGACAGATGAGAAGCATCAAGTCTTCATTGCAGTTCAGTTCCTTAGTTGTTCATTGATTGCTTTCTCGTATGTGCCTTCACCAGGGGGCTAAAGCAGAGCAATTTCCCCCTTGCTCAGGCCAGCAACCTTGGGCTCATGCCAGGAACCTTGAAATTCATGCCAGCACTCTTTGGGCTCAAGCCAGAAACCATGAGGTCATGTCTATATAGTCCGACACTCTATCCACTGCGCCATCATGTGATTAGGGCTTACTGAATGTCTATGTCTATGATCCCAAGCTCAAGCCAGTGACTCCTTGCTCAAGCAAGATGAGCCCATGCTCAAGCTGTCAACCTCGGGGTTTTGAACCTGAACCTTCTACATCCCAGTCCAACTTTCTATCCACTGCCTCACCACCTGGTTAGGGCCAACTGAATTATTATTATAGTGTTCATGTTAACTTAAATTATTTACCTGATCTTACTTTTTATATTTTTCATCAAAACCTTTAACTTTTAATATTGATGGCTTTTAACTTCTTTATCTGAAAGTTCCAAGATTTCTGTCTTATATGATTTTTAATCTGATGTTTAATTTGTTTGTACAGTATGTTTCTTTTTCTTGCCTTTGTGTATTTATAATATTTTGGTTGCTAGATATGTATAGGACTATAAATGTTACAGGTTCAACATTGCTGTGCCCAACACTTTAATAGGCCAATATTCAAATTATCAGAGCTTGGAGTAAGAAAGTTTATTGATAAGATGCCAGCTCCAAAAATTGTTGATCCTTAGGGCTTCTACAAATATTCTTAAGAGAGTCCAGAACTCAGGCTTCTTTTATTTTAAGAAAAGGGAGAATGGGTGGGGCAAGAGATGTGTGATGACTGAAGACATCTAGGTTCCAACAAGGATCCAAAGAAAATGGTGAAATTTTTACATCTCTTTGTTTCAGGTCCTGTGACCCCTGCTGATCTGAGTCTGTCTTGAGTCTTCTGCAAATCTTTGCCAAAAAATTCAGTCCTCAAGCATAATTCCTCCAATAATTAGCATATTTATACCAGGAACTATTTGTCTGAAGGCTATGCGAGAAATGCAGCTTAAAAATAAGATACAGTCATAGAATGAAAACATTTCATTCTGTTACATTAGTACTGATGTATAACATTTTTATGTTTGGAGATGAGCATACCTTTAATGTGTGATTGGTGGTGCTGCTGTTCTGTTAACCTGATCAGGAGCTGGTCTGGGTTTGAAGTGTATTGTTGTTATGCTTCAGCTCAGTGCCCCAAAACTTCATATTCTTCTAGTGATGCTTATGTATGTGGTATTGACTTATTTGACAGTTTTTTTCTGTTTGTTCTCCACTTGGGTTTCAGTCTTTCTTTATTCCTCAGAAAGATTGTATGTCTTGAAGCTCTTTCAGCTGTATTCTACCATCATTATTAGCTGATAATTGTTGGTGTGAGTTTGTTGAGGGCAGGAAAACTTTATTTTGTTTAAATTGACACTCAAAATTAGGCAATCTATTGAATGAATTAACCTGGATCTTGAACCACAACCTTGAACCACAAGATAAGTAGAGAACACAACCCTGTAAGGACAAAACTAAAAAGCTAATAACTATTCTGTTAGTGTCTTCCCATGAGACCTCTTCTAAACTCCACCTTTAGAAAATAGATAAAACCACTTAATACAAGAAACCCAGTGTACACTCTCTCTTTCTGAGGCACACCTAGACCTCCCCTACCTCCTACTCTGCCCCCTCCCTTCTTTTCTCAGGTGTGTATCTTTGTTTTCTTTAACCTCTCTTTAAGGGCACTTTTTTATTTTTGCCACTGTACCTTGTTTCTTGAGTCCACACAACCCCAGTTCTCCTACCTCCATTTCTAAGCAATGATGTCAGCTCTCTGAGTCCTTGACTTGATTTTTCTTTCTGAGTGTTCTTTCTCTTTTCTTGTTAAATACTCTTTTTCTTACTCTTGAATATGTGGCTCTGAATTCTTTCTTTGCTGAACTCAAGAACCAAGGACTAACACTGCCACTAACACCTCTATCCCCAAAATAGAACTTTTTTTTATTTTGGTTTTATTCCCCTCCTTTAGCTGCTGAATGTCCACCTGTTCCTCACTTTTATTTTCTTCTCTGTTACATATTAAGGCTTTTGTTATTAGATGTCATCAGGGAGATAGATGAATCTGGGCAGAGTTTCTTTTTCTACCTTCCACTACCCTCTGGCTACAATTTTCTTTTATTACTTCTTAAGGCTTTGTTCTTTTTTGCCTGGGGAAGATCAAGACTGAATCTGGGCCAAGTTTCCACAGTGTCTGCTTTCCCCTTGCCCAGCCAGCACCAGGTGGAAAACTTTCTCCAGATTTTCCCTGACTGTCTCATTGATCAGGTGGTGAAGTTCCTGGGAGGGGAATCCTAAAAGTGAATGTAAACACAAATTAAATTTGCAGCTCTCAGGTGCCTCACATTCTCATGAGCGCTTATATTTGAGGGTTTAATGATTTATTTAAAAATTGTCACTGAATGTTCTTCCTAACTTATATGACGTTCAGTAGTATCTGACCATTCAAGAAGTTGATTGGGTGTTTTCTACCTCCCGTCAGCCTCTCCAGATCTCAGGTTAGTTTTCTCTGTGACCACACTATTTTGATGAGCTTCAGAAAATCATTAATTTGAAATCTGTCCACCTTTACTATTTATTAGGGTAAAAGTGACATTCTTTTCAATTCTTTGTATCTCTAATTTAAAATTGATGTGGATTGTCTCTTTTTAAATTTGAGAATGTATGAGCTTGCAATTTTATTGATAGAGTTTAGTCATTTTGTACTAAAGTGATGGATATGGAGAGACTCCAAAAGTCAGACATAAGTTTGAAATATTCTTTTCTAAACTTCCCAGCTTCTGCCTCATTAGACAGAAAACAATAGGAAACTCATAGGTATTATTTTTTTTTAAATGTAAAATAGGTGCATTTCTGAATGCATTTGGAAAAATGATTGCTTTAACTCAATTACAAAACTTTTCTTACTTTGAAATTCCCAGTTTTTAATATGTAAATCTGCTTAATAAATCAACCACCCTATTGTCTGTTTTCAAATCTACTTCAACAAGAAATGTTTTTCTCTCCTCTGAAAATGTTTGTAAAGTTATTTGTAGGCAGACTATACTTTTTTAACATCTGCCTAATTTAATTAAGTAATATACAATCTACATTTCACTTTCACATTTCTACATTATGAAACTGTATATCAACTCTTGCTTTGATGGGTCTTCTTCCTCTGAACAGATACCTGAGATCCCAGGCAGGATTGAGAGACTTCAGACACCTGACAATACTTCCTTGAATAAGACCAAGGGTGGGGGCTTTTTTTAGAAACCCAATAGTTAGGTAACATAATCAGTACTCACTCTGTCTATGCTTGTAGTTGATGCCAAAGGAAATAGCCAAGTTATTATGTATCATGTACAAAATGATAAGAAAATATGACATCAAAAATTGGAAGGAAGCTTCTTATCTCATATTAAACAATGTCATTGTCTTAGATGAAACATAAATGCTATGGCTCCTTTTAAAAAAACAATAATGGCCTGACCAGGCGGTGGCACAGTGGATAGAGCGTCGGACTGGGACACGGAGGACCCAGGTTTGAGACCTTGAGGTCGCTAGCTTGAGCGTGGTCTCATCTGGTCTAAGCAAAAGCTCACCAGCTTGAGTCCAAGGTTGCTGGCTCCAGCAAGGGGTTACTTGGTCTGCTGAAGTCCCGCGGTCAGGGCACATGTGAGAAAGCAATCAATGAACTAAGGTATCAAAATGAAAAACTGATAATTGATGCTTCTCATCTCTCTCCGTTCCTGTCTGTCTGTCCCTATCTCTCCCTCTCTCTGACTCTCTCTCTGTCGCTATAAACAAACAAACAAACAAAAAACAATAATGTACATACATTTTTATATTAACCATCTTCCTTAATGTGTTTTAACCACTTGGTTGCAGTGAAGCTAGTTCTTTCTGGGGTTTGATATTTGAAATGTGAGGAAAAAAACACTTTTAGGGGTATATTTTGGTTAGATACACTTCATTTCACCTTCATAATAAATTCACTTATAACACTGGATTTAAAAGCTGGTCAAACTTTGTTAAGAATTCCTCCAGTGTTTTGACAGCTAAAAAATAATAATAATTCTGAAGGACAATATTTTTTTCCCTGAAAGTTGAAAAGACTTACAAACAAGAGTTCTTATCTCAAGGACCCCAGAACATGAGGAGAAGCTTCACCAATGGCTAAGTCTTTGTTGTTAAATTTATTTTTTATAGTCATCAGTTTATTTAATATTTGTTTTCTGTAAATTGCAGTTAAATCACCTGGCCAGTCAAAGAAATGACCTAAATTCCACATCATCACATTGTCTTTGTTTTATCTAATTAGCTGTTTTCTTTAGAAAAATAATCACAGGTTTCGTTTTATGGTCACTTCTGAAACATTTTGGAGATGTCACGTAGACATGATCTCAGGAGAATTTCTTTCCTAGTGCAGGCAACCTTTTTAGTTGGCTGTTCAGTCTTATATTACTTTAAGAGTGTGTAACTTTTGAGTCAGGAGTTCCTATGGCATAAAAAGCCTGGGTTGGCCTCAGGGGATTTGTCACACTTTATTTAGCTCAAGCATGGACTCGGAAACCTGGAAAATGTACTCTACTTGGCAGCCCAGCTCTTCTTGCAAGTCATAAAGTTCAAGCTATCAAAGAACTTTTCAAGGTGACAATTATATAACACAGTACATGACATTTACAACAAGACTTAGGTTGGGAAATCTATGCTGAAGGGTTTCCCTCCTGCTGGCATGAACTCTGCCTGATCTCTTTAACATAGAGTTTAGACAGAAAACAGTTTATATGTAAATCAATTGTCACATATCATACTAGAAAGGGAAGGGTTTTCATATAATAAAGAAAGTAATACATGTTACTTCCTGCTACCTGATAATTTATTACAACATCCAAATACTTTCCTTCTAGTTTGTAAAAGATGATAATGGTCTCAGATTTGCTCACAAAAAGAGTTCTACGAAAGGATTACACTGACAACTATAATAAGTGGACCATTATGGAAGCAATAACTGGCTTAACATATATGATATATGGAAATGTAAGAAAGAATAGAAAGAATGTAGTTTCTACTTAACAGAGAAGATGAACTAGAGGAATAATAACCAGTTGATTGAGTTAAAATCTTATTTTTATTTATTTATTTATTTTAAATGAGAAGAGGGAAGATAGTGAGACAGACTCCCACATGCACCCCAACTGAGATCCTCCCAGAAATCCCATCAGGGCTTGATGCTTGAATCAACCAAGTTATTTTTAGCATCTGAGACTGAGCTATCCTCAATGCACTGGCTGAGAGAAAGGAAGATGGAGGAAAGGGGGAGAGGAAAGGAGAAAGAAGCAGATGGTCACTTCTCTTTTGTGTTCTGATTGGGAATTGAACCCAGAATCTCCATACATTAGGCTGACACTTGATTCATTGAGCTACCAGTGAGGTCCAAAATAATCTTTTTTATATCTTAATTTCAGTGAGATTTCATAATTTTAAATTAAGTATAGCAAATATTATGAAAAGATATTTCACATATAAAATTATTGTTAATTTTTTTGGTTTGGTTTTGTATTTAATTTTTAACATCTTTGATATAAAAATATCAGGGTATATGATGTGAAAGCACTTTCAAGCTTATAATGACAATATTTTGTGGACTTTTAGCAATTAGAATGCTCAAATGGATGTCAAAATTTTTTTTTCCCTTAAGACACGTTTTTATTGAGCACTTCCTATAATCAAGAAATGTGTCTCTGGACCGCAGTGCAGCAGTGGGGAAAAAATAAAAAAGATAAAATAAAATCCCTTTACCTTGTCTTTTTCAGATAATATTACATAACCTTTGTTTCTTCTCTTTTAGTGAAACCTGTAGAAGTTTCTCATTCTTGTCAAGAAACCAAAGCAGACTCTATAACTCCACCAGTAGTATCAAGAGAGAAAGGAAGGCCAGAGGAGTTGACAGTGGTGTAAGCAAAGTTACCCAGAGGGCTTCTAGAGTTCTTTCCTTTAGTGTAGTCAAAGATGACCCTCAAGAAGTGTAAAGGGAAGAAGTGCAGAGTGTTTTCTGTTAAATAAGCCCAGGGGATGATGGTTCAATCCTACAATTTGAGGTGCATTTGGGTTAGAACAGAGTCATTTTTTTTAAACAGAAAACACTCTATTTTTTCAAGAAAGCCTTATTTTTTCATTTTTTTTCTTTATTTCTTTCCCTATCAACCAGCATATTGACTTTTCTTGCAATGCCATTTTTGTTTTGTTATACCAGCAATTTCAACTAGTATGCCACAAGAATTTTTATTATTTAGTCGGAGACACTGACCTCTTTCCCTTAGATTGTCATATAAAAAAATAAAAACAGCCAATACAGCAATAGCTATCTGGTATGAATGAATCAAAATTATACCATTTCTTTTTGTCAGATTGGCAAAAAAAGTAAAATTTTTTGGTGTGCCATGAAATTTTAGTAATTATTTTATGTGTGCAATGAGATGAAAAAGGTTGAATAAAAAAGAAGCAAATATATAGCTAAAGTACTTCTAGGAACTATTTTAATCATTTGAATGGTGTTCCGCTATAACTTTTTTGAGATTGTTTGGTCTTTAAAAATTATTTCTTTAGGATTTTACATGCCAGTCTATTTAGTTGAAATATACTGACATATATTCAGTCCAATATTTAGCAAAATTAAAGCACCTATCGCTGCTTCAATTAATATGTATCATCTTGTATAGTGTTTAAATATCTCACTTTAAATCAATATTCTAGAAAAAATTGTTTCTTATACAGATATTTGCTCCTTATTACAATTTTATAATTTTGAATATTTTTATGTTTTTAAATTTTTATTGGGTTTACAATAGTTAATGAAAGTCTTAAGATTCAAATGTATAACTCTATAGTACATAATCATATGAGATAACATGTGTACCGTATTGCGTGCTCACCACCCTAAGTCTAGTCTCCTTTTGTCACCATTTATCCTTTTAAGATATTTTGAAGGGTATTTTGGGGTGTATTTCTTGATATTTCTATAGGGCCAAGGTAAAAATCCTACACAATACATGAAATAAAAGTAAAATTAAGAAAACTTACTTTAGTATATTTAATTAAAAAAATATTTTCTTAAGTGAGAAAGAAACAGGGAGGCAGACAGACAGACTCCTACATGTGACCTGGCTAGGATCCACCCAGCAAGCCCTCGGGGTGATCTTGTGTGCATCTGAAGCTGTTGTTCCATTGCTCGGCTAATGAGGATGGCTCCATGGCTCTATAGGATGCCATGGAGCCATCCTCAATGCCTGAGGTCAACTTCGTTCAACAAAGCCATGTCTGCAAGAGGTTAAGAGAGAGAGAGAAAGAGATAGAGAGAGAGAGGGAGAGAAAGAAGAGGGGGAGAAGGGGAGGGGTGGAGAAGCAGATGGTTGCCTCTCCTATGTGCCCTGACTGGGAATAGAAACTAAGACTTCATATTCTGGGCCAATGCTCTACCACTGAGCCAGGTGGCCAGGGCCTGCTTTACTAATAATATGTCTTAAAAAGTAGAAAAGCACCATTCATCTTTGAGTACCAATAATGTACAAAAAACATATATGTGTCTTAGATTAGTTTTGAAATCCAAACCTACAATCAAGATATGTAGGCTCCATTTTCTTGGAAACTTATTAATCTTCTGAGAATTTTTCAAGGTTTAGTACCTTGATAAAATAAATTTTATCAATTAGTCGAGTTTTACTTTGCCCTGTATATCTAGGATAAAACTGAGATTAATGTTCCCTTGTGATTTAAGGTAACAGCATTTATATAACATAAGCCTGAAAATCTTGAACCTCTAATTTGCCTAGCATGTGTGTGAGTGGGTTGCAGGTTATAAGATAAGAACAGTTAAAGCAGCAAATATAGATTCTAGAGATGATCTCACTTGTGAAAAAATAAGCATGTATTGTACAACCTAAGTGTATCAATTAAAAATGAGTAAATAATGTGTGGCATATTAATACAATGGCATACTATACTTTATTTAGAATAAATATATTAGAGAAACATCTGCCAATAAATATTTGAGGTAAATATATTTTCCTTTTCACATTTTAGCCTCCTTTTGCTCACATTTTGAAAATTAATTATGTATATATATTTTTTTTCTAAAATTGTCTGAACTAATTACTATTTTTAAACCAAATCTAGACCAAAAAGTGTGAGGAACTTAAAAATGTTTGTCTGGTATGGTTTTTCTTGATTTGAAGCTGACACACAATCAGGACTGAGAATATATTAGTACAATGATTATCAAACTTGCTTCATAAGAGAATTAATTAGGTGAAGAATGTGTTAAATTATAGAATTGTAGGCTGGTCTTGGATATTGATATTTATTCATTAAAGGACTTCCGATACTATAATTTAGGGTGAAGGTATAATTTTTGCCTTTGTAACTAAACTAAAGTTGTTTATGAATGAAATCAATCAGAAAATAATATACTTATTTGAAATATTAGGGCAGCCTCCACAACAAATTAATGGCATTATTATAAGACCTTAAGCATAGAACTGATATTTTTTATGACAGAAATGTTTGATTACAGTGTTTGATACAGTGTTTTTTATTCTTTTTGTTCACATCATTTAGACCTAAGATTTATAATTAAGCTGTGAAATCAATCTGTGTTTCAATTCTGAACAATTAAACACTGTCCTATACAGAATGTGAATATCGAATACCTATTTATTCTTAAACTCTAACATATCATATGTTATAAAAATAATAGAAGTGTCACCAAATTACTCACCTAAAGGTGAGCTATGAATGGTAAAATATTTCTTTTAGATATTAAAAATTATTTTAATGTAGAAAAATCCTGGAGTATCTGCCCCAGACAGGGCTCGCCGGGTGGATCCTTGTTGGGGTGTATGCGGGAGTCTATCTCACTCCTCTCACTTAAATTAAAAAAGAAAATATGGTTGACTTATAAAACTTCATTTTGTATAGCTGAAAGTGAAATGAAAGAAAATATATATATATTTTTTTTTCTTTATGTTAATATTTTCAAAGCAGAAAATAAGATCTATGGGCACCTGGGAACTATTAAGGTAGTTAGCACTAAATTTCAAAGTGATAAAACAGATATATTGCTGCACTATGAAATAATCAATTTTGTTAAAGAAATACAGAAAAAAATAGACATTAGATTCTTATTAGGTTGTCCTTTGAAAGATCATTTGTATTAGTTTTAGGCTCTTGAGAATAAGAGTGTCTTTCATTGAAATTTGAAATTATTCTTAGCATTATTTCTTTTTTGATATGTTAGTTACTACCTCTTGATGATCTAGCATATACAAAGTTTTAACCCCGAAAAAATATATGTCTTACATATTCAATACTATTAGTGCAAACATACATTTATATCCTGTGGTTTCAAGTTGTAAACTTAATAAAAATTGTAAATATCTTATTTGTTAAAACAGAAGTTACTCATTTAAACAAGGATAATAACAAACCAAGGGCAGCCAAACATATTTTTCATTATTTTATTTACTAACAGAAAATTTCCTTAAAACCATTATCCTAAAATTTATTTTTTTGTAAGTACAAAATGTTATTGGTCTACTCTGGCATGTGAATCTCAAAGTAAGCAATTTTTGGTTATTACTGACAAAAAGATTGCTTAAGTTGTATCCCTTATCTCTTCTGTAATGTTTTCTCCAGACAATTAAAGAACACTAATTATGTTCAGAATAGGTAGTTTTATCATGAGTTATTTGAACATCTGGTCATAAAACAATTAATATTATTTTAAATTAAAAGTTTAAATAAATGTTCAGGATTATAAGTCCTCTTTGTGAAGTACCAAGTAAAAGTACTCTCTTGCAGGAGATCACTGTGATAAGTCCTGAGTTTATTTCATGAGAAATTGTAATTCAAAACTCTGATCCTTGCTGCATTCAAGCTTTTCAATTCTTCATTTCTCTTTCTCATATCATTTTCCATTTACCTTATGATTTTCTATTTCTGAGATATTATATGTCTTGGAGTATAAAGGAGCCATTGTTTTATATTCAAATAGTTTTGAAATACTAAAATACTCATATATATTTGAAAAATTATTTATCAATTTTGAAAGGACTCTTTGGAAAATTGAAGTAAAAAATTGGTTACTAGATGGAAAAAGATGATATTAGACCCTTGACTAAGACCATACATTGCTCTAGAAAGGCTACAGAGTAAATGTCAAAATATAAAACAATGCATTTGTCAGTAAAAATAGAAAAAAACTTCTAAATATATTTGGGTATAATGTAGAAAAAATACTTCTTGAAAATGATACCAAAAAAGCTTTTTATTGAAATAAAATTCTATAAAAGGCTTATTAGAATTTGACTATAATAAAATTAAGAACTATTATTTATTAAAAGACATTAATAAAAGTGAAAGAAGTCCTACACTGATAGAATGTATATAATTATTTTCTATTAAAATATATAATGAACACCTACAAATTAATAAAACACACACATATGCATACTAATATAAAAAAAATGGACAAAAGGCATGTATAATCATTTTATAGATAAGACCAATAAACCAAACAAGATGTTTAACCTTAACTTGATCAACAAAATAAATGTCAGAAACTCTATGACATCCCATCTTATTTCTATTTTGTTAACAAAATTTAATTCTGCCAATACCAAGTGTTAAAGACTATGAGAATCTGCAGAATCCCTTATATATTCCTAGTTGGAGAATTAACTGATTTGACATTGAAACAGTTTTTATTATATTTCTCAAGTTGATTATTCCTATATCCAGTGACATAGAAAATTCATTTCTAGGTATATAAGCAAGAGATTCTTGTGCCTGCACTTCAGAGACAGTTTCAGAAATATTGTGTCTCTAATATTCACAATTACTAAAGCTTGGAAACAATTCAAATGCTCATCAAAAAACCCAAAATTTATAGAATAAATTGTGATAGCATATTCAGAAAATGCATATTAGACAACAGTTAAGTTCAATTCTAGACTATGGATGAATCTTAACAATATAATACAGGTGAAAAGTTAAGTTTCAGAAGTTGTATATGCCTGATAATTGAAAAAAGAACTAAACTAAAAATAAACATTTTAGGAATATATGTAGCTGAAGATTTAAGGGGGAGGATGAGGTATAAGAAGAGCAAGAAGCCATTTGGTTAGATGTAATTTATATTTAAGGCACTAAATTTTATTTTGAATCATATGTAAGGTTATTACACAATTAAAATACATAAGCACATAAATAAGAACTTAGAAACAAATCATATATAAACTATTGAAAATATGTATCAAAGATTATGATTAGCCAATTCTGAACAATTGCTATCCACTGAAAATTAATAACTATGGGGGACTAGTTTCCTCATCTTATGTCCCAATAACATTTTTAAATTTATTTTTGATTTTACACTATTATTATTATTCATGGCATGACATATACAAATTGGGCATGCCTCATTTTATATGGTCTTTAAACTATTTCTGTGTCCCTTTTCTCTATATTGATGGTTTTATACTATGTTTCTATGTTGATATTGCATATTTGATCATAAAATAAAAGAATATAAAAAAATTTCTTAAGCCAATTATCTTCCTCCTAAAAGCTTCCATGTGGGACAGAACATGCAAATTTGCCATTTGCTGTAACAGACTTACTTTGTTTTCTCTATATTGTGGATATAAGAGGTTTGTGAAGGGTTGGTAGAATTTTTTCTGTAAATTTATAACTCATATTTATAAGAACTGATGTACCACTCTTAGCTAATTAGAAAACTATTTTTTGACAGCAAAACTGAGCAGAAAGTACACAAGTCCAACATAGCCCTTGCCCTCAGACACACATAGCCTTCTCCAATATCAATATTCCCCCCAGATGGGTACATTTGTTACAGCTTACGGATAAGCCTACTAGTGACAAGTCACTATTACCAAAAGTTTGTAGCTTACCTTTAAGCTCACTCTTGGTGTTGTGTATTCTGGGTTTTGTCGAATTATAATGGTATCTATCCATCATTTGTTGTTATCTTTTAGCTACTCTTCTTAAAGTCTTTTAGATTCTACCATTTTAGGGTATACTCTACTCTTATAATATGTACAGAATTATTATATTGTTTTAATTTTCTATTTATATCTATTTTCCTTACTGCTATACTATGTTGATAAACACAGGAAAGGGCTTTAAACTGTTTTTGCCCCAGAATCTATCAGAATGCACTATATTAATGCTCATTGAATAAATGAGATCTGAGTACATAAATCATATTATGCTCATTCTTTTTGACCCACTTTATCAGAGTTATCTGATAATTCCTGGTTAAAAAAAAATAAAAAGACAGTCCAGGGCCATTATTATGAACAATGTCTTCTTTTATTTTAATATCAAAACAGGAAAAAATTCTTTGAATAAATCAGTAAAAACACTAGTGTAGAAAGACTGTCTCAAAAGAAAATAAATTCATAGTTGAATGTGAAGATTATTAAGAATTTGTTCCAACAACTGTAAAATGGTGAAGGGAGATAGAAGAAAGCATCACACAAATATGCACTGAAGAGTTTCTGATTCTTTGTCATGAGAGACAACTTAGAAAACGGCAGACAGAGCAAACTTGTTGCAGGCACAAACTGCAGAATTTTCAGAGTGGAGAATTTGGACCTGAAGTGAGCCCAAGAGGCAGACTTGCAAACACTGACAATCTCTGCAAATAGCAGCTGCAAATCAAAGAGCAATCTCTATGTGTGCACAGTGTGGAAGGGACTGGAGGTTACAGATTGGTCCTTTCCGCTTCACCCATACACACAAATAGCAATCACTGACAGTAACATCATCTTTGAATAGGAAGGGTGCAGAAAACTTTGAGTTATTTATTTATTTTTAGCCTTTGTACTCACTGAGGCAGCTTTATTATGAAGAATCTAATTGAATGTATCTAATACATAGAATTCGAATCAAATTATTTCTGTTGTAAGAATAAATTTCTACAGCTGATATTAACAAATAAAGACATTTTATTCTGCTTTTTTTCCAAAGTAGTAACTGTTCCTAGCATATAAGCCCTATAGCGTACTATAATTATATACAGTAGCTGTATTTTTGAAACAGTGGGATGTGGGATCAAAATCATCCTCTCTGGGGAATGCTGGTGACATGTTACCTATGTTATGCATCACTTTCCCTGAGAGTCTGAGGAAAACTAATTTCATTCTGGAAGGATAAACGGACTCAGATGAAATTTACATTCAGAGTGTTTCTAAAAAAAGAAGATAATGAAACTATCTATATGGTATCCAAGCACTTTCAATGTCTGAAAAATAAAAGTAATTAGATAATCTTAATAAGTTGGTATGGTCCATTCTTCCTAGAAATACTAGGGATGGTGGTGGAAAAAAAAGTGAAGGATCCATTTCAGACAAGTAATTACTTAGAACTGAATTTATTTTTACTTACATTCACTGTAAAATTTCCCTTAGGTGCATCCCATTTTTGGTGCAGCTAGAAAGAAGAAAGAAACATGACTTACTTCAAATTCATTTTTGGCTTCCATCTTTGTGCAAGGGAATTAGTTCGATAAATTTTTTTAGTTACAGAACATGTGTTGTTGGTATTCAGGGTCTCATGAAGAAAAGCTGCCAAGGAACGAGGCAGCAACAATACTATAAATGGAGGACCCCAATCTCTCCAGAGTTGAGGTGCTTTAGAGAGATCAGTTATTCAATTTATTAGGCATGAACATGACATCATGCATGAGAAACTAACAAGCAGAATACAGTGTACAATTTTATCATTTAGTTTTGCAAAACTGATTATTCTTGCCCTTTCTGAGACATAACACCACACCATCTGCTGTCTGATTCCTGACCTGCAGAAATCTCCAGCAGGGCCAAGCATCGCGCCCTTGAGGCCTTCCCTGGATGCGACTGCCTTCAGTCATGTATGCTTGGTCTCGACCTTCACTTTCTCAGGATGGGAACAGAAAGTCACTTGGTGCTTTGGCGTTCCTCCAACAACATGTAACAAGAAAAAGATCATTTAATCATGATCAGACATTTGTTAGGGACTTATGTACTGTTTGCTTTGTTAGTCACTAAAGGCAAAGAGACATGAATAAACTATTGTAACTGGTGGTGTAGAGGTCAGAGCTGAATACCAGAAGACAGATGTGTTAACAAATATGTACAATTTATTAAGAAATGTTGTGATGCAGAAATGTCCTGTTTTAAGGGACTACAATAGAAGCATCCTTTATTTGTGTCGATTGGAAAGATGCAGGGGTCAAATAAGTTTTCATAGAATAGGCAATATTAGGTCCCTGTAAAGATGAATAGGAATTCTCAGGGCTGAACAGGAGAACAAGAGGAATGGCAGGACCATCTCAGGCTTTGGGAAATATAACTCAAAAACAAAAGGGGACATTACTCATGCTGGATGTGCGTATTTCCCAGAAACTAAAGTTTAGATCACAAGAATGAATGTTACAAGGAATTGTATTCTTAAACCACATGATACTTTTTAAAAAATAATATATTGCATCCTCAGGGTTGTGAAAATATAACCATCTTTGCTCTTTGAGCACAGAGGCATCATGAATACTGGAAAACTTTGAGGTCTGGTACACTTGACTTGAGATACTACCCTGAGATATTACACTTAGGAGCTAAGTTACCTTTGACATACACCTTATGTCTCAGCCAGAATTTCCTCAGGCATAAAGCTACAATGAAAAATTCTGATTCGTTAGGTTTGATATGGAGTAAAGGAGATATTTATTCCAGACCCGAAAACATAGACACAATAGTGTATGGTCCTCTGCTTTCCCCATCTGTGTTTTTCACATCTAATAACCTCTTTTCATTGTAATTATATACTTTTGCTTTAAAGATTTAAGGTAAGTTAAAATATGGCTTCTATTTTTGTTAGCAAAGGTAATACTTGTTTGCAGTATTTTTAAAAATAGTCTTAATATATTCTATAACCTTCCCTGGAATCCCCTGTATGGAAAATGTGCAGTGGAACATATAGGAAGGTAAAACTGGAACTGTAGTTTTGAAAATCAGAGGGAAGGTATTTCTATTTCTAAGTCCTATCAATGTCATTCTAGCTTTGTCACCTCTAGCTACCACATAGACTCTTTTCTCAATACAAGTTATTTGTAAATATTTTTTCAAAAAATTCATGAGCAAAATCAGGATATATGGTAAATTGTCCCACATTTGCTAAATTTTACTTAAATTGATAATTATTAAAGAGTAAGACATAAAAAATTTTGTGAAATAATTATGCCAATTGTTTTCAAAAATGTACATGTACCCAGTTAATTTATTTTTATTGATCTCAAACTTAAAATAAATGTTACTATGGTGAAAGGAGATGTTTTAAAAATGCACCTTACTAAATAGCCATTGGAGAAAACCTGTGGTCTACAAACAATCTGTCTTCTGAAATATGATTATTTTTACTAGGATTTGAAAATATCAATTGTTTTACTTCTCATTTTACTTAAAAAATAGCATCAATGATTCTGCAACAATAGCAAGAATTTATTATCTATTTTATGTTTATCACATTTAATCATGGCAAAAATTTTATAAGGCAGCTGTCATTTTTCACATTTTGCAACTGAAAGGGTAGTTGTTATTTTCTTTTGTTTAAAATATTTAGTAGTTACAATTGACATACAATATTGTATTAGCTTCAAGTGTACAACATGATGATTAGATATTCAATCCTAATAAATTAGTCTAATATTTATCTGACATCACATATAGTTATCACAATATTATTGAATATATTTCATATGCTATAATTTACTTTGCTGTGACTGTTTTTATATCTGGCAATTTGGACTTCTTAATCCTGTCCCCCCTTTTTTTATCCATCCCCTCAATCCTTCTTCCATGTGATAACCATTTCTGATATCACAAAAGCTGTAATTGATACAGTCAATACTACAATGCTGATGTTTTCTGATTGCAGCCCAGGGGATGTCCTCAATGCTACATCACCTTTTACTCTTCTTGTATTGTTTTTAAAATGAAAGGAAACAATGTACCTAAACTCTTCCTTTCTAGTACTTAATATAAGGCAATATTTCTAAAGTTCTCTGAAATCCCATAATGCTCTTTTATCTAGTGGCTCTATTTTCACTTTAACTGCAATTTTCCAAGATACTGAGTTTCTATACCTCCTGCCGGTCATAAACTTTTCTGTTGTTGTACTATCATTACTCCAATGGTTACCCTGACAAGTAGAGGATGCTACCTGATTTAGCCAACAGTGAACATCAACATAGGCCTCGTGTGATCATGTTCTTATATGGGATTCAACATTTTCATTAGATCTTTGCTTTGGCATGTTTCTTTTTCTCTGCAAAGCTGAAGACTATTCCAGATAACTTGAGAAACTTCATACCATGTTACTCTCAAAAACATCACATCTTATGACATATGAGTCATTAATCTTAGATTAAATGAATTCACATTGATTTTCAATCAATAGAGTAAATTTCTTCTTTGCATAGTTTTCTTACTGCCTGGCCATTTAAAGAACATATTTATATAAACCACGTATTTTTAAATTTGGCTGTATAGACTGACTGTTAGTCATAATATGTCCTTTTATTGCTTATTTATTGAGACTGAGAACCATAAGATATTTAACCCCAATCTCAGGTATTTCTGAATATTTTTATATTCTGTGTATAGGAGTCTTCTTACAAAAATTATACTACATTTCTTTCCTCAGGAGGTTTAGCAAAAAAGATAAGGCCTCTCAGATCATCTTATCACCAAAAATAAGATATAATAATATATATTTTAGATTTACAGAACTAATAGTCACTTTAGAGTTACATTAACTTATTGTTTTTTATCAGTGAAGTACTGACACTCAGACAATTTAAGGGAATAATCTAAAATGATACAAGTAATTAGTATGTGAAAATTGATTACTAACTCTAGCTTTGTTTTCTTCTTCTTTTCTTTTAAATAATTTTAGAGAGAAAAAAGAGAAAGAAAAAAAGGAGGGGGGGTGAGGAGCAGGTAGCATAAACTCCCATATGTGTCTTAACCAGGGAAGCCCATAGTTTCAAACTGGCAACCTCACCCAGCATTCCAAGTCAACACTTTATCCACTGCACCACCACCGGTCAAGCTTGTTTTCTTCTTAAACTTAGAGAATAATTGCTTTCTAAGAAATATTATATACTGTTTAATAACATCTGTGGGCCATGCTCAACATTAGAATCTTCTAAGAAATTCAATATTCACTCAAATAGGTATGTATTTAATCCTCAAAATAGATTGAAAAACAAACTTCATCAAGGCATGCTTTACCCACTATCAAAATTTGGAGCAGTTTTAATCTAACTTCTGCAATTCTACTATAAGGACAGTACAGTGGCTTTACAAGGAGATAAACTGTGTTTAATGGATCAATGCAAATAGAGAAGATTAAATTAATGATGATTGATGCTTGAAACACATTTTTATACTTTTTATGTTTTAATATTTAAGAATTTTAAGTTAGAAAAAAGCTATTTAGCAAGGTCAGACTGGAGTTCTCTATATCAACATTTTCAACTATTTCCAGTTGTACAATTGCAGACCTTTGGTTCTGGACTGCTGTAATGTTTTATACCCATTGTCTATTATGATTTGCTTTTTTTAAAAAAAAATATCATTACTCTCAGTTTAACATTAACCTTCTATACTTGGCAAAATAGGTATCATAAAAAGAATGCAACAATATAGCCTCTGAAATATATAAATAAAAGAAATTAAATTATGCTGTTTTTTAAACAATTAAACTGCAAATATCATTAACATTTCTATAAATTGTGCAATACAGAAAATAATTACTTGGAATAAAAGAATACTAACACTACATTGTTTCTTATTTTACTTATTTTTTTTTTGGCATGGAATAATAAATGTAACATAGGTAAATTACTAAAGATTTTTAAACTATCTTTAAGCTGCATTTTGAGTGGGAGATTTTATTCGACCTAGCAATAATTTTTATTTGCCTCTCTTAACCTGTAAAACCTGCATATGAAAACTAAAGGAACTTTTTTAGCTTAGCTGGGTGTTTCTGATGGTAGTAAATTTAATATGACTGATTTTCTGCTCCAGTTTCTTTATGTATTTGTTCTATAAGCAAAAAATATAGCAAACTAAACTTTAAGGTGATTCTATTTTAAATTGTCTTTTAAGTCACATATTGAATTTTATTTAATTTTAAGTAGTGTTCTCAAACTGTATCATTCATAATTCTCAGTAACTTGATAAACCAAAATCTACTAACTAAATTGAGTTTATTTTCAGACAATGTCATTTCAAATCTCATACATGAATGCAGTTCTCAAAAATTTTATCTCAGGAAAGCAATTTATTTTTACTTGATCGGATTTATTTCATGTAACTATTTATTAAAAAAACAATTAAAATAAAAGTATATAAGTGTGTATCCATGCATTCCATCTAGATGTTGCATATAAATTTGTCAAATAGGCATGCATACACATATTTTTATATATTAAGCCTAATTAAAAATTAGTGGATACAATAGTGTTTACCTTGAAGTTAACACATTTAGTTACTCTTTAATGTATAAACTTGTGAGTATTATATAAGTACTAAACCATCTATTGTTATAAATCAAATTTTACTATTGATTCATTTCCTCTAAAATATGGTAATATACATTAAAATCAATTTTAATCAAGAGATATTTATTTAACATCTACAATTTTGCAAAACACTGTTCAAACACACACAAACTCTTTGAACATATAATTCCACACAAACATAAATTTGTATAGTTTCATAGTCAATACTTATTTAGAAACTTCTATGTGTCAGACCCTATGTGTAGTGATAAAAATAGTATTATTCACTGATAATATGGTTCTTGTTCTTATGGAATTTACATTCTGGGAAATTCTTTCAAAAAGCTCCCATTTTGATAGAGAAGGTTATAGAAAAAGAATTAGACAGATCAGAAAATATCAAATGAATATTAAGTTATAGAATAAGATATTTATTATCCATTAACTCGAATCACAATTAGGAATTACATAATGCAGAAATCAGTCTTTGCTTGGACTTCTGAAACAAATGTTTCACAAAATATAAACTTACCCATATGTGGAATTCCACAACCATTAATGAGAATATTCTTGTAAAATGATGTAAGAAACATGGAGTGACTGGCATGTATAATCTTTTTTGGTATTTTGCAAAAGGAATAGAAAATATTTTTAGAATATTCTGAGAGAAAAAGAACAGATTTCCATAGAACTGATTTTAAGAAGACTTAGTACTTTTTTTTTCAGTGATGTTGAACAGTTTTCCTATGCCTATTGACCATCTGCATGTCCTCTTTGGAGAAGTGTCTATTCAATTCTTTTGCCCATTTTTTAAATTAGATTGTTTACCTTCCTGGTGTTGAGTTTTAGAAGTTATTTATAAATTTTTGTTATTAATGCTTTATCAGATGTGTTGGTGAATATGTTCTTCAAATGTGTTTGTTGTTCTTTTATTTTATTGATGGTGTCTTTTACTGTGAAAAAGCTTTTTAATTTAATATAGTCCCATTTGTTTATTTTGTCCTTTATTTCACTTGCCTGTGAAGATATATTTACAAAAATATTGCTATGAAAGATATCAGAGAGTTTACTGCCTATGTTTTCTTCCAAGATGTTTATGGTTTTACGACTTACATTTAAGTCTTTTATCTATTTTGAATTTATTTTTGTAAATGATGTAAGTTGTCAGTCTATTTTCATTTTTTTGCATGTATCTGTCCAATTTTCCCAACACCATTTATTAAAAAGACTGTCTTTACTCCATTGTATGCTCTTATCTCCTTTGTCAAATATCAATTGAATGTAAAGGCGTGGGTTTATTTCTAGGTGCTTTGTTATTTTCCATTGATCTTCATTCTTGTTATTATGCCAGTACCAAGCTATTTTTTTTAAGGCAGTTTTGCTAAGTATTTATTTATTTATTTATTTATTGGAAAAAAAAATTAATTTATTTAATTAATTGTGTTTACATAGATTCTAGGGTGACCCCGATGCATCCCCCCTCCCCCATATTCTCCTCAACATCTCCCTTAATCCCCTCCCAAACAGTGCCCTCTGCCCTTCCCTTCAGATTTATCCCATCCTATCATCTCCTTTAACCTCTGTCTTCTTTTCCTCTGGTCCCTTTGTCCCTCCTCTGTCTCAATTCCTTTCCTCAGTTCTCAATGTTCCTTGGATTCCTCAAATGAGTGAGGTAATATAATATTTTTCTTTTTCTGCCTGGCTTATTTCACTCAACATAATTGTTTCCAGGTCCCTCCATATTGTTGCAAAAGGTAATATTTTCTTATTTTTCATGGCCCCACAGTATTCCATTGTATATACGTACCACTACTTTTTAAACCACTCGTCCACTTGGGCTGTTTCCAGCTCTTCACTATTGTGAACAATGCTGCCATAAACATGGGGGCGCATTTCTTCTTTTCGAACAGTGCAATGGTGTTCTTAGGGTATATTCCTGAAAGTGGGATAGCTGGGTGAAAAGGCAGTTCGATTTTTAATTTTCTGAGGAATCTCCATATTGTTTTCCACAATGGCTGCACCAGTCTGCATTCCTGCCAGCAGTGCAGGAGGGTTCCCTTTTCTCCACATTCTCGCCAGCACCTATAATGTGTTATTTTGTTAATGAGCGCCATTCTGACTAGTGTGAGGTGGTATCTCATTGTGGTTTTAATTTGCATTTCTCTAATGATTAGTGTGTTGAGCACTTTTTCATATGCCTATTGGCCATCTGTAGGTCCTCTTTGGAGAAGTGTCCATTAATTTCTTGTGCCCATTTTTTGATTGGATTGTATGTATTTCTGGTGTTGAGTTTTACAAGTTCATTATAAATTTTGGTTATTAACCCTTAATCAGATGTGTTGTCAAATATATTCTCCCATTGTGTGGTTTGTATTTTTATTCTGTTCATATTGTCTTTAGCTGTGCAAAATTTTTTAGTTTGATATAGTCCCATTTGTTTATCCTGTCTTTTATTTCATTTACCTGTGGAGATGAATCATCAAATATATTGCTTTGATAGATGTCGGAGAGTTTACTGCCTATGTTTTTTTCTAGAATGCTTATGGTTTCACAGCTTACATTTAAGTCCTTTATCCATTTTGAGTTTATTTTTGTGCATTGTGTAAGTTGGTGGTCTAGTTCTATTTTTTTGGCAGGTAGCTATCTAGTTTTCCCAACACAATTTGTTAAAGAGACTGTCTTTACTCCACTGTATGCTCTTAACTTCTTTGTCAAATATCAATTGTCCATAAATTTGTGGGTTTATTTCTGGGTTCTCTGTTCTGTTCCATTGCTCCATTTGTCTTTTCTTATGCCAGTACCAAGCTGTATTGAGTACAATGGCCTTGTAGTATAACTTGATATCAGGAAGTGTAATACCTCCCATTTTATTCTTTTTTTTTTCAAGATTGCTGAGGCTATCCGTGTTCTTTTTTGATTCCATATAAATTTTTGGAATATGCATTCTATATCTTTGAAGTATGTCATTGGTATTTTAATGGATATTGCATTGAATTTATAAATTGCTTTGGGTAATATCGACATTTTAATGATGTTTATTCTTTCTAACCATGAACACAGTATATGCTTCCACTTGTTTGTGTCTTCCTTGATTTTTTTTATCAATGTTTTATAATTTTCTGAGTACAAGTCTTTAACCTCATTGGTTAAATTTACTCCTAGGTACTTTATTTATTTATTTTTTTGCAATAGTGAAGGGGATTGTTTTCTTAATTTCTCTTTCTGACATTTCATTGTTTATGTATAGAAATGCCTGTGATTTCTCTGTGTTAATTTTATATCCTGCCACCTTGCTGAATTCATTTATCAGGTCCAGTAGTTTTTTGATTGAGCCTTTATGGTTTTCTATATACAGTATCATATCATCTGCAAATAATGATAGTTTTACTTCTTCTTTTCCAGTTTGGGTGCCTTTTATTTCTTCTTGTCTGATTGCTCTAGCTTGGACTTCCAGTACTATGTTGAATAAGAGTGGTGAAAGGGGACACCCCTGCCTTGTTCCTGATTTTAGGGGTATTGCTTTTAAATTTTGTCCATTGATTATGATGTTGGTTGTGGGTTAGTCATAAATGGGCCTTTATCATGTTGAGGTATGTTCCCTGTATTCCCACTTTGATAAGAGTTTTGATCATAAATGGGTGCTGGATTTTATCAAATGCTTTTTCTGCATCTATTGAAATTATCATGTGGTTTTTCTCCTTCCTTTTGTTTATGTGGTAAATCACATTAATTGATTTAAAAATGTTGCACCATCCTTGCCTCACTAGAATAAATCCCACTTGATGATGATGTATGATTTTATTCATATATTGCTGGATATGGTTTGCTAATATTTTATTGAGGATTTTAGCATCTAAATTTATCAGGGATATTGGCTTATAATTTTCTTTCTTTGTGTTGTCTTTGCCTGGTTTTGGAATGAGAATTATGCTCGCCTCATAAAAGGAACTTGGTAGTGTTCCTTCCTCTTAAATTTTTTGAAATAGCTTGAGAAGGATAGGAGTTAGTTCTTCTTTGAATATTTGGTAGAATTCACCAGTAAATTCATCAGGCCCAAAGGTTTTGTTTTTTGGGAGCTTTTTGATAACTGTTTCTATCTATTTTGTTGTAATCAGTCTGTTTAGGTTTTCTGATTCTTCCAGATTGATTTTTGGAAGATTATATGTTTCAAGGAATTTGTCCATTTCACCTAGGTTGTTTAATTTTTTGCGTACAGTTCTTCATAGTATTTTCTTACAATATTTTGTATTTCTGTTGTGTCGGTTGTTATTTCTCGACTCTCATTTCTAATTTTATTTGAGTCCTCTCTCTTCTTTTCTTTGTAAGTCTCATTAAGATTCATCAATTTTGTTTACCCTTTCAAAGAACCAGCTCTTGGTTTCATTGATCCTCTGTATTGTTTCTTTAGCCTCTATGTCATTTATTTCCCCTCTGATCTTTATTATTTCCTTCCTTCTACTACCTCGGGGTCTTACTTGCTGTTCTTTTTCAAGTTATTTTAGATGAAGGGTTAGATTGTTTATTTGAGCTTTTTCAAGCTTCTTAAGGAACGCCTGTAGTGCTATGAACTTCTCTCTCAGGACTGCTTTAGCTGTGTATCATAAATTTTGAATTATGGTATGTTCATTATTATACATTTCTAGGAATTTTTTTTATTTCTTCTTTGATCTCATTGTTAACCCATTCATTATTTAATAACATGCTATTTAGTTTTCATGTGTTTGAGTATTTTTCAGTTTTTCTGTGTGGTTGATTTCTAGTTTCATGCCATTGTGATCAGAGAAAATGCTTGATATGATTTCAATCTTCTTAAAAATGCTGAGATTGCTTTTTTGTCCTAACATGTGATCTATACTAGAGAATGTACCATGAGCACTTGAAAATAGTGTATATTTTGCTGCTTTAGGGTAAAAGGTTCTAAAGATATCTATTAAGACCAGTTGTTCTAGTGTGTCTTTTAAGTCTGCTGTTTCTTTGTTAATTTTCTTTCTTTCTATCTAGTGATGTAAGTGGGGTATTGAAATCTCATACTATTATAGTAATGCTGTTGATCTTGCCCTTTATATCCAGCAAAGTCTGCTTTATATATTTAGGAGCTCTTATATTAGGTGCGTAGATATTTATGATGGTTATATCTTTATGTTGGATTGCTCCCTTTATCATTATGTAGTGATGTTCTTTATCTCTTACTATAGCCTTGGTTTTAAAGTTCATTTTTTCTAATATAAGTATTGATACCCCAGCTTTTTTTTCATTTCCATTTCCATGAAATATTTCTTTCCATCCTTTTACCTTCAGTCTATGTGTATCTTTTGTTTTAAGGTGTGTCTCTTGTATACAGCATATGTACGGCCCTGCTTTTTTATCCATGCAGCTACCCTATGTCTTTTGATTAAATCATTTAATCCATTTACATTTAAAATTATTATGCATATGTAGTTGTTTACTGCCATTTTATATTTGAAAGATGTATTCCTCTTTTGTTATATTCTTTTCCCACTTTGATCTGTTTACTACAGGGCCCTTAACATTTCCTGCAGCATTGGTTTTGTTGTAATGAATTCCTTGAGTTTTTTGTTTGTTTGTTTGTTTGTTTGTTTTTGTCTTGGAAGCTTTTTATTTCTCCTTCAATTTTAAATGATAGCCTTGCTGGATAAAGTAGTCTTGGTTGTAGGCTCTTGTTCTGCATTACTTTGAATATTTCTTGCCATTCCCTTCTAGCCTCAAGTGTTTCTGTTGAGAAGCCGGATGTCATCCTTATTGGTGCTCCTTTGTAGCTGATAGCCTTTTTTTCTCTAGCAGCTTTTAATATTTTCTCTTTATCACTTAGCTTTGGTATTTTAATTATGATGTGTCTTGGTGTAGGTTTCTATTTAATTGGGATCTCTGTGCTTTTGAACTTGTGAGACCCTTTTTTGCATCAATTTAGGGAAGTTTTCAGCTATGATTTGATTGAATAAAGTTTCTATCCCTTGTTCTTTCTCTTATTCTTCAGGAACCCCTATTATGCGAATGCTATTTCTCTCCATATTGTCAGAGAGCTCTCTTAGAGTTTGCTCAGACTTTTTGAGTCTCTTTTCTTTTTTCTGCTCTTCTTCCATGCCTTTGTTCATCTTGTCTTGCAACTTGCTGTTTCGATCCTCAGCTTCATCTATCCTGCTTTTAATTCCTTCCATTGTGATCTTCATTTCTGATATTATATTTGTCATCTCTGACTGATTCTTTTTTAATATATCAATGTCCTTTTTTATACTTGCTATCTCTTTATTTAGATGCTCATAATGACCATCCATTATTGTTCTAAGATCCCTAAGCGTCCTAACAATCATTATTCTAAACTCTGCATCTGGAAGTTTGGTTATTTCTATATCACTCAGTTCATTTCCTGGAGGATTCTCTTGTGGTTTCATTTGAATTGCTCTTTTCTGTCTTCTCATTATGTCTGTGTGTTTGGGTGTGTTGTTTGTAGAGCTGGTTGAGTCTAGACTTGGTGTTGTCTGCCTCCAATTTTCAGTTGTGTTAGTTCTAGGTCTTCTTGGGTTGGTTTCAGCTGTTGTTTGTAATCCACTGTGGAATTTGGCTTTTCTAATAGAGCCCCTTTGAAGTCTTAATTTGTTTATTTTCTTCTCAGTTTTCTTAACTTGGTGGTAGTCTTGTTTACTGATCTCAACAGGAGGCTTATTTGAAACTGTATCCAGGAATGTGATGGGTGTAACTTGAGACTCTTAAGACCTGATCTGCCAGTTACTCTCTCTGGGGGCGGGGTGCTTTCTCCACTTTAGTATGGGGAAGTGTATCTCAGATCTCCATGGAGACCTGAGTTACTGCCCCTCCTTCCCCCTTCTTGTTTTCAGCTGTGTCTTTTTGTGCTGATTGGAGCTGGAGAGATATCTTAAGAAAGTTGACCAGGAACCACTTTAGTCTTGTGTTCTATGAAAGGATCAATCCCTCTCCTTGAAATGGCCCCCCCAGCAGCTAATGCACTGTATTAGTCCTGCTGCTCAGGTCCTCCCATGCATTTCTCTCTTTGTCACTGGCTGTCTCTTTGTCTTTTTCTTTTTGGAAAACAAGCCATCTCTTTCAACACACCTTGTTCCCAGGTCCCCGGGCAAGTGGCTGTCAAGAAGACTTAGCTCTTAATAAATTGTTTAAAAATTAACTGGAACAAAAGACACGGTACATGAAGTTGAGGATATTTATATAATTGTAACACAAAAACAAATAGACAATAGTGCTAGTTTCTCAAACCAAAGTAATATCATAAAATAGTCTATTATTTCATAGACCACCAGTATAAGGTCTCATTGACTTTTCAACGAGAAGAAAGTGAATCTTTATAACAGAAGATATTAAATACGGTTTATAGCTTATCTTAAGTGAATTTGTAGCATATGCATAATGTTCTCAATTTAAGGTAGAATTTAGACATTATCATTAGCCTTTCTGACATCAAAGTGTTTTCTAAGCTTTTCAGATATTTTGATTTTTGTTTTGGAGGATTCTACATTGTAATAAATTATAATCAGGATTCCAGGATCTAGTGTGAACAAATACAGTTAAAAACCACTTTTACAATAATCTGTGATAATAAACCTTATTTCTTTCAGTATGCTATAATTTATAAGTCACTATGAATTCATAACTATTTTGCCATTTTCCTTTCTCAGCTATACAAAACAGTAGCTATGATTTCTGAAGGTAAATCATATTAGTAATACATATTTTGCTGTTCTATATAATATGTTTTGTCCTTTAGTTTAAAATAATAGGCTAAAATAAAATATTTTAAGAATAGCCAGTCACATTCTTCACTTTTCACAGTGATGACTTACCTGGTTTATTACAATGCATATGAAAATTTGAAAGATAAAACTATATTGTAACACAGTTATGTTTCAATTAATAAGTGTCTAAGTTTTTTTACTTTCTAGTATTGCTGACAACCAATTTAGAAAGACTATAAAACTGAAGTGATTTTGAGCCTGGTATCCACTCTAAAATATGTTTACCATTTCTACGAAAAAACCTAACCACTAATGTTTTTGAATGAGATTGGAGTGCTTTTATTTTAAAAATGGAATACTTATTAGAAAAGTATGTAAAAGTAAATGGAAAAGTAGGGTATTAAATGTATCAAATGTACCTGTATTATCACAGTCTGGATTTGATGTAGCGGTGCAATTTAATATTTTTGCCTGAAGGAGAGAGCCATTCAGAAAGGTGAGGAAATTTTTCTAGTCCAAGTTAGTCATATGCCATGCAGGAGTGTGTTCGAGCCATATCTGAATACCTAGAGGTCCTTTACCTGGTTACAAGTTGAGGTTTTTCATTACCCATACCCCTCTATTAGTTTATAACCTCCCACCATTAGAAAATTTTCTTTATATAAATCCAATAAGTCATTTCAACAGCCTCTGGGTAAAAGATGAACATGTTTTCATATAGAAATGGTCTAACAGACCTGTACCATTATGTACGTGCTATCCATAGTCAAATGAAATGTTACTGCTATAATATCAGAATAATATTTTGGAATAGTAACCATAAAACATGATATGCTTTCTTCACTTTTGACTAAAAAAAAAAGTGGAAGTCTGAACAAATCAGTTAAGATGGTAACAAGACTTTAGTTACAACTTTTAAAATATTCATATTTCAAAAATCTCAACATTTTGTGGGTAGAGAAAATTTTTATAGAGCAGAGAAACAATAGGGTATCAATTTCACACAAAAATGCTGTCTCTTCTTTCATTTCACTACTAAAATGAATTCCAGGTTTATTTATTATGTTCATTATTCATTATTATTTTGTTTTTCTCTCTCATTGTCTCTCAACTCCTGCTGTGAGTTGACAAATTTATCAGATTACTAGATGGGCAATGCTAGATGTTATATTATAATTGTGTTGATAAGTTCAAAGGATTAGTCAAAATTATTTGCAGAGTTACAACTTATCTATTACATTTTTGTTTTAGAGATGATAAAAAAAAGAGACAGGTTTTATGCTAGTTTTTATATTTTTTCCTCTTTTTCTCCTTTTCTACAAAAGTTTGTAGAAATCATTAAGATAGATTTCCATGTTTATGAACCCAGAAATACTCAAAGATTTATAAAACTATCTCTTCCTTAGTGAGTGGCATAATTTTATATATGGGTAAAATGCTTGGGACTATGTCATAAATTATGGGATCATTTTAGCAAATTATTAAAACTATATGCTAATTTTTATAGCTAAGAAATTTTATTTTATTGTATACATTTTTTCACCATGATTTGTCAAGACAATTATCCTTAGTAACTGGCTTACATGGTTGTCTTTGTTTTGCTTTATTAAAAATATGTTGCCTGACCATGTGGTGGCACAGTGGATAGAGTGTAGGAATGGGATGCGGAAGGACCGAGACTTGAGACCCCGAGGTCGCCAACTTGAGCACGGGCTCATCTGGTTTAAGCAAAAGCTCACCAGCTTGGACCCAAAGTCACTGGCTCCAGCAAGGGGTTAATCAGTCTGCTGAAGGCCCACAGTCAAGGCACATGTGAGAAAGCAATCAATGAACAACTAAGGTGTTGCAAGGGCAACAAAAAAACTGATAATTGATGCTTCTCATTTCTCTTCATTCCTGTTTGTCCCGATCTCTATCTCTCTCTCTGACTCTCTCTGTCTCTGTAAAAAAAAAAAAAAAAAAAAAAATGTTGCTATAAATTTATGTGTCAACAGGTTAGCAATTTGTAATTGATAAATATTACATATTATTTCAGTTATGCTAATACTTATAGACCAAAATTTGAAATCCATTATAACAAAACAATAACATGTCAGTGAAATAAGCAACATTATTAATTTATTAACAAAAATAATAAAATACTGTACCACCATGAACTGTATATTTTAATATTTATAATGAAATTGTAAGAATTACATGTATTGACTTCACATTTTTTAATTGTAAAAAAAATTGCCAAGGGTTTAGAAGGTATTTGTAGTTTTTTATATTTTACAGTTTTAAAATAGAAAGTTTAGCAAGAATAAGAAAATATAGTGTTTAAATGTAAAATAATCTATTTTTATGTTGTTGACTCATTAATAGCTTCTAGGTTTTAATCATATCCATTATTTAATGAAGTATCAGGTTGTTATTTTTGAATAGCAGCCACATGTAACACTGTGTTGTCACAGATTATTTACTCCCAAATGTGATCTTTTTTCACTAAGAAGGTCATTGGGGAATTAGGATCTGAACTCCTGTTAGACTAAATACTTTATCTAGTTTTGCAGTCTGCTTTATTTGTTGTGATCACCGTGACTGCTTAGATAACATGTCTCCATTTTTATGCTTTGCTTAGACATCTATGTGTCACCTTCTTCATAGAATGTCAGTGGCTAAGCAATCAGAAATGGAGGAATAAGAATTTTCAGACCATTCTAAAAGATACAGCATTAGTGACAGTAAAAGATTATGTTGAATTTAGTGATAGAAATTCAAAGTAAGCAACAGAAGGCATAAGAAGCGGCATTAGCTAGTGCTTATCTAGCCTAAGATTTACACACATGGGTGATCAAGCTGAATGTTAATATTGGACAATTCGAGATTTGGTAGAAGGACACAGAAAATGCTTAGGCTGGTCCCTACAGATAAGGAAGAGAATGAGAAAAACAAGGTAGAATAAGATTTTATTTCTTTAGCTAGTTTATTTTTGTCAATATTTTCATGAAACTTGAAAAATATAATTTAAAATTTTCTAAAACACATTGATTTCATGAGTTACATTTTATTATTATAAAGAAAAATGGTGGAAAATTTCACACAACTATATTTGTCATGACTCTTCACTTTGAAAACTCAGATAACTATCCATACCTTAATATAATTATCAAGAGTAGAAATATTTTTAAAAAGATTGAATTAAAAAGAAAACACCATCAAAATTCTCTTTTGGTTCTCCCAATGATGGTTGGAAATGTTTGTTTGGAAATACTATATGATTACAACAATCCACACCTGGTTTTGCCTTGCTTTCAACCCTACCTGTTTTTGCTATATGTTGCTTTACACATGATTTTGTGGTTATTTTCTTACTCTTTAAAATGGCATTTTGAGAGTTTTCTTTAAACTCATTATAATGTTTGATAAATATGCAATATAATCATTATGATAAAATTAATAACTCTATATATTAAAAAATCAATACAGTTGTAAAGCCAGTAGCCAGGGCCACCATAACAGCCACCTGGCCAGTGCAGGTTTGCATTAGATTCAAATAGACGGTAAGAAAATAACGGAGCCAAGAACTGGTGAGCCATCAGCTTTAATTCTAGCTTGCACCCACTGGGCAAGCAAAAACACACACTGGGCTCCAAAACCCACTCATTCAGTGCTCACAAAGCTGCTTACTTAAAATCAAAAGGTTTCTAGCTCACCAGATTTATTCATCTCTGTTTCCCATCTCCTCTATACACAAACTCTGCACAAACTGGCTTCTTCCTCAGCACTCCACCATCTTGGATGCTTCTCCTGGCCTCCACATGGCCTTCATCTGCTCTACTCTCTGACATTAATCTCAGGAACTGAGAGAGTGCAAGCTCCCGGTCTGTCCTACTCTATAGTGTAGAAATCCAAACCTTTAATCCAATCTACAAATAAGAAAGCCTCTGATACAAAGTCACTTATCTGAGACACATTGGGAGGATTCCTCATGAGAGTGTACCACTCTACATCATCCAATCAGTCAAGGGTGTGGGGAAAAGCTTACTCTTAAAACTAAGCCTTAGGCTATAAAGACCCAGCCTGCCCACAGCCTGTCCCCAAACACACATTAATATCAATGAACTTCCATGTGAGCAGTGCCATATTTAACAAAGTGAGCATAATACATTTCACCTGCCCAACAATCCAGCGCTATGCTCTCTTTACTACCCACAATCTACACCAATGGCATCCCTGTACAAGGAAATTAGGTACATTACACAAATTACAACAACATGACAAATCATAGAATTTCAACAATTACAAAGGTACACTACACCAGTCTCTGAGCACTTTGCCAAAAGTGCAATATGTCCTCGGCCTTCTTTCCTGCCATTTGAAAAGCTTCCCAGGGCAGGGGAAGGGCCTCCAGCAAAGCTGCCCCCCACCCCCATTAGGGTATTTCACATTGTTCAAAATCCGTAAGTCCATTCAACAAAGAGGCCAGTGCTCATTCCGGTCGTAGTCCAGAAAATCAGTTCACACACACATGGGGTATTAACCTCCCCCCTCTATCCTGCCATCATGGCAGGTCTCACACTGTCCTAAAGAGAAGCATGTGGCAATGGCAGTCAGCATTTCCATCTCTGCTCTGGAGAGCATGATGGCATCCATGCTTATGCCCCAAAATCGCAGACCTACCAGCATCTTAGCAGGTACTCCCTGCCATTTCACTGGCCACTCAGTGATGCATGCCTGGCTCCCTGAGGTCTGTTCTTTCTCCCGCTGCAGATGCCACTGTTTACCTTCTGGAGTCTGTGAATCACAACTCCAGCCCAATTCTTCTATCCTCTAAAGAAGAACTGAAAACACCAACTCATGCTGCTGGGCTTGAACCTCATGCCACCACTGCCTTCTGCTGAGCAGGCCTTACAGCTTCAGCCCCAGCATTAGCCTCAGCCTCAGCCTCAGCCTCATTCTCTCACTGCTGCTGGCTCTCCACAACATCCAGGGCAATCTGCAACTCACGAACCTGTGATTCCTTCTCCGGCAGCTGCTCCATTTCCAGGCGAATATTGCAAAACTGGTCGGCCTCCTCCTCCAGCACTTCATCCAGCTCCAGGGTCGGCATCTCTTTCCCCCACATTTCCTACAGCTCCTTCCACTGCTCGGTTTGCAGGTCCCAGGCAGCTTCTTCCATAGAACTCTCGGTTTCCTCACACATGGCTGTAAAAGTCAGCCAGCCTACAGTCCCCAGAAGGACAGCCATAGAGAACCATAACAGCAGCCAGTCCTCTACCATGCACCTCAAGGGTGCCAGTTCCATACCGATCTGTATCAAATCCTGCCACAGACTACGCCAAATGTAAAGCCACATCAAGGGTCAGGATCACAGAAGACTGACCCGTGCAGGTTCACATTAGATTCAGACAGTCAGTAATGAAACAACGGAGCCAAGAACTGGTGAGCCATCAGCTTCAATTCTAGCTTGCACCCGGCGGGCAAGCAAAAACACACACTGGGCTCCAAAACCCACTCATTCAGTGCTCACAAAGCTGCTGACTTATCCAAGTTTCCTAGAATCAAAAGGTTTCTAGCTCACCAGATTTATTCATCTCTGTTTCCCACCTCCTTCTCTCTACACAAACTCTGCACAAACTGGCTTCTTCCTCAGCACTCCACTATCTTGGCTGCTTCTCCTGGCCTCCACATGGCCTTCATCTGCTCTCCTCTCTGATATTAATTTCAGAAACCGAGAGAGTGCAAGCTTCCGTTCTGTCCTACTTTATAGTGTAGAAATACAAACCTTTAATTCAATCTACAAACAAGGAAGCCTCTGATACAAAGTCACTTATCTGAGACATACTGGGAGGATTCCTCATGAATCAGTCAAGGGTGTGGGAAAAAGCTTACTCTTAAAACTAAGCCTTAGGCTACAATGACTGAGCCTGCCCACAGTCTGTCCCCGAACACACATTAATATCAACGAACTTCCATGTGGGCAGCGCCATCTTTAACAAAATGAGCATAATACATTTCACCTGCCCAACAATCCACCCCTATGCTCACTTTATAATCCATAATCTACACCACCGGCATCCCTGTACAAGGAAATTAGGTACATTACACAAATTACAACAACATGACAAATCATAGAATTTCAACAATTACAAAGGTACACTTCACCAGTCTCTGAGCACTTTGCCAAAAGTTCAAAATGTCCTTGGCCTTCTTTCTTGCCATTTGAAAGGCTTCCCGGGGCAGGGGAAGGGCCTCCAGCAAAGCCGCCCCCCACCCCCATTAGGCTATTTCACATTGTTCAAAATCCGTAAGTCCATTCAACAAAGAAGCCAGTGCTCACTACAGTCATATTCCAGGAAATCAGTCCACACACATGGGGTATTAACCTCCCTGCTCATTCCTGCCATCATGACAGGTCTCACACTGTCTTAAAGAAAAGCATGTGGCAATGGCAGCCAGCATTTTTATCTCTGCTCTGGGGAGCATGATGGCATCCACGCCTATGTCCCAAAATAGCAGACCTACCAGCAGTTTAGCAGGTACTCCCTGCCATTCCACTGGCCACTCAGTGATGCATGCCTGGCTCCCTGAGGTCAATTCTTCCTCCCACCACAGCTGCCACTGTTTACCTTCTGGAGTCTGTGAATCACAACTCCAGCCCAATTCTCCTCATCCTCTAAAGAAGAACTGAAAACACCAGCTCATGCTGCTGGGCTTGAACCTCATGCCACCGCTGCCTTCTGCTGAGCAGGCCTTACAGCTCCAGCCCCAGCCTCAGCCTCATTCTCCCACTGCTGCTGGCTCTCCACAATGTCCAGGGCAATATGCAACTCACAAACCTGTGATTCCATCTCCGGCAGCTGCTCCATTTCCAGGCGAATCTCTCAAACCTGGTCGGCCTCCTCCTCCAGAACTTCCTCCCGCTCCAGGGTCGCCATCTCTTTTCCCCACATTTCCTCTAGCTCCTCCCACTGCTCTGTTTGCAGGTCCCAGGCAGCCTCTTCCATAGAACTCTCGGTTTCCTCACACATGGCTGTAAAAGTCAGCCATCCTACAGTCCCCAGAAGGACAGCCATAAAGAACCATAACAGCAGCCAGTCCTCTACCATGCAACTCAAGGGTGCTGGCTCCATACTGATCTGTATCAAATTCTGCCACAGACTACGCCAAATGTAAAGCCAGATCAAGGGTCAGGATCACAGAACCCTGACTCGTGCAGGTTCACATTAGATTCAAACAGTCGGTAATGAAACAACGAAGCCAAGAACTGGTGAGCCATCAGCTTTAATTCTAGCTTGCACCCGGCTGGCAAGCAAAAACACACACTGGGCTCCAAAACCCACTCATTCAGTGCTCACAAAGCTGCTGACTTATCCGAGTTTCCTAGAATCAAAGGTTTCTAGCTCACCAGACTTATTCACCTCTGTTCCTCATCTCCTCCATCGAAACTCTGCACAAACTGGCTTCTTCCTCAGCACTCTGCCATTTTGGCCGCTTCTCTTCTCCTCCACATGGCCTTAATCTGCTCTTCTTTCTAATGCTAACCTCAGGAACCGGAACCAAGAGCAAGCTCCCGGTCTGTCCCACTTTATAGTGTAAAAATCCAAACCTTTATTCCAATCTACAAACAAGGAAGCCTCTGATACAAAGTCACTTATCTGAGACATACTGGGAAGATTCCTCATGAGAGTGCACCACCCTACATCATTCAATCAGTCAAGGGTGTGGGGAAAAGCTTACTCTTAAAACTAAGCCTTAGGCTATAATGACTCAGCCTGCCCACAACCTGTCGCCAAACACACATTAATATCAATGAACTTCCATATGGGCAGTGCCATCTTTAACAAAGTGAGCATAATATGTTTCACCTGCTCAACAACAGTAAAAAATAGATTTTTTTTCATACTAGCCAACCATTTTAATGGGATAGTACTTTTAGAAGTTGGTTTAAAGACACATCTTCGCTACTTTTTTCCCTTATTTTGAACAATGAAAAATTTATGTCATTGCAACCATGATTATTTTCAAACTTATGTTTTTAATCTATATATTAACAATGTCTAAAGTACTTCTTTCCATTGAGGATATGATTATAGGTTAGGGTTTTGTTCTGTGTAGCACCTTAAGTTTCTCAAGAAATCACTATTACTAGATTTTCTTTCAATTTATAGACTTCTAAACCTGCAGAGTGATAATTTATCAACTAGCTTTGAGTATTGTCATAAGTAGAAAGGTTAGAAGAAAATAGAGAAGAAAACATGTGTATAAAAGACAACACATGTCAAAGCAGAAAGGTAAATGTATAAAAAAAGGGAGAAAAAATAAAATCACTATTTCACAGATAATAGTCATTTACTAATTTTAGGCATGTTACTCATTATCTGTCTCTCTTTTTGACAAATTTTTCAACATAGCTCTTGCTGAATTCTGGTGTACATTTAAGCATAATGAGTTTTGAATTCTATAAAGTCCAATCCATGTAGGCTATCATTTATATTTCTTTATAATGTGCCCTTAAATCTGTTATGTATTATTTCTTATATGGAATTCTACATCTGAATTTTTTTTTTTATTTCTGTCTTTGCAAATACCAATTCTATTTAAGTGCCCATTAATAGATGTGTGGATAAAAAAGTGTTTGTGCATTTACTCAATAGAATACTTACTACTCAGCAGAAAGAAAGAAACTCTTACCTTTTGCTACACCACGGATAGACCTGGATAGTATTATGCTAAGTGTGATAAGCCAGTCAAGAAAGACAAGTATCATAAGATTTTACTTCTATATGAAATATAATGAACAAAATAAACTAACAAAGAAAATAGTAGCAGACACATAGATTCAGAGAACAGACTGATAGTTGTCAAAGGGGTAGTGGGTTGGCAGTTGCCTGGGTGAAAAGGTTTAGAAATTAAGCAAAGAAACAGGACTTATAGACACAGACAACAGTGTGGGGATTGCAGGAAGGAAAAGGGGTGGAGAAGATAGAGTAGGGTAAAGGCAGGATAGGTGGTATTGGAGGGAGACCTGACTTAGAATGGTAAACACAATGTAATATACAGTTGATGCATTGTGCTTTGTTCATCTGAAACCTGTATAACTTTATTAACCAATGTCACCTTAATAAATTTGGTTTTAAAAGAGCTCCAATAAAATGACTCATCTAACACTTTATTTTTGATTTTTTTTTTTTTTTTTTTTTCAGGAACAGAGAGAGGGATCGATAGGGACAGACATTCAGGAATGGAGAGAGATGAAAAGCATCAATCATTAGTTTTTCGTTGCCGTTGTGACACCTTAGTTGTTCATTGATTGCTTTCTCACATGTGCCTTGACCGTAGGCCTTCAGCAGACGAAGCCACACCTTGCTGGAGCCAGCTACCCTGGGTCCAAGCTGACGACCTTTTGCTCAAGCCAGATGGGCCGGCGCTCAAGCTGGCGACCTCAGGGTCTCAAACCTGGGTCTTCCGCATCCCAGTCCAATGCCCTATCTACTGCGCCACTGCCTGATTAGGCTATTTTTGATATTTGAAATTTTTTTTAACACCTTTTCTTGTCCTTGAAGTTTTCTTGGTATTGTCTCTGATATCCCCACCCTCAATGAAGTGAGAGAAATAAAAAAAAATGGGGAGAAGCTTTTACTTCTCTGAATATTTAAAGAATATTTATATCTTCTGAAATTAAACTGTTGAATTACCATTATTGACTTATCTTCTATATTAGAATCTAAGTATTTTAAAGTGATGATAGGTCTGAATAATCTTTGCATTACACAATGACCTTACACTGCATTGCTCATAGTAAAGCCTATTCAATGTATAATAATTACATATTTTTGAAAAATAACAAATTAATACTTATCATTTATATGTCTTCATTTAATAAATATTAAAATATTTTTATTTTTTCAGTATTTTTTTAACATTATGGTAAATTTTCAACTTACCTTAAAAGGGTAAATGAAAAACAGTTTCCACATATGTCATTCTTCTCTTTCTCACCAACTTGAAAATTATTGTGGTCAATGATTCCCTGTGTATGATGGATGGAGTAAAAGTGGAGAATCTTATGACAAATATGAATACCATATTTTGAATATTTAATCTATATTTATTATTACACTTAAGAGTTAATAAACTAAATTATTGAGATTATGTTTATCAAAGTAGATCTAAAAAGCATGGTACTATATTTTTCATAGCAATTTGTGCCTCAAATTTTCTATCATCAGTAGAAGAGGGTGAAATGAAGATATGACCACCTCACTTCGAGATAATTTGTATTGAATTTGAATGAAAATAATATGCCTGTTGATTATGTTGATTATAACATCAAATATTTTATGAGGTTTGAAACACTTTAAATTTGACTATGTACTAAGTAGTGAGGTCTGAATGAAACTCTAACCAATTCTAATAACATTAATGCATTTGCCACATACAATTTCTATATTTTAGGATGCACTAGGTTTTATTAGTACTTTTAACTGTTCTCTAGTTCTGTCTTTTCATGTTGTGGTGACCTATATACCTCCTATATACCTCCTTCTTTCTACCTAAAAAAAAAATAGTAGAGTTTGGCTGACCTGTGGTGACACAGTGGGTAAAGCAATGACTTGGAATGCTGAAGTCTCTAGTCCCTGGGCTTGCTTATTCAAGGCACATATGAGAAGCAACTACCACTGTGAGTTGATACTTTTCTCTATCCCCCTCCTCTTTTCTCTCTCCTCTCTATAAAAAGTCAATAAATAATTTTAAAAAAAGAATAATAAACTTTGTTCTGGAGTTTGTCAGGTATAAGAAATAATCTCTAGCTACAAAAACAAAAAACAACCTCATTTATTGTGCTAATGTTTGTTTTAGGGATGGTTATATGACCAGGTCTAAAAAAGATATATAAGAGGAAGTTTGAACTTTTACTGTAGAGCAAACTTCTGAAAAAACTTATTTTTGAACATGAAAATAAAATATTTATTTTCAATTATTACCAATAAAATAAATAGAATTTTACAGATTTAATTCTTGACACAAAGTGAACTTGGAAGCAAATTTACATTCACCAGATACAACTGCTGGACCAATCTTTTAAAGTTCAGGCACTTGAAAGCTTGCAACATGCCAGATATTGCTGTGTAGTCATGATAGAATAGCAGCGATGGCTGACAGTGAGGTGAACTTATGAAGTGTTTGTCTTAGCAAGTGTTTTCTATATGTTGCTAGAAATCAAGAGGTTAGTAAATATGTTACATGTCCAGAAATGAATTAAGATACATGAATGTCTAAAAGCACTGATTTAAAATTATATATGCTGCAATCTCAAGGTGGGTCAATAGTCCACAAGGACTAAATTAATAATTGCCTCTGGGTTGCAAATATATTTGTCAATATAAAATTATATTAGCACCAGTGCAGAACACACTCAGCATCGTAAGATCTATTTTTTTTTAAACAGAGAGAAATGCTATAAAGCTCTTTCACCTCCCCTTTATCTCATACCTTTTTCTTGGTTTGGGGCATTTTTGTACTAATAGCAATGATATAACCCATCTTGTCACCACAAGTAAGAAAACCAAGAGCTTCACAGAGATGCTGACTCAGAACCCTGATATTATTGAGTCACTGAAAAAACTCTAGAACTTCCAATCTATATATATTTATAATGTTGGGATAACAAATCTTTCATATATAAAAATTAGTATTCTTTTATTTGTATCAAGAAACAATTGATATGAATAATCATTTTAATATTGAATGCATTGATATATAAATGAGCATTGCACTAAAGGGTATTTAATGCTACTTTAGGTATATGTAGCCTGGCAGTTAACTTTTAGAAGCAATACTACTTTAGTACAAACATGATATGACATCTTTAAAATACTAAAATGAACAAGTAGATAAAAGGGTAGTAGTTGATAAATATGCCAGAGAATACCAAGAACAGTAACATCACACTAACATCAGCCTTTTGGTGCCATTTTCAATAGAACTTCAAACTTGGTAGGCGAGTGGTTGGTCTGCCTTTTAAGTTATTAATAATGATGAGTCACTAAGTACTTTTTACTCCATGAAGAGCTCTAGCTCTCTCATCTCTCATATCAGTTGTCTCACATGCCCTGATCCTTGCGTCAGTGCTACATTTGAATTTTATATTACAGAATAACTTCACTTATTTTCAACACTGCCAATATTGAAGACTCAACACTGAAGAGGCCTTGAGCAATAAAGGTCTTACAAGACTTTTTTTATGCAAATGACTCAGCATCACATAAAAGATTAATGCCTAGTGTTACAGAATACAGTATTATTAAATATTCAAGCCTTTTGTTTCAAATTTTTTAAAGGTTGCTGTAACAAATTAAAAGGGAGGAAAACATGGATACAAGAAAGCCAAAAACAATCAAAGGGACTTAAAGTTATGGACAGGAAAAGACTTTGAGTATAAGTATTATATATGAAACAGACTTGAAAAAAATAAATCATATTTACCGTTTAAAATATTTTAATTCTAAAATAATTACAGGTGCATATAAGTTGCAAAGATACTGAAGTAGATCCTATGTAGTCTTCACCCAGTTTTATCCAATGATATTATCTTGCATAATAGTAGTATATTATCAAATCAGATTTTGACATTGGTACAATTTGTGTACATAATTCTATATCACTTTATCACATATGTAAATTTGGATAATCACCACTGAAATCAACATAATAAGCTATTCCATTACCCCAAAAATCTCCCTCGTGTTACTCTTCCAGGGTCACACTCACACCCCTCTCTCCACCATCACAAACTCTATGCAAACATTGATCTTATTTTTATCTCTATAAGTCTGTAATTTCATGAATTTTATAAAAATATATTCATTTGGTACATAATCTTTACAAATTACTTTTTTCACTTTGCTTACTTCTCTGGAGAGTCATCCAGGTGCTGTGTATTTTAATCGTTTTTTTTTTAAATTGCTTAATACCATTTCTTGGCACAGATGTACCACCAGTAGTTTAACAATTTGTTCTTGAAAACATTCGAGTTGTTTTCATTTTTTGAAAAAATATTTTGGCTATTTTGGATAGATCTATTCTGATCATGCAGGTACAGATTTTACTTTGAATCTATATTTTAATTTATCTGAAATAAATGTCCAGAAATGCAAGTGCTAGGCCAAGTGGAGGTTACATGTTAAGTTAAAAACAACACACACACACACACACACAAAAAAAACCTGACAAGCTCCAGTGAGTTTGTACAAATTCATATTATGACCTGGAATGGATCGGTGATCCAATTCAAATCTTTGTCAGAATTTGGTATTGCCACTGTTTTCTTTTTTAATTTTAGCTATTCTGATAAGTGAATAGTAATATTGCATTGTATTTAATTTGCTGTTCCCTGATGGTTAATAATGTTGAACATCTTTTCATGTACTTGTGTGCTATCTGCATATACTCTTTCTAAAACTCTTCATGTTTTCTGCCCACTTTTTAATTAGATTTTGTTTTACTGTTGAGTTTAGAGAATTCCACATGTATTCTAGATCCTAGCCTTTTATTTGATTTGTATTTGTGGTTTGCAAATATTTTTCTTCTCTTTATAGCTTGAGTTTTCAATCCTCTTAACAAAATTTTTATAGAGCAAAAGTATTTAATTTTGATAAAGTAAAATTTATTGATTTTTAAAATAGATTTCACTTTTGCTATCAAAATTTACTATGATGTTGTTCTTAGTACCTGAGGTCTGAAGTCAGACTTCCCTTTTTTCTCCCCCATGCGTAATTTTAACATGTCCATAGAAAACAATACATGCCAGGTGATCAAACCAAGGACTACTAGAACTATGAAGGAGATAGTTCTTCTATAAAGAGTATTTCTCTTTTTTTTTCTTTCATTCTTCCTTCACTTATTTTATTTTTCCTCCCTCCCTCTCTTCCTTCCTTCCTTCCTTCCTTCCTTCCTTCCTTCCTTCCTTCCTTACTTCCTTCCTTCCTTCCTTCCTTCCTTCCTTCCTTCCTTCTTTCCTCTTTCCTCTTTCCCTCCCTCCCTCCCTCCCTCCCTCCCTCCCTCCCTCCCTCCCTCCCTCCCTTCTCTTTCTTTCTTTCTTTCTTTCTTTCTTTCTTTCTTTCTTTCTTTCTTTCTTTCTTTCTTTCAACAGCTTTATTGAGATATAATTGATACATAACATCGAGTATGTTTAAGTTATACAATATGATGATTTGATTCGTGTATATGCTGCAAAATTATTCCCACAATAAGGTTAATTAATGCACTCTTTACCTCTCATAATAACCATTTTTATAGTTGTTATGAAAATATTAAAACTGCAATCTCATGTCAGCCTTCAATACAATACAGTATTATAAACTATAATAACCATGCTATATATTAGATCTCCAGAACTTCTAAATGAAAACTTCTAACCTTATGAATATCTCCTCATTTCCCACTCCCTTGAACTGCCAGTGACCATCATTCTACTTTCTGTTTCTATAAGTTTGATTTTTAAAAAAATCTACATATCAAGGAGCACATACTATAATGTTTGTTTTTCTGATTTAGTTCTCTTATTATAATACCCTCAAAGCCATTCATGTCACATATGGTGAATGCTTTTTTTCAAATGACTCAATATATGTCACGTGTGTGTGTGTGTGTGTGTGTGTGTGTGTGTGAGAGAGAGAGAGAGAGAGAGAGAGAGAGAGAGAATAATCTTCTTTTGATTCCTTCATCTGTCATTAGACATTTAAGTGGTTTCTATCTCTTGGCTATGGTGATTAAAACTGAAATGAGGATGGAATGCAATGTCCCTGTAAGATATTGACTTCATTTTCAGGTATATACTCAGATGTAAGATGATAGATTGTATGTAAGTTCTATTTTTAAAATTTTTTGAGGAAACTCCATACTATTTTTTATAATGGCTATACCAGTATACATTCCTACCATGATAAACACCAGGGATCTCTTTTCTCCACATCCACATCATCATTTTTTCTATCTTTTACCTTTTTGATAATAGCCATTCTAACAGGTGTGAAGTAATATCTCAGTAGTGGTTTTGGTTCACATTTCCCTAATGGATGTTGAGCACTTTTCACATGTACCTGTTGACTATTTCTATCTCTTCTTGGGACAAAAATCTAAATCTTTGCAAAACTCATGTTAACAGTTTTCCCCCATGTGTTCTTTTAAGAGTTTTATGGTCTTAGTCTTACATTTAAGTCCTTAATGCATTACAAGTTAATTTTTGTAAGGATATAAGACAGAGTTTTAATTCTTTTGCATGTGAAAATCTTGCTTTTCCAACCCATTTTTAAACTGCCTTTTTTCAATTTAATTCCTGGCTCCCTCATTAAATATTATTTGGCTATATATACTTAGGTTTATTTCTGGGCTTTTGATTCTGTTCTATTTGTATATAACTCTGTTTTCATGCCGCATGTAGTAGTGGGGGGCCAGAGCAGGCAGCAAGGGATGGGGATAATTTGCCCTGTGAGCAGACTGGAAACCATATAGACCCTGGTTGTCACTATGCAGTGCCTTGGCTACTGGGTCTCTCCATGTGCACAAAGCAGTGCATGATAGTGATGAGAGTTGCCAGCTGAGGCATGCGTGGCACAGCTGGGAGGACCAGTGCACATCAGTGCAGTGGTGCTGGCCATTGACAGAGACAGAGCAAAAGCCATCGAAAGCTGAAGGGGGTCCAAAGCTACTGTGCTGGCTCTCAATTTCTTCCAAGTCAAAAGTTACTAGGGTTGTTTACAGAGCACATCATTTCTGAACCTGTCACTCCTACTAGGTGGCTGAAATTGGGAGCCCTAATTTTCTTTATTTAACATTGTGAATAAATGTCTAATCATTGATCTTTGAAGAAGAATTAAGACTAATGTCTTCTATTTTTCCATCTTGGTAACATTGTTTTCTCTATGTAATTATAATAAAAGTTTTACCTCTATTTAGTGTGTTTCTGATGGTTTATATTTTATTTTTGGGCTAAAGTTATTAAGAAATAAACTTACCTTCCTAATTCTTACTTACTCTTATAAGTGACTTTTGAAGAAATGTGTTGATGTCAGAGACAAAATTTGGAAGGAACTTTACTTCCTGAGTGGTTTCTTAGAAAGCTGCTACAAAATACCCATATTGAATTGCTAAATGAATGAGAAAAAAAAATTCTACTAGGGTTAATCTGTAAAAATATTTGTTATTATTTAGTGCAAAACTTAGAGAAACTATTACAGTTACTAGCCACATAATGCCACAATTCTCAAATTTTTCTGATGAATCTCAACCTCTGAATAGATAGGCACTGTTAAGCTTAGCTAGAAAGTATAGTTAGTTTTTACAATGTCTGAACTTTTCTCTTTCCATTACCTTAAATTCTCTTATGTCATCTCTTCTACTTCAATTATGCAGTTAAGTAGGCATTCTTCACCAAAGCATATACAGATTACTGCAGGCACCAAAAAATTCAACACTATTTTATTGGCCAAATAAGGTAGGATGTTAAGTACATTTGCATAAACAATACATACACAAAAGTACCTAAATAAATACGGTAGCTTTTTCTTGAACGTGGCTACAAAATGTTTTACTTTACTGTCTTAAAAAAAACACAACAAATTACTATTATTTTCTATCTAAATGTTATACACCATATCAGCTGGTGAAACTGCAGTGAGGGAAGACCACAGGAGCCCAATTCTGTGAAGGGTTATTCTATCTATTACAGGAAGTATAGAGCCTGAAGTTGAAATTGTTTATCTCCTTCCCTGTCTTTAAATATGTATGAAAGCAAGAGGCCTGTTTTGATATACTGCACTAATAGTGTTAATATTTAAATGGTTTTCTTTTATTGTTAAAGCAATACTTCATTAATATGTGAAATATAACATCACCTTTGCTCATATTGTTTTAGTATGTTTGGCTGCAGGCTTAGTGTGACAGTCTTGTATTGATTAACATTGTGAAGACTGTTTTTTGCTGCTTAGGAGAACTAAAAGTTCATGTCTGAACATAGGTATTTTACAAGAAATAAGAGAAATAAATAGAATCCAGAGATTTCAGATAACTATTAGAAGTAAAATATGTTAGTATAAGTTCTTTTCTTTGGCTAGGTAATACATACTAGCATCTTTTTCTTTATTTCTTTTTTTTTTTTTGAGTTTGTCTCTCTATATATTTTTAAATTGAATTTTGTTGAGTGACACTGGTGAATGTGCTTATACAGGTTTTAGGTTCCAATTTTTTATACATTTCTGTACTCCATATTGTCTGCTCACAACACCAAGTCAAGTCTTTGTCCATCAGCATTTCTTTCCCCTATACCCTTCTCCACCTACTTTCCCCACAGAGATCTCCACAGTGTTGTTCATATCTATGATTTGGTTTTGTTGTCTCTTTTTGCTCTCTCCCATCACCTCTCTCATCAAAAAACAAACCAATGAGTGAGAGAATATATTTGTTGATACATCTGATAAGGGACTAATGTTGGAAATTTACAAAAATATTTTAACTCAACACTAAAACACAAACAATCCAATTAAGAAATGGGCAATGAAACTTAATAGACACTTTTCAAAAATGACGAACCAATGGCCAATAGACACATGAAAAGATGCTAAACATAACTAATGATTAGAGAAATTCAAATTAAAACCACAATGAAATGTCACTGGTCAGCATGGCTATCATATATATATATATATATATATATATATATTCAACAAACAAGTGCTGGTGAGGATGTGGAGAAAAAGAAACACTTGTGTACTATTGGTAGGAATGCAGATTAGTACAGCCACTATGGAAAGCAGTAGAAAGTTATCTCAAAAATTTTTAAATGGTTATATCTTTTTTTAAATTAAATTTATTGGAATGATATTGCTTAATAAAATTACACAGGTTTCAAAAGTACAATCCTACAATTCATCATCTGCATATTGCATTGTTTTTTTTTATTTGTTGCTTTCAGTTTTATATTCCACATATGAGTGAGATAATATGATTCTTCACTTTTTCTATATGACTTATTTTGCTTAGCATGATAGTTTTAAGTTCATCCATGTTGCAAATGGAAGTATTTTGACTTTTCTAACAGTTAGTAGTATTCTATTATATATATATATATATATATATATATATATATATATATATATATATATATATATATATATATATATATATATATCACATCTTACAAGCATCTATCAAATTTTTCTGGTAGACACCCAAAACAAAAGTTGTTGGGTCATTTGGTAACTCTTTTCTTAATTTTTCGAGGAGCCTCCATACCGTTTTCCATAGCGGCTATACCAGTTTACATTCCCACCAGCAGTCAATGACAATTCCTTTTTTTCCACAACCTCTTCAATACTTGTTATTATTGTACTTCCTTGTTGATAATAGCCATTCTAACAGGTGTGAGGTAATATCTCATCATAGTTTTGATTTGCATTTCCTTAATAGCTAGTGAAGCTGAGCATTTTTCCATATATCTGTTGGCCCTTCTGTATGTCTTCTTAGAAGATGTGTCTGTTCAGGTCCTCTACTCACTTTTTAAAAAACTGGGTTGTTTGTATGCTGTTGAGTAGTATGAGTTCTGTATTTATTTTAGATATTAATCCAGCCCTGGTAGTTTGGCTCAGTTGATAGAGGATCACCTGGTGTGCAGAAATCTTGGGTTCAATCTTGGGTCAGTGCACTCATGAGAAGCGACCATCTGCTTCTTTTCTCCTCCCTCGCCCACTTCTTTCTCTCTTCCCTTTCAACTGCCAGTAGCTTGACTAGTTCAACCTTGGCCCTGGGCTCTGAGTATAGCTTCATTGAGTCGAACATCAGCCCCAGACATGAAATTGCCAGGTGGAACCCAGTTGGGGTATATATGAGGATCTGTGTTTCTATCTCCCCTCCTCTCACTTTAAAAGAAAAGAGAGAGAAAATAAGAGAGAGAGAGAGATTAACCTTTGTCAGAACTATTATTTGCAAGTACCTTTCCCAAAATACCTTTTCACTTTGCCGGTGGTCACTTTTGCTGTACAAAAGTGTTTATTTTGATATAGTCTTATTTATTTATTTTTGCCTTTACTTCCCTTGCTTTGGGAGCCAAATTTATAAAATTTTCTCTAAGACCAAGGTCCATAAATTTGGCACATCTGTTTTCTTTTTTATTATTTCATGAATGATTTAATAAGCAGTTTTATAATTACAATTTAGAAAATAAAAATATTATGTGCATTAAACTGATTAATATATTATGTTATATAATATGTATCAATATATCCAAATTTGTCTTTATCTCTATCCTCATTTTTATTGAAGTGACACTGATTAACATAAATATACAGGTTTCAGGTGCCCAATTCTACAACACGTTTGTATACCTACGTTTTCTTCTATGTAATTTATTGTTTCAGCTGTTGTATTAAGATCTGTGATTAATTTTGAGTTCACTTTTGTACATGGGCACAAAAAATAGTCTAGTTTTATTTTTTTATTTGTGACTTTCTAATTCTTCTCACACCACTTATTGAAGGGCTTTCTCTTCTCTGTTGTATGTTTTTGGCTTCTTTATCAAAAATTATTTGTCCATATACTTGTGAGTTTATTTCTGAATTCTATTACTTTATTTTTTACTAAAAGTCAGAGATCATTCCTTAACTGATAGAGATCAAAAATTGATATTATTAAGCACTTTTTGAATTAGTAATATTTAATAGTTGTTATCAGAAAGCCAATTCCAACATATCAATAGTTATCATTCATATGCTTTTTAAAACGTTTTATGAGACATAGTAAAAAGGATATGATAGAATTTATACCTGAAGGTAAGTCTTCCCTCCATTTACTTTCTTTCACTGTTTGATTATTACTCTCTTCAGTGCAAAGATATAGTCTTAAAATAGGTCTGTGAAGGCACAGGTCAGATAGTTCAATTGGTTGGAACGTTATCCCAGTGCACAAAGGTTATGTTCCATTCCTGGTCAGGACACATACAAAAAGAGATCAATGTTTCTGTTTCACTTTCTCTCTTCCTTTCTCTCAAAAATCAATCAAATTTTTATAAATAAATCTGCGAGGAAAAAAGTTTAACTTATTTATGAAAAATTTTAAAATATATAAAAATTTAATAAATAGTATAACTAATCTTTAATTAATAATTTATACCTCACATTGGTTTATTTATTTTCCTACCTATTTCTTCTGCCTTTGAATTTTATGAAGTACATCCCAGATGTACTTCATAAAAGATATTACCTCACACCTGTTAGAATGACTATTATCAACATTTTTTTAAATTTTTTGTGCTTACATAGTTACATCTCCCTTCCTTCCCCCCTTGTTTCCCTTGATACCCCCTTTGCCTTGCCCTCTACCCACACCACCTTTACCCCTTTGCTTCATGATTTACTATCCTGTCCTCTATCTCTCTGTTATGTTTGTATACTTTCACTAATGTCTTTCCTTTCTTTGATCCCCTCCTCTTATCCCCTTTTCCTCTGCCCACTTTCCCTCCTGACTCTTTGACCCCTTCTCTGCCTCTCTTCTGTTCCTCAGTTCACATTGTTCATTGGATTCCTCATATGAGTGAAGTCATATGATATTTTTTTTTCTCTGTCTGGATTATTTCTCTTAACATAATAAATTCCAGGTCCATCCAAAACATTCGTAAATCAACAGCTTGAGCAGCATTAGAATTATGATGAACAACAAAACTATCAGTCAAAAAGAAGTTAGCCTGACCTGTGGTGGCGCAGTGGATAAGGTGTCGACCTGGGAACACTGAGGTATCCAGTTCAAAACCCTGCACTGGTCTGGTCAAGGCACATATGGGAGTTGATGCTTCCAGCTCCTCCCCCGTTTCTCTCTTTCTTTCTCTCTCACTCTGTGTCTCCTCTCTAAAATGAATAAATAAAAAGAATTAAAAAAATTGCCAAGGGTTTAGAAGGTATTTGGAATAATGACAACCTTGTCAATCTATTATAACACATTATCATTATTAACTTTACCTCAGCAACTTTCTATATCATTTGTTGAGAAATATATTTCAAGACAATTTCTGATATTATGGAGTTTACATTACAGAGAAATAAGTAGACAGATATTAGAAAACAATAGTGATGATAAGCCATATATTAAAAACACACTGTGCCTTTTAAAAATACTGAGACAAGAGGAATGAAATAGAAAAACTATAATTTCTTTTTATTAGCAAGTCTTCTTACCCATCTATGTATAAATATTTAGAAATTACTGGCTTAGGATATAGCAGGAAATGCCATTGCTCATTTTTGGAAGTACTTCCCATTGATATAAAATGTACTTTTTAAAATGAATTATGCAATTTCTGCTTACAACTTGTAATTGTGAGCTATTTTTGATGTTTTGATGTTGATGTTTCTAAAACAATTATATGATGTGTGCTGAGATAAGAAAGAAATATTTACAAAAATTACAGAATAAATATATGGTTCATTAATAATTCTTGAATTCAATGCATCCCCTGAAAATTGGTTTCTATGCCACTTCACTAAGACCCAATGAAGACTTCACAACAAATTAACCAAAAAGTATAAAGACAGTGCCTGTTTTAAGACAGATGCCTTGCAGAACTGGCAGCTTCTACTTTCTGTCTCTTGAATACTCATTCTTGGTACTCAGCCACCATTTTGTGAGGAAGCTCAAGCTTCCCCATATGAAGGGAAACTCAGGTCCTGCTGTTAACAGCACCAAACTTTCAGCTGACTGCCTGTGTCAATTTACTTGCCATGTAAACAAATCATTTTAAAATTTCCTCCAGCTCAAGTGAGTATGCTGCATCTCAAATTGATTAAAGCAGAGATGAAGGGTCTTAAATTTCAAATTCAGGAGCAAAGTAATTGATTACTGATATTTTAAGCCACTAGGTTTTGTTTTTTATGAAGCATTAGATAATCTTAAAAGAATAAATCTCCACATAAATTACTTTAGATGCTGTGAAAGGGGTAATACTCTTATTTTTAATTGAATTTATTGGTGTAACCCTTGTTAAAAAATTGTACAGGTTTCAAATGCACGATTCTGCCACACATTTTCTCCACATTGAACACACACCACAAGGAAGAACTGTTTTTTATATTGACTCTGTATTCACAGACAATTACCATTACTATTAAAACACTGAAGTATTTCTTTGTTGATTATTCTGTGTTCTTTTGATGCCATCACTAAAATTATATACTACACTTTAATTTTCTTTATTTTTCCCCCTGAATGTCATATATTTTTCATGCTTTAGTATTTTTAAAGAATTCATAGTGTTCATTTGATATATTTCTAACCTCCTATCATCTAGTGTCAAGCTCTCTTATACAAGGGATATAAAAATCTTAGATAATAAGAACTACATTTTTCATCCCTTGAGGGATTGTACTTGGCACATAATCAATGTTTATTTTTGAATGAATAAATTATTTAAATCATGCCTTGCTTAAAATTTATATTCAGTGAGTCTAGAATTTTTCTACCTAAATATTGCTCACTATAGTAACTTTATAAACTATAATATATCTTTTCCCAAATACAGTTATGTTAAAGTCGATTATAATAAAAATGATCCATTCTTTACAACAATGATATATATTGAAATAAAAATCAGTAGAATACTTATAAGTTGAAGCTTCTTTACTTAAAGAAAGTACTACAAATCATCCTATGATCTCGGGTTTTCTAATCACTGGTGTCCACTGCATATGTAGGGATGTTGAGAAGATAAATTAACTTCCAGTTTTTATTAGTTATTTTTACTTAACTACATATAGCTACAAGCTAATAACCAGAAATAAAAAATAGTATATCTTATTTCTGATTTTCTAATAGGCCAGGTCCAATTAGGAAATCAGAGATGATGTCAATGTTTTAACAAAGAGGATTTATAATAAGGAGTTGTTAACCAAGTATTAGAGAAATGAAAAGACTAAAAAGGGACATTAAGATACTAACTGTAGGTAGCTCCACCACTTGGGTGAAAAGAAGTTGAATTAGTAAACAGTACAACTTGGGAAAGTTCCTGTGAACCTGGGAACTAGATATCTTAGGAAGGGGCTCAACAGGCTGCAACTTATTCTTCTGAAGAAGAGAGATGAGCAGTCTCATTCTGGAAATACAGGAACACTCACAACTGAAGAAAACAGTTACTGATGAACAAACTTTCATTTTCAGAGTGAACAATCACTGCTAGAGTCTCACAGGAAACAGAATGCCCTTCTTCCCTGCTAGTATTCAGGTGTCCTCCTAGTGTCTTCTGTTAACAGAGACTATCAAGATGTCTGCTGAAAAGCTGAAATGTGTTTTCCAGAGTTCCAGCCCCAGCATTCCATAGCAGAGTATAAAAGACATGTTTTGAGGCTGAGGGAAAATAGCTTAGAAATTAACCCATATGGCTCTTTTAATAGAATTATTTTACATATTTTGTCCCTGTACCTTATCAGTCACCAGGGTCTCTGTTTTACATTTCCTGTCACTTAATGCTCCTCTTTCAGGAGGCTTTTTGTACATGAAGGCTATTGAATATTTTCCGATAAGTAAAGATGAAATGTGAATTATAGATATAATTAGTGAATATGCAATTACTCTACCAGAATTTTTTTCAGGATTCAATAAGCTTGGCTAAATTAGTAATATATTTGGATGTAGATACAAACAGAAATATTGATATATAATATGTACATATATGCTTATTTTTATTGCTTTGTAATTACAGGTGAAGAAACAATGGCCAGGAAATACAAAAGTAAATGTTGAAATAATAAATAAAAACAAGGGTCAAGTAGAAATAAGAAACAGATAAGAGAATAAACAAGAAAAATTGATATTGACAGATCAGTTAAATAGAAACCAAAAAAACAGTATAGAAAAAATCTTCTGTAATCTAATTGCAAAACATTTTCCTAGCCTAACGGAAATATATGTTAAGAAGTGAGAAGGTCATAAAAAAGCACAATCACTGTAACTACTTCAGAATAGATTATGTAATCTCTGCTTCTTTGTTCTCAAGAGCTTAAGAAACTATTTTTGTACAAGGTGGACAGTAGCTTTGTATTCCTTTAATTTTTACATTGGTAAGTATGGGCATATCTTCAACATTTTTGCTTCACAGCAAAACATTACAAGTTTAGAATTCACTTACAACTTATAGAATTTTATTCCAAGTAGGAAATACAGCACTATCATAAATCTATTAAATATTGGGATATTGAGAATAATAAAAGTAAAAACTGAATATAACATAAGTTTTACAAATCAGAGATACAAAGGAAAATTTTATTCTTTTATTCATTCTCTCTCTACCTATTATCTACTGTCTGTCTATTCATCTTCATCTATCTTTACATTTACATATGTTAAGTTTATGTGCAATAACTTTTCATACAGTTTGAAGAATGTTTCTCTAAATAGAGCAAACTATCATATATCCAGGTAATAATACTTAGATGTCATAATTATGTTTTTGTAATGAGTTGACCCTGTGATGATGAACCATGGCCCTTGGCCCTTTCTTTAGTTCTGATAGGACAGTGGTTCAGGGGCTAAATATTTTCACTGGCAATTAATGCTAGAGCAACTAGGTTTAACCTAATACATAATGTGCTTTATAACGTACACACTCAGCAATAATTGTGATTGCCTCTGTGTTTCCAACACTACTCATGAGTGTACATTATAATAGAGACTTTTTTTTCTCTTTTTAACTAATATTCTTCTTTCCTTATGTTAATGACTTTTCTTACTTTAATTTTCCTATATAAAAATATTGAAAGAAGGATAAGTCTGCCTCCCACTTAGTTTTTCTTCTTGTACCATTATACATCGAAGGCTGGTCTACTCTAAATATGTAAAACAAGCAAACTCTCTCTTTCATACTACATATTATGATTTTACTTTATAAGGTACTCAAAGTATTATTTCTTTTTTTTTTTTTTTTACATTTGGATGCTCAATTTCATGGTACTTTGAGTAAGAGTAATTAATATATCAGAAGTGTGTTCTTTTATAGCTTCAATATTTATCATGTAAAATACAAGGACCCAACTTAATATTTATGATTTTAATTTAAGAAGTCTTTATTCAGTTAAACAATGAAACACAACTGATAAATTTAAATTTACTTGGCTTCTTAGTTTGGCATTTATAAACAATGAATATATCAAGGTACATATATAATGCTCAAATGGCTCAGTTGTTTACCTTAATTGTATATCAACATTACGTTATTTCAGAAATATGAAACCTCAAAATATTAACAACTCCAATGAAAAAGATAAGTGTGAACAAGCTCTCATATCAAGTGTATTTGTTTAATAGAAACACAATTAAAGTATTGGAAGGGTGAACACACAATATGATGAACATATATGTATTGTAGAATTGGGAATGTAAAACCAGCATAATTATGTTAACTAGTATACCCTTCTGACAAATTCAATAAAAAATAAAATAAAACTTTAAATTTTTAACATTTTAATTCAATTAAAAAAACATAAAAAATTAAAAGGGAAAGAAACAAAAAGGAGGTGCAAAGGAGATAAAAAGAACAAATTAAAAAAGAAAAATAAAAAAATGAAAAGAAAATGGAAGAGAGGAGGGAGACAGAACTGAAAGGAAAAATGAGAGCAAGAGCAAGCAGGTGAAAAATATATTAAAAAGTGTTGTTAAATGATGCCTGAGATTACATCTGCTACACTAATGAATAGAGACTGCAGAGCCATAGAAAATCCACTAGTTAGGTTGATATCAAATATAAACATATATATGTGTGTTTTTAATAATTGAATTTTCTAATGATCTTAATTTCTTGTGCATGAAACCATTCTGGTCTTTTAAAGAGCTTTGCATAAGTATTTCTATTTTCTTCTGATTCTAAATATTTCACAAAAGCTTAGATTTTGCCACTTTTAAAATACTTAACACATTGTAAATTAATGCACCATTTTCTTGTTAAAATCAGCCTTGCATAAAATGATCTGTAGTTGAACAGGAGCAATAGTAAAGGTGTGAACTACTTCTGCGGAGTGCTAACTTCAGAGCAAAATGAGAACATTTAAATGCTAACATTTTCCAGCAGCAGCCAACAGATGTTTCCGCAAAATACCATTTTTTCATGTTTTCCAAACTGCTTTTTCTATATACATTCAATTCTTCATTCTTCAAACTTGAACTTTTCTGCCACTTTACCAATTTCTAGTGCCCATTCATCCTTGAAATGTTTCATTTTTACTTCTCAATCTCTCCTCCTCTGCAGTAATTGCAATGGAAGATGGGTATATGGTTCTGCTCTGAGAAATGAATTCAGTATTAGTGACATGTACCAAGCTGATGGCACTGCAAGCTGAAGGCTATTGTTTTAATCACAGTAACCCAGGCACTGAACAATATATCTCACAGTTGCCTGAACAACTACTCAATTCTATTCTGAAAAAAAGGACAATGATTAACCTTTTGCCTCAGACATAATTTGTGTTAATTTTTTAAATTGCTGTGCATGATATAGGTTTCTGCTTGAACAGGCACATTGTATTGATGATGCCAATCAAATAACCATTAGATGCTATTGAATTTGGATGGCTCACTAAGGCAGACACCTGCCTACTAATTGCAAATTCCAATTACATTTGTGATTGCACAGAAATTAACTTTCAGAAAGAGGATACACACATATTGCAAAGACAACTTGTATAGTTCTAATGTCATCATTAGCAAATTTTGTTTTTCACAAGACATATAAATTCCAGTAATGTGTCATTTAAAATGTTGAAAGAATGGAACTGTTCTCCCCATGCAGAAGCACATAAGCAATATGGACAGCATGCTAACTTCAGATTAAGATTCCTACTGTCTAAAACAACAACCCATTCCTACAAACAATTTATGGTGGTTTTAATAGAGTAAAGGGAACAAAAATGTGCTTAAGACTCAGGATGACTACTATAGTTAAGGAAGGCATATCTTCACAGTGAACTCATGACATGACATTGTGCAAATTTCTAAATGTTTTCTAAACTTGCCTTAGTCAGTTCTTTAAAAAAAATAAGGTAGATTAGATCATTGTAAAGTTCTTATATTTTTCCAATATTCTCTGACTGAAATGGCTATAGGCTTTCAAATCTGAAGCAAAACCCTACATAAAAGTAGAGAAATCTAGAGTCTATCTTAACAAGTTTTTAAAAGAGTATAACCCTTTGTATACAGTAAGAACCACAAGCTATATGATGTTGTAATTTGGCTTAGCCTTAAACTAAGTTTTTTACTAAGATATACCACTAAAATATAACTTCATTCCACCATTAGAGCTTAATTACTTTGCACTAATGGATTTTTTCATTTAGATTTCACTTGAAAATAACTTTTAGGACACATATTTTATGTCAGTAGCTAATATAATAACTTAGATTGGTTTGTAGCTCAAACTTAAAGAATAGGACATTTAGAAAGCACATGAAGCTACAGCCTTGCATTTGAGGGAGGGAACGGAATCAGAAAAGGCAGAAATGATTCCTCATTGCTAACTGAAGTGTTTGATGGGCTAACTAAATTACATTTCAAGGATTAATGTGATTATGGGATGACTTGAAAACTAATTAGGAGAGGTATAAATAACTGAATGAGGAAGCTTTTGTTTGAAGGGGGAAAGGAAAAACAAGAGAGTGAAGCTTGATAACATCTTCGAATATTAGAATGAGTTAAAATTACATGAAGTAAATTGCAATTAAATGCCATCACAAAATTTTTAATAGTTAAATTGTGTATATACAGAATAGTATTTTTATGGGTGTTACTGAAATCACCAATATTTGAGTCAATTTGCCTACATGCAGTGTCTGAAAGAAATGCTCAAACAGGAGATTGCAGCATACAATGTTTTATTAGAGAATTGGCCAATCTGGAGTGTGTTTAAACTTGTGCTCTAAGGAGCTGACACCCCAGTGGCACCTAGGTTACAAATTATATAGGGCAAAATCACAAGATATCTTTAGGAGTGTAGGGTAATGCTGGGAGCTGATTGGCTGGAGATGGGATAAGAATAATAAATCATTTTTTTCTGGTCTTAAGAACAAGCTTGAGGTTTCCCTCTAACTGGTTTCATGGAAAAGAACCCGGGGGTCATTGCTCCTAAGGGCTCAGGAGCTGAAACCTTACTTAGGTCAACATGTTATTTTTAGCCTGCCAGAGGTCCACACCTTGTGAGCATTAGTCAGTCAGATCTAGCCTATTGTGTTCAGCTGTCTTGGGGGTTTCTGATTATTAAAGTGGGAGGAAGAAGGCTAGGTCTTTGGGGATGTAGAGAGAAGGAGATATGATTTCTAAAGCTAGGCTTCAAAGCTAAATTCAATCGAGTAAAATCCTTAATTTCAGAAGAAATAGTTTCTTCATCTTTAGAAATTATAAATTGAGTTTGGACAGCTACTGTCAGAAAAAATTGTAGACAAAGCTGTTGCCTCAAACGAGTATGTAAATTAGTATTTTGTAAACTGTATTTCACAAAATGTTAATTCCAAAGGGTATTAATTGTTACTTCTAAAGGAGAAAAACTTTCTCTTGTCAAATAACTATGACAAATGCCATTTGAGTAAAGTTAATCATGAAACCTTAATTCACATTCTCTCCCAATTTTTAATATAACACTTTATTCAAATTACCAGTGGAAAATAGCCAGTTCTTATTAAACACAGTTGCCCACAGAATTTCTTTTCGTAAATAATCATATGGCATAATGTCTTTACACAATATATTTTGAGAAATGCAATTCACATCACACATTAGATAAGATCTGCTCTTTCAGAATATAATTACATTCAAACTGTTAATAGCTCCTATAAAAGTATGATGTGGTATTTATGGCTTAAGTATTAAAAACTTTTAAGTCAAACCATTTCCTCCTCTAAATCATACCTCATAGATAAATGTCTAGCTCACCAATATGAAAGAGTGATTGACTTCATATCTTTAGGAAGTTAAATTTAGTGCATTCCTTTTTGGTAAAGCAATAACAATTTTATAAATATACATGATACATTTTAAAGAGCTCAACATAGATTATGCTAGTTAATTCTTACAACAAACATATGAGAATGTGCTAGTGTTATCATTTTATAAATGACAAAACAGAGTATCGGATAATTGAAATAACATATAAGACCATTAATTTTTTAAAAAAGAGTAGGCAGCATTCTTTTTTAACTTTGTAATCTTTGTCCTAAAATTCATACTACTTTCTAATATAGATATCAAATATGTATGGTGTTTCTTCAGCAAGCTTTCAAGCAAAGATTTTAAAAAAATAGAATAGACAACTGGTGATCTCAATGATTTAGCTCCTTCCTTATATAAAAGCAACAGAGTAGATAAATTATGTTTGGAATTTCTTTCTGGCTTTGTAATGGCAGAGATTAACTGAGAGATAACAGTGTGAAGAAATTTGCGCACTGTTATTAGATAAAAAGATCTCACAGTCACTTGTTACAAAGGCTTCAGTGAAAAACAGGATTGATTTTTATCAATCTGAAATTGCTCAGTGGAAGTAGTCATTATGAACATCGAAGAATAAAACTAAATTGCTTCTAAGCTTCTTTCATCTATAAGAATGTAAAAACAAAATTTTAACTCCTTTTCCTGGAAAATATACATATGATTAGCATTAAAAAAAAGACACTTGGTCTTTTCAGAAATTTAACAATTTCTGCAAACCAGTAGTGCTGCCAATTTGCTAAGAAACAAAGAATTATAAGAAAATTAAGCTCTAAATCCAAGGCAATAAGAAAAAATTCAGCATTACCATATATATCTCAAAATGGTTTTGAATTTGGACTATTTTAAATTTTTTGCAGTTGTCAACAGTTTGTTAGAGAAAAACCTAAATTTGTAGTTAGTACAAAAAGAATGGTTTCATTTTTCCATTCATTGACTTTGTTGAACATTAAGTCTTGCATTTATTATGGTTTTATGAGATGTGTAGTTTTAGTTACATTTTTCTATTGTAGAAAAGTAATAGCAAATATAAAATATCAAGAGAAAAATTATATATTCAATAGACTGAGGCACTAATAAATCAGAGATAAACAGTTTAGTCATAGTCTTGTCCAATTTTTACATATCTTCTATTTTGCTGGTAGCTATATAATGTAAACCTTATTTAAATTTACATTTAATAGAGCTTTCAGGACTTATTAGATCAACTCAATGTGTATTTTCTAAAAAAATAAACAGTCCACAATTCTTAATGCCTTTGAAATAAGAATCCAAAACAAGAATACCTCTAAATTCTTCTATCAGTGGCTATTTTATCTTCTTTAGTATTCCTTTATTTCCTTAATAAAAAGTTTATATTAACTTATAAATATGACTTCAAAAATGTAAAGCTTGGTGCCTTTGTCTAAGACTTTTTAGTAAAACATTCATTGATGCATGGAAATCTATAATTTTGTAAGGGAAAGCAGAGTTTGCTACCCTAAAATATCTCTTTTGGGATAGCTATTATTTTAAACTGCTCATTTTAAAGAAACCAAAGACTCATGATGGAACATGGAGATTGCTTGGGGGTGGGTGTTGAAGGAGGGTATGAGGTGATATATGGGGATAGATGAAAACTTGGCTTGGGTGGGTAAGCACACAATACATTGCACAGAGATGTGTTGTAGAACTGGACTCTTGAAACCTGTATAATTATGTTAACCTGTGTCACCCCAATAAAAATTAAAAAAATAAATAAAAACTGTGATCTTCACCCTTATATAGCTAAATGAATTCAGATAGAAAAACCTGCTTAAAGGAAAGGAGTTACCACTTCAACACCACAATATCAATTCAGTGTAGCAAAGAGAACCTACGAAATCTGTTAGATTTCGTTGTGTGTCCCATTGTTTTTGGTGGCCCAGAAAAGAATTGTTTACCAAATGTTTTCTCTTTCTCATCTACCTATCAATTGTCTACTTTCTCTTTAAAAACCAGATCCCTGATTTTCTCTCCATTGTCTAGAATAGCATATCAACCTCAATGACCCAATTTGTCCTGAGTCCCATATTCTTAGGGAAACCCTATAAGTAATGTTGAAACTCATAAAGAATCTGAAGGCTTCACAAGAAATAAATGATAGTGATTTATTCAAGGGTCTTTGAGTTTCAAACTGTAAACACAGCTAGGCAAAACAAAACAAAAAACAAAAGTGTTCCAAAGAACAGAGGAAAATTGAATAGGTATCAGGTCAATGTATATGAGTCTTTAGAAGGTAAAGCGGGTGGTCTGGATACATGAGTTCTTCAAAGGAAAATTAGAAGGTTACCTGGAGGTCCAGATGAATATCCAAGCATCAATTAATTATTGTAAAGTTAAATAATAATGACAATAATATTAGTAAGTTTTCAGGCTAGTTAGAACATAAATAAGACCCGCTCTCATGTCTCATAATATTAACAGTTTTAGCATTCTGGTTGAAGTGACTCCATTTTATATAGTTCTTGTCTTTACTCTTAACTCATCACATATATAATAAATTTGGTTATTTTCTCCTGTTAACTTGTCTCGTGTCAATTTTATTATTAGAACAGCCTGGATTGCTTAAAAGCATAAAAATATATACATTTTTTTCTATCCTGTCCTTGCTTTCTTTTACTACTTTAAATAGTGGAGTTGTTCTGTGGGCATGTCATGTTGTTTCTGAACATTCCCAAATGAAGCTGTCAAATTAATCAGGGGGTAAACTTCTAAAATACTGTTTTTGCATGCTGTTCTTTCCTTGATTAATCTTTTTGCATCTCAGAAATAGAACAAACAAATCAGAAGAGTGAAAATAATTGCTGCAAAAAAGAATCCTATCATCTTTCTCTAATCTAGGTATATGAAAATATTTAATCTTTCCATAATTATTTAAAGTCATAAAAATTAACTCTTCAATCATGTTACTAATAAGTCAGATAACTTCTTTTTCTTTTTCTTTTTCTTTTTTTTTTATTCAGTGAGAGTAGAAAAGATACAGAGACAGACTGCCACATGTGCCTTGGCTGATATCCATCTGGCAACCCCATCTGCAGCCGATGCTCTGCTAATACTCAAACTGAACTATTTGTAGCACTGGAGTCAGAGGCTCCATAGAGCCATCCTCAATACCTAGGGCTAATGTGCTCAAACCAATTGAGCCTTGGCTGAAGGAGGACAAGAAAGAGAAGAGAAGAGCGGGAGGGGAAGAATGGAGAAACAGATGGTGGCTTCTCCTGTGTGCCCTGACTGAAAATCAAACCAAGGACTTCCACATGCTGGGTCGATACTCTACTGCTGAGCCAAATGGCTAGGGCCAATGCATCTTCTTCTATCCTGACTCATCTACAATTAGTAAGAACTGAATATTTTTTTTCCAAAATTAGTAGTTTGATTGAAGAAATTAGTTCATTAAAAGATGAGTTTTTTTTTTATTTTTGACATATATTTAAAAATAATATTTTATTGTTGTCCTTAAGACAATAATCTATTAAAAATTCATATTCTGTAAGTACAGAGACAAATATAGGCTTACAGTTGTGAACATATAAAGCACAGAGTTTTTCTTATATTATTATTATTAATTATAATTATTGTTCACTAGAGAACAATTTTTTTTTGCATCCACAAAAACACTAGTTCTTACCTAATTTGAGTGTGCAGAACTCAAATATGACATTAGTTTTTTTCTTAAGCTACAGTTCTTTTGCAATTCAAGATTCTATGTTTTAATCTTATTGTAAAATTTTCAACATTTAGTTTAACATAAAAAAGTAGAATGTCTTCTTGGGCATCATCATTGTGAAAATATAATAATTTATATAATGCAGTAAATATACTAAAAATATGATTGCCCAGAGTTTTTCTACAATTTCAGAATAGAACATATTAAAACACTTATTTTAATCATAAAATTTGCACAAAGCTTATTTAAATTCTATTCAGGCAAAAATTTGCGTTTATAGCTCTTGCGTTTGTGTCCTTGTTGAGAAAAATCCTGTTTGATGCTCCAGCAGTAGTCTGCTCATCACTAACAGCTTCAAGATTTTCGGGAAACTTATCAAGGTGACTGTTCATGAAGTGAATCTTAATGCTTATGTTACATCCAATGTCACGAAAAGCCAACAGCATCCTTTGAACCAGAAATTCATAGTTTTTTGCTATTATGTTGCCATGGAAGTTCTTTATAACTGCCACAAAATACTACCATGCTGCTTTCTCCTTTTTATTCTTCTTCCTGGAAAATTCTTCATCAGGTATTAGGGTTCGAATCTGAGGTCTATCAAAACAACTTCTTTAATCTTTTTGAAATCAAGGCAGGAAAAGCAGAAATAATATTTTGGAAGCATTCACTTTGTCTATTCAAAGCCTGAACAGACTGCTTCATTACCTCAAGTTTGATGTGAAATGGGGGGAAAATGATCCTCTCTCAATTAACTACAGGTTCATTCACAATAATTTGCATCCCTACTGCCAGAGCTTCACGTTTTGTCCACTCCTTCTGTGTCCAGTGTTTCTCCCGAGCTCAGCTGTCCCACAAACACAGAAAGCAAGAATATTTCCTGAAACCTCTCTGTTGTCCTAGCAGAAAATTTACCATTTTAAGATCCATACAAATGATCCAGTTATGCTCCTCATACCTCAGAAAGTCGAAGACAACTTTTATGTCATTATAATCTTTTCACAGACGAGTTGAAAAACCAATTGGAACTGCTGCATAAACATTACTGTTGTGTAGGAGAACACATTTCAGACTTCATTTAGAGCTATCAAGAAACAGCCGCCATTCTTTTGGACTGTAAGTGGTATCACCTAGCTGGCTGAGAAGACTGCTGATGTCATGACAGTAAACAAACTGTTTATCTTCGGAAAAAAGTCCACAAAAATTTGTTCATGCTTCCTTAAAAGGGATACTTTAGCTGACTTGTGAAGTACATTCTTTTCTTGAGGCCTGGAGGCTAATAACTCAGCGGCTTTCTTTGATAGGCCCAAATCTCTTACTAAGTCATTCAATTTGGGTTGGCTAAACTGCTGAGGGGTTAATGACTGTTTGGCTTCAGAAGAAGACCCTTAAGATTCTACAACCATTTCCTCATGCATCTTATCAAAATACACTTGATCACCTTGTTCACTTTCTTTGTCTTTAGAAAAAATAAAACCATTGAAAACTGGAACCAGGAGTGTCTCAGAGTGTGGATGATATGTCATATTGCTGAAGGAGTATTAGGATATGTGATCATATGCCGTTTTTTCTTGCCAATGCCCTTAGTATGGATCAGACAGAAATAAGAGTCACTGCTGTGGTCCTTAGGTTCACGCCAAACCATGGGAATACCAAAAGGCATTCCTTTGCGTTTTCCATTTGTCCAGTCATGAAGCATTTCCTCACAATCATGGCACACAGTATGAAGAGCCCAATTCTTGTCTTAATCGCCAAGGAAAACTTGAATAGGCAATATATGCATGTGTCACAAATGATGAAATATTGCGCCTTTGACAAAGTTGAAGTATGTAACAGCCACATATATAACAGAAGGTGTCAGGACTATTCTTACATTTATGCCTACTCAAAGAAGCCATGATTCAATCTTAAAACAAAATAAGGGGGTGTTTTTATCAGATAATAATTTTTTACATTTAAAAACAACTAAAATTATGTCAAAGTGATATTTGTAGAACATTAATTGACTTGTGGTTATGTTTAATCCAAGAGTCCTTGCCCTTTAACTCTAATTTAAAAACCAATGCATGCATTAACTGTAACAAAAAAAAAATTAAAATTGCATGAAAACTAGAGCATGCTCCAAAAACAGATTTCATATTTGGAATTAGCAATGCAAAGGTATACAGAAACAGTTCTAAAACCTCATATGACAGAAAATGGAAAAAAAAAATTTTCCCCAGTGTTGTTATATTATTTTCCCTAGAAATAAATGTAAACCATACAAACAACTGCCTTACCCTGTATATGAGATAAGGATTGTGGGTAGTGATAATATCTTGATAGAACAAGAATCAATTTTTTTCCAAACTTAAATTAAAAAAAAAATTAAAGACTAGCCTAATTTTATACCATCTGGAAGCTGTAGTCTCTCTGGATATTTGAAATGATGCAGTATATTCCAATTGTTGGATATGTCATCAGGGAAAAGAACAGCTAATAGTAGATGAGTCCCTTTCTACCCAGATCTTCACCATGTTATATGAGAACCATTTAAATTTTGAGATAATATATTTTGTTTCAGTCTTTCTTCTTCCTCCTTTCCTTCCTTTCTTTAGTTCTCTCTTTCCTCTTTCACTGATGATTGCTATTTTATTGCCAGGTCCTATCCTAAGATATGGGATACAGTGGGTAATGCAGTAATTGTGGCTTATCACAGAGCTAAGAGTTTAAGAGAAAGACAAAATATTATCAAAATTGTATATAAAAATGTAAAAGTTTGTCTTTTTGCATAATAAATTATGTATTATAGCATGTATAACAAAGGTGATAGCCAAAGATTTTAAAATAGATTAATATTAATGGGGAGTATAGCCACAGCATTAGACAGAAATTTAGAAAAGCTTCTCTGGGAAGTAGCACTTAAACTAATATTTAAACAATAAGGAGGAGACACTCATAAAGAAAATGATTGTGTTAATGAGAAAGAATGGCTTATTCTAGACGACTTGCATGGACAGAATCAGATTTGGATATGTCAATAATGGGCAGCTTTGATGGATGGTAGTGGGTAAGAGAGACTTAGCTTAAGTAGAGGAAGTAAGCACAGGCTATATCAGTCAAGTCTTGCAATCTATGCCAGAGTATTTATTATTGTTGTTTTTTTGTTTTATTTTTGTTTTGCCTATACATTAAAAGAGAGATTGCATTGAAGATATAAACTTGAAGGAAACAATCTTAGGAAGAGTACAGGTCACTCTACTAGTTTTCTGTGACTGCCATAACAATGTCCCACAAATGTGGAACTTAAAACAACAGACATTTATTCTCTCACAGTTTTGGAGGTTTGAAGTCCAAAATCAAGGTGTCTGTAAAACCATGGTTTCTTTGAAACCTCCATGAGACAATTTTTGCTTTTTCTCTTCCAGCTTCTGGTAGAAAAGGAATTCATTGGTGTGACAACCTAACTACTATCTATGCCCACATCTTCTCATGGCTGTCTTCTCTGTGTATCTCTATGTCTTTTTATGACTTTCTCCTTTTAGTCTCTCTCTCTCTCTCTCTCTCTCTCTCTCTCGTAAGGACACTAGTCTATTGGATTAAGGTCCCAGACTACTCCAGTATGACTTCATCTTAACCAATTATATTTGCAATAACACTATTTTCAAAAAAGTTGCATTTTGAGGTGTTGAGAATCAGGACTCCAACATATCTTTTTGTGGAACAATTTTAACTCCTAAGTCACATATAAGAGAGTATAAAAAAGAAGGAAAGGGCTTAGTTAGTAATGAACATTTAAAGAATTTTAGCATTTAGATTGATTGTGGTAAAGGCAATGATAAAACTTCTAGAGGGTTAGCTAGCAGGAACTCAGGTGTGTGTTTCTACCACACTAAATAAAGAGAGTATTGATACAGAAGTAGTAATCAGTGTTCAATTCTACTGTGAGGAGTAAGATGAAGGCAGAAAATGGCTAAAGCAACAATGGATTGCTAATGTTTACAATGATAATTCTCTTTATTTTTCAGAATAAATTGTTTTATTTTTTAAATTTATTTTAATAGCAATAAGTATTTAGGCATGAGACCCAAATACTAACATATTTTTTCTTTTTTTATAATGATGATAATAATTTATTGAACACTTACTATATATCAGATCTAATGAAACTTATTAATGCATGTACACTCTGCAAATCTATATGTTAATGGTTTCTTTTCAATTAATTTATTATTTAATTTATTGTGTTGACATGGTTTCAAGTCTCCCACTCAATATAATACTATTTTATCTACACACTGCATCATGTCCTCTCATTCCAGTAGTCAATAAAATATTAACTTATACCAGGTCAACATTATTAACAAAGCAAGAACATGAAAAATTACTTTTAGAAGTATTTATATAAAATTAATTAATACTAATATTATTAAATAATTTATGGGTTGATTTTCTCTGGAAACTCAATGATGAATAACAATTTCCAAGATTAGATGAATTCTCTATAGCTAATTAGCCTGTTATATATATATATATATATATATATATATATATATATATATATATATATATATATAATAAAATAAAAAAAGCTCTTTTTTCCTTCTTGTCACTATGGAAGGAAGTAAATTTAGACTATGAATTAACAATAAAAAAGAAATTTATTTTTTACAGTTGACACAAATATAGAAATCAGACAAAACTTGAAAAGAGAATTTATATAAAAATATATGCATTATATATAATTGTGTTTTAGAAATACTGTAAAGCTAAAAGTTATAAAAGAAAAATACTTGATTATATTAAAAAATCTAAAACAGGAATTTCATAAACAACAGGATTTTATAAGCCAAGACAAGAGACAGAAACTAACTGATATATTATTTCTAATACTAAAATTGGTGACATGTACATCTTTTATACATTAATTTTATAAACACCAAAAATAAAAGTTCTAGAGGAGTGATTAAAAAATTAAAAAAATATGCATATGATAAAATAATGCTATCTTAAGTAAAAGATTGTGTGTATCTATATATTTATAGACTATATATCTGTATAAGGAGACACATGAAATTATAGTCTCTGAATATTACTTATTAAGGTGATGAGAATTTAGTTGATTTTACCTCTTTTTTCTATTAATATTTATTTGTATATTTAACATAATGCAGAAGAAAGCAACAAACATCTTCTCATTTTGAATAAATAAGCTGATTTAGTTTTTCTGAATATTTTTTGAATGTACAATTGATCTACATTACACATTTTTTAATATACTAAACAAACATTAGGATTGTATTCTCTGAGTAAAGAATTAGGAGCACAAACATCCTGTATGATCTAACGGGACTGGTATTCAAATGGATAAAATATATCTGAAAACAAGTACATTTAGTTTTTTCTTTTAATTTTTTGATTTTTTGATTGATTGATTTGAGACACACACACACACACACACACACACACACACACACACACACACACACACAGATTTGTTGTTCCACTCATTTATGCATTCATTGTTTGATTCTTATAAGTGCCCTGACCAAAGATTGAACCCACAAGCTTGACATATTAGGGTGATTCTTCACCCTACTGAGCTACCTGACCAGGAAAGTGCATTTACTTATTACTTTCATTAATATTTTATATAGCGAGAGAAAGAGACAGAGAGAGACAGAGACAGATGGATAAGAAGGGAGAGAAGAAGCATCAATTTGTGGTTGTGGCAGTCTTAGTTGTTCATTGATTGCTTCTCATATGTGCTTTGATCAGGGGGCTCTAGCCAACCCAGTGACCCCTTACTCAAACCAGTGAATTCTGGGCTTAAGCCAGAAAACATGGAGTCAAGTCTATGATCTTACACTCCAGTCAGTGACCCTATGCTCAAATTAGTGAACTGCATTCAACCTGGCCACCTGGGGGTTTCAAACTTGAGTCCTCAGCATCTCAATTCAGTGCTCTGTCCACTGAGTCACCACCTGGTCGGGCAAGTGCATTTATTTTTACTTTTTAAATTTTTACTTTATAAGCACCATAGCATAGACCAATAATTTTATAATTAAAGATTTGTTTTGTATAACTCTCTCTGCTTCCTTTGACATTCTCAAATACCTAAGCTCTTAGATAACTTTTACTTCTAGATTTCTTATATTAACTTCACTAAAAGTTAATGAGAAAGAGCAATATACAGGATGCTTAAAGGTTGGTTAAATAGACCAAAGTAGTAGTAAAAGTTATCTTTCATGACGATGTAAATAAAAAATGAAAATCAAAAGAATATATTTACTTTAATTAATGTGGATTTTTATTATATTAAAAATTACATTTGTGATTTTCTTAATAATGTTTAATGGCAACTCAATTCAGTAATGGTGAGATATAATTCATTATGAGCCAGGTTAATGCAAAGTTCTTCTGAGCTTATTAATTTATGATCCATTGTTTAGAAAAAGAAAAGGTCAAATTACTCCCGTCAGAAAACTGTGGAATTTCCCAGGACTTTTAAAACTGCCAAATGAGAAAACAGCTTCTTGAAGTTTTGTTTTCAGTGTATTATTTACAATGAAATAAGCAGAAAAACAAGGAAAACCTAGGGAAATAAGGGTTCACGTTTATCCAGTATAGTTCGGAAGCACACTACAAGAAAATCTCTAGAAACAAGGAAGCAGAAAATATTCTCTCATCATATACTTATGCTTTCTATATAAAGCTGGTTAAAGAAGGAATTGCTCATTTCATAGTTTTGATTAAAGCAGTTTAACCAGTTTCTTAGGGAGCATAGTTGCTTAGAAAACTCATATATATTATAACACAGAGGATGTGACTAGACAGTTTTACACTCTCATTTTACCTATTTCTTTTCTCTCTTGGCTTTGCTCTTATGGGCAGCATTAAAGAGTTTGAAAACTAGTATGGTCATTGGCACAAGGTGGGGATTATATAATTTCTTATGGGCTTACCATAAAGACCATCTTTGGTAGATAAGTTGTATTTGAGGGCAGGTTGGGTAATATTCTTCTACTCTGTAAATGCCTTCCATTGACTAACAGAATAATATCTATGCATCTACTATAATCATATTCTCTGGAATCCCTGGCTCATTAAGAAATGGTAATTAAATTTCATGAGAGCAATTTTCTAAAATCTGCCCAATTAAGGAAAAAATCAAGGGCATGGTTAGTTATACAAGACACATTCTAAACCTTAGGCTGGTTTTCTAAAATAGCAATGATGTTTTCCATTTGATTTGTAGAATGATATATAAAAATAGAGTACATATTTTTCAAACAATTTGGAATTTTTTGAATTAATGGATATTCTGGTATTAATTATATTTATTTTTTATAAAATAAAGATTATATAAATTTTAAATTGTCTATCAATTCATTTATCTATCTATCATCTATCATCTACCTATCTAGCTATCCATTTATCTAGATAAATGGGGTTTGTAATGCCTTTTGAAAGTTGACCATGCATTTTCAGTTGATATCTTTTAAAAATGGGAAATGATCATGGCAATGTGGGAACACATGCTGCAAATGTGACTCGTGGTCTCAGCACACCAGGTTGCCACATTTCACAGCTGTTCAGTAGACATGTGGAATTAAACAACAGAATCTATACCAGTGCTCTGGGAACCCCTAGATGACACAGCATTCTAAAAAGAGAAGGAAAGAAAACTTTGCAATTAACCATAATAATCCCTGAGGTTTGAGGCTCAGCATTATCCTTGCCTTCTGCATTCTGTTTGTGAAGCTCTTAGAGACAAGAAAACACAATTCATTCTCAAAAATATGCAATTGTAACAAAAAACAGTAAAATCCATCTTATTTTCGCAGGCAACAAACACAGATATTCAGAGAAAAAGAGAAGAGAAAATAATTGCCTAAAATTTAATCTGCGTTACCCTAGAGCTAAAGTGAACTTTAAAGTATTTTACAAAATATTTCACCTTCTAATTAACTTAGTGTGTTTTGTAGGTTATTGAAACCCTGACACTTGATTGTTCAGACACTACCTGCTTAGGGCCTCAATCACACTATTATTTTTTTCTCTTCCCTTCATGTTAAGGTTTCCCTGGGCATAAACCGGATAAATGCTAAATGTTTTCATCCCACAAATGACAATCAATGGAATGATCTTTTCAAGAGACCTCTAATTGCTATTGCTCTATAATCACTGGCTTTTCCATATGGAACAAATTCTCAGTTTTATTATTAGCTCATGCTTCTTCTTGGATTTCTAGGAGCTTATGCCCATCAGTAACCTGGTAACTACTGTGATTATCTTTTTGGAGCAAACAAATGGCATAATGTGTGCCTTCTCCCCAATAAAACATCAGCTCAAACAAAGATTCTGATATTCCTCTTCTTTTATTTTATTAGTTGCACCAATGTTTATTAAACAGTAACTTTGTGCTTAACTGTCCTAGGTACTATATATAAACAGATAAATGTATGAATCAGAATTTTTGTGGAACTTATATTCCATCTCAAAATGTGCCCTTCCTAATTTCAGGACCCCACCATCTCGTAGGACATTGGTTACCTTCAGGACAATCTATTTGTTCTGAAGTGATTCTGCACCCTGGACATTCCTGGTTTCTTCTACGTCTATTTAACAATATTGTTGGGGCCTCTCTTTAAGCAAAAGCAAAGAGGTTTTTGGGGACAGGTCTTTGCTTTTTTTTAATTCTCTTGGTGTTTTCCCATTAAATGGTAAGAAGATCATTGTGTACATTTATTAATGTGAATGTGGAGAAAGAGCAACAGGAAGAAATATAGCCAAGTATATTAAATCATTTTATATATACTAAATATTTAATAATGACTGTAGGTCTATGAACATTTCAAAGAAGTTAATATAGTCCTTTTAATTTATCTTCAAGTAGTTTCTCATTTATTTTTGTAGGACTTTAGATCTTTTCTTAAAATACTACTCTACTTCCTACAATAAAGTATATTTTCCACAAAGCAGCCAAAGGGAGCTATTTAAAACTGTTTATAATCCCATGATGCCCCTGCTCAAAACATCCCAGTGTCTTTTCATCACATTAATATTTTACAAATGTCACTTTTACATAATTGTAGTTGTTTTTAAATGTAAAAAATTATTATCTGATAAAAACACCCTCTTATTCTGTTTTAAGATTGAATCATGGCTTCTTTGAGTAGGTGTAATAGTCCTGACACCTTCTGTTATATATATGGTTGTTACACACTTCAACTTTGTCAAAGGCGCAATATTTCATCATTTGTGACACGTGCATATATTGCCTATTTTCAAGTTCCCCTTTGCAATCAAGACAAGAATTGGGCTCTTCATATTCTGTGCCACAATTATGAGGAAATGCTTCATGACAGGACAAAAGGAAAATGCAAAGTAATGCCTTTTGGTATTTCCATGGTTTGGCATGAACCTAAGGACCACAACAGTGACAGTTATTCCTGTCCGATCCATACAAAGGGCATCGGCAAAAATTAACGGCATCTGATCACATATCCTAATATTCCTTCAGCAATACGACCTATCCTACATTTTGAGACACTCCCAGTTCTAGTTTTTAATGATTTTATTTACTCTAAGGATGAAGAAAGTGAACATGGTGATCAAGTGTATTTTGATAAGATGCATGAGGAAATGGTTGTAGAATCTTAAGGGTCTTCTTCTGAAGCCAAACAGTTATTTACCCCTCAGAAGTTTAGCCCACCTGAATTGAATGACTTAGTAAGAAATTTGGGCCTATCAAAGAAAGCAGCTGAGTTATTAGCCTCCAGGCTTCAAGAAAAATAATGTACTTCACTAGTGAGCTAAGATATCCCATTTCAGGAAGTGTGAACAAATCTTTGTAGACTCCTTTTCAGAAGACAAACACTTTGTTTACTGTTATGACATCAGTAGTCTTCTCATTCAGCTAGATGTTACCACTTCCAACAGAATGGCAGCTATTTGTTGACAGCTCTAAACAAAGTCTGAAATGTGTTCTCCTACGTAACGGTAATGTTTATACAGTGGTTCTAAATGGTTATTCAACTCATCTGCAATAAGATTATGATGACATAAAAATTGTCCTCAACTTTCTGAAGTATGAGGAGCATAACTGGATCATTTGTGTGGATCTTAAATTCGTAAATTTCTTGCTAGAACAACAGAGGTTTCATGATATATTCTTGTTTTCTGTGTTGTGAAACAGCTGAGCTCAGGAGAAACACTGGACACGGAAAAAGTGGCCGAAATGTGAAGCTCTGGCAGTAGGGATGCAAATTATTGTGAATGAACCTGTAGTTAATCAAGACAAGATCATTTTTCCTTCACTTTACATAAAACTTGGCTTAATAAAGCAGTCTGTTCAGGTTTGGAATAGAGAAAGTGAATGCTTTCAATGTATTATCTGCTTTTCCTGCCTTGCTTTCAAGAAGATAAAAGCAGGTGTATTCAATGGACCTCAAATTTGAACCCTCATATGGGACAAAGAATTTGCCAGCAAGATAAATAAAGAAGAGAAAGTAGCATGGCAGTCTTTTGTGGCAGTTCAAGAAACTTCCTTGGCAACAATAAAGCAGAAAACTATGAACTTCTGGTTCAAAGAATGCTGTTGGCTCTCCGCGACATTGGATGTAACATGAGCATTAAGATTCGCTTCCTGAACAGTCACCTTGATAAGTTTCACAAAAATCTTGGAGCTGTTAATGATGAGAAAGAAGAATACTTTCATCCAGATCTGAAGACAATGGAAGAGCATTATCAGGGTCAATGGGATAGAAATATGATGGCAAACTACTGCTGGAGCATCAAACAATATTTTCCTCAACAAGTACACAAATGCAAGAGCTACATACGCAAATTTTTGGCTGAATAGAATTTAAATAAGTTTTGCACAAATTCTATGATTAAAATAAGTGTTTTAATATGTTCTATTTTGAAATTGTAGACAGATTCTGATGTAATTATATCTTTTAGTGTATTTACTGCATTATATAAATTATTTTATTTTCACAAAGATGATGCCCAAAAAGACATTCTACTTCATTATATTAAACTAAATGTTGAAAATTTTACAAAAAGATAAAAACCTAATATCTTGAATTGCAAAAATACTGTAGCTTACAGAGAAAAACTAATGTCAGATATGATATCAGCACACTTGAATTAGTTAAGAACAAGTATTTTTGTGGAAGCAACAAAAAAATTTTTTCCAGTGTTATTCATTGTGGCATTTTGAGTATGTATAAAACTATTTGAAAAATAGCTGGGATCCATAATTTCTGGTAAGAAATAAATGAAGATAGGAAGAAAGGAAGGAAAGAAGGAAGGAAAGAAGAAAAGGAGGAAGGAAGGAAGGAAGGAAGGAAGGAAGGAAGGAAGGAAGGAAGGAAGGAAGGAAGGGTGGAAGGAAGGAAGGAAGGAAAGAAGAAAAGGAGGAAGGAAGGAAGGATAGAAGGAAGGAAGAACCCTGTCTTGCCTCCCCTTCTCAGTGGTAGAGTATAGACCCCACATATGTGATGTCCAGGATTCAATTTTTGGTCAGAGCACACAGGAGAAGCAAATATTTGCTTCTTCACCCCACCCTCTCTAACTTCTCTCTCTCTTTTTCTCTCTTCTCCTCCCCTCATGCAGCCATGACTTGATGGTAACAAGTTGGCCCCAGGTGGTGAGAATGGCCCCAAGGCCTTCACCTCAGGCATTAAAAAATAACTGAAGCTGCAATGCAGCAAGGGCCCCAGATAGGCAGAGCATCGCTCCCTAGTGGGCTTGCCAAGTGGATCTCAGTCAGGGTTCATGTGAGATTCTGTCTCTGCCTCCCCTTCTCTCACTTAAAGAAAAAAGAAAGCGAGAGGGAGTCAAGAAGGGAGAGAGAGAAGAAGAAGAAAGAGGAGGAAGGAAGGGAGGGAGGGATAGAGGGAGAAAAGGTGCAAGGGAGGAAGGAAGAAATCTCTACATGTAATAAGCAGGATATTGATCATTATTCTCATGAGTTACCTCAAAAAACCTCTTCTGAGTACTACTATCCCAGATTGTTTTGGCTGCTTCTTTTCATGAGAAAAACCACAACACAGGTTTTAAAATATTCTTTTGGTAAAAGGTATTCATCTTTCAAGTAAACACTCCTTGTATTATTAAAAGTTTATCAATTATTTTTGTGGATTTCAAAATAAGATATAGAATTGTATGTCTTATTACTTAATTTTCATTTTGTATAAGAAAAAATGCTAAGAATAACTAGAGCCTATTAGTCTATTTGTTCATTATTTATACTGTGAGACACATTCAGCTTTCATTATTCATTACATTTTAAAACCAGATGTTATAAATGAGTACATCTATAATGTAATTACTATACAATAACAAAATCAAGGGAAAACACAGTATCTTATGTTAGTTTGGCTGTCCTCTAATATATAATTGAGACAATGACTTTTGTGCAGATAGTTTGAGAAGTGATGCCAGAGAGTAAGGAGGTGGGAAGAATCAGAGTGAAACATATAGGGAGGAAAAAGCAGTATAAAGGTGCATTATTGATTTTCTGCTATAAACAAAAGATTCTTCTAGGAAGCATACCTAATGCTTTCCAGGATTGTCTAACCAAAGCATTTGTCTATCAATTCTCATGTCAAATTATTGAAAATTGTTATTTAGACTGTTTATGCTTCACTACTGAATTATTGTCTGTGCTGTGAGAGCTTCCTAGTTCTACCTGGAGAAAAATTATGGGAGGGGTTTAAAGGGTATGAGACTGGGGCATTGATGATAAAAGGATTAAATGTGCATTTTGTACTCAGTCCACATGTGCCCTGCAAGAATTCCAGTATGTTACTGAGTCTTCAAAGTCTTTCTACAGATGACTTAATATAGTTAGAAAATAAGCTACAGTCTTCTTTATTAAAATTGGCCCTAAGGCTATTGGTGATATTTATCACCTCCCTTCTCCATCACAAATTCTAGATTGCCTTTCCATCAAGCAGCATTTTATCTGGGCTATGTTGTTTGCTTGATGGAGTTACCAACATTTTTTTTTTCTCAGAGAAGTCTAAGCCTTTATATCCTCAACTCAAAATGCATTTGCTAAAATTATCTTTCACCACAGCACTAGGCATGAGAACAACAACAAGAGGGGACCAAGCAGATTTCTGATTTCCACACATACTTCCTATCCCTAGAGAACCTAGTTCTACTATGTTCCTTAGTACAAACCAAATATTCTAAGAGCAATAGTTTTCATGCACTGAGCATTGGTCTATCCTCTATGCTGTGAAAATTTCAGATTTTCAAGCATCAGTAGAAGGTATATCTGGTTTTTGAGAAGAAGATTAAACCTTGGGTGCATACATAGTCACCATCCCTAGACAACAAGTAGTCTATTTATGATTTCTTTCAAAAACACATATGGTTAACAGTTTAAGTTGGCTAATATCTACTGGTGGTTCATCTGTCTACTTAGTTTGTAAATGTGTTGTTTGTGGTTTATCAACCTTAATGATCATTAATTTGAGATGAAAAAGTCTTGATTCCTCTCTCTAAGTCTATCTGTGCTCCTTTTCCCAGACCTCTCTGACTCTGAACTTCAAATCTTACTACTTTCAGGCCCCTCATGAACTGGCCAGATAATCATTACTTTCAGAAAACCTGTATCCTGATCTCATGTCAGGTCTTCCTACTCAACAAATGACTAATCAAGTATAGTTCTCCTGAGTCTGCCCATTGTGCAGATTTCTTTTGTTATAGCCCTTTAGTGCCACTAATTGGTGCCCACATATTACTATATACTGAAGTCCTAAAACCTGGTGCCTGTGAATGTGACCTTATTTGGAAATGTCTTCACAGAACTAATCAAGTTAAGATTGGCTCATAGGGGATTAGGGTAACCCCTAATCCAATGACTGGTAGTTTTGTAAGAGAAAGGGTAGGATATATTTAGATAAGTACACACATAGGGAGAATGTCATGTGACAACTGACACAGAGGATAGGGAAAGGCAGCTGTAAAACAAGAAACAAGTAGTTCTGATAACTATCAAAAGGTAAAAAAGGCAAGAAAGTGGTTTTCCTCAAAGGGAACATGAACCAGCCGATACCTTGAATTTAAACAGCTAGCTTCCAGAACTGTAAGAGAAGAGATTGCTTTTGTATTATGCCACCCAGCTTGTGGAGTATTGTTATGACAGTCCAAAGAAACAACTAAACTCCTCGTTGCTCTGTACTGCAATGACATTACATTTTCACCTTGCTTCGGCTTTTCAAGCCAACCATCTGTGAACTGTGCTTCTGCCTGCCATGAGGGTAAAGTTGGAGATGAAGAAGACACATTAGTAAAACAGAGTGTAGGTTATCTGTTTCTGAAACTTATTTGTGCCCTTCAATCTATTTAGGTAAGTTTCAGAATATATCATTTTTATGGCACAGTGGATTACTTCTGCAACTACTCAATATTATGACTTGATTAACTGACAATGGTAGGCAGCTATGACTGCATAGTCACTTGCTGCTCCTTGAGCAGGCATTCTTCCAGATAACAGGAGCTATTTTTCACACAAAGAATAGTTCTCTGCTGCTAAAGACATAGTTCTGCTACAGAACACTATAGTGTCTGTGCTGAGACACTTCAATTAGAGCTTTCCAGAGATTCCTCACATCTTCTCTCTCTTATTGAAAACTTCAGCATCATTACATTCACTGAGTCATAAAATCAAGCTGCAGGGCATCTTGTCCAACAGCTTGGTCCTGTTTTGCAAATCCTTCTTGTATGACCAGTAGTTGCAGCCATCACTGCCAGGCACATACAGGTTCACATTAGATTTGAACAGATGGTAAAGAAACAGCGGAGTAAAAAACTGGTGGAACATACCTTTATTCTAGCCTCACAACTGGCCAGCAAGTACAAACAAACACATAGAGGGCACCAAAACCCACTTATATGTTCTCCACTTCCACAACCAGGAGAATTTTTTCCAGTTTTTCCTAGAATCAAAAGCCTCCCATCAGTCTCAGAAGAGCTTGCAAGAGCCCTCACCTCTATTCCCCATCTGCACACATGTACCCTTCTACTCTCTGCACAAACTTTGCAAAAACATGGCTTCCTTCCTTCCTCCTTTTAAAGCCAGTAGCTACGGCCACCATCACAGATGCCTGGCCCATGCAGGTTTGCATTTGATTAGGAAAAATGGTAATGCAACAATGGAGCCAAGAACTGGTGGGCCATTAGCTTTAATCCCAGTTTGCAACCAACCAACAAAAAATACACACAGTGGGAAAACACTTCCCTTTCCATTCAGGGCTCTGAAAGCCACAGACTTATCTGAGTTTTCTAGAATCAAAGGTATCTACCTCACCAGCCTTATTCACCTCTGTTCCCCATCTCTTTCTCTCTGTACAAACTCTGCACAAGCTGGCTTCTCCTTTAGTACTCGGCCATCTTGGCTGCTTCTCTTCCCTTCCAAATGGCCTTTCTCTACTCTCCCTCCAGCATGGGCTTCTCTGCTCCATTTTATAGTATAGAAATCATAACCTTTAATCCAATATACAAACAAGGAAGTCTCTCATACAAAGTCACTTATCTGAGGCATAATGGGATTCCTCATAAAAGTGCACCACCTCACATCACGCAACAGTCAAGGGTGTGGGGAAAAGCTTGGTTTAGAAAAGAGCTTAGTATTAAAAGGGTGGGGAAGGCTTAGTCTTAAAACTAAGTCTTAGGCTATAACAACCTTGTCAGATTACAGCCTGTTCCCTACACTCAATGCAAAGTATAAGTGAGCAGACATACATAACATATTTACAAACTTATTTGAACAGCATTCCACCCCTTTTGCTAGCTTCACAATCTAAAGCACAGGTATTCCTGCACAAGGAAATTAGGCACATTACACAAATTACAACATGACAAATCATACAATTTCAGCATTTACAAAGGTACATTTTACCAGTCCAAAATCCATAAGTCTATCCAACAAAGGAGCCAGTGCCCACTCCAGTCGTGGTCCAGGAATCAGTCCAAGCACATAAGGCCTCAGCCACCCCACCTCATCCCTGCCATTCTGACAGGTCTTACACTGTCCCAACGAGGAGCACATGGCAATTGCAGTCAGCATATCCATCTCTGCTCTGGAAAGCATGATGGCAAACACACCTATGTCCCCAAATCGCAGACCAACCAGGAGTGTAGTAGGTATTCCTTGCTGCTGGGCTCTCATCTTTTGGAGACTGTGGATTGCAACTCCAGCTGATTCTCCTTATTCTCTAGAGAGGAAGTGAAAACATTAGCTCCTGCCACTGGGCTTGAGCCCTGTGCTACTGCCGCCTTCTGCTCTGCGGTCCTTGCAGCCCCAGCTCCAGGCTCAGGCCCAGCCTCCTGTTGCTGCTGGCTCTCCACAATGCCAAGGGAATGCTGCAACTCACAAACCTGTGATTACTTCTTTAGTGGCTGCTCCATTTCCAAGAGAATCTCACAAACCTAGTCAACTTTATCCTGTGCTTGCTCCAGCTTTAGGTTCGGCATCTCTTTCTCCTACATTTGCTCCAGCTGCTTCCACTGTCCAGTTTGCAGATCTCGGGCAGCATCTTCCACAGAGTTTTTGGTTTCCTCATCAAGTCTTTAAAAGTTAGCCATCGTATGGCCCCCAAAAGGACAGCCATGGGGAACCATAACAGCAGCTAGTCCTCTACTCCACAGCTCAAAGGTGGTGGTGGCTTTATAATAATCTGAATCAAATCCTGCCACAGACTACGCCAAATGTATGGCCAGGGGCCACCATCTTGGCCATTAACATGCAAGTTTTCATTTGATTTAGACAGACAGTAATGAAACAACAAAGCCAAGAACTAGTGGGCCATGAGCTTTAATCCTAGTTTGCACCTGGTGAGCAAGAAATACACACAGTGGGAAAACACTTCCCTTTCTATTCAGGGCTTCCAAAGCCACTGACATATTCGAGATCCTAGAATCAAAGTTATCTATATCACCAGCCTTATTCACCTCTGTTCATCTCCTTCTCTATGCACAAACTCTGCACAAACTGGCTTCTCCTTCAGCACTCTGCCATCTTGGCTGCTTCTCCTACCCTTCACATGGCCTTTCTCTGCTCTCCATCCAGGATGGGCTTCTCTGTTCCATTTTATAGTATAGAAATCATAACCTTTAATCTAATATACAAACAGGAAGTCTCTAATACAAAGTCACTTGTCTAAGGCACAATGGGATTCCTCATAAAAGTGTACCACCCCACATCATCCAATCAGTCAAATGTGTGGGGAAAAGCTTAGTTTTGAAAAGATCTTAGTATTAAAAGGGTGGGAAAGGCTTAGTCTTAAATTTAAGCTTTAGGAGTGGCAAGATGGCGATAGAGTAGGAGGATGTACCAACTTTCAAGTCCCAGAACCAAAGCAGATTATAACTTAATTTTAAAAACCATCATCTGGAAAAACCAACTTTGTACTGAACTAAGAGGACTCTTCAACCAAGGAACACAGAAGAAGTTATGGTGAGACTAGTAGGAAAAGCAAAACCGGGGAAGGGCTGCCCAGCTCCCCGGAGCTAACAGCAGCCTGGAGAGACTTGCGTGGTGGGAAGAGAGTTTAGCAGAGGGGGGAGAAATCTGGGTTCCAGGAACAAAGCACCAGTCTGCAGCACCAGATCTTAGGAGAGGTATATGGACAGTATTTAGCTGTGAAAAAAGTTAGGATACTGTTTGTGAAAAAGAGACAGTTTTCTCAGACCAGGATTCTTCTTAAAGGAATAGCACAGAAAACCTCTCTCACAACCATTCACTCAGGATCTAGGGGACAAGGAGAGAGGAGAAGACTGGAGAAGTGGGAAGAGAGTGTAATCTAGAAGGCACAGGGAGAAAGACTTTGAGGGACAGCCACCTTAAACCCTGGGCTGAGTCACTCCCCAATCTGAAGTGAATATTTCCCCTGAAACCAGCAATACCAGCAAAGGGAAGCAGGACACCAACCAAATAAGCTCTCCCATGGCACTCAGATCACAGCCGCTTAGAAGAAGAAAGCTTTCAGGACTACAGTATGGAGTATTAAGGTCTGACCTGCAGCGCCCCCACTCACACTGCTAAGGGCTTCCTGGAGGCCAGGCAGTGGCGAGACGCAGAATCACAGTTTCATCGGCTGGGGGTGAAGCTGGGCTGGCCGGCATAAGCTCAGTCTGGCCCAGTAGGGGCAGAAGGAACATGTGAAGGCAGTCCAGCGGTTGCTGGCCCGCTTACAACCCCACCTGAGGGGGAAAAGTGAGAGCCCGGGAATGGGTGGTGATCCATCGCTGAACAAGGGCATGCAGGTGTGCAGCCCCACTTGGCCTATGAGGAGCCAGTGCAAACTGGCTCCATTCTTGGGGGCAGGGTGAAAGTGCAAAAAAAGGCAGAGGTCCACAGCTGAGTGTGCTCCCGCAGCCTCACCAGGCCAGTGGAGCCAAGGCTTGTGGCCTGATGCACATACTGGCTCTGACTGCAGAGATGGGGCAGAAGCCTGGAAACAGGCAGAGGTCAGTAGCTGAGCACACACCTGCAGACAATTGGCACAAGGAGCCGAGGCTTATGCGCTGACATGCAAGCCCACTCCATCCATGGGGGTGGAGCGAAAACTCGGGAAAAGGCTGAGGTCTGCAGTTGAGCACCTGCCAACAGCCCCACCTGGCTCAAGGAGCCGAGGCTTGTGGCCTGACGTTTGAGCAGGCTCCGACCTCGGGGGTGGGGCAGAAGCCTGGGAACAAGTGGAGATCCACAGCTGAGTAAAGATGCTCACCACTGCCCTTGGTGCCGAGGTTTATGGTGCATGTGCGGCACACAACCCCACACATGGGGGCAGGGTGAAGTCCAAGACTGGCTGAGGCTTGTAGAGCCAGGCACGAGAATGCAGCTCATCCAGTGGGGGAGAGGTGAAAACCACAGCAACAGCCACAGTGAGCCAGCGCGGGCAACACCCATACCCAACTGCCCTAGGCAGCGGCAAAGGGGGTGGCAGGCCTGCAGACAGACCACACCTAGAGAACAAGAAGGCAACACCCATTGGACTTCAGTGGCCAAACCCTTCTTATACATGGACAAAATGGAGAGGCAGAGAAATGCAACCAAAATGAATCAAGAGAAATCCCCAGAGAAGGACCTGAATGATTCAGATATAACCAAATTACCTAATGCAGAAGTTAAAATAATAATTAAGACGTTCAAAGAGTTTAGAACAACAATGGATGTTCATTACGAACACCTAAATAAAGAGATAGCAGGTATAAAAAATAATTAAATAATAAAATAGAATCAGACAGAAATGACAAATATAATATCAGATTTAAAGAACACAATGGAAGAAATTAAAAGTAGAATGGATGAAGCTGAGGATCCAATTGTGAGTTAGAGGACAAGATAAACTAACGCACAGAAGCAGAGCAGAAAAAAGAAAAGAGACTCAAAAAGACTGAGGAAACTTTAAGAGAGTTCTGTGACAACATGAAGAGAAATAACATTCGCATCATAGGGGTTCCTGAAGAAGAAGAGAAAGAACAAGGGATAGAAACTTTGTTCAAATTATAGCTGAAAACTTTCCTAAATAAAGGCTAGAAAATGTCTTAGATGTTCAGGAAGCACAGAGAACTCCATTAAAAAGAAACCCAAAAAAATCTACATCAAGGCACATCATAATTAAAATACCAAAGCTAAGTGATAAAGAGAAAATATTAAAAGCTGCTAGAGAAAAATGGCTATCACCTACAAAGCAGCCCCCATAAGGATGGCATTAGACTTCTCAACAGAAACACATAAGGCCAGAAGAGAATTGCAAGAAATATTCAAAGTAATGCAAAACAAGAACCTACAACCAAGACTACTTTATCAAACAAGGCTAACATTTAAAATTGAAGGAGAAATAAAGAGCTTCCCAGACCAAAAAAAAAAAAAAAAATCAAGGAATTCATTAAAACCAAAACCAGTGTTGCAAGAGATGCTAAGGAACCTGTTTTAAACAGATCAAAGGAGAAAAAGAACATAGCAAAAGAGAAATACAGATTTAAAGAATAAAATGGCAATAAACAACTACATTTTAATAATAACTTTAAATGTAAATAGATTAAAATATCCAATCAAAAGACATAGGGTAGCTGCCTGCATAAGAAAACAGGACCCATACATATGCTGTCTATAAGAGACATACCTTAAAACAAAAGATATACATAGACTGAAAGTAAAAGAATGGAAACAATATTTTATGCAAATGGAATGAAAAAAAAAGCTGAAGTAGCAATACTTATATCTGACAAAATGGACTTTAAAACAAATACTATAGTAAGAGATAAAGGACACTAACTACATAATGATAAAGAAAGCAATCCAACAGGAAGATATAACCATTATAAATACCTATGCACCGAATATAGGAGCAACGAAATACATAAAACAGACCTTGATGGATATAAAGGGCGAGATCAACAGCAATACTATAATAGTAGGGAATTTCAATACACCACTAACATCACTGGATAGATCCTCAAGAAAAAAATCAACAAAGAAACTGCAGCCTTAAAGGATACACTATATCTACTCGATTTAATAGATAACTTTAGAACCTGTCACCCTAAAGCAGCAGAATATACATTCTTTTCAAGTGCTCATAATACATTCTCTAGGATAGATGACATATTAGGACACAAAAGTGGTCTCAACAAATCTAAGAAGATTTAAATCATATCAAGCATTTTCTCTGATCACAATTGCATAAAACTAGAAATCAACCACAACAGAAAAACTGAAAAATACTCAAACACTTGGAAATTAAATAGCATGTTATTAAGTAATGAATGGGTTACCAATGAGATCAAAGAAGAAATAAAAAAGTTCCTAGAAACAAATGATAATGAACATACATCAACAAAAAATTTATGGAACACAGCAAAAGCAGTACTGAGAGGGAAGTTCATAGCATTACAGGCATAACATAAGAAGCTAGAAAAAGCTCAAAAGCACTAGAAGAAAAACAGCAAGTAAAGCCCAGGGGTAGTAGAAGGAAGGAAATAATAAAGATCAGAGTGGAAATAAATGACATAGTGGCTAAAGAAACAATTCAGAGGATCAATAAAACCAGGAGCTGGTTCTTTGAAAAGGGAAACAAGTTCAATGAATCTTTAACTAGACTCACCAAAAAAAAAAAGAGAGAGGACTCAAAAAAATTAGAAATGAGAGTGGAGAAATAACAACTGACACAATAGAAATACAAAGAATTGTAAGAAAATACTATGAAGAACTCTATGCCAAAAAATTAGACAACCAAGATGAAATGAACAAATTCCTTGATACATACAGTCTTCCAAAAATCAATCAGGAAGAATCAGAAAACCAAAACAGATTGATTACGACAAATGAGATTGAAACAGTTATCAAAAAACTCCAAACAAAGGAAAGTCCTGGGCCTGATGGCTTCACGAGTGAATTCTACCAAATATTCAAAGAACTAACTCCTATCCTTCTCAAGCTATTTCAGAGAATTCAAGAGGAAGGAAGACTTCCAAGCTTTTTTTGTGAGGCGAGCATAATTCCGATTCCAAACCTGGCAAAGACAACACACAAAAAATTATAGGCCAATATGCCTGATGAATTTAGATTCTAAAATCCTCAACAAAATATTAGCCAACTGGACCCAGCAATATATAAAAAAAAATTATACACCATGATCAAGTGGGATTTATTCTGGAGAGGCAAGGCTAGTTCAATAATCACAAATCAATAAATGTGATTCATCACATAAACAAAAGGAAGGAGAAAAACCACATGATACTTTCAATAGATGCAGAAAAAGCATTTGATAAAATCCAGCACCCATTCATGATCAAAACTCTCAGCAAACTGGGAATGCAGGAAGCATACATTAACATGATAAAGGCCATCTATGCAAACCCACAGCAAACATCACACTAAATGGGCAAAAATTAAAAGCAATCCCATTAAGAGCCTGAACCAGGCAGGGGTGTCCCTTTTCACCACTCTTATTCAACATAGTTCTGGAAATCCTAGCTACAGCAATCAGAGAAGAAGAAGAAATAAAAGGCATCCAAATTGGTAAAGAAGAAGTAAAATTGTCATTATTTGCAGATGATATGATATTGTATATAGAAAACCCTAAAATCTCAGTCAAAAAACTACTGGACCTGATAAATGAATTCATCAAAGTGGCAGGATATATAATTAATACTCAGGAATCAGAGGCATTTTTATATACCAACAATGACTTTCAGCAAAAGAAATTAAGTAAACATTCCCTTCACTACTGCAACCAAAAACACAAAGTACCTAGAAGTAAATTTAACCAAGGAGGTTAAGGACTTGTTCTCAGAGAATTTTAAAACAATTATAAAAGAAATCAAGGAAGATACAAACAAGTGAAAGCATATACTGTGCTCGTGGTTAGGAAGAATAAACAGTATTAAAATGTCTATATTACCCAAAGCAATTCATATATTAAAACACACACACACACACACACACACACACACATAGCCAAAGCAATCTTGAAAAGGAAAAATAAAGCTGGAGGTACCACTTTTTCTGATATCAAGTTATACTACAAGGTCATTGTACTCAAGATAGCCTGGTACTAGCATAAGAAAAGGCATATAGAGCAATGGAACAGAACAGAGAACCCAGAAATAAACCCAAACTTTATGGACAACTGATATTTGACAAAGGAGGTAAGAGCATACAATAAAGTAAAGACAGGCACATTAACAAATGGTGTTGGAAAAATTGGATATCTACCTGCAAAATAATGAAACTAGACCATCAACTTACACCATTCACAAAAACAAACTCAAAATAGATAAAAGACTTAAATTTAAGCCGTAAAACTATAAGCATCTTAGAAGAAAACATAGGCAGCAAGTTCTCCGACATCTGTAGCAGCAATATATTCGTCGATTTATCTCCACAGGCAAGTGAAATAAACGACAGGATAAACAAATGGCACTATATTAAACTAAAAACTTTTTGCACAGCTAAAGACAATAAAAACAGAATAAAAATACAAACCATACAATGGGAGAACATATTTAATAATACATCCGATAAGGGGTTATTAACCAAAATTTATAAAGAATTTATAAAACTCAACACCAAGAAGACAAACAATCCAATCAAAAAGTGGGCAAAAGCAATGAATAGATATTTCCCCAAAGAGGACATACAGATGGCCAATAGGCATATGAAAAAATTCTCAACATTACTAATCATTAGAGAAATGCAAGTTAAACCCACCATGAGATATCACCTCACACCTGTCAGAATGGCGCTTATCAACAAAACAACACAGATTAAGTGCTGGCGAGGATGTGGAGAAAAGGGAACCCTCCTTCACTGCAGGTGGGATTACAGACTGGTGCAGCCACTGTGGAAAACAGTATGGAGATTCCTCAAAAAAATAAAAATCGAACTGCCTTTTGACCCAGCTGTCCCAGTTTTAGGAATATACCCCAAGAACACCATAGCACTGTTCAAAAATAAGAAATACGCCCCCATGTTCGTGGCAGCATTGTTCACAATAGAGAAGATCTGGAAACAACCCAAGTGTCCATCAGGGGACCTGTGAATCAAAAGCTTTGGTACATATATACTATGGAATACTACTCAGCCATAAGAATTGATGACATTGGATAATTTACAACATGAATAGACCTTGATAACATTATTCTGAGTGAAATAAATAATTCAGAAAAAACTTAGAACTACATGATTCCATACATAGATGGAACATAAAAATGAGACTCAGAGACATGGACAAGAGTGTGCTAGTCACGGGGGGGGGGGGGGGGGGGGAGGAGAGGGGAAGGAGTGGGATGCGGTAGGGAGAGGGGAGGGGCACAAATAAAACCAGAGTGAAGATGACTGAAGACAGTTTGACTTTGCGTGATGGGTATGCAATATAATGAAATGTCAAAATAACCTGGAGATGTTTTTTTCTGAACATATGTACCCTGATTTATCAATGTCACTCCATTAAAATTAATAAAAACAATAAAAATAACCCTAAGCATTAGGCTATAACAACCCTGCTAGCTTACAGCCTGTCCTCCACACCCAGTGCAAACTATAAGCAAGCAAACACATATTATATTTACAAACTTATTTGACCAACACTTTTTCTTCTTCAAACTTTTTGGCGTAACTCCCCTTTCAGAAAACATTAGCGTAACAATGGCCCTTCCCAAGCAGAAAGGTAATTATTAGTTTCAGACCAGTACCATTTTTAACAATAAAAGTGAGCAACTCAGAAAACACAAAGTTTACAATCCCATTTTACAATCTCATTTCCTTAACACTTCTCTTTGCCGCTTAAGCTAAATTCTACTAAAGAAGGCAGGCTTTATGTTTGGGAGTCAGAGATTCACTTTTCTGATGGGCTGCATTTTTCTGTGCAGTAAGGAAACTTATGAAAAATTTGCTTTGGGGTTAATGAGGTTTTCAGGATCAAGGTTTTTTTTTTTCTTCTTAATTTTGAAGTGCTGCAAAGATATTATTTGTGAATTTAATCAAGCCAAGGTCTTCAGTGAAGATTTTTCTCTATTTCACCATTAGTTGTCTTACAACAGGTGTCCCAAATTACTGCTGGGAGGAAGGACATTGAGCTAATTAGAGGTCTCATTTAGATTTCAGTTATAACTCAGTGCTTCAATACAGGTTTGTTTTTTTTTTTAACTTATTTGTATAGGGTTAAAGGTGCTATTTATAACGTGGTAGCTTGATTCCTTGTTTGCAAATTTTTCATTGAATAAAACTCCATCTAGGGAAAGATTTGAGTGTTCTTGTATCTTGGGACAAAAGACTGTCACATTCCATTAGAAAGTTAATCTTTATCTATAACAATGCTTGCTGTTCAATCTTCTCCTTTTTAAGCAAATGTCTATCTAAAGTACCCTAAATAGATGTATATGGTTTTTCCAAAATTTAGGTCTACATCAGTTATCACTAAATACTCTCTGATTTTGAATTATAATGCTCCTGGGGATTAGTTTAAATACTGTAGCACAAAGCAAATTTTCAGAAAGACCTTCTTACTTATAATTAAGTAAAACTACACAAAAATAATTTCATTTAGTTTTTCAGCCCTACACCCTCATACTCCATTCTTTCTGTAGAATCCAATCTTTATGCCACACACACTTGGCTTCTCAGTGTGGATTAATGCTGATATACATGTATGGACTTAATTCTTCACCATTACTTCAGAGTTTTCAAGGAACATGCCTAAGGAATAAACACAATTAGTGTACCGCAAATCAGAAGCTAATTAGAAAGAAATAAAAAAATAAACTTTCCTCAAGTTTTGCCTCTGAGAAATGATATCCAAAAAAAATTCAATGTTTGTCCAAAATCTATTTATGTATACCACAGGAAAATGCAAAACAAATGTGCCTGTTTGTTTAACACCTCCCCCCTCCTTTTTAAAATTTTTTTTGTTTGTTTGTTTATAGAATATGTGGTCAGCAGTTGAACAAAATGTGATGTTTTTGAAGTTTAAAAATAATGTTGAAGTAATTTATGATATAAGATTTTGGGTAAAAAAAAGTTTAAGTACTATTGTAAGTCTAGTAGTCGTGGCCATCACAGTCACAGCCAGCCAGGTGCAGGTTCTTGTTTGATTCAAACAGATTGTAGAGAAGCGATGGAGTCAAGAACTGGTGGGCCATCCTTTATTCTAGACTTGTACTGACCAACGAGTAAAAAACAAACACATGCGGCACCAAAACCCACTCACGTTTTCCTGTTACAACCAGGAGAATCTGTCTGGTTTTCCCTAGAATCAAAGGCTTCCACCTCACCAGTTCAGCGGAGCTTATGAAGCCCCTCACTTCTGTTCCCCTTCAGCTCCTCACCATCTTGCTTGCTTTCTCTCTGCCACCACGAGGCCACTCTCCCTGCAACAACATGGTCTTCTTATCTCTGCAACAATGTGGTTTTCTCCCAAAATGGCCTCCTAGATCCTCCTTTTAAAACTTTTTGGCATGAAAGTACCATCTCCAGCACACATTAGCATAACCAAGCCCCTTACCAAGGTAATTAGTCACCCCATGTGGGCAGCGCCATTTTTAACAATAAAAGTGAGCAAAACCAAATAACACAAATTTTACAAACTTATTTGCCTAACAACTACAAATTAGTAATAAATTTTGATTAAATATATAATTTCTAATTTTCCTTAAAATTTTCCTATGTAACATACTGGAGATATTTTGATATTTTATTTTTAGGTCACTTACCTGATGTTCATTTTCATTGCTTTTTGTCTTTATTGTTGTGAAGGAAACAAATAGGGTACTCTTTTCCCATTCATCTGTCATATGCTCTCCCCCCCCATTCCCTTCCACTTTCTCAATTTTCTCCCTTCTTCCCTTGGTCCTCACTTCCATTTTTCTCTTTAATTCTCTTCAAATTCTCACTTACTGATTTTTCTGTCTAGAAAGTCCAAATACTAATCAAAGACCCAATGTATTATCAACCAAATTGGATGCCTTGTTTTTTTAATCATATTTTATATTTTTTACTAGGTTTCTATTTCCTCACTAATTACAAAGTACAGCATTAGTTTATATTCACCCTGAAGGTACATGATATATAAACATAACATGCATTTTAATGATAATTATGAATGTTTGATATTAGTAGTTTCTGATTCTCAGTGCCTGGGATCCAATTTGTTCACATGTAAGAACCCCATTACAATCTTTATAATACTTCACTTTCTGTATTTCAAGGTAATTGCTGAAACTACATGTTCACCCACATACATATACATTACTGTAATACATACTGCATATGTGCATTTCTAGCTTAAATGTGGTAAACAGGTTTCTAAAATAGTCCCAAAACTTTCCCTTTCTGGGTGAACATGTCCTGTATAATTCCCTCCCCTGGAGTTTGTACCTAATCTTTGGATATGACAAAATACTAAACCTATGAGAAAATTAGTAACTAGTTGATTCAGTTAGTCAAAGGGCAATTATCCTTGTTTTGCCTGGTATTGCTAGGTAAACCATTAAATATGGTAAGAATGCACACTTTTATGGGTTCTGTAACTATAAGGCAGTGATTTCTTCCAACAGCCAGCAAGCATGGAAGAGGACCTTGAGCCACAGATGATACCTTGCTTGTGTCTGACACTTGATGCAGCCTTATAGGAACCAGAATAAGGACTCATGCTGGTCTTTGCCAGCACTCCTGATCTGCAGGCTGTGAGACAATAAAAGAGTGCTGTTTAAAGCCACTATGTTTGTGGCAATTCATTACACAGCAATAAAAAATGATCACTGTGAACCGGGGTTAGAACAAAAATAGTTCACAGTTGCACATGGCTATATTTTTTCACCATTCTAACTAAATTGATTTCTATTAAAAAGAGAAATTATTAAAATATTTATAATAACAGTTGCAATATGTGCAATTCCTTAGTTCTTTATGTATGTTAGCTCATGTCACTATTATAAAAACTTTATTAGGTAAGCATTAAAGTTCTGAATTTATAGGCTGTAAAGAGAGTCTTAGGGAACATCACTCTCCTATTAGCTATGGCCAGGTTAGGTTGTGATATGCTGATTGCAAGGGACTTAGAGAGCGCTTCAGCTGAACCCTTTCCACCTCAGTATAATGTGCTTCATTTTCTATAGGTGTGCCAGAAAAGCCTGAGCTCTACATTGATCAGGCATCACCAATTTGATTTCCCCGTGCAGTGGGACACTCCTGTTTAACAACAGAGCTGTCAGCCTCTTTGAGACTACTCTTGAGGTGGCTATGAGAATTTTACTTATTGGTACCAAGAACAATTGCCACTGGAGGGAAGACACGACCAATACAAGAGTTAGTTGTAAGAATCACACAGGCAGTTTATTACTCACAAATCCTACAGCGTGCATGGGCACAGCTTAATGGGGCCCCATTGGCGTGCTCCTTTCAGTTGTCCTTGGTCAGAGTGCCATGGAGACAGTCCAGTTCAATGTTGGTGCCTGGACGACTAACTGCAGCTGGGTGCCCTCGGCTTTAGTACCCTTTTCTGGCATATGCCTTCTAACAGGTGTTAATCTGTTGGGTTATCACATAAAGCTACTTTTTGGGATATCTATGTATAATTTCACACAGATACTAACTGGGCCCTGCACAAAAGGCCTAGTCTGCCTATCATATCTCTACACATTAGATTAGCTTCCACCCGGAGGGTGTAGCCTTATTCACTTGCCTTAATGGCTTTTAATATTATATCCTAACTTATTTCTATATGTCTTTTATATATTTTTTTATATTTCTATATATTAAGTCCTATAACATTATATTACTGTAATGTTAGGGAATTACATGCAAGGTAACTTCTTCTGCACTGACTTCTAAGATCAATAAATGATGCACCTAAAATGAAGGACTTTTAAATCTGGTAGAAACAACATATATGAATTATATACTATCTTCCAAGGTCTAATGCAACTTTTGCACTGTGGACAAAAAATTAAAAGACGGACCATACACTAAACCTGACAAGCTCAGGTGAACCCTGCATGATGGACCTGCAGACTCAGAGACCTAAAGTAACCATACAGGATGATCTAAAATTAAAACTTTCTAACTAAGAGCAGCTCATGGCAGGTAGTCATGTCTGAGGGAGGCATTTTCTTTAAACAAAATGTCAATGCTTACTTTACTCAAGCCTGTCTGCTGTCTTTTTGCATGTACAATAACATACTTGATAACATGTCTTTGAAATGTGAGAGTCATCTTCTTTTCCTGCCCCTCAGCCCAGACATCCCACCAGAGAAGAAACAACAAACCCCTTGTTTTGTCATTGTTATTGTTACTGTTATCATGTCAATCATTAACTACTAACTAACTTGTTCTTGCCTATGTAAAAGAAGTTTCAACATGTACATTTTCACTTTTTATCCAATCCCAGAGATTTTCCATCTTTGCTTTCTCCTGTCTATCTAATTTATCACCAATCAATTTCATGCAACCCTTCCTCATTTCTTCCTCTTTGATTCTGATGTATAAAATAAGCATTAAAACCAGAGCACTTTCTCAGTCCATTGAGACTTTGCTTACTAGCAATTGTCAACAGTTTGGCTTAAATAAACTCATAAAAAATTCTTACAGGTTTGGAAGTTTTTTTTATAATAACAGCACATTGAAGTTATCTATTTATTTACTTACTTATAGGATTAGAAAACAGAGAAGCCATGACAACTGAGTTAAGTATTAATTACTCTTTCTGGAGGAAATTTGGAGCAGCAGTCATTTGGGGTGAAGAAATAAAATGCTGCATTTGAAATTACAAATGTTCAGAATATGTTGAAAAAACTGGAGAACAGGGGAGTCAAATATGTAGCAGAGTTTTTATCCTAAATGTATGCTTACCACACTGTTTAAATGTTTCCTTTTGCTCTACCTGTTTCAATCTGCACTTTTTGCATAATAAACTGAAAAGGTGGGGATCACGGTGTGAGCACCACATTTTGGAAAACATGTCAGTCAAAATATAATTTTCATCGGATCATTTATAACAAAATGGATGTACCTTGATAACATTAGACGAAGTGAAATAAGCAAATCAGAAAAAAAGAAAAACTGAGAACAGCATGATTTCATACATAGGTGGGACATAAAAGTGAGAATATGAGACATGGACAAGATAGTGGTGGTTATGGGATGGGGGGAGGGAGGGAAGAGTGGAATAGGGAGGAGGGGAGGGACACAGGGAAAACTAGATAGAAGGTAACAGAGGACAATTTGACTTTTGGTGACAGGTATGCAACACAATTGAATGATAACCTGGAGATGTTTTCATTGTACATATGTACCCTGATTTACTGGTGTCACCCCATTAGAATTAATAATAATAAAATATATATATATATATAAAAATAAATAATTTTCTTCATTACTTTTAATTTATTGTGTTTACATATATTGAAGTGTCCCATCAAATACAACTCCATCACCCACACACTCCCCTTATCCACCTCCCCTCAACACCCTCTCCTCTTCCCTCTAGGATTTGCTGTCGTGCTATCTATATCTCTGTATTATGCATATAAAATTTCAAAAATTCCTTTACCTTCTCTGATTCCATCCCTTCATCCTCCTCCCTCTGGTCCCTGTGATCTCTCCTCTGCCTCTATTTTGTTCATCAGTTCAACTTGTTCATTAGAATCCACATATAAGTGAGATCATATAATATTTGTCTTTCTCTGCTTGGCTTATTTCACTTAACATAATAGTCTCCAGGTCTATTCATGCTGGTGGAAAAGGTAAGATTTCTTTCTTTTTCATGGCCACATAGTACTCCATGGCGTATATGTACCACTGCTTTTTAATCCACTGATGAACACTTGGGTTGTTTCCAGATCTTGGCTATTGTAAACAATGTGGCAATAAACATGGGGGTGCATATCTTCTTTTGAATCAGTGATTTTGTATTCTTAGGATATATTCCTAAAAGTGGAATAGCTGGGTCAAAAGGTTGTTCTATTTTTAATTTTTTGAGGAAACCCCATATACTTCTCCACAGTGATTACACAAGTTTGCATTCCCACCAGCAGTGCAGGAGGGTTTTCTTTTCTCCACATCCTCGCCAGCACTTGTTCTGTGTTGTTTTGTTAATGAGTGCCATTCTGACAGGTGTGAGGTGGTATCTCATTGTGGTTTTAATTTGCATTCCTCTAATGATTAGTGATGTTTAACATTTTTTCATATCCCTATTGGCCATCTGTATGTCCTCTTTGGAGACGTGTCTGTTCAGTTTTTTTCCACATTTTTAATTGGATTGTTTACCTTCCTGGTGTTGAGTTTCAGAAGTTCTCTATAAATTTTGGTTATTAACCTTTTATGAGACGTATTGGTGAATATATTCTCCCATTGTGCGGGTTGTCTTTTTATTTCATTCATATTGTTTTTTGCTGTGCAAAAGCTTTAGCGTGATGTAGTCCCATTTATTCATCCTGTCCTTCATTTCACTTGCCCACGGAGATAAATCAGCAAAGATGTTGCTATAGGAAATGTCAGAAAGTTTACTTGCTATGTTTTCTTCCAAGACATTTATGGTTTCACAACTGACATTTAAGTCTTTTATTCATTTTGAATTTATTTTTGTGAATGGTGTAAGTTGGTGCTCTAGTTTCATTCTTTTGCATGTACCTATCCAATTTTCCCAACATCATTTATTAAAGAGACTCTCTTTAATTCACTGTATGCTCTTACTTCCTTTGTCAAATATCAATTGGCCATAATAGTGTGGATTTATTTCTGGGTTTTCTATTATGTTTGATTGATCTGTCTCTCTGTTCTAATGCCAGTACCAAGCTATTTTGAGTACAATAACCCTGTAGTATAACTTGATATCAGAAAGTGTGATACCTCCCACTTTATTCTTCTTTTTCAAGATTGCTGAGGTTATTTTTGTTCTTTTATGACTCCATATAAATTTTTGGAATATTTGTTCTATATTTTTGAAGTTTGCCATTTGTATTTTAATAGAAATTGCATTAGATGTGAAGATTGCTTTGGGTACTTTAGACATTTTAATAATATTTATTCTTCTTATCTGTGAACACAGTATATGCTTCCACTTTTTTGTATCCTCCTAGATTTCTTTCTTAATGTCTTTTAATTTTCCGAGTATAAGTCTTTTACCTGCTTGATTAAATTTACTCCTAGGTATTTTTTGTTGTTTTTGTTGCAATATTGAAGGGAATTGTTTCCTTAATTTCTTTTATAGACAGTTTAATGTTGGTGTATAAAAATTCCACTGATTTTTGAATAGTAATTTTATATACTGCCACCAAAATATTATTTTAAATTATTTTAAGGTCAAGTTACACAAACACACACACGTTTTTTGTATGTTGTTGTTAAACTTATTGTTGATGCCCAAGCCTTAGGAACTAAGAACAAGGGAGTAAACCAGTTTGGCAAGAACACTGGTATTTAGTATGCAGGATGATAGGGATTGGGGGAAAGCAAGGTGGGGAATAATATACTAAGACAAAATAAATAAAGATGTGTTTATGAATAGTAAATCTTAGAGAAGAAATGATATGCTAGAAAGTGACTGAGTTAGACAATAAACTACAAGTAAGTAAGAGTTAGAAATGGTGGTGAGAGAAGTGTTTTATAATGTGTTAAGTTCTGAGTGTGTATATTATAAATTCTCTGATTCATCAGACATATAATATTGAATAGGCTGCCTGTGGCTATAAGACCATTTGTTTAAGTGTAGCTTATATGTGAAGAAAAATATTAAATAACTACTTTACTCTGTGCAAGGAAAATATACATGTCTAATACTAAATAATAATAAAGATAAATAGCAATACAAATCCCTATTAATTCATTATAAAAAGAAAAACCACCTAAAATAGCTCTGGTCATAGACAATTGTAACAGGCAAAACAAATTTATCAAATTAATTTTCCTGTTGTATTTATATTATCAATAACAAAAAAACTAAATGAACTGAACTTTATTGAAGGATACCTATAGCATTTTTTGAAATTATTTTCCTGGGATTTTCTTAATTTAAACATTTTAAATAAAGGGAGGTATCATTTTTGCACACATTTTAATTTTACAAACTCATTCATGTATCCCCTGTATGCTTTTTCTCCCCTTTTTATCAGTAGAAGAAAAGAGTAAAAAGCCTATCACAAAATAGTTAATCACTTCACTTGTGGGAAAAGCTAGAGTAATACACATCTTGTAGCAAGTGAGAAGAATACAGGGTAGGCTATTTTTGTGCTCACTGGAGAAATATAAATCTTTTAAAATTATCCCACTAATCATTTCTTGTATTCTATTTGGTATATTAAAGCCATATATAATAAACTTGAAAACCAGTCATTTTACATGAAACTAATTATGTTTGTCCCAAAGGACAGATTTACCCTGACAAAGTACTGTACTTTCAACACCATTAACTTGTACTTGCTATATACAGTACAACACTGCAGTTGAAATCACATGCACAACAAGTGACTTATACTTCCTAACTTGATAGTAGTATTTTGTTGTTGTTGTTATTTATTTATTTTTCAAGGACTTATGAAAAATACTTTCTAGATTTTTCTATATTAAAGTAAGCAGTGATTTAGAAATTTTAATTTCTATACACAGAAAATAATAACTGATTTCACAGTTCATTAATTCAGTTGATGAACAACAATAAAAGACCAGTACTGCAAAATATAACCATGTGATAAAGTAAAAGAGGAAGTCTATAATTTTACTCACTATTCAAAAGAAATAATCAAATATAGTTTACATAAAATGGTGACTTCACTATTGAAAATGATTAATTAAGATAGCATTTTTAGAACTATACTCCTATGAAATTGGAGGAGCAATTTTTATGAAAGATGTAATTCTAATACAATTTTAGAAGATTTAGATTTCTGATGTAGAAAATAAAATCTACTTTTTCTATAATTAGATAAATGCATAGTTTTCTTTCTGTGTTAATTGGTGCTTGACTACTACAGAAAAATATATATGATGTACAAAATATATGTGATATTTTAGTCACAGTAGAACTATATGTTTTTAACACTAAATGTTTATTTTTCTATTTTTTCCTGAATAAATATATGCAATATTTCAAATCTAGATCATATTAATGAGAGTACAGTATATAGCATATTTTTTTAAAATAAAAAATATAAAGAAAAATTATATATATATATGCATGTTATTATTAGAATAGAAAAAACTTAGTTTCTGCTTTTATTACTTAACTATAATATAAATCTTCACTAATTTAAATAATTTCAATCATAGAATAAACTTATATGTACATACATTTTTTAATAAATGTCATAACTTTTGCATGTTGGTAAAGTATAAAAATGTTAACATTGTATGTGACTATGCAGATAAAATTCTTACTTTAATGGAACTGGAGAGAAGAAATAAAAAAAAACATTTAGTTTTTTATTCTAGAAATAAAAGTTAATAAATTGCTTTTTTAACTCCAAAATAAAGTAGCTAATAAATTACTTTTTTAACTCCAAAATAAAGTAGCTACACATAAGATAGTCCAGCAAGTGGTTATATCAATATTACTCTGCAATTAGAGATGTTATTTGGCCTGATCTGCGGTGATGCAGTTGGTAAATTGTCGACCTGGAACACTGAGGTTGCCAGTTCAAAAACCCAGGTTTCTCTGGTCGAGGCACGTATGGAAATTGATTCTTTCTGCTCCCCCCAAGTCTCTCTCTCTCTCTCAAATAAATAAATAAAATCTAAAATAAATAACTAAATAAATAAAAGAAATATCTCATAACCAGCTTTTAAGATTTTCAAATAAATGTTTAAAAGCATAAAACTGATTTATTGTGACGGTTAAGTGTATTCAGGTCTGAAGTCTTATGGTACACAAATATGAAACAGTGATAGGGGCTCTGAAGCATCAAGGCTTTAGAATTAATATAACATGACCAAGATAGTGACAAAGCCAATGTGTCACTGCTCACTCTGAATAAATACTAGAGGTAACTAGAGAGAAATTGCCAAGGTCAAAGCTCAGTGCTCTGTGAGAAGGATGTTGTGCTCAGTATAGTCACTCTCTGCTTTTGCTTCCAGCTTTCTGAAAAGGACTGGTGCACCACAGGCACTCAGAATGTATCTGCCAGAATTAATAATAATCAAGACCATTTTTAAATAATGCCTCCAGAAAGAAAAGCAATTGGAAAACTTAAAAGTAAGGACTACTTTAACTGCAGGTCACCTCACAAAGCACTTTTTTTTCGTTGTTACATTTGAGAATAAAGGTACTAAAGAAGAATCAGGAAAGGAAGAAGCACATGGATATTCACCACTGCAGCTAAGAGGATAATCACACATCTGCCATTTACCTGGGTCATTCTAAGGACATAAGCACACATTCTGGGGAAACACAGACATGGATAGGAGCGAGTAATTTTGAATCAGTATTTATTGGTGGAGATTCATTTTCATTTTACACAATATAAGGCACATAATTCAGCCTTCTAAAATTTAGAGTGAAACATTAAGCAAAGCTAGAATGTTGAAGGAAAAAATAGGAGACAACTACATACATCCTTTGAGTGCTTCATAATATCAGTATTCTGGTAACCTTTTTTTTCTTGGTTCTATTTTTTTTCTTCTTTTGAAATTGTAAGTGTATTCCTAACTTCGGTTGTCACTTAACCTTTCACATGAAACATTTCCAAGTGAAAACTCTGACACCTTGTGCGTATTTTGGCTATCAACATGACTTTGACATTGCAGCAGAATAAATAGAATTTTGAAACTTCCAAACAGTCATAGTTACTCAGGAAACACTGTAAGCCAATACTTAAGGAAGTCAACACTTCACCACCTTTCATAACCATGACAGCCACCACTTCTCAGAGAAATATCCATCCAACAGTAATACTCATATAATAAAGTGCTCATGAGACATGCAAATATTTCATCCAGGAGTACTATTTTAATCCTTAGTCATATATAGTTTACATGATATTCATGAACTGAAAGTAAAATCGCAGCTGTCTGAGACAATAAGCATGTTCTAATTACTATTAAAGTGTAAGAAATATTTTAGAATTAAAAACTCTTCATTCACTGTTCATTGGATTCAGGTTGAACACAGGAATGGGTCATTACTTGGAGTGAGGTGGCTCTCTTCTGGAAGGCAATTTCCAGATACACTGTCAGTTGAGAGCTATCAGCATCCAACATCGTTAGAAGCTGCAAGATTACTTCATTCTGAAGGAGGTGGGGTGGATCTGGATCTGGCACAACAGTATCTTCTTTTGCTACTTCTGAAATTTATTTCAAATCCTTCTACTTCTCCCTAGTCTCACAGCCACCAGACTAGTTAGAGCCACAGTCACCTCTCCCCTAAGTTACTGTGATAGCTTTTTACTGTTCTCAGTCTAATCTTTTTTTTTTTACTGCATAGAGAGAGTTAATGTTATTAATGACAAGTATCTTTCTAAGACCCTTCAATGTTTTCTCATTTCTCTTTACAAAGTAAAACATTCTAAGTATAGTTCACAAAGTTTATCATGAAATGCTTATTTTTTTACCTTTGTTGCTCATGCTCGAGCACACTTTCTCTCACTCTTTGTCTCCAACTAAAAAGATTTATTGCTTTTTAAGTTATTCTAACAGGCTGTGTGATTTCTTTCACCAGTGCTTTTTATACTTGTTTTTCTTTTGCCTAATACATTCTCCAATTTCATTTTCCTCCCTTTCCCTTGGTACAGCAAATGCAGACCAATCTTTGGAAATCTATGTAAACAAGGCTTAGGAACCCACATCTTGTTTACAGCCAGATCATTAGTAAAATAGTAAACATTGCAGAAATAAAGATAGTCATAAAAATTTCTTAAAAATTGTACTGATATATGTCACATTGTTTTTTAATATCAACACCAGATACTCTGTCTGAATTTAAGTAGATTTTAATAACTATTTGTAAAATATGTAAGTGAGACAGATAATAATATGCTCAATTATTAGAAACCTTTTATTTATATCTGTTTATTTTATCTAAGGTGATATGAAAAACTTAGCCAAACTCCCTAAAAAAAATTTAGATACCTTATATCTATAACAATTGTTCTCAACCATGTGAAATTTGCCCTCCAAGGAAGGAACAGGTTGTCATTACCACAGAGAGTGAGAAGGGAGGAAAAGATTTGTATAGCATCTAGTTAATTAAAGCCAGAAATATTGTTAAATATCCCACAATACACAGAACAGCTTCTTCATAAAAAAATTATCAGGCTCAAGATATCAAAACGCAAAAATTGAGACACTCTATATCATTTCGCTACTCAACTATGCATAAAAAAGGAAAGTAAAAAATAAATGTAATAGTGGAAAAAGAAAGGAAAGGGAGAGGGAGGAAGGGAAAATATAAGAGAAAAATGAGTAAAAAAAAGAGGAAATGAAGTATACTTATTGAGACTTGATCTCTCCTGTTCCTTGTGCTTTTATTCTGGATTTGGCAATGATGTCTTACAATCTTCTTTTTAAATTTCCATAGGCATCTACTTAAAACATTAAATGTATCTGCCAGCTTAACAACTTTCATGTGTACACATGCCATTGAGTTGGCTCTGAATCTTGAGTCTGCTATGAAAGAGTGCTGTCCACAGCATACTGTCCTCAACAGCTCCGTTCAGCACCTGTGCACTCATCTCATGCCTGCAGCTTCTTTTATGGATTCAATCCATCTTATATTTGATCTTCCATTTTCCTGCTGCTTTCTATTTTTCTCCAGCATTATTATCTTTTCAAAAGGAATTCTGCCTTTTCAAAATGTCCCTGAAATAAGACAAAGCATGTAGGACTGTGTTAATTTTCAACATAGTCCTTCAGAGATCATTAACTGCATGCACGTCAGTGATATTGTAACTGAGAAACAAAGGTTCGGCTGGCTGCCTGCTCCAACAAAAGCCAAGCTTGTGATACAAGTTCGGGTGCAAAAGGAAAGTGCATAACCTGGGAGGATTGTGGACTCCCATCTCCAAGACCAGCTCACCTTCCTGAGCAAGTCCCGGTTCTTATAAGGATAGAGAAGGAAGGGCTTTCTTTAAAAAAAAAAAAAAAAAAAAAAAAATCCAATTATCCTGCTAACTTTTGGTGCACTTGGGCCCTGTCTATTCATCTTTCTACTTTTTGGTGCACTCAGTGTTAGAACCTTCCCTTGTGGCATCTTGGCCAATGGGGGAAACGCCCCAGCACTCCCTAACTGTGTATGGTAACAATATCAATGTCAATTTTATTGTATCTCAGAAAGAAATTTGTTTGACTGAAGACACCCAAAAGTATTCAGAGTACCAAGTTGCCCACTTTTTTTTTTTTTTTTTACTTTCTAATGTATGGTGGACTTTGATTACATCCTGTCAAGATGTGTTTGCCCTATTTCATCTGATAATCATTAGATTTAAAATCAGGGAAATTGGAAGTGGTGAATTTATTATCAATTTCTATATTTGATAAATACTCTAGAGCCTTTATATCTTCTTCTATGTTGTTTCTTTGATTGTATAGCCATTCTTTGTTCATGCATATTGAAAAGGCAGTCCTTTATCATAAACTGTTGCTTAAACATAAATCACTCTTAACTCCGTATTTCAGCTCCATATTCCATATTATTTTTCTTTTCTCTCTCACGCAGCCAAACACAGTGTCTGGTACAAGTGTTTAATTGTGTTTCTAAAAGCAAAAAAGCAAAGAATAGAGTATAAAGAAAATAAACATGCATAGTGGAGGTTTGTTGTTCTTAACTAAGACTTAATTTGTACCTTGCCATTTCTAACTTGTTAGGCCCCTTTAAAAGATTAAAAACTAAATTATTAGAATTAAATTGCATTCTTAAGATATATCAGTAACTGGTTTGACTATTCATATTAATGTGCAATATTTCATAAATTGAGATTTATTTGTCTTCTAAATATCTCATTCTCTTTTACCTTAAAGAAAGAACTGAGTTTGATTCTCTAAATTTTTTACTCTCCTTTTTAGCTACCATCTCTTATAACTAACTACATGTGACTTTGTCCCACAGAATAGCATATGTAACACATGTCTTTATGTATTTGATATATATCTCACTTGTTAACATCCATTGCTACATGCCTATTTTTGCTATGTATTTTTATCTTTGAATATTTTTGAAAGTTTATATATTACCTAAGTTTTACTTGCACAAATAGTGTTTATTATTCACAAATAGTGTTATTATATGCCCTATGGAACAGATGCTAAAAGGTCTTCTAGTGACACTCTACCTAAAAAAAAAAAAACTTTTTTCCCCAATACTCAGAATACTGGTAGAAGAAGAAAGTGAATAAACCAAATAGATAGCATCTGTAACTCAGAAGCTTACAACTTACAATCTCACTGCATTAAGCACTAAACTAGAATAATTTATAAGATCTGTTAGAATGGAAAGATTTAATGGTCAGTGTGGAGCCAGCCTTGACCACAATAGTGCAACTTATATAGTCAAAGATAGGAATACTTTACACTGAAGATGGCAGTTACGGGAGGAAAATACAATGAGTGAAATGATAAGTAACAATGACCAGATCACTTGGACCTCCATTATAATAAGGACAGATCTAAAAAAAAAAAAAAGAAAGTTTGATTTTAAAAGTTACGCAAATAAGACTATAATAAGAGATACAGTATTTTAAGTTAATGCTACACATGACTGTGCAGGAGCCAAGATAAGCCAGTGGAAAATGGACAGCTGACACAAGGCCAACTATAGCAGTGACTGAGAAGTATTTTAAGAATTAGAGGAAACTTTTATTATAATTATGAGGACCATGTTTAGTACAATAAGACTCATTATCAGAGGTCTAACAAAGTGTTAGTTTTAATGTGAAATCATTTTTAGTGAACAGTCTTACAAATAATTTAAATAATATGTTGTGATTTTTCAAAATTCAAAATTATATAAAATTGAGCTGACCAGTATGGTCCTAGTTATACAGTTTTTTTCACCTATTGCAAGCAAACATTGAGAATCTGCAAAGGAAATCCTTGAGACACTGAATTAATGGTTAAGTAATTATCATCAGGTGGTGAAATAAGGAATCACATTTCAGAGATACATGGAACTTGGTTGGAAACAAGTTTTGTTTAAACATAGCAATCAGTAGTGATTTCTTTTGCACTAATTTGAAAAATTATGACTTGCATGATTTTATTACATTGATAATTATAAAATGAAAAAATACTATTGGTAACATGAAATATTAAGTTTGTGGCTTGAGAAACTAACCTTTGCTAGATCCTCACCCCACTACCACTCTTCTCTACTATTAGGTTAAATCTGGTATTTATGTGTATCAAGCACATTCATTCACTGAAATATTTTAAACTAATTTAAATAATTCAATTAAAAAAACTTTTTAAAAACCTATCAAAAAATTTTATCAGTGTTCTCATGACTAATCTTAATATTTTGCTTAAATTTAAATTTTAAATAAAAAACCCACTGCCTGAAAGAGAAAAAAAGAAGAAAGAAAGAGAAAGAAACAAAGAAACAAAGAAAAAAGAAAGAGAATAGAGAAACAAAGAAAGAAACAAAGAAAAACAATCTATATAATCTGGACATAGATTTAACCACCATTTTATGAAGTAGACAGTACATTGTTTTATTCATTATATCAGTGAAAAGGAACTTAACTTTAAACCAACATAGAACATTTAAATAAAGTATTCATGTACCATTGAGTTAAATTTACCCCAGGCCATAAGTTCCTTAAATAGGATACTAGCTAACAAGAATAAACTCACTGTTTTTTTAAACTAAATTTATTGGAGTGACAATGGTTAATAAAATTATATAGGTTCAGGTGCACCATTTCATAATATGTCATCTGTATTTTGCACCACACATTTACTAACCCTAGTCAAGTGTCCTTCCATCACCATTTATCCCCCCTTTATAAACGTACTGCTTTAAAGAATGAAATGAGTACATTGAAAGATAAGTGATATATAAATTAATTTGTTTATGTACAATGTACACAATATTCTACTATGAGATTTTTCTGTTCTTGTTCATACTTTTTGCAATATTTCACTAGCAATTTAGTAGTCACCTTAGAGAACTATTTAAGCACATATTATCAAAACCAGAATTTCCATCACTAAACATTTACTTCTTATAAATCCTGAAAGTTTCAATCTGCAGAAATCTCCCTCTTAAAAGTAAATTGAAAAAATATTTTTAATCGCTTCATTTAACCCGCTGGATGGTATTGGAAAATAACAATGAGTTGAGCAAGAAAGAGCATGTATACACATAGGTTCTGAGGGGGGAAAAAAATGGGGGAAGTAAAGTATAATTAGACAAATTTATCTGCTTAATTATTTTGCCAAAGCTGTAATGATTTTAGACAACCTCACCTTAAAAATAAAAAAATAAATGTGTGTGCATGTACATTTAGGAAAGGATAAAAGTCTGTGTTGAGGAACAGCACTACGTGGATGAGTTTGAATAAACTCTTCTTTCTTGACATTCTAATGCAGTTCTCCTCTTAATAAGAATTTTTAAATCTTTTAAAATATAACTGTCTAGTTAGAAAAAAGGCATATTTTTAAAGAGGGGGAAAATGGAAGAAACTAAATTAGAATAATTCTCTATATTTTTACTGTGACCATTTAGATTTCCAAGTTTCCTTTATAAATATACAAGAACACAAAAGAGAAAATTAAAAGTTGCTACCAGATCTAACCTGCCATACAGTCTTGCTGTCAGTAGAATTCCATTTTGCTGCTGAAGCCACCTGTTTCAGTTATAAAAGGAGGAGCAGAAAAGAAATAAATACATTAAATAAAACTCAACAAACTACATAACTAAATAAATCAAAAGTATAATTTCACATTACAAGTATTTGTGTTCTATCGGCTAACTTTTATGAGGTATGGGTTACTAGTCTTATTTCACCTATGGTCTTAAAATATGTATACTATATCTTGCCTGACCAGGTGGTGGTGCAGTAGATAGAGTGTAGAGTTGGAATGCGGAAGGTTTGAGACCCTGAGGTTGCCAGCTTGAGTGTGGGCCCATCTGGCTTGAGCAAAAGCTTGCCCGCTTGGACCCAAGGTTGCTGCCTCCAGCAAGGAGGAGCTCGGTCTGCTGAAGGCCCGCAGTCAAGGCACGTATGAAAAAGCAATCAATGAACAACTAATATGTCACAACGAAAAACTGATGATTGATGCTTCTAATCTCTTTCTGTTCCTGTCTGTCTGTCCCTGACTATCCCTCTCTCTGACTCTCTCTGTCCCTTTAAAAAAAAAATAAAAATATGCATACTATATCTTAAAATCTAAATTTCAGCTAGCTCAATTCCTTAAGCTTTTTTATGTCCTTCTCTTTCTACCTTTTTGTCTATTTCTAAACTATCTTAAAATTAGATAGTTTCTAGACAACCAGAATAATTTACCTTCTATATGAGAGCTCATTAACTTAACACAAGGCATGTCCTTGTTCTAAGAAACAGCTTTAGCAGTATGAAATATCAATGATATATAATGAAATAATATTGGTATTATTCAAAATTGTTAGTTTTCATGTGACAGAAACTAACTCAACTTAATAAAAAATGATTATATTGGTTTGGAATATACACTGCAATTATTTATAAATAATCTGCCAATAATTATAAATAATAAAAAATAAATTATAAATAACAAAAATAAGCTCCAATTATGTAAGTTAAAATTTACATATATTAATATACACTTATATTTAAAAAAATATAAATGAAAACAAAGACTGGCTTTAAAAAACTTCAAGGAGAACCTTAAATTCTGCTTTTCTAATTTTTGCTTATTTTTGAATACTGGTTTATTACTTCACTGCATATTACTTTCTTTCTAATGTAGAAACCACAGTCACAAAATAGAGTCACAACAATCTGAAATCTAATAATCTTTAAAAAATGTGATAGTTTTTTTTCTTCTCTTTCTAATCACCTCCTCCGGTTGCCTGGCTTAAAACACTCAAATCTGGGAAATTGTATTTTTGAAAAAATTAAAATTAAAATAAACAATTTCAGTAAGAATAATATGAAAGAGATAGATAGGAAAAACAGAATACTGAGAAAGGTAGTTTGTTTTAAAATAAAGAGGAGTGTTCTGGAAAGAGGAACAATATAGATTTACTAAAATTATCAAATAAATGTTATTCATAGAGGAATAAAGAAGTCTTGACCTCATAGAAAAGGGTGGGCATTATAAAATAATTTTGTTGGGATTCCAAGATGGCAGCAGAGTAGGCAGATATTCCAACTGCCACATCCCAGGACAAAATAGGATTACAACTTAATTTAAGTACAATCATCTTGAAAAACTAACTTTGGACTTAACGATGAAAAGTTTATAACCAAGTTCATAGAAGAAGTCACACCGAGACTGGTAGGGAGGGTGGAGGTGTAGAAAGAGCTGCTCCGCTCCCAGGAGCGAATGGTGGCCTAAGGTCTAGAGCAGGGGTATTCAGTAGTTGATTGCGATCTACTGGTCTATCACAAAGGAAGCGTGGTAGATTGCATGACATTAAAAAGATATTTGTCTTTTGATTGGCATACAGGGTAACCAATCTGACGTTTGAACTTTTGACACCTTACGCATGCACGTTAAACCGCACTAACTTGTTTAGTTACATTGCTACGTAGTTAGCCTTTAATTTATTTAAACTAAATACAACAAAGCGTATAAAAATGAATGTTGTAGCTGGTCCGAATAAGAAGCCTAAAACCTACCACTTTCATACAGAATGGGAGGGGATTTTTTTCACTATGTTATATTATAAGTGTGTTTGCCTCATCTGTCTGTGTGCCATTTGCTATTCCAAAGAAGGGAAATGTGGAGCGGCTTTTTCGGACTGTTCATAAAAACTATGACATTGACTTTCCTCTGAAAAGAGAGCTGAGAAGGAGAAAGGTGAAAGAAGAATACACAATATTAAATAGTAATAATAGTAACTTAGATAATGATAATATAGAAGAAATAAATTTATGTTTTGTATTTTTATTGTAGGTAGATCATTTTGACTTGGTCATCTTATAAGTAGCTCACAAGCTGTAAAAGTGTGGGCACCCCTGGTCTAGAGGGACTCTCACAGTGGCAAGGTTCATCCTGAGAGCTGTAAGTGCTCAGCCACAGGCCTGGAGTTCCATCCTAGAGCCCCAAGCCTAGGAGAGGTGCCCAGGCAGCATTTGGTGGTGAAAAGAGCAGGGTTTTTGTCTGCGAGAAAGAGACTGAACTCTGTGATGGTGGTTATTCCATCTTAAAGGGCCCACACAAAAAATCTCATTCACAACGACTTAACCTGGGCTATGATGGAGGAAGAGCTAAGAGGACTAGAGTTGCATGAGAAAAGTGTAAAGTTGGAGGCCCACGGAGAGACACTGTGAGAGCCAGCCACCAGAACCCCTGTGCTGAGTCATTTTCCAGTGCTGCAGTTGTTATCTTTCTTGGAAAGAGCATCCCATCTGTGCAGCACCAGCCTGGGAAAAAGCACCTGCTCCGACATTCAGAAGTCTCTTATGTCCCAGTTATGGCGACACGTCATTCTGAGAGGCCAGGAAGCAGGGGCGCATCAGTGACTCAGTTTTCTGATGATGAGACCAGAGCGTTCCCCCACATGATCCCAACTCTAAGACTGGTGATTCCACCTCATAGGAGATTCAGTAGAAACTGTCCAGACAGTGAGCAGACCACATATCTGTGTTTCAGAGGCCACACCGACCAGACTACGGGGCCCACACCCAACTGAGGTTTGTGGAAAAAGTATGGACAGACTGATACCTGGGGCCCAGGGGTGGGACACATCCACAACTCTTCCTAATCCCTGAATTGCTGAGGTTCTAGACTCTAACAGAGGTTTATTCAGCAGCTGAGCTCAACAAGCAGCCAGCAGACAGAGGCTTCAGGAGGTGGAATTTAAGGCAACCTGGCTTTTGACCAGACCTTCCCCCGAGGTATAGTGTGGGTAAAAGCCAGCCTAGGAGTGTCGCTTGGTATTTCCATGTGCACTTGGGCCCAGCAGAGGAAGCAAAAAACTCTGGGTTGCTTATAGTTCCAAAATGGTTTCTAAGGGCCAGTCATGGGCAGTGTCTCCCACTGATCTGTGCTGGGATCCTGCCAGTGTGTAATACACATGATCAAGGTTGACCCATAGAGACAGCCAGTCAGAAGGGATAACCATACTCATGAAAGGACCAACTGTATTTAATATTTAAATATAAAAACAGGAAAAATAGTATCCTCAAAAAACATTCCTAGAACAAGGAAAACAGTCTGAAGGTCAGTACCACCAAGTCAACCTTCTTCATAGAGGCACCACAAAATTTCAAAGTCAAACAGTGCTACCTAATGCACAGACAAAATGGGCAGACAGAGAAATGTGACCCAAATGAATAAACAAGAGAAATACTCAGAAAAAGAAGTAAATGAAATGAAAGGAACCAAACTACCAGATGCAGAGTTTAAAATAATGACTTTTAATATGCTCAAGAATCTTAGAACAACAATGAATGGACATAATGAGCACTTAGTAAAGATATAGCAAGCATTAAAAAGAACATTGAAATCGTAAAAGAAAAAACAGTCTGAAAGACAAATACAACTAAAAAAATGAAGACTACACTAGAAGGAATCAACAGCAGGCTAGATGAAGCACAGGATTGAATCATCAATTTAGAGGACATGATTAATAAAAGCACAATGCAGAGCAGCAAAGAAAAACAAAGGCTCAAAAAGTCTGAGGAAACCCTAAGAGAGCTCTGTGACAACATGAAAAGAAACATCTGCATCATAGTGGTTCCCAAAGAAGAAGAGAATGAACAAAAAATAAAGAATCTGTTCGAAGAAATCATAGCTAAAAATTTCCCTAAATTAATGAAGGAAAAAGTCATACAAGTTCAAGAAGCACAGAGAGTTCCATCAAAGAGAAACTCAAGGAGGCCTACAACAAGATACATCATAATTAAAGTGTCAAAGTTAAGAGAAAAAAATAAAAGAATACTAAAAGTTGCAAGAGAAAAGAAGTTAATAACCTACAGAGAAGCCCCCATATGGATGACATCTGACTTCTGAACAGTTTCATCTGTGGCCAGAATGTGTTGGCAAGAAATACTCAAAGTGATACAAAAGAAGAACCTACAACCAAGAATTCTTTATCCAGCAAGGCTATCATTTAAAATTGAAGGAGAAATAAAAAACTTTCCAGGCAAAAAAACAAACAAACAAAAAACCTTTAAGAAATTTATTGCAACCAAACCAGTATTGCAAGAAATGTTAAGGGGCCTGTTGTAAAAAGAGCAAGGGGCAATAAAGACTAGAAAAAGAGGATTGTAGATTTACAGAATAAAGTGGCAATAAATAAATACATGTCAATAATAACCTTAAATATAAATTTATTAAGTGCTCCAATCAAAAGACATAGGGTAGCTTGACTATGCAGTGGCAAAGTAGATAGAGTGTTGAACTGGGATGCGGAGGAGCCAGATTTAAAACTCAGAGGTTGCCAGCTTGAGCTTGGCCTCATATGGTTTGAGTATAGCTCATCAGCTTGAGCCCAAGGTGGCTGACTTAAGCAGAAGGTCACCCGGTCTGCTGTAGCCCACCAGTCAAAGCACATATGAGAAAGCAATCAATGAACAACTAAGGTGCTGCAACTAATTAATGCTTCTCATCTCTCTCCTTTCCTGTTTGTCTGTCCCTATCAGTCTCTCTCTCTCTCCCTCTCTCTGTCTCTGTCATGCACACACACACACACACACAAAAGACATAGGATAACTGCCTGGATCGAAAAATAAGACCTTTAAATATGTTGCCTACAAGAGACCCATCTCAGAACAAAAGATACACATAGACTGAAAGTGAAGGGATGGAAATACAAATGAAAATGATAAAAAAAGCTGAGGTAGCAATACTTAAATCTGACAAAATAGAGTTTATTACAAAAGCTATAGTGAAGAATAAAGTTGGTCACTACATAATAATAAAGGGAGCAATCCAGCAAGAGGATAGAAACATTGTAAATATCTATGTGCCTAATATAGGAACACATAATCTAAATATATAAATCACAATTTGTTGGACATAAAGGGTGAGATCAACAGCAATACTATAATAGTAGGGGATTTTAATACCCCACTAACATCATTGGATAGATCCGCCAGGCAGAAAATTACCAAAGATATAGCAATTTTAAATGATAAAATAGATCAACTAAATTTAATAAATATCTTCAGAACCTTTCACCTCAAAGCAGAAAAATATTCATTCTTTTCGAGTGCTCATGGTACATTCTCTAGGATAGACCACATATTAGGATATAAAACAAGTCTCAGTAAATATAAGAAGATTGAAGTCATATCAAGTATCTTCTTTGATCACAATGTCATGACTCAAAATCAACTACAATAGAAAACTGAAAAACATTCAAACACTTGGAGACTAAATATAATGTAATTAAATAACAAATTCGTTAACAATGACATCAGGGAACAAATCAAATATTTCCTTGAAACAAATTAAAATGAACATACAACAACTAAAAATTTATTGGATACAGCAAAAGCAGTCGTGAGAGGGGAGCACATAGCATTACAAGCATACCTTAAAAAGCAAGAAAGAGCTCAAATAAACAATGTAACCCTACAACTAACAGAAGTAGGGAAAAAAACAACAAATAAAGCCCAGAGGAAGTAGAAGAAAGAAAATAATAACTGTCAGAGTGGAAATCAATGACATAGAGGCTAAAAAAATCAATTCAAAAAATCAATGAAAACAATAGCTGGTTCTTTGAAAAGGTAAAAAAATTGACAGACCTTTAACTAGATTCATCTTGAAAAATAAAATAGAGGACTCAAATAAATAAAATTAGAAAAGAAAGGAGAGATGTAACAACTGATACCACAGAAATACAAAGGATTCTAAAAGAATACTGTGATGATCTATATGCCAAAAAATTGGACAACTTAGGTGAAAAGGATAAATTCCTAGAAACATACAATCTTCTAAGACTAAATTTATAAGAATCAGAAAACCTAAACAGACCAATTACGACAAACTAATTTGAAAAAGTTATCAAAAAACTCCCTACCAACAAAAGTTTAGTACCGGATGGCTTCACAGGTCAATTTTACCAAATATTCAAAGAAGAATGATCACCTATCCTCAAACTATTTCAAAAAATTCAAGAGGGAGAGAAGACTTCCAAGCTTCTTTTATGAGGCAAGCATTACCCTCATTCCAAATCCAGCTAAAGACACTACAAAGAAAGAAAACTATAGACTAATAACCCTGAGGAACATAGATGCAAAATTTTTTAACAAAACATAAGCAGACCAAATCCAGCAATATGTTAAAAAAATTTTACAACATGATCAAGTGATATTTATTCTAGGGAGGCAAGGCTGGTATAATACTCACAAATTAATCAATGTTATTCATCATGTAAACAAAAGGTAGAATAAAAATCATGCAATTATTTCAATAGATACAGAAAAGACATGTCATAAAATCAGGCACCCATTTATGATAAATAATTCTCAGCAAAGGGAGAAAACAGGGAACATACCTCAACATAATAAATGCCATCTATGACAAACCCATGGCCAAAATCATACTCAATGGGCAAAAAATTAAAAGCAATCCTCTTGAGATAAGGAACAAGACGGGATACCTCTTTTCACCACCTTTTTTCAAAACAGTTCTTGAAGTCTTAGCCATAGCAATTGGACAAGAAGAAGAAATAAAGACATCCAATTTGGAAAAAAAAGAAGTTAAACTATCATTACTTGGTGATGACATGATACTGTACATAGAAAACCCTAAAGTTGCAGTAAAAAAACTACTAGACCTGATACATTAGTTCAGCAAGGTAGCAGGATATAAAATTAGTATTCAGAAATCAGTGGCATATTTATTCATCAACAATAAACTGTCTGAAAGAGAAATGAAAGAAACAATTCCCTTCACTGTTTCAACAACAGAAATAAATAAATAAAGTGCCAAGGAGTAAATTTAACCAAAGAGGTAAAAGACTTGTACTCAAAAAATTGAAAAAGAAGTCAAAGAAGATACAAACAAGTGGAAGCATATACCATGTTTATGGATAGGAAGAATAAACATCATTAAAATATTTATATTATGCCAAGCAATCTATAGATTTAATGCAATCCCTATTCAAGTATCAATGACATACTTCAAAGATATAGAACAAATACTCCAAAAATTTATATGGAATGAAAAAAGTATGAATAGACTCAGTAATCTTAAAAATGAACAATAAAGCGGTGGCTATCACATTTCTTGATACTACAAGAAATACTACAAGGCCAGAGTAATAAAAACAGCTTGGTACTGGCATAAGAAGAGGCATACAGATCAATGGAAAAGAATAGAGAACCCAGCCTGGCCAGGTGGTAGCGCAGTGGATAGAGCATCAGACTGGGATGCAGAGGACCCAGGTTCAAGACCTCAAGGTCGCTAGCTTGAGCACAGGCTCATCTAGTTAGAGCAAAGCTCACCAATTTGGACACAAGGTCGCTGGCTTGAGCAAGGGGTTACTTGATCTGCTGTAGCCCCATGGTCAAGGCACATATGAGAAAGCACTCAATGAACAACTAAGGTGTTACAACAAAAAACTAATGATTGATGCTTCTCATCTCTCTCCTTTCTTCTCTGTCTGTTCCTATCTATCCCTCTCTCTCACTCTCTCTCTGTCTCTGTAAAAAAACCAAAACCAACCAAACAAACAAAAAAAACACAGAGAACCCAGAAATAAATCCATGCCTTTATGGTCAATTGATATTTGACAAAAGAGGTAAGAGCATAGTGGAGTAAAGAAAGTCTCTTTAATAAATGATGTTGGAAAATTGGACAGGTACATGAAAAAAAAGAAAAGAAAAAGAAAAATGAAACTATACCACCAAATTACACCATTAAAAAAATAAACTCAAAGTGGATAAAAGACTTAAATGTAAGTCATGAAACCATAAACATCTTGGAAGAATACATAGGCAGTAAACTCTCCAATATCTCTCATAGCAATATTTTTGTCGATTTATCTCCATGGGCAAGTGAAAGAACAAAATAAACAAATGGGACTATATCAAACTAAAAAGTTTTTGCACAGCGAAAGACACCATGAACAAAATTAAAAGACAACGTACACAATGGGAGACCATATTTGCCAATATGTCCAATAAGGGGTTAATAACCAAAATTTATAAAGAACTTCTAAAAGTCAATACCAGGAAAGTAAACAATCCAATTAAAATATGGGCAAAAGAATTAAATAGACACTCCTCCAAAGAGGGCATACAGATGGCCAATAAGCATATCAAAAAATGTTAAACGTCATTAATCATCAGAGAAATGCAAATGAAAAACACAATGAGACACCACCCCACACCTGTAAGAATGGCACTCATTAACAAATCAACATACAGCAAGTGCCAGCAAGGGTATGATAAAAAGGGTACCTGACTGCACTGCTGGTGGGAATTCAGACCTCTGCTGACATTGTAGAAAACAGTATGGAGTTTTCTCAAACAATTGAAAAATTACTGCCTTTTGACCCAGCTATCCCAGTTTTAGAAATATATTCTAAGAATACAAAATCACTGATTCAAAGAAGATATGCATTCCCATGTTTAGTGCAGCAATGTTTACAATAGCCAAGGTCTGGAAACAGCCCAAGTGTCCGTCAATGGACAAGTGGATTTAAAAGTTGTGGACATATAAAATAGAATACTATGCAGCCATGAAAAATAAGAAAATCTTACCTTTTGCAATGCTGTAGATGAACCTGGAAATTATTATGCTAAGTGAAAAAATCCCAGCAAAACAAGAAAAATATCATATGATATTCCTTATATGTAAAATATAGTGAACAAAGTGAACTGAGGAATGGAATAGGAGCAGAGGTGTCATCACAAGTAACAGAGGGACAGCTCTCAGAGGAAAGGGTGATGAGGAGACTGGATCAGAGAAGGTGAAGGGATTTGTGAAATTATAGATATATAACATTAGGGAACAAATTATTTTTCATTTCCTCCTGCATGAAAACGTTTCAGAACGTTTTCTATATATTACTGCATCGCTAATTCCAAATCTGAAAATTTTTTTTGATGCATGCTCTAGTTTTTATGCAATTTTAATTTCTTTTTGTTACAGTTAATGGCTTGCATTAGTTTTTAAATTGGAGTTAAAGGGCAAAGATTCTTGGATTGAACACAACCACAAGGCAATTAATGTTTTACAAATATCACTTTTACATAATTATAGTTGTTTTTAAAGTTAAAAAATAATTATCTAACAAAAACACCCTCATATTTTGTTTTAAGATTGAATCATGACGTCTTCAAGTAGGCGTAAATGTAAGAATTATCCTGACACCTTCTGTTATATACGTGGCTGTTACACACTTCAATGTCAAAGGTGCAATATTTCATCATTTGTAACACATGCATATATTACCTATTTTTAAGTTCCCCCTGGAGATCAACATAAGAATTGGGCTCCTCATACTGTGTGTCATAATTGTTAGGAAATGCTTTGTGACTGGACAAAAAGAAAACGCAAAGGAATACCTTTTGGTATTCCCATGGTTTGGCGTGAACCTAAGAACCACAGCAGTGACTGTTATTTCTGTCTGATCCATACAAAGGGCATCAGCAAGAAAAAAATGGCATATGATCACATACTCTAATATTCCTTCAGCAATACGACCTATCCCACACTCTGAGACACTCCGCTTCCAGTTTTCAATGGTTTTATTTCTTCTAAGGATGAAGAAAGTGAACATGGTGATCAAGTGTATTTTGATAAGATGCATGAGGAAATGGTTGTAGAATCTGAAGCATCTTCTTCTGATGCCAAGCAGTCATTAACCCCTCAGCACTTTAGCCCACTCAAAATGAATGACTTAGTAAGAGATTTGGACCTATCAAAAAGAAAGCAGCTAAGTTATTAGCCTCCAGACTTCAAGAAAAGAATGTGCTTCACCGGTCAGCTAAAGTACCTCATTTTAGAAAGTGCAAACACATTTTTGTGGACTTTTTTTCTGAAGACAAACACTTTGTTTACCTTCATGATATCAGTAGTCTTCTCAGCCAGCTAGGTGTTACCACTTACAGTCCAACAGAATGCCAGCTATTTCTTGACAGCTCTAAACAGATTCTGAGATGTGTTCTTCTACACAACAGTAATATTTATGCAGCAGATCCAATTGGTTATTCAACTCATTTGCGAGATTATAATCACATAAAAGTTGTCCTCGACTTTCTGAAGTATGAGGAGCATAACTAGATCATTTGTGTGAATCTTAAAATGGTAAATTTTCTGCTAGGACAACAGAGAAGTCTCACAAAGTATCCTTGCTTTCTGAGTTTGTGAGACAACTGAGCTCGGGAAAAACAATGGATACAGAAAGAGTCACCAAAACATGAAACTCTGGAAGTAGAAATGCAAAATATTGTGAATGAATCTGTAGTTAATTGAGACAAAACCATTTTTCCCCCACTTCACATCCAACTTGGCTTAATGAAGCAGTTTGTTCAGGCTTTGAATAGAGAAAATGAATGCTTTCAACATATTATTTCTGCTTTTTCTGCATTGTCTTTTGAGAAGATAAAAACAGGTGTATTCAATAGACCTCAAATTCAAACCCTCATACCTGATGAAGAATTTGCCAGGAAGAAGAATAAGGAGGAGAAAGCCGCATGGCTGTGTTTTGTGGCAGTTTCAAAAAACTTCATTGGCAACAAAAAAGCAGAAAACTATGAACTTCTGGTTTAAAGGATGCTGTTGGCTTTTCATGACATTGGATGTAACATGAGCATTAAGATTCACTTCTTGAACAGTCACCTTGATAAGTTTCCCAAAAATCTTGGAGCTTTTAGTGATGAGAGGGAGAACACTTTCATCAAGATCTGAAGAGCATGAAAGAGCGTTATCATGGGTGATGGGACAGAAATATGATGGCAGACTACTGCTGGAGCATCAAACGAGATTTTCCTCAACAAGTACACAAACGCAAGAGCTACAAAGGCAAATTTATGCCTGAATAAATTTTACTAAGTTTTGCACAAATTTTATGATTAAAATAAGTGTTTTAATATGTTCATCACAAAATTATAGACAAATTCTGATGCAATCATATCTTTTAGTGTATTAGTGTATTTATGGCATTATATAAATTATTATATTTTCACAAAGGTGATGCCCAAGAAGACATTCTACTTCGTTGTGTTAGACTAAATGTTGAAAATTTTACAATAAGATGAAAACCTATAATCTTGAATTGCAAAGAAACTGTAGCTTACAGAGAAAAACTAATGTCAGATTTGAGATCAGCACATTCAAATTAGGTAAAAACAAGTGTTTTTTGTGGATTGTACAAAACTTTTGTTCCCCAGTGTAATACATAGATACAGAGTACAGGACAGCATATCCCAAAGAAAAGAAGGGAGTGAGTTAGGGGGGACTGAGCAAAGCAGAGGTAATTGGGGACACAGATGAGGGGGTGAGCAAGTAATACTGAGTGAGACACTTGAATCCATGTAAACACAGTAAGTTAAAATTAACAAAAAATAAATAAATAAAATAAAAAGTGATATTACAAGATTTTGCTCGCTAAAAGTTTAGTTTTTTTTTTTTTTTTCAGGGACAGAGAGAAAGTCAGAGAAAGGGATAGATAGGTACAGACAGACAGGAATGGAGAGTGATGAGAAGCATCAATATTAGTTTTTCATTGCCGTCGCTACATCTTATTTGTTCATTGATTGCTTTCTCACATGTGCCTTGACCACGGGCCTTCAGCAGACCGAGCTACCCCTTGCAGGAGCCAGTGACCTTGGGTCCAAGCTGATGAGCTTTGGCTCAAGCCTGATGGGCCTGCGCACAAGCTGGCGAGCTTGGGGTTTCGAACCTGTGTCTTCCGCACCCCAGTCCGACACTCTACCCACTGTGCCACCACGTGGTCAGGCTAAAAGTTTAGTTTTTAGAAGTTATGTTTATGGGAGATTGAATTTCCTAATTTTTTGTAATATAAATTTGGATTTCAAAGTTAGGGTAACCTAAAAATATAAACTTTGGCGATTTTATTTTTGATTAAAAAATAAAATAAAATCATTTTGTTGGACCAATTTATAGTGTAGTTATACAATTGTACAAGTTAAAAAGTTGGAACTGGAAAAGAATATTTATGATTATATTTATGAGCAGACTATATTTCAAATGGTTATCATATTTTAATTTTTTATATATTTATAGAGATCAAACATTCCTTATATTCTTCATCTTTTAACTAGGAAAACAAAACCGCACAACAAATTTAAAGCAAATGGAATTAAGAAAGAAGTTAGGTTATAACAGCAATAAAAAAGCTGAGCAAGGCCCAGGCTGGTTGGTTCACTTGTAGAGAGTAGGCCAGCATGTAGAAGACTGAGGTTCAATTCCCATTCAGGGCACACAGGAGAAGTGCCCATTTGCTTTTCTACCCTTCCCCCTGTCGCTTCTCTCTCTTTCTCTCTCTCTTTTCTCACTCTCTTCCCCTCCTGAAGCCATGACTCACTTGGAGCAAGTTAGCCCAGGGTGCTGAGGATGGCTCCACAGCCTGCACCTCAGACGCTAAGTTTCTGACCAATGGAGCAAGTGCCCCAGGGGGGCAGAGGATCACCCAAGTTTGCCTGGTGGTGAGAATCTGTCTTCCTGCACCCCCCCTCACTGAATTAAAAAAGTAAAGAAGAAATAGAGGAAATGGGAGAGGAGGGGAACAACAAAATAGAGACAACATAAGGCAGATATTGGCAACAATGGAGAGCCACCAGTTCTGTTGACTAGAGGCAAAAAGAGGTTCTATTTCCTATGTCAAGGGGAAAGGTTTATCTGCAACAGCTGGGTTTAGGCAGTTGGTCTAGTGGAGAAAGATCTACTGAAGTAATGTAGGTTGCTGGAGATACCACTGGCACAATTATAAAAATGCTAAGAGGAAAAAGTCCTCTAGCTTCTTTCTTTCTCCCATTCCTCTGTTTCCTACCAAGTTTCCCATTGACCAGGTTCATACATTTGATGACTTGAGAACTCGTAGTGTCAGGAACCCTATTCTGTAAACAAATAAGGCAAATAGTGAGAAATAAATCTTAAAAAACTATATTTCTGTTTTTCTTCTCAGACTTTGTAATGGAATGGTTTTACTACTTTTTTTTCATTTAGATTGTATTAACTGAGAGATTACTAAAGACTGTCCTCTATTGTCTATATTAAACTTCTGTGAAAATAAATTTTAAGTTTTTAAATGTATACATTTAAAACAGTCTACTTATATTAATTAACTTTAGATTTTATTAAATTGTATATATTTTTAGCTTTTGCATCAAAATACTCTTTTCAGGAAAAGCAGTTGTCCTTGGTATGCTTTGGTATGCTTAAGTATCTACAAGTTCACAATGGGAGCAATCAAAAATGAACAGACAGAGTGTGTACAAGATATAAAACCTTGTACTGAAAAGCGACATACAAAGACATAATTATGGAAAACATGACAGCCCTTGAGGATAGGAGAAGGATCTGAACATTGTTGTACTTGGTATTTGTTTCCTTTGCCTGGGGCTGAATAATTTTCCTGCCAATATATTTTGCGAAAAGACAACAATAAACCTTTCAGGATTATTTTCATTTATAGTACAGAATGTTTGCTTACTGTTTATTTCCTATCTAAATTGTTCGGATATGAGAAATGCATGTCATAGCAATCATTTCCCGTTAAACATTGGTTCTATTTAACCATCTGTCCTCCTCTCTAGCTAAATATTTTGTATCAATTTTGTTTGGTTAAAAAAAGGAAGTTCTTTTATTTTCTTACTTATCTTATAGTTTTATATATATTTATATATATATTCATGAAGTATGAATAACTAACACTAAAGCTTTTTTCCTCCTTCAAATTTTAACAGTGCAAGCATGTGCACCTTAGAACTGAAGAGAGTAGTTTTCTTTTCCTTTTTCTCCAATAGTTTTCCCAATATCACAGGTTCCTATTGCTTTCTAGAAGACTTTAGAAGCCAAGCCAACATAAAACTCTCTTGTTTCTAAGCTAACACTTTCTTCCAAGTCATTTCTTATCTTTTCACCATGTTTTATTACTTTGTAGTGTCTACAGGTAGTTCCTGCATTAGCAAAAAGATATGTTCTGTAGGTTTGAAAATATTTAAGTATTTATATGCACAGAAAGGTAAAAATAAATACTATCTTAAGACAAATGTCTAAGTTGCATTTAATAGGTAAATGAACTTGTTCCAGCTTACATACAAATTCAACTTAATAACAAACTTATAGAAATTATGTCATTTGTAACCTAGGACTGCCTGAATTTATTATCTTATTTGTTTATTTATTAATATTGCATTTCTATCCTGCCTCACTGAACTGTGGGCTTCCTGAAGGTAGGAAATTTTTTTTTTATAATTTTGTATCCCAGACCTAGAACAATGCTAAACACATTTCAGGTGCTGTTTAAATATTTTTTGACTAATTGACAAGGATAAAATTAATATACATGAGCTCCATATATACCTAATGTATCAATCTGTTATTTAATATCCTTTAACCCTAAGAAACTTGGTGAAGACATATTTCACTAATTCAGGAATTTCTTAAAAATAAGCATTAGGTTTGAATCAATTGTATAATGTCACCAAGAACAAGCAGTGACTAACGTATAATGGGAACTTTTCAGATGCTTATTGATGAGAGAAAGAATGAATGAATAACAATTTACAAAGTCTCTTTCAAACATTTGTTTGATTGAGAGATTCATTTGACAAGTAAGTGAATGTTCACTGTTTGCAAGCGGCTTTCTAGATAAAGGGCTGCATCAATCAAGCAAAACAAATTATTGTTATCCTGTTACCTTACAAATAGATTTAGAAAAAAGCAGCATCTAGAAGATTTCTTAATAATATAATTATCTTATGAATTGATGACCAAATAGTAGTGATTCACGTGTTCTTAACCTTTAGTGGAAAAAATGAGAATGTATTTAAAACTTGCTGAGCAGTTTCTAAATTTGGGGCCAAAGTTTTGGCAGCCTGGTAATCAGCAGCTCTTATTCTTTGTGTAAATATTTTCTAAAAAAGAACATTACTAGCAAGGTATGGCATTGTCTTTTCAAATTATAGGCCTTGATCCATTTAGCAAGTTAGAAATTTATTTTATTTTATTCTCACCCATCATTTTTAGATGACATAAGGGAAAAGATTAGAATAAAACATATCAGAATAAAGTAGAATAAAAGAGAACAAAATAGAGAATTCAGAATGGTCACACTTGCCAAATCACTTGCCAAGAGTTAGTCTTATTTCACAAAAACTGTATTTAAGTGTGTGTGTGTGTGTGTGTGTGTGTGCGCGTGTGCGCGCGCGCACACGAATTTTTGTACTGACTAGGTTATAAATTATATTTATTCTAGGTTGAAGTAAAAAAAAATGAAGCTGTTTAGTGCTAGAAAATAAAAGGATATGGTCTAGTCCAGACCCTAGAATAAGGAATGAGCAGGAAAGGAAGGCTAGGTTTCAAGAGGGATCCCTGGCCTTGGGGTAGAAGGAGCTTGCATAAATCTCCTGCACACTATACACATACACACAAAAAATCCAAATGTAAAGAAGTGGAGCAGAGGTAATGAATATATTGCCAGTCCTATCAATGCAGGAAACAAGATAATGCTGAAATGCTACCTGTGTGTGCACAAGCACGTGGACAAGGTGATAGATTGTAGTATGGTGTGGTAGAATAAACGGTGAGAGTTGCAGTTTTACAGCGGAGAAAAGGGTGATTATTTAAAAATATGGGATTTATGAGTGTATTTATATCTTACACTAGACATACTGAATTACAGTTTCAAATATGTAAAATAGGAAATATAAGATAAAATAGTCCAGCATAGGGAGTTTATTAGAAAAAGGCAAACCCAAGGTTTACTGCATTTATTCTAAACTGGAGTAAGAAACTGCTGAGGGTATGAGAGTAGCGGCTGTTCTTATGAACTGCAATTGACTCAGACCTTATTGAGTTTAGGAAATATCTAAGCTCTCTTATTTGAAAAAGAACATTCTTTATTTATTGAAAAAGGACTGGTAAGCCTGGGAGGTTGAAAATATATTTGGAACTTTCCATTCACAAACTGTGTTACTGGAGTTAATTTATTGTTTCCAATGAAAATAAGAAAACTTGACTTTACCTCCAAAACTACTCACAAAATCAAATGAGATCACATAAGTGCAAAGTACTGGTTGTTTTCAAAGCAGCAGGTATTGTCATTATAATTTATTCCTAATGAATAGGTGGGTTAATAGGTAGCAGAGTTTGGGAAAATAGATTTCCACAGGGGAGTAAAAGCCATAACAGAATCAAGATTTTGATAAAGTGAAAGATTGTAACAGAACAAGCCTTCAGTAATGATGAGTGTTAGAAGGGATGGCAATACTAAGAACAGCAAAGGAAGAGAAGTTCTAGTTGAAGAGGATTCTTTACTTTTTTTTTTTTTTGTAATTGTTTCAGGTTCTCAGAGATAAGTATAAATAAATAATATGTGTGAATATTTTCTTGTACTTGGGAATTACATTATAATTCACAATGTTTCATTCTATCTATTTAAATACACACTGCAGTTTCTAGGCTCTTAATTATTTCTTCTAAACTTGGTCACCATGACATTGATCTTAGATTTTTTAATAATTACTATTTTTATTTTGAATTGTCTACAGTATATGGAAAATCATTTTTAGCCTCATGGAAGATACAGTGACTTTTCTTAAAACGTGTGATAGTGCTTTCTTTTAAAAAGTATATGTTAAAAATAGATATGTTAAAATGTTTTTTAAAAAATATATGTGATAAAAAATGTGTTTAAAAAGGGTATGTTGAACATGTGATGTTCCAAATAAAGAGAGACTTGTGTCTTTTTCTTTGGATATTTAAAGGAACCAGTGCATACTAGTAAAAATATAAAACTGAGACACTGTTTTCTTTTTTCCTTGCTCTAATCTACTTTAGGATGGGCATTCCATTTTCAACATTTTTTTTTGTTATGTAGGGACTGACAAATATAGCTTTACTGTTGCTCATATGCAATAAGGCATGCAGACTATGATTATTACATTAACTTTAATAAGACTGTTTTGTGTACTCACAATTGTAAACCTACTCTAGCTCACCCCTCCTCTATGCCCTATTTGAGGGAGTGAGCTGACTTAAACAAATAGTAAATTAAATTGGATGTGACAAAGTCATCTTACAAAAGTTTTAAATTTGTGGCTTTCTTCTTTTAAAGAGTGAGAAAAATAATTTTAAGAATGTGTAGAAATGAAACTGTGACCTCTTTGCTTCATATTTTGTAGACAAAAATAAAATAGTTTCAAATTAAATGTTGGACCATGAAGTCAGCATCTGTTTAGCAAGTAAATAGTTGGTAAGTATGAATTTTGACCATGTAAAAAAAAGTCACACTGGCTTGTTTAGGAAGCTACTTCTTCTAAATGCAGTTCATGCCACGTCAAAGCAAGCTAAATTCTGGATCTTGACGAAGTTCACAACAGTAAGAATAAATTACATAAAAATTGCCTCTTACTCTTATTTGCAATATAATGAAATTAAAATTTCTCACATATTGTCTTTACTTTCATATTCAAAGTTAGTAAAAGACAGTTTAAAAGTTACTTTTATAGATTGCTAAGAATTACCTTCTAAAGTTGGGTTTCTTAGATTTTAAAACTTCTTCTGCTGTATCTAATACTATGTTTAATAGTTATTTCTTTGGAAAATCTCCAAGCTATAGAAGTTTCATTATGATTCTTTTTTTTATTTTAATTTTTAATGTATTGTTTTAACATGGATTCAAGTGTCCAACTGAATATAACTACCTCACCCCCACCCCTGTGTCCCTTTTTATACTACCTTTGTCCCTATCCCCCTATCTCCCCCCTTTTCTGTGAGGATTTGCTGTCCTGTTATCTATATCCCTGTGTTATGTATATATAATTTCACTAATCCTTTCACCTTCTCTGATCCCATCACCTCATTTCCCTTCCCTCTGACTGCTGTCACACTGCTCCCTGTGACCCCACCTCTTCCGCTATTCCATTCCTCAGTCCACTTTTTTTATTAGATTCTACATATTTGTGAGATAATATGATATTTTTCTTTCTTTGCCTGGCTTATTTCACTTAGCATAATAATCTCCAGATTCATCCATGCTGTCACAAAAGGTAAGATTTCCTTATTTTTCACAGCTGTGTAGTATTCTATTGTGTATATGTAGCACCACTTTTTAATTCACTTATCCACTGACAGACACTTGGGTTGTTTCCAGATTTTGGCTATTGTAAACAATGGTGCAGGAAACATGGGAATGTATATCTTCTTTTGAATCGGTGATTTGGTAGTCTAAGGATATATTCCTAATAGTGAGATAGCTGGATGAAAAGGCAGTTCAATTTTTAAATTTTGGAGGAAACTGCGTACAGTTTTCCACAGTGGCTGCACAAGTCTCTCATTCTCACCAGCAGTGCAGGAGGGTTCCCTTTCTCCACACCCTTGCCAGCACTTATGCTGTGTTGTTTTGTTGATGAGCGCCATTTTGACAAGTGTGAGGTGGTATCTCATTGTGATTTTATTTTGCATTTCTCTAATCATCAGTGATATTGAACATTTTTACATATGCCTATTGGCCATCTGTATGTCCTCTTTGGAGAAGTGTCTATTCAATTCTTTTTCCCATTTTTTAATTGGATTGTTTAACTTCCTGGTGTTGAGTATTAGAAGTTCTTTATAAATTTTGGTTACTGACCCTTTATCAGATGTATTGGTAAATATGTTCTCCAATTGTGTGCATTGCCTCTTTTTGCTCATGGTGTCTTTTGCTGTGCAAAAGATTTTCAGTTTCATATAGTCCCATTTGTTTATCTTGTCCTTTATTTCACTTGCTCATGGAGAAAAATCAGCAAAAATATTGCTACGAGAGATATCGGAGAGTTTACTTGTCTATGTTTTCTTCCAAGATGTTTATGATTTCGTGACTTACATTTAACTCTTTATCCATTTTGTGTTTATTTTTGTGAGTTGTATAAGTGGGTGGTCTAGTTTCATTTTTTGAAAGGGGGTACTGCTGCCCTGTACCTGATCTTAAGGGGATTGCTTTTAATTTTTGCCATTGAGTATGATGTTGGCCATGGGTTTGTCATAGTTGGCCTTTATCATGTTGAGGTATGTTTCCTAAGTTCCCACTTTTCTTAGAGTTTTGATCATAAGTTGGTGCTGGATTTTATCAAATGCTTTTTCTGAATCTGTTGATATTATCAGGTGTTTTTTTTCCCCCTTTCTTTTGTTTATGTGATGAATCACATTGATTGATTTGCAAATATTGTACCAGCCTTGCCTCCCCAGGATAAATCCCACTTGATCATGGTGAATGATTTTTTCAGTGTATTGCTGGATCTGGTTTGCTAATATTTTTTGAGAATTTTAGCATCTAAGTTCATCAGGGATATTGGCCTATAGATTTCTTTCTTTGTAGTATCTTTACCTGGTTTTGGAATGAGGATTATGCTTGGCTCATAAAAAGAGCTTGGAAGTCTTCCCTCCTCTTGAGTTTTTTGAAATAGCTTGAGAAGGATAGTTGTTAGTTCTTCTTTGCTTATTTGGTAAAATCTGCCTGTGAAGCCATCTGGTCCAGGACTTTTGTTTGCTGGGAGTTTTTGATAACTCATTCAATTTCATTTGTTGTTATTGGTCTCTTTAGGTTTTCTAATTCTTCCAGATTGAGTTTTGGAAGATTCTATGTTTCCAGGAATCTATCCATTTCACCTAGGTTGTCCAATTTTTTGGCATGCAGATCTTCATAGTATATTCTTATGTTCCTTTGTATTTCTGTTGTCAGTTGTTACTTCTCCACTTTCATTTCTAATTTTATATATTTGAATCCTCTTTTTATTTTTTATGTCTGGTTAAAGGTTCATCAATCTTGTTTACCTTTTCAAAACACCAGCTCTTGGTTTCATTAATCTTCTGTGTTTTTTTTTTTTTAGCCTCTATGTTATTTATTTTTGCTCTCATCTTTATTATTTCCTTCCTTCTACTTTCTCTGGGCTTTACTTGCTGTTCTTTTCCTAGTTATTTTAGATGCAGGGTTGTTTATTTGAGTTTTTTCTTTCTTCTTAAAATATGCCTGTAATGCTATGATCTTCCCTCTCAGAAATGCTTTTGCTATGTCCCATAAATTTTGAGTTGTTGTATGTTCATTTTCATTTGTTTCAAGAAAATCTTAGATTTCTTCCTTGATCTCATTGTTAACCCATTTGTTATTAATAACATGCTATTTACCCTCCAAGTGTTTGAATGTTTTTCAGTTTTTCTTTTGTAGTTGATTTCTAGTTTCATGTCATTGTGATCAGAGAAGACAGTTGATATGATTTTAATCTTCCTATATTTATTGAGACTCATTTTGTGTCCTTACATGTGGTCTATCTTAGAGAATGTACCATGAGTACTTGCTGCTTTGGGGTGAAAGGTTCTGAAGATATCTACTAAATCCAGTTGACCTAGTATGTCATTTAAGGCCACTGTTTACTTGTCAATTTTTTGTCTGGAAGATCTATCCATTAATGTTAGTGGGATATTAAAATCCTCTACTATTATAGTATTGCTATTGATCTCACCCTTTATGTCCAGCAAAATATGCTTTATATATTTAGGTGTCCCTATATTAGACACATAGATATTTACAATGGTTCTATCCTCCTGTTGTATTGCTACCTTTATCATTATATAAAACCATTATAAGGGATAAAGTGACATTCTTTATCCCTTATGATAACCTTTGTTTTAAAGTTTATTTTGTTAGATATTAGTATTCCTACCCCAGCTTTTGTTTTTCATTTTCATTTGTGTGAAGTAATTTTTTCCATCTCTTTTAGTCTATGTGTATATTTTGTGCTGATATCAGTCTCTTGTATACAGCATATGTAAGGGTCCTGTTTTCTTATCCAAACAGCTAGCTACCTTATGTCTTTTGATTGGAGCATTTAATTCATTTACATTTGTTATTATTGATATGTGGTTTTTTATTACCATTTTATTCTTTATATCTACAACCATATTTTCCTAGATTTTTTTTCCTTTTGTCTTTATACAGCAAGCCCCTTAACATTTCTTGTAGTACTGGTTTGGTTGTAATTAATTTTTTGAGGTTTTTTTTTTTTTTTTTTTGTATGGAAAGCTTTTTATTTCTCCTTCAATTTTAAATGATAGCCTTGCTGGATAAAGAAGTCTTGCTTGCAGGTTCTTCTTTTGCATCACTTTGAATATTTCTTGCCAGTCTCTTCTGGCCTCAAGTGTTTCTTAGTCATCCATATGGGAGCTCCTTTGTAGGTAATTAGCTGCTTTTCTCTCGCAGCTTTTAGTATTCCAGTATTCTTTCTTTTTCTTTTAACTTTGACACTTTAATTATGATATGTTTTGCTGTAGGCCTCATTGGGTTTCTCTTTAATGGAACTCTCTGTGCTTTTTGAACTTGTGTACTTTTTTCTTCATCAATTTAGGAAAATTTTCAGCTATGATTTTTTCAAACAGGTTTTCTATTCCTTGCTTGTTCTCTTCTTTTTCAGGAAACTCCTGTGATGCGGATGTTCTTTCTCTTCATGTTCTCACAGAGCTCTCTTAGAGTTTCCTTAGACTATTTTTTTTTTTATAGGGACAGAGAGAGAGTCAGAGAGAGGGATAGTTAGGGACAGACAGACAGGAACAGAGAGAGGTGAGAAGCATCAATCATTAGTTTTTCATTGCCGTTGCGACACCTTAGTTGTTCATTGATTACTTTCTCACATATGCCTTGACCGCAGGCTTTCAGCAGACCGAGCAACCCCTTGCTGGAGCCAGCAACCTTGGGTCCAAGCTGACGAGCTTTTGCTCAAGCCAGATGGGCCCACACTCAAGCTGGCGAGCTCGGGGTCTCAAACCTGTGTCTTCCTCATCCCAGTCCGATGCTCTATCCACTGTGCCACCACCTGGTCAGGCTCCTTAGACTTTGATCCTCTTTTTTTTTTTGCTGTTCTACATCTGTCTTCTAAATCACTGATTTGACCCTCTGCTTTATTCAGCCTACTCTTAATTCTTCTTAGTGTCATCTTCATTTCTGATATTGTATTTTTCATTTTTGAGTGATTCTTTTATAATTTTAATGTCCTTTTTGATGCTTGCTATCTCTTTATTTAGGTGCTCATTATGTATATCCATTGTTGCTCTGAGATTCTCAAGCATTCTAAAAATCTTTTTAAACTCTGCAGCTGGTATGTTGGTTACTTCAATCTCATTGAATTCTATTTTAAGAATTTCTGTTGCTGATTCATTTTGGTTGCATTTCTCTGCCTGCCCATTTTCTCTGTGTATTAGGTAGTGCTGTCTGACTTTAAAATTTTTGTGTGGTCTTTATGAAAAATATGTGCTTGGTGGTACTGCCCTGCAGGCCACTTGTTTTTCTTGTTTTAGCAATGCTTCTTAAGGGTACTATTTTCCCTCTCGTTGTATGTGAGTATTAGATGCAGTTGGTCTTTTCGTGAGTATGTTTATCCTTTCAGGCAGGCTGACTCTAAGTTCAACCTTGATTATGTGTGTTACACACTGTGCAAAGTCTGTCCTGTTGGGTGTATGTCCACAGTGTTTGGTGCCTGCTAGACTGATTCCACCTCTGGGTATGTTGCTTGTGTAGGTTGTTGAATCTAGAATTTCTGCTGTCTGCCACCCACTACCAGGAGTGTTGGCTCTAGTTCTTCTTAGGTTGGTGTCAGCTGTTGTTTGTAACCCGCTATTGGCTACCATTCTGCAGCTACTGCACTTTTCACTGTTTGTTTATATATTTTCTGTGCCTGGGTACTATTGGAGGACCAGCCTTTCTATAAGGATAAGCTTCCTCCTGCTTAGAGATGACAAGAGCTCTGTAAAAGCCCCAAACTCTGTGGAATTTGTCTCTACTTTTCAGCTGCTCCTCCTCCTTTTGCAGCTGCCTAGTCTTCCCACAGAGCTTTCTGTAATAAGATTGTAGTGTGGGTTTAAATTGTCCTCATCCAATCAACTCCTTTATAGGTTGCATGCTTGCTGGGTCAGGAAATCTGTGCATACAATGTCTGTCGGACCTACTACTTCAGGAGCTCAATATAGGGCATGTGGCCCATACTCCAGAGCTTGATCCTTCAGCCACTGCTGGATACTCAAATTTTATTTCTCCCCAACAAGGTGAGCAGCAGGTTAAGACTGAGTGTGGCTGACAGTCCCCCCTGAAAAAATTCTTTCAGCTGTTGAGACCCCAGTCTCAGAAAAGAAGACTGAGAGATTCCTCTCCTGGGGCTGACTGTGCCCCTCCTTAAGGTGGCTAAGCCCCTTGACCAGATCCAACAATAGACTCACAGGGATTCACACTTTAAATGTCCCTGCTCCAAGCCTTTCTCCCTTCCCTGTATAGAATCTAGCTTAGCAGGATTAAATATCCAGCTCTCAGGCCGGCTGAATGTGAAGCTCTACCCTATCCAATGCACATGAGCCTCCGTGCTGCTGCTGATCAGAGAGAGTGGAACTTGCCTCAGCTGGGCCTGGTGTGAGGAGTTTTTCCTTAGGATACCACTCTAGAAAGGGTTACTAAGTCTAGGTCCAATGCTTTCCACAGCTGGCCCCTGAATGTGTCAGCCCTAGGCCTCCTAAGCAGGAACGCAGCACAGACCAGTGGGAGATACTGCCTGTGACTGGCCCTCAGCAACCTTCTTGGAGCTACAAACAATTCAGAGTGTGTGACTTCCTCTGCTGGGCCCAGGTATACAGGGAAATATCAGGCTACACTCCTACTCTGGCTTTAACCACTGTGGTCCTGAGAGAAAGCCCACTTTAAAGGCCACGTTTCCCTGAGTCTTCCCTCCTGCAACATGTCTGCGGGCTGCTTGTTGGGCTCAGCTGCTGAAAAAAAACTTCTTCTAAAGTCTATAGCCTGCGGCAATTCAGCGATTAGGAAGGGTGGTGTGTTTGGCTCCACCTCTTGGTCCCAGGTGTCAGTCTGTCTAGATTTTTTTTCACAGAGCTCAATAACATGTTGCCCCATGAGTCTGGTGGGTGTGGCCTCTGAGCCCTCTCTGGACAGTTTTAGCTGAGTCTCTTGTGAGGTGGAAGTACCCGTCATAGACTCGGGAGAGTGTGGGGAGAGCTCAGGTCTCAACACCAGAAAACTGAGTCACTTACATGCCCCCTTCTTCCTGCCCTCTCAGAACGACCTGTCTCTCCCTGGGGTAGGAGACACTACCAAGGATGGAGCAGCTGCTTTTCTTCAGGCTTATGCCACACATAGGGAATGCTCTGCCCAAGAAAAATGAACTGCAGTACTAGGGAATGATTCAACACAGGGGTTCTGGTGGCTGTCCCCAGAGTGTCTCTCCCTGGGCCCCAAACTTTACACTCTCCTTCTGCAACTCCTGTCCTCTCAGCTCTCTCTTGCCAAAGTCACTAGTAAGTGGCTGAGAACAAGGTTTTTTACATGGGTCCTTTAAAACGGAGTCTGCGTCTGAGAGGTATCTATTTTTGTCGTGGACAAAATTTTGTCGTGGACAAAATTTTGGCTCTTTTCACATCTAATGCTGTCTGGGCACCTCTTCTAGGCTCTGGGGCTTTAGGCTGGGGCTCGGGCCTAAGGTTGAGGACCTACACCTCTCAGGGCAACCCACCCCGCCGTGAGTCCCTCCTAGCCATGAATCACTCCTGGGAGCAGAGCAACCTTTTCCCTTTCTCCACCCTTCCTACCAGTCTCAGTGTGGCTTCTTCAGTGATCTTTGGTTATAGATTACTTTTAGTTTAGTCCAAAGTTGGTTTTTCAAGATGATTGTTCTTAAATTAAGTTGTAATCCAATTTGGTCCTAGGAGGTGGCAGTTGGAATGTTTGTTAGATACTCTGTTGCCATCTTTCTTTCTCCTTATTAAGATTTATGAATAGAAGTTTTTAAATTTATATTAGCTACATATATTCATTAAACAAATATCTCCCAAGATTTACTGCCTACTTAAATTTCAAAATTTCCAATTTGAAGAAGAGATCATCTTAGGTTATTTTGAGGTCTTTTGTAATGCACATGATAAATGTTATTATACAAATTATCTATCATCCAGAATAATAGTTTTCTAATAATATCTCAGTGACACACACACACACACACACACACACACACACACACACACTTAATTTTTAAAGTCCTGTGACTTGTAAGGGTTTGAAAATAGTTAATCAGTATGCTTGCTTTCTATTCAGTTACATAAGTGTTGGGCAGTAGTTCATTGATACATTTGCTTGTATTCTCTCTCAAGGGCTCCCTGACCTTCCCCTTTGAAATCCTGTGAGAAGTTTTTCTTTGCAGACTATCCTTGGGAATATTGCTGGAAGCATCCTGGAGGAACCTAAAGATTCCTAAAAGAGACCTGAGCTTTTTTATTTGCAAGAGAGTATTCTCTGTTAATTTATTGAAAAAGGCCTGATAAACTCTCAATCCACAAACTGTGTTACCAGTGTTAATTTACTATGTTTTCAAATGAAAACAAGAACTCTTTATTATATACCTCCAAAACAACTGACATCAAATGAGGTATCAAGTGTGAAGTAGTAGTTGTTTTAAGAGAGTGTATTATAGTTATTATAATTTCCTCCTATTGAATTGGTGGGTTAGCAAATAGCAGAGATTGGGGAAATAGCTTTGCACAGGGGAGTAAAGCACTGACTGGAAGAAAAGCTATAAAGAAGACAGATGGTCCTTTATCTCAAGAACAGAGCACCTTTCTACCCCTTTGCTTATGTGACTAACTACATGGACTTTGCCCCTTGCACCATTACTAACAGCTCCTGAACCTTATAAAAAGAGCCAGAGCCAGCACCATAATTGTGCATAGGTGGGCTTTGCATGTGTTGAGGCCTTCTCCCTTCTCAGGTTTGGGGCAATTTGATTAAAGACACTTCATATGCTTTGGTCCTTGTCTCTGTGTAGATTAGGTTCTTAGTAATGGGCAGTATGAGCTCTGGCTTTGTCCAGAGCATCACATCTTTAAATCTCTGATAGAGATCTGAATAAAATTTCCTCTCTGAATATTGAATTCCACATTGTGTATAACTGCAGCACATCTATGTGAGGTTTCAAACTGTCATCATGTGGTAAACTCCAAAGAAGTTTAGGTTCCAACAGAGATCACATTAAAAATTCTTTTCCTCCTGAGGATTTACAATTTGGGAAAATAAAAAAATCACTGCATGATTTCACACACAAGACAGCAGCAACCTGAGAAAAACTTAATTCAAACCATTTTCATGTGGTTCTCTACACATAGTTTAGTTATTTGTATTTTATAAGTCAAAATCAAAACATTGTATATTTCTCTGCTTATTTTGATGTATGAGAAATACTGGTATTGTGCAGAATAATTACTTCTGAAAAATATGAAGTAGCAAATTTCTTACTGTTTCTCCATATATATATATATATATATATATATATATATATATATATATATTACAGGTAATGATAAAACATAAGGATTTTTAACAATTGGTTAGTGTTAGATCTAAAATATCACACTTCAAAATACAATTATATTTTATTATATTGAAATCCAATTTACATTTTAAAAATCATACACGGTGTATTTCTTATAAACCAGAGACAAGCATGCATTAAAATAATTAAGGTTGAATGGCTAGTAATATTGCTACATGCCAAAATATATTTGGTAGCTTACTTTAGAATATTACTCTAGTTCTTTTTTCACATATTATTATGTACTCCTTGAGCTTCTCCAAAATAATTTATTTTAAAAGCCAGGGCTAGGTAATTCAATTCAAGTAATTGTTTAATTCTATAAATGACAGATTTAGAGTAGTAGTTTAAGAGTCAAGATTGAACTGAACTAGATTAAGTGCTCTGGATTTAGAAAAAGAGAATGATTGAATCAGATGCTAAAAAAGAACCTTTTTCCTACATGACTCCAGGAAAGAATAGTATTAGAATACCCGTATAATTTGGACAAATGAGAGTAGGGTCCTTATGGGAGCCATTTAACTCCCAAGAATCCAAGTGTCCCTGCACCTGTGTGGTAGAAAATGAGCAGAAATGTTTTTATGAATTAGTTAAATAGATATGTCTGAGACAGCCTATAGTTTAATCTGGCTTTAGTGTGTTTTGATGTGCCTAACAAACAGTATCTAGGACAAGTTTCAAAGAGCCAATGAAAATGACATGTTTTATAGACTGCATAAGGAGAAAACAGCTGTGAGATACATGGATCTCTAAAGACCAGCTACAATAGTGTATCTCTATAAATTAGTGAGAGTAGATGACAATTCACAAAAAAATACAATAGTTTTGTAATATCTCAGGCCCTTGCAATTTTGACTGAACTGCAGGAAACTGAAGCACTCAGGGACAGAAAGGATAAGAAGAAGCTAATTGACTAAAAATAAATATCTGCTGTTCGCATAATATGTTCACAAAACAAAGCAATTACATTTTTTAAGATGACAATATATTTTTTGTAAGATGATGATACATTTTTTTGTAATGGAATAAGAATCTTACCAGTCACACAAGTGTGACCTATAGTATAGTTAATACTATAAAGTTTTTTTTTTTTTTTAGTTTGTTTATTCATTCCACTTTCCAAACTGATGACAGCTACTGTACATGTGGAGTCTGGGTTTGCCTTGCTTTCAGTCTCTCTGTCTTTATATATATATATATAGTTTTCTTTAGACAATTAATTTTAATGGGTGACATTGGTCAACTAGGGCACATAGATTTAGAGAAAACATCTTCAGATCATCCTGACATTCAATTATGTTGTATACCCATCGCCCAAAGTGCAATCGTCCTCCGTCACCCTTTATTTGGTTTTCTTTATGCCCCTCCCCTTCCCCCACCCTCTCCCTCTCTTCCCTTCCCCTCCCCCAGGTAACCACTGAATTTTTAACTACATGTATGTGCAGAACTATGTTTATCATTTGTGATCACTACAACACATATCGGCATGCATCATAATATAATTTTACTACGTGATATGGCAGAATTGGGTAGAGTAGAAGTGAAAATAAAATGGCTCTGGACCTTTATTCTAGAATAGAAAATGATGCTGTGATACAATGCACAAATCTGCAGACTGAAATTCTTGTTTTATCATTATCTGGATGTTTGGAAATGTTGCCTATAAGGTGCCTTGGTTTCCTTAGACTATTAGATTTGACATAGTGCAAAGTAGCCACGGAAAGCAGGAAGATGGTCTGACACTATCATTTATGCCTTGCTATTGCTAGGAGCTGGCTTGGCACTCCCTGCCAGACCATGGTGTTCCACTATTTGACATAAACAACTTCACAGCACATTTAAAACAGACAAACAAGGTCACTGTGAGCCTGAAGGATCAAGACAAAACAGGATCATTCCATTACTATATCTGAGCAAGCCAAGAACATTTTCAAAAACTAAAAACAAAAACAAAAAAAAGCCAAACACTCCTTTTTTCTTGTTAATACATTTAACTATTCCTGCTTTATCAATTATGACTTTAGCTCTAATTGTTCCTTCCACCTTGTAGGTAAGAATTATTAATATAACCAATCATGAAATAATGTAGTACTAATGATATATAAGGTTTAGCTTTTAGTAAAAAAAAACTATATAATCTACTACAATTAAATGATTTATTATATAGCAATATGGTATGCTTAATACTATTATAAATCATTCTCTGTAATTATATTTTATTTCCTTGTACTTTTTCTTTTTGAAAGCACTTCTTTCTATAGTACATGAATTTTCTAAACTTAAGTTTCTAATGCAATGATTTCAATCATATTGTTCTATTTTGATACCTTTCTATATAAGAAAACTAATAAACCTCACCATATACTGAATATAAAAAAAATGCTAATGATCTAATTTTTATGTATTTGGACATTTTATGTTAACTATAATTTATGAGTATTTTATGTGGAAGTGTGTAGAAACTGAATATCAAGTCAGCTGTGGAATCATTTATTCATCAAAGCAGCTTAAAGAATAATAATTTTAAGATATTTTGCTCTGTTCAGAGTTCAAAAATAATACATAAGTCAATATCTTAAACATATGAGTGACTAAACTCATATTTTTATTAATATCAGGTTTCTATTGGTAGCTTTCCAAAATGTATGCTGATATTTGAACATTTTTCCATATCTTAAGGCAAGCTTATGGGAACATTTGTGGTTGTACAGGTATTTTGTTTGGTGCAAGCTTAATATTTTCTATGAATAGCTGGTATTCATTATTTTTTTTGCATAAGCAAGTAGACATTGCTAAATTTCTAAATAACTGATCAGAAATTGATTATTAATCCGGAAGCTATGAGATAGCCTATAAGGTAAAAGCAACTTCATCAGTTGTTCATATAGTAATAAGTTATATTCAAATGTTGCTAAAAAGAATATGTTATTAAACTAAATTGTGAATAACTTAATTAATAAGAAAGATTATGTAATGTGTAAAAAATATTGATGTTTACTAACATTCCATAATTAAAAAGTAAGCAGGCTGTTGGTCATTTGTTGCACATTGATTTTACTTAGCATCACAAGTAGGGACACATTTGCCAACACAAAGCCCTGGAATACAGCCAACCCAACAGCAGTGAAGTTACACCTGTTACAATGCAGCTCCCATGAACTGCACCAGTGTGAAAAATGTATGACAGCAGGACACCTGGCCAGCTGTTGTATGGTGAGGTAAAGTGGAAAGATCTCAAAGAGAGCAAGCTGAAAGAACACGCTGCTGACACACTGAAGGACAATTTCCAGTAATAGAGCATGGCAGTAGAATACCAGGAAGTAATAGCAGGAAAAGTCCAACCCAGTGTGGGGCAATCAGAGTGGTAAAGGTATTGTACTTCCAAGTAAGGAAACAGGATTTCAAAATACAACAGCTTTTTTAAAGAGCAGTCACTCTCCCAAAGAGGACTGACCACCTATATTTACTGAGTGAATAAGGCTGATGTATTATGCTACATTTTAGTATTAATAAAGAGAAAAAGGATACTGTGTTTTCATGAAAATTTTCTGTTAATGCTATTTTCCCAGTTATGCACAATGATGTCTAGTTTCCAAAAGTTGTTGTCTAATGATTAATTCAATAATTGTTGTATAATTGTGTTGGAAATTTTCACATATTGAGAAACATTTACTAAATATAGGAGCTTTCTTAGAAGTTCAGTAAATTCATGACTGGCAGAAATGTTAAAGTAGTTAAGTGGAGTCTTTGGAGTCAGAGAATTTAAGAATTGACAATGTACATAATGGCAGCCCCGGACAAGTTGCAAATTTCTCTTAGCTTCATCTACCATATTTGTATAAGGAGGAACTCATCAGGCTATTGGGAGTACAATGTGCAGAAAATGATCAATACTGTTGCTGAACACATAGTTATTACTAGAAGATTTAGAATTATTTTCTGAATGGTCTTTAGAAAACCTGTAAGAATTCAATAGGTTTGAGGCACAGTGTTGGTGCCTGAAGGATGGACTTTATATAGAACCCATATAAAATGGGCTTTGTGGTTCAGTCAATATTACAGTACATTTTTTTACATAAAATGAAACTATAAATGATAAAGGAAAAGATTGGTTTCTAAAGGTACACTTAACTAAAAGTGAATAAATTTTCTTGTGAGTTATATTTTAAACTGACTTACACTGAACTTTATGATGTTCTTTGAGTTTTTAATCTTTATATGTTTGGTGCCCAGTATAGTGCCTGAGAAAATGACATATTGAACAAATGTTTGTAGATGGAATGAATGTGGTGCAACATTAATCAACCTCCAGAACTTTGGTTTAGTTACTAATAAACATAACTTAATATTAAAATATTTGGCAGAAGATTATATCTTCTTTTTTAAACTAAAGATATGACGTTAAAAAGACAAAGAAAAAATTTGGACCCCAGATAATTAAATATATAAATTGGGGTTTTTCTATTAGAATTATATGTCTAAAGCACAATTTAATTTTAAGTAATTGAATAAGTCTCAATTTTTTCTTTACTTTTGGGGAACAAAAAAACAAATTTTCTTATTTCTTTCAGTGAATTACTTCATGTTCTTAAAAGATCTATCTTTGATCTGATTTAATTCTCATTTTTATTCTTTTTCATTTGCATTATTAAAATGCCTAACTACTTTTTTGTATCTATGGTTTACAGATTACATAATATATAATTTGCAGTTTTTCAAAATGAAATAGTAATAGTACAAAGCCATTAGCCACTATATTTTTCTTTTACTTTTTTATGTAAGTAGTACAGTACAAATTTATAATTTGATTCTAATATATGTCCAATAATAAACTCTGTGCTAGAAAGCAAATTTTTAAAAAGATACATTTGGAGTTGTTAAATTAAATAATTTACTAAGTGTTATTTTTGTTGTTTGGTGTTCTTAATTTGCCATATTAAATTTGGGGCTTGCTGCAAACCCTAGATTTTAAATCTTTGATTTCAAGATTCTGAGTCTTTGACTTCAAGATTCCCACTGTTTTTAATAGGGTCTTCTGATGCCCGAAGGTAGACAAGAAAGATTAAGGACTGTCATTGAAAATGCCAGTTACCTGGAAACTAGTAAGTAACCCATTGAAAATTCTAGGTGATAAGCTTGGAAGCAAATGCAATGATTGGAAGAAATGTCTAGTCCAAACAAGAACTTTCCTACCATTTCTGTTAAAATGGCTAAACTTTATTTGAAGACATTTAGTGATTTTGCCATATCTACCTCATTAGTAAAAACTTTTCTACAGTTTGATTGACCTTACTGTCAAAAGTTTTTAAATATCCCAGATAAATATAACTTTTTTCAATTTCAGTCCACTATGGCTAGTTTTAACAGTACCATCTGTTGTTAATATTTCTTCCTAAACCTTGCCATATTCTTGTAATATCACCAGAAATCTTAATTACCCATCACATTGTATTTCTGTATTATTTTCCATGATTTTTTAAAATGAAAAATTATTGTACCTTTATAGTTTTCATAGCCACCTTTTAATTATGTTCTATTTTCTTGATTCAACTTTGTAACAATTACAAATTTACAAATTTGCTTTTCAAGGGGCTAAATGTTTGTTGCAGAGATCACCCCATAGATTTTTTACTACTGTCCTCTGGAGCAAAATGAATCATTTTTATGTGACAATATACTTAAAGTTCTTATTATAAACTACTTAAATAGAACAGATAACTTTCAATTCAGGGCTACATCTTCATTTAGCAATCTTTTTAACCTTTAAATTTTACCTAATTCATTGAAATACGGTATTTATCTAAGTAACTGACTAATTTTCCTTCAAGTATTGTATTATATCTAGGCAATATATTCTTAATATTAGTAACCTTTTTTATCTCAGATTAAAAATGTCTAGCTCTGGCTGTGTAGCTCAGTATGTTAGAGTATCATCTAGGTATGCCAAGGTTGTATGTTCCATCCTTGATCAAGGCATATACAAGAATCAATCAATGAATGCATAAATAAATGGAACAACAAAGCAATGTTTTTTTTCTTTTCTGTCTCTCCCTTTCTCTATATAGAATCAATTGAAAAATTTTAAATGCCTAGAAAGCAGATCTTTAATATCTTTTCTAAGAATTTTAAATTTTCAATGCACCTTTGGTAGAGACTCAGGAAAGTTTGTTAAATAAGATAATAATAAAAATATTCACAATCATTTTTAATATCTACTAAAAGGTACAGATTGTATGTATTTGGTAATCAAATTATATTAAACCATTATCTTAGATATAAATATGTAAGTGATTTTATTTAATATGTATCAAGAGATTCCTGAATTAAAAAAAATTAATTGATTATAGTAGAGGGGAGGGGGCAAATGAAAGAGAATAAGAGAGAGAGAGAAACATCAATTGGTTGTTTCACTTAGTTGTTCCATTTAGTTGTGTACTCATTGGTTACTTCTCTTATGTGCCCTGCTAAGGGTTCCAACCTGAGACCTCTGCGTACAATACACTAGATACTGAGTCACCTGGTGAGGGTAAAATATTTCTGGATATTTTTAACATAATAAATAAATGACATTTATTTCCATTCACAGAATAAAGTTTTTAAATTTAATAATAGTAGTTACTTAACCAGCCAAACATTTTAGTTCTTTCTGTATCCATATTAAGAAATTAATTTTGCTCTTTTAATGCTGGAATTAATCAGTCATTATGCTCTATATTTTTTCAGCATTTGCTGACCAAGCAATAAGATAAACTGGAGGTTGAGAGTTAATAAAGACATAAAAAATATATTCTCATAAAATTATTTTCCAAAAATTTCTAGTGATTATTATTAAATGAGAATGAATGCTTGTTAAATATTTTAAAATAAATTTAACAAAAGAGGTCTTATTCACTAAATGCTTATTTCTAGCTTTAACTTAAACTTCTTCTAGTCCCTAATTTTAGATATTTTGGAAGTTCTTTTTTGTTTTTATTTCCTTAACATCCATATTGCTCATCAATTATTTTTAAATATTTTTCTATACCCATAATTAATTTTCTGAGTTCTATTCTTTAGTTTTCAATAGTCCACAAGTGAATTTTACATAAATACCTTATTTAACATAGATTTAACAAATATTCATTTAGAATGTAGGATGTATCAGGTAGTGTTTTAGGCAATGAGGATAGTTGGCAATTCAATGAAAAATAATCAGACTTTGTGGAAATTATTTTCCGATAATAAGAACTAAAGTGTATATAATTAGCAGATAATGTATCTTGTGTTACAAAGTGACAATTATGCTAGAAAGGAAAATCAAGCAATGAAGGGGGGTGGAGAGTGTCAGGACATTGTATTAAGCCTTGCTGGGAATTTGACATTTTGAATAAAAACTAAAACAGATGGGAAACCAACCCATGCATTATTTGGAAGTGAACAACATTCCAAGCATAGAAAACAGCTAATACAAAGGAAGTGATTCAGAAGTTTTCCTGGCATAACTAAACAATAAATAGCAAAGAGGTTCTTTGACTCATGATATGGGGAATTAACAGAAAATAAGATAGAAGATAAGATCCTATAAGTTATCAAAGGCTTTTGTAAAGATTTTAGTTTTTACTCTTAGAGAAAAATGGGACTATTAGAAGCTTCTTTTTTCTTTTGTTTTAAGTGAGACACAATTTATTTCATGTTTAAAACAATCACACTGACTTCTCTATTAATGAATAAGACACACATTCAAACATAATATAATATGGCTTGAACACAGATGATAGGTATCATTAATGATGAGAGCAAGTACTAAGTCATTATTTCTTTAAATAAGCATTCTGTTTATTCTTTCTTTTCCTTTAAGAACCCCACAATGTCTATATTTAATCTGCTTGATATTATTCCGTAAATTCCTTATGCTCTTTCTTTCTTTTTCCTTTGTCCTGCTCTGGTAGATTTTTACTAGACTGTATTTGAATTTGCTAATACATCCTTCTGCTTGATCTAGTGTGGGGTTAAACTCCTCTGTTGAATTTTCACTTCTGTGATTTATTTTTGGTACATTTTTATGTTTTTGTTAAAATTCTAAATTTCTTCATTTTTTTTTCCTGATATAAGTGAACAACTTTATGGCCATTATTTTGAACTCTATCAGTAAGTCACTTATCTCTGTTTCATTAAACTGGTTCCTAGAATTCGTGTTCCTTTTGTTGGAACATATTTACTTGTTTCTTCATTTTCCTTGACTGTCTGTTTTGGTTTCTACACAAATAGATAAAGCATCCATCTCTCCCTGTCTTGACAGATTGGTCTCTTGAAGAAGATGAACATCATCAATTTGCCCACCCCAAGCTCCTGGTTGCCTCTCAAATTTTTCTGATTGTCCAAACTGCTGTCTTTGTTCCCAGTGGCTTCTGATAATCAAGGGTGTGCCAAGACTGGTCAGTGCTCCAAAAACTTTTGAAATGCCCATGTATGCCTGTTCAAGTTTTCAAAAGACTACTAATTTTCTGCCCTTCAAGTCCACAGCAAGCTAATTGGATGTCTCACCTTCAGCAGAGGTTGGGAAAATCAAGATGTTAGATATGCTGCCCAGTCCCTCAGGGAAAAGCTGAGAGCTGGTGTTTTTAATTAACACTCTATGCTGAGCCAGGGGAAACAGTCAATGGGGGAGTCTGCATGCCCAAATAGAACCAACTCTTTATTTTGTGTGGTGCAGAGGGAACTTGTGAATGCCAATCTTTATCAGACTCAGAGCTACTTGATTTGGAAGTCAGTTCCTCTGGTGACAGCACAAATTGGGTTGCTAGATGTGTAAATAAGTTCCTTTGAGGGAGACACTGGAAACTCAGCTTTCCAGTTGGAGGCAGCTGGGAAAAGACAGTGGGGAATTTCAAACCAGCACTCTCAGGCTTTCGGGAGGATCCCAGTCAGCTCCATGTGCAGGCTGATTAGAAGCTGGAACCTTATGCAGCAGCTGGGAAAGTATGTACCCAAATGCCTTCCAGGAATCAACTAGGACTTGGACATTTTTACTTGCTCCATCTGCATTAAATCCAGGGAGGACAGCTGTAGGAAGTACTTGTGTGCCCATTTGACTTTTTTTGTTGTTATTGTTGTTTGTTTAAAATGTCCCTCTGGGCTCATGAGTACAAAGCCCCATTGGCTATCACAGCTAGGTGACATAAGGGTCCAGTTCTGGGGTGGCAGCTGAAAATGTTGGGGCTTTACATATGTGGGCAAGTTTCCTCCGGAGAGAAGCTGGAGACCTAGTTTTGTTGTTGGAGTGAGCCGAGGGGAGAAGGAAGGGAAAATGCCCACCAGTTCTTTCAGGCTTCAGAGAGGATTCCAGTCAGCACTTACATGTGGGTTAATTTGGAGCCAGACTCTGGGCTGCATCTGAGCAAGTATGCAGTCGAACCTCTTTCAGGCAGAATTCTGGAGATTGTGTTTTTGTCAGCTCCCTCAGCATTGATCCTGGGAACGAGAGCCATGGAGATTGTTCACACACTCATTTTGTTTGCTATAGTCCTATGGGACTTATCAGCATAAATTTGTTAGCCCATAAAGCTAACTAATCCAAGGTACCCACTTCTAGATTGTAGGCCTTAAAAATTTAGGGTGTTACAAGTATAGTTGTAATGCAGATGGCTGTCGGTAGGCAGGTTCACCTTCGATTCCAGCAGATGGTAGGGGAACTATGGATCCAGAAAGCATTGGGTCATTATCGTGTATTAGATTCTCACAAAGGTGGGTGAGCAAACAGGGAGGGAAATTGCTACTCATGGCAGCAGGAGAGCAAAGAGCAAAATCACCCCTCACAGTGGGAGGCAAGCAATCTGCCACATGGCCACTGACCAAGGGAAAGCACTATTAGCCTTATATAGGCTATATTCACATGCTCACACACTAATCATGCAAAGTGCAACTGAGAAAGCCTAACACACCTGTTTTCCCAACAGTGGCCTAACTCTTCTTTCCTTAGGGAGAAGCCAGGATTTGGAAGCTCCCTCCTGATTATACTGTGCTGCTGTGCTGAAAGTGGAGTTTACGATGAGAATGTGTCTCAGCTTTTCCCATCTCTTTCAACATGGGTATTTTCTAAGTTGCTTGATGGTAAGAGTGACTCAATGGTTGTACATCCATGAAAAGAGAGGAATTTGGGAGCATCTTATGTTTCCACCTTGGTGATATTGTCTAAAGTTTTCTTTTTTCTTTTCTTTTCTTTTCTTTTTTTTTGGTAAGGATACTCTCTTACTGATTTTTGAGTGCATATGCTGGCATTCTATAAGTTTTGTAAAACAAATATACAAATGCAAGCATTCATTTTATTTGGTTTCCTGGCACAGCACAAAGCAAACTGAAAATTGAAAGGTACTTTGCATGAATCATGAACTAGGCTGTCTGCTAATTTCAAGGCAAAGATAAGAAACAGAAGTAAAAAACTGAAGTTAAATTGATTTTTTAAAGAATTGTTGATGAGTTTACTTGTCTTTATAAGAGCCAAGACAATGCAAAAGTTTATTTTACTATGATAAAAATTATAATACTTATCATTTACATAGTTTACTTCAAGTTTTTACTAGCACAAAAATATTACTTAATATATTTCCTTATTTTCTGTTTTATGAATTATTTCCCCTTTTAAATAAAGCAGTCAGTGATAATTACAAATGCATGATAAAATACATTTGAGAATGTGCTTCATTGAATCAGAGACATCTACTACATTGTTATTTAAGATTTTAAGAGGAAGATCTAGATATAAATATAAATTTTCTTTGGTATTGTTTCTTTCTTTGCTTGCCTCTTTAGATCTATAAAGGTCTTTAGTAAATATTAAATCTTTTAGTTTTTTTTAGTATAAATATTATTCATCATATCATTTTTAATAATATCTCTGTATTTTCAAATATAAGAAAATTGCATTTTACCATTTATGCTTTAAATCATAAGGAAGTTAAGCACCACATGAGATAATCTAATAAAATCAAAGCTTCTGCTACCAAAGAAATGTTAACAAACCATTTCTGCTCAGTTGTTTTCAGCTAAGCATGCTACTCATTTTCAATGCAATCAGTCGTCTATCCTTCTTCTATTTATTCCATCCATGAGATATACTAATTAAAGTCCCCTTTGTGTGGTTCTTTTCATATACCACATGAATAGTGTGTAAAGTCAATTTATGAACTTATTGTCCTGACATACTGTAAAAAATGTTTCCAGCTGGAACTGATTATGTTTATTCTTCTGTGTTACCCAGGTAAAAAATAATCCAAAAGATAACAATAAATAATTGCAGCTTGAGCTTTATTTAAATTTGTCCTGCTACTGTTATGGAACAATGTAGATAAATAGTGAAAGATCTTTCACATTGTCTAAAGAATGTTGCCACATCTGTAATCATTTCCTGTAGGTGACCATGTGCCCTCTACAGCAGGTGACAGTAAATGATTTTTAAAATATGATAAAATCCAATTGAGATACTGATTATCCTCTGAGGAAAATACTCTTATCTTCCCGAGTAAAGCAATAGTGCACACATTTTAGGAGATGAATTTTCTTTTTTCTTGTGCTTTCTAAATATTCTGGAAAAATAGATAACATAAGGTCCATCCCCTTCAGAAGCTTTAAGTATACAGTATGGTATTGTTAATTAATTGTACAGCATATCTTTAGTTCTCATTCATCTTGCACAATTAAAACTTTGTAACCCTTAAACAGCTCTTTATTTCCCTCTTTTCATAACTTTTTACTTTCTGCTTCTGAGTTTATTTTAGCTACTTCATGGAGAATCATAAAGTATTTTTTTTTCTGTGTCTATTTTCACTTAGTACATTGTTCCTAAAATTAATCTATGTATATTTCAGGATTTCTTTTTGTAGCTAAATAAGATTTCATTGCATGTATGTACCACATTTTCTTCATCCTTCATCCGTCAATGGGCATTTCATTTTTTTTCCCACATCATTGCTATTGTAAATAATGCTGTAATTATCATGGGGGTGCATGTATCTGGTAGGAATTCTGATTTTAATTCTTTTGGCTAAATACTCAGAAATGGGATTCCTGTATTCCGGTATTCTATTTTTAACTTTCTGAAATAAACTTTTATATATGTATATCTGACAATTGACCTTTATCCTATAATATATGATTTTTGCAGCCTTTTCATGATGATTATATTCACCCACAACAACAGATTGATTGGTGATTGGTTTAAAAACATAATAAAATCCTTGTAAATTATATTTTCCACAATGTGAGAGTATATATATATATATATATATATATATATATATATATTTCCAATGATATAAATATATCATAACTTAATACATTATTTATTAATGCATATATAATATTACACATCATATGCAGGCATGGCAAAAGTAGGTTTACAGTTATAATACTATATAATACAATAATTAACAAATAATAATACAAGAATAAACTGTTTTACCTACTCACAGCTGTAAACCTACTTTTGCCCACTCCCATATACTTTATAATTTATATATGGTATATATAATTTATTTATATATATATATATATATATATATATATATATATATATATATATATATATGACTAATAAAACTATTTTGTAAAGTGCCAGATTTTATAAAGTAAATGTTAAGGACAAGGTACTAAACAACAATATTTATATGATATTTTAAATTTCAAAGTACTGACTATCTAAGAAACCAAGTCATTTTATTGAGACCAAGCAGTGTGCCATGGTGTTTAAATTTATACAGCTTTGTGAACTTTGAATACTTAAAGACAGAATTATAAAATAATCTTTTACATGTGCTAAATGATAATATTTTGGGATTTACAGAGTATAACTTGCATAAAATTGCTTTTAGTATTTAGTGCTTTTTACTGAATGTTTGTCGTTCCATAGAAAATACATGTAAGTAGAAAGTAGTATATTTTAGAGTCTAACTATTTGAGGCTTATAAACTTTAACCTACAGAACTTCTATTTAATATTACACCTATATTAATTTTCATTTTAAAAGAAATTAATAAGAATGCATTGTGTATGAGAACATTACCATTTGTAGTTTATTTCATCATATAGTAATTCCTATTATAAAAACATTAATCAATCAGTTTTACTTATTTTAATTTGAAGAAAATTTACATTTTGTGGAAAACTTTCAATTAAATATCAGAGAAAACAATAGTTCATAGAAAGATAATGCTAAAAACGTATTTTAGCATTTTTAAATAAAATGAAAATACAATACTGGGAATATAAATTTATCTCATTATTTAAAATTAAATATATCCAATTATTTATAACAAAGATATATTATACTAACATAACAACAGTCTCTGAATAATCTATATATACAGCATGGTTCAACTGAAATTCATTTTTATAGAGAGTGTCATTTTGTGTTTAGTTCTCTTGATTTTACCTGTTAAGTTTTTCAGCGTTTAGTGGTTACTTATAGAATCATACATTTTATAATACCTTGCATTTAATGTATTCTTCCATGCTTAATCTTATTTTTTTTTCCCAATTTATAAAGAAGGTAGAGACAGTACTGCTATGCCAATTAATGAATAAATGTATGGGCTAGAGAGATTAAATAGCTTGTTGCATGTCATATAAGTTTGTTGCATAGTTGTTTGTATAAAAAATTTATTAAAAGCTTTTTAGTCAATCATATCATAGCTTTCTTCTTGACAGTTTTTATTAAGAAGCAAGACTTATAACTTTTTTTCTCTCTCTCTACCCCCTCACATCTCAATAAAATATATATAAGCAATAATTTAAAAAATTTTCAGAATAAATTTTAAAATGCAACATGAGTAACTTGTGGAAAGAAAAGAGAATACCAAAACCCTCTGTCTTGTTACATAACAACAGAATTATATATAATACTGTATTGAGGTTATGAGATAACTATAAATTTATATTCATAAACATCACAGGGCAAAAGTATTTTTCCTGGTGCTTCTTCTACTAACCTATAGTCACTAATCCCTGAAACAATGAAGTTTGTTGTAATATACTACCTAATTTCAATTACAATCCAGTAACATACTCTTCTTTGCTTGGACTCAAGACCCTGCCCTGAAATTTTTCATTACTTGTATCATTTCCCTAAAGTAACCTCTTCAATATCCCAGCCTCAAGCTATATCATTTCTTTTGCTTATTCCAGATATAAAGAGGCTTGCGTTTTACTGTTTTCAAACCTTGATATTTTCATGGAATTTTTGTGTTGTTCCTGTGTCTATTCTCACTTTTTTTATGTGGAAATCTGAATTCACTTTTTTTGATTATTTTCTTCTCAGTAACCTCAAACCCTCTTCTCCATCTCCTCTGTGAAGACATCAGCCCTTAATTTATTAATATAGTTGTCATTTCTGCACCCCAGTTTCTAAACATTAATTAAGAGATTCACTCAGCTATGTAGATTGGTAATGATATATTTATAATAAACAGGGTCATTTTTAATTTATATTTTAAATTTATTTTGTTTTGTTTTATTATTCCTTTTTATTGGATTTATTAGAGTGGTAATGCTTAACAAAATTATACAGGTTTCAGATGCACAAGTCTATAGTACATCACTGTACATTGTATTGTGTGTTCACCACCTCAAACCAAATCTCTATCACCATTTATCCCCTATATCCTCCTCATCCATGCCATACCCCCTATGCCCCAGGTAATCCCCACACTATTGTTTATGTCCTTAAGTACTTTTTATCTTTTATTTTATTTTCTTTAGTGAGGAAGAGAGACAGATGGACAGACAGAGAGATAAGGACTGATAGGAAGAAAGAGAGATGAGAAGCATCAACTCATAGTTGTGGCCCCATAGTTATTCATTTAATTGCTTTCTCATGTGTGCCTTGACCCCTTTGCTCATGGCAGTCACCTTGGGTTTCAAACCAACAACCATGGGGTCATATATCTGTGGTCCCACATTCAAGCCCGTGACCCCATGCTCAAGCTGGCATGCCCGTGCTCAAGCCAGATGAGTCTGCACTGAAGTCAGCAACCTCAGGGTTTCAAACTTGGGTCCCCAGTTGCCCAGGCAAATGCTCTATCCACTGTGCCACTGCCTGGTCTGGCTCTTTTATTTTCTATATTGAACAGTTTCTTCTCTACCCTCTCCTACCCATACCTGCTCCTATAGTTGTCAGCCTGCTATCTATGAGCCTCTCTCTGTTTTGCTAATTAGTTCACTAAATCCCACATATGAGTTAAATTGTATGCTACTTGTCTTTCTGTGATTGGCTTATTTCACTTAGCACAATTTTATCCAAAGGGTAAGATTTCCTTTTTTTTACATCGAAGTAGTGTTCCATTGTGTAAATGTACCCACAACTTTTTTATCTACTCATCTACTGATGATCACTTGGACTGTTTCCAAATCTTGGCTATTGTAAATAATGCTGCAATGAACATAGGGGTGTATATATTCTTTCAAATTAGTGTTTCAGGTTTCTTTGGATAAATCCCCGGAAGTAGAATATCTAGGTAATATAGCAGTTCTGTTTTTAATTTTTTCAGGTTACTCCATACTGTTTTTCATAGTGGCTATACAAATCTGCTTTCCCACCAACAGTGCACCCTCCACATCCTCAGCAATACTTGTTTATTGATTTATTGAAGAGAGCCATTCTTAGAGGTGCGAGGTGTTATCTTATTGTGGTTTTAATTTGAAGTTCTCTGATGATTAGTGATGTGGCCATCTTTTCATAGTGTGTTAGACATCTGTGTAATAAACCTAATCTTTACCTTTAATAATTTCATATCATTTTGTTTCCATTACCTGTTACTTCTCCATTTCTTGCTAGCAGTAATTTAAAAATTTTACCAATACCTTTAATTCTCTATTTCTGCCTTTGAAAATAGAATGCAAGGCAATATTACTTTCATTCCCCTATATGCTTCTACCTACACTAAAATGTATTTATATCCACAATCTTTACTTCCTTCTTTTCTAAAACGAGAAACTTTTTTTCTTCTTATCTGAGACTTCTAATTTTATCTGTATGCTAACTGCCTTTTGCTTCTTTGCAGAACATATTCTATTCTATTCCTTTTATTTTTAAACCATTACTCTGTTATTTCTGTTTTCCACAATCTGAATGTGACTAAGTCTCTTTTCTTATAGCCAAATAAATCAGAAAATCTAGCTGCAGCAGTTTACAGTCACTGCTTTTCTATTTATACTTTAATATTTTACTCTAAAAAACATTGTGCACAGTAAAGAATTTATATAGTAGATTTGTATACCTTAAAGAAAAATAAACACTCACTAACTAGTTACCTAACAAAATATAGAAAATCACCAAGAAATAAAAAGCCTCCCATTTGCTCCTCCCCAGTTTCATTACTATACATCCCCTATGGAGGCAAAATCTATCCTTTGCTCAGTGTGCTCCTTCAAGGTTTCATCAAATGTGTATGTATGTTTGTGTTTATTTTATTGAATTCATTAGTGTGACATTGGTTAACAAAACCACACAGGTTAAAATGTACAACTCAACAAAATACCATCTGCACACTGCAAAGTACATCCATCGCCAAAATACAGTCTCTTTCTGTCCCCATTTATACCCCCTTTGCCTATTCCCACCAACCTCCGCCCCCCTCCCCCATTCTCTCTGGCTTTCACTACACTCGTGCTTGTTTTTTTTTATTTTGTTTTGTTTTAGCTTAATATTATACCCTCTTTCATCCAACTCCCAAAGCCCTCCCCTTGAGAGCTATCAGTCTGTTTTATGTATTTATGCCTTTGTTTCTATTTTGTTTGTAACTTTGTTTTGTTCATTAGATTCCACATATAAGTGAAATCATATGTTAACTGTCTTTCTCTGACTTGCTTATTTTACTTATTATAACACTCTCCAGACCCATCCATACTGTCACAAAAGATAAGATTTTCATCTTCTTTATAGCCAAGTAGTATTACATTGTAGAAATATACCACAGCTTTTTTATCCACTCATCTACTGATCAGCACTTGGGCTGCTTCCAAATCTAGACTATTGTAAATAATACTGCAATGAACATAGGGGTGCATATATTATTTTGAATTAGTGTTTCAGGTTTCTTTGGATATGTTACCAGAAGTGGAATCACTGGGTCAAAGGCAGTTCTATTTTTAATTTTTGAGGAAACTTTACTGACTGCACCAGTTTGCATTCCCTCCAACAGTACACGAGGGTTACCTTTTCTCCACATCTTTATCAGCACTTTTTGTTTGTTAATTTATTGATGATAAGCATTCTGACAGGTGTGAGGTAATATCTCATTGGGGTTTTAATTTACATCTCTCTGATAATTGGTGACACAGCATTTTATAAGTCTATTGGCTATCTGTATGTCATTTTTAAAAAAGTGTCTATTCAGATCCTTTGATCATTTTTAAATTGGATTGGATTGGTTTTCTTCTCAGTGTTGAGTTGTATAAGTTCTTCATATATTTTGGAAATCAACCCCCTATCAGATATATAATAGAAAGATACATTTTCCAATTTAGTGGATTTCTTTTTAATTTTGTTGATGTTTGTTTTATTGTACAAAAGGTTTTTAGTTCAATGTGGTCCCCTTTCCAAAGCTATACGATTTAGTCACTGAGACTCCTCCAAGACCTTCTCCACAAAAATGCAACCCAAATTTTCATGCTGGTGTAACTAGAAGATCCCTCTGCAGGATCCAAGTATAGCAGAATGGTGTGACCAGTAGTTGGAGAAATCAGGCAGTGTACTGCACAGCCTGGTGCTATAACACCAGGAGTGCTCAACCCAGGGAAGGTAATGTCTGGGTCTTTAGCAGACTTCCTTCTCTACCAAGTGAACTAAATCCCCACTGACTATAGATGCCATTCCATCTCTGTTGCTCCAGGTTGGAGGTTTCTGCATGGGTTTGAGACCCCACCCTTCTTGAAGGAGAAAGTTTCACAGCCAAAATATCCTTCTGGCTACTCGGCTACAGCAAGAGGTTAGGAAGGCGGAATGCTCTTTCTGTTGTCTCTGCCTTTCTTACAATTCTCTATGTGGCTTCTATAAATCCTTAGCTATAATATTTCAGTTAAGTTAAACTTCATTTGGTTATTCCGGTTGATATCTCTATACTTTAGCTGTAAATCCAGTTTGGTACGAGGAGGTGAATGTAGCTTCCACCTACTCTGCAGCCATCTCCAAATCCCTTATGTTTGTCACTTTGAGATGTTTCAATATTGATATATCATAACATTTATCCATTTTCACATCTGTATAATATTCCATTATATATAAATGCCATAAGTTATATAGCCATTTCACTGTTGATGTGAATTAGGATTGTTTTTAAATTTTTTCTATGTTTAACAATACAGCTATGTACATTCGTGTTTATGACTCTTGATGACATTTGCCAGAAGATGTGCATGTGCATCTGCATACATATAACCTAGAATAGAATTTCAAGTATAGGGTGTCTGCCTAAAAATGGCAAATTGTTACTCAAAGTTGTTATACCAGTTTATACCCTCATAGTTATATATGAGAAATCCCACCTCAGCAGCAAACAATTATCCTCTGTAGTTTTAACTTGAATATTCCTGATTACTATAATGAGGTTGAGTGTCTTTTCATGTAGTTTATATTTTTACTCTACTGGTAGTATATTTTAGTAAATCTAGTTTGAATGTTTTTGAAGTCATCATTCTTATCATACATAGCTTGGCTTTTGTCTTGCTCATGAAATATCTCTCTATTGCAAGTTGATATATTCTCCCATATATTTTAATAAAAGTTTTAAAAACTCTAAAATAATGAATTTCTTATGTAAGTAATTACTGTGATGTATGATGTGGATAGAGATAAAGTGTATTTTTGAATATTAGATTTTTCAACACTGATCAAAAATACCAGCTCTCTTAAAAATCAGATTATCAGTTAAGACCTTGGATACATTTTGAAAATTCTATGCTTGTGCCAGATGAATATACATGCACAAATATGTTCATGTGTATACACATGCACAAACATTCAGGTTATATGCTAATTCTTACTTAATAATTTTCTTATAAGTGAAATTTATACATTATTATTTTTGAATAATAAATTGAAATAAATTGAAATTTATTTCAATATTATTGCTAAACTAATTAGAACATTTCATACCATTATAACATTCTTTATTCTGTAGGAGTATTATAAATTCTAACAGTAGTATACACAGTTATCCATCTTTTAACATAACTTGATGAAACTCAAAAAAACAATGTATTTCTCCTTTATTAAAAATTTACATATATTATCTAAAAGAAAAAAATCTTGTAGTAGCTCTCTGCAATAATGAAGTAAATGTGGATTGCATTTTGAACAGCCCACTATGCAGTATTGAGTCACTACAAATTATTTTATTCCAAGGACAGTTTCCACTTCTTTAACTTTCTAAAAAGTGCACATAATAAATATAGAATTAGAGCAATTTATTACTCTGCCCTCCCCCACAAATTTAGTCAGAGACTACCATATTTAGAAAGATGTGAGGAGTCTTAACTCAAATGATAACATACTTGCCTTGTTGAGAATGCTTGCTATGAGCAAATGTTAATATGAAATAAAACTGAAACCATATTCACATATTCAGCTAAGATCAAAAGAAGTTTATAATGTGATGCTGTTTTCAGTTCTGGTTTACAGTATCATAAAATATAGAAACAAAATTTAACAACTCAGATTCTTGCTCCTGTAGCATACTCTTCAGAATAAGTCACATTTTTATGATGGGTCAGATAAATATAAACTTGATCATTATTATCAGGTAACATTTCATAATATTAATATTTATATTCAAGTTAGGAAGATAAGAATCTAAGTCTTAGTAGGATGATTTATAGACCAATAGAAAAAGATTACTCTATTTTTATTGCATTTTACTAATTTCCAAGAGAAGCTAGTACCAAATCTATCAAGAAACTCATCTAAAATCAAGGAGACAATAATATTAATGGTTTTTCCCATTATACCATATAGATTATAAAATACTTTGAGAATATGTCATACTGTAAACATGCATAAATATAGCTGTTGAGGATTTTAATATTTTGGGGGTTTAAGGAAGATATCTTTGAAAAATTACAACTCATTAATCATGTATATTGGCATTACAGTTCTTAAAACTATTGACTTTAAACAGCTGGACACTATATTAAAAATATTAAAACTTTATTTAAATTATGTTTAAATTTTGCAAGTTTTCCAAAAATTGTTAATAAAATTTCTACCAGTCTTTTATGACAGAAAGTTAATATATATCAGAAAATAAGAAATATGAAGTTATTTTTAATTATTGGTAATATATTACACAGTAGATTTTTGAAATGATTATAATATCTAATTTAGTTGCACTTTTTAGGGGGTTGTCTAGAGTGGTCTAATACTTACCAATTTGAAATTGCTTTACATAAATTTCTTTGTGTTTGTAATAGATAACATAGATAACAATGGGGAACGAAATAATTGTTGCATCCACAAAAACATTTGTTCTTACCTAATTCAAGTGCGCTGATCTCAAATCTGACATTAGTTTTTCTCTGTAAGCTACAATTTTTTGCAATTAAAGACTTTAAGTTTTCATCTTATTGTAAAATTTTCACATTTAGGTGAACATAATAAAGTAGAATGTCTTCTTAGGCATCAACTTTGTGAAAATATAACAATTTACATAATGCAGGAAATACACTAATACACTTAAATATATGATTGCATCAGAATTTGTCTACAATTTTGAAATAGAACATATTAAAGCACTTACGTTAATCAAAAAATTTGGCAAAACTTATTTAAATTCTATTCAGGCAAAACATTGGGTTCGTAGCTTTTGCAATTTTGTACTTGTTGAGGACAATCTCATTTGATGCTCCAATAGTAGTCTGCTCATCACTAACAGCTCCAAGATTTTTGGAAACTTATTAAGGTGACTGTTCAGGAAGTGAATGTTAACGCTCATGTTACATCCAATGTAGCGGAAAGCCAACAGCATTCTTTGAACCAGAAGTTCATAGTTTTCTGCTTTTTTGTTGCCAAGGAAGTTCTTTGTAACTGCCACAAAAGACTGCCATGCTGCTTTCTCCTCCTTATTCATCTTTTCGATAAATTCTTCATCACGTTTGAGGGTTCGAATTGAAGGTTCATCGAATACACCTGTTTTTATCTTCTCGAAATACAAGGTAGAAAATGCAGAAATAATATGTTGAAAGCATTCACTTCTCTATTCAAAGACTAAACAAACTGCTTTATTAAGCCAAGTTTGATGTGAAGTGGGTAAAAATGATCCTGTCTCGATTAACTACAGGTTCATTCACAATGTTTTGCATTCCTACTTCCAGAGTTTCACATTTCAGCCTCTCCTTTTGCGTCCAGTGTTTCTCTCAGGCTCGGCTATCCCACATACACAGAGAGCAAAGATACTTCGTGAAACCTCTCTGTTGTCCTAGCAGAAAATTTACCATTTTAAGATCCACACTAATGATCCAGTTATGCTCCTCATACTTCAGTTGAGAACAATTTTAATGCCATTATAATCTTCTCACAGATGAGTGAATAACCAATTGGAACCACTGCACAAACACTACTGTTGTGTAGTAGAACACATTTTAGACTCCGTTTAGATCTGTCAAGAAATAGCCACCATTCAGCCATTCTGTTGGACTGTACATGGTAACACCTAGCTGGCTGAGAAGACTACTGATATCATGACAATAAACAAAGTGATTGTCTTCTGAAAAAGAGTCTCCAAAAATTTGTTCATGCTTCCTAAAATGGGATACTTTAGCTGACCTATTAAGTACATTCTATTCTTGAAGCCTGGAGGTTAATAACTCAGCTGCTTTCTTAGATAGGCCCAAATCTCTTACTAAGTCATTCAATTTGTGTTCGCTAAACTTTGAGGGGTTAATGATTGCTTGATATCAGAAGAAGACCCTTCAGATTCTACAACCATTTCCTCATGCATCTTATCAAAATACACTTAATCACCATGTTCACTTGCGTCATCCTTAGAAGAAATAAAACCATTGAAAACTAGAACCAGGAGTGTCTCAGAGTGTAAGATAGATTGTATTGCTGAAGGAATATTAAGATATGAAATTATATGCCATTTTCTCTTGCCGATGCCCTTTGTATGGATCAGAGAGAAATAACAGTCACTGCTGTGGTTCTTAGGTTTACGCAAAACTATAGGAATACCAAAAGGCATTCCTTCGCATTTTCCTTTTCTACAGTCATGAAGCATTTCTTTACAATTCTGACACACATTATGAGGAGCCCAATTCTTGTCTTGATCACTAAGGGGAACTTGAAAATAGGCAATATATGCAAGTGTCACAAATGATGAAATTTTGGGCATTTGATGTTGAAGTGTGTAACAGTCACATACATAACAGAAGGTGTCAGGACTATTCTTACATTTACACTTACTCTAAGAAGCCATAATTCAATCTTAAAACAAAATCAGATGGTGTTTTTATCAGATAATAACTTTTTACATTTAAAACTAACTACAATTATGTAAAAGTGATGTTTGTAAAACATTAATTGTCTTGTAGTTTTTTTTTTTAATTTTTATTTATTCACTTTAGAGAGGAGACACAGAGAGAGAGAGAGAAAGAGAGAAAGGGGGGAGAAGCTAGAAGCATCAACTCCCATATGTGCCTTGACCAGACCAGTGCAGGGTTTTGAACTGGCAACCTCAGTATTCCCAGGTTGACGCTTTATCCACTGCGCCACCATAGGTCAGGCTGCCTTGTAGTTTTGTTCAATCCAAGAGTCATTGCCCTTTAACTCCAATTTAGAAACCAATGCATGCCATAAACTGTAACAAAAAAAACCAAAATTACATAAAAACTAGAGTATGCACCAAAAAACGGATTTCAGATTTTGAATCAGCGATGTAGACGTATATAGAAAAAGTTCTAAAACCTCATGCAACAGAAAGTGACAAGAAAATTGTTCCCCAATCTAATTCATTTATCTCAATCATTTTATTTTACTTTTGGCAAGAATAGTATTTAACATTAATTTTCAATAAAAATCAAGTTAATTTTCTTAATCTCTGACTCTCCTAAAATATTGTTTTATAAATGTATGGTCAAAAATTATACAAAATCTTATTATGTCTTCTGTTTTAGTATATTTTAGTACAGACCCAGAAGTATCTCACAGAAAAAAAGATATACATTTTGCAAAATTGAAAGTCAGCACAGAATAATTAATTACTCATTATACTTATTAAAAATATGTATTTCAGCCTGACTGGGGGTGGCACAGTATATAAAGCTTCTACCCAGAAAACTGAGGTTACTGGTTGGAATCTCAACATGGCTGGGTTACACTGAGGATCACCAACTTGAATGCATGGCTATCGACCCAATCTTGATGTTGCCAGATTGAGCCTGAGATCACCAGTCCAACCCCTAATCAAAACATGTATGAGAAGCAATCAACACACACCTAATGAAGCAATGAGCTGGTGCTTCTCTTTCTCGCTCCCTCTCCCTTCTTTTCTCTCTCTAACCGAAATGTATTACAAAATATGTCTAGAAAATCACTGGGGCTTACATATATTGTATTACTGAGTTGTCTCAAAACCTCACATGTGTTAAAGCATATATTATTTTAGATAATAAAAATGAATTTTAGAAAATTAAAGTATCTTTTAAAATGGTGTTTTCTAAGTAAATAATAATGCCAATTTGCTAGATATACATAGGTTGAAGTGATTATGGTTTTCGATTAATAATGCTGAGCAATATTATTTTAAAAACAAATATGAAATTGGCATCCTAGAATATTTCTACAAAAGCATTCTTAAGCTATATCTCAGAACAATTTAAAAGGTATTCATGCACGGTTTAAGACATCTCTTTGATTTGGGTAAAAAAAAAAAATGAGTCTAAGGGCAAGCGTACTGTATTAAATAGCTCAGTTAGTTAACTTTGGCACAAATTTGAGATGTAAAAGTAATGGGGGGCAAGGTTGCAAATTTTAATGTCTCAATCAAACTTTGAATTTTATGTCTCTGTAAGATTATAAGCATTATTTGACTCATAATAAGACAAAAATAAAAAAACTATCAGTAAGAAAATATAGTTATATTTACATTCAAATTTAAAATAACTATGTAGTTCCCTTTTAAAAAATATCTTACTCTGAATATTTATAGTAACTCCAGGCGAGACCACTTTTTAATGTGAACAATTGAACTTAATTGTGATGAAATGTCATTCTCTGTCTACCTAGAAATAAGATGGTTCTTGACATTAGGAGTTTGTCATTGATTAAATTGTCATAGTCTATTTGAAACCTAAATGCTGCCTTTGGTCATTGTTCTTTTTCTTCTTTAGAAAGTGACCTTTTTGAATAATTGCATGCCCTAGATGTGTCAAAATGAAGAGAAAGCAGCATTCCTGACTATGAACATTTTATAAACTATTTGTCTTTCCTGTCTTGAGCAGCTTTGCAAAAATAAAATATTTAAAAATTGCATTGCTTATTCAAAGGCTTCTGAATGGTTTTAGGTATAAAATAAATTCAGTATAAAATTAAAGGGTTTATTAATACTATTTATTTTCCTATTAATATGATTTATTAAAATTATTATACTATACTCCTTAGCAAAATTATAAAACATCTGGTGCTTTAAAATATGTAAAGATGATGGACTCTAATATGTAAGGACATTTTAAAATGTATTCATTGTATCTTGTTTGAAACTCACAAGTGAAATTTTAAACATCTACTGATGTAAAAGGATGAATAAATGCTGTCTCACGATACCTTTAAAATTATCATCACAGAGTAATGCTTATGTTAGTGCAGGTATGAAAAAATTGTTACAAATGTAGTATGTACACATATTTATTTTTATATTAGTATTTTATTAAAAATATTATATTTTCTACCTACATATGGAAGTATAAAACACTTTTCAACCTTAAGTTTTGAAAACATTTAAAATTTTATTTCCTTGAAGAGGAAGATTAAGAACACAAAAAGTGAGTACAGTCTTTCTTGCCATATTGCAGTTCACTTTTCACGGTCTCACTGTATCACGGACTTTTAAATTGTATATGTCTAATTTTGTATAGCGGATTTTTCACTATATTGTGAGATTTAATGAAAGATATTTTTATATATTTATTGTTTTAATTATTTTTGCGGTATTATAAGCATAAGACATTTTTATAAGAGTATGGGAAAGGTTCATAAGAGTGTGGGGAGGGTTTATAAAGCCTTAAAATATATATAAATAATAAAATAAATATAAGGTCGCTACTTTGTGGGTTTTCGCCTATCTCCATGGTTTCCGGAACCTAACCCCCGTGATAGACGAGGGACCACTTTACATAACAAGACATGCATATTCAAGCAATCATATTTACGATACAAGATGTAAGGGAGTATGAAATCTAAAGAAGAAGCTCAATACAGGCAAGGAGAATTAATGGGGTGTTAGAATTTAGCCTTAGATGTATATAGGTGTACAGAAGAAAGAAAAATGTAAAAATTTGAAATTGGGGTACTTAACATACTAAATGATATGAAAGAGAAAGTAAATTATTTTCACCGTTTTTAAGAAAATAAAATGGTAATTTGGTTTTTAAAAGAGCTACATGTATCCATAGGTTTTAGAAGTTCGGTTTGGGAGGGGTGTGTGTGTGTGTGAATGATTTTGCCTAGATTTCTGTAAAGCACTCTGAATTCTTCTGTGGAAGTAAGAATGATAAAAATGGGTCCTAAAAATATAATATAAAGTAGTGGATAGTAGAAAAAAACCAAAGGCATAAAGCTGTATATAATGTACTTATAGTTATTTAAGAGTGGTTAAAGGATTATAGTGAAGGCCATAGGAAAAAAAATATAAAGAAAAAGTCCAAGAAAAATTGTAAAGGAAATGCTAAGAGCAAACAAAGCAAAAAGAGACGAAACAAAGACTATTGGTTTGGTGATGACTACAAGATTTCTAGCCTCAGATATATCAAACAAAACAAAACAGGAAATCTGTAGTTGAAGATCATTTAATGAAGAAGTTAACTTTATGAAAATCTGGCAAAACTGAGATAAAAGTTTGTTATCTAAGTCATGCTGCATTTCAAAATGTTAGATTACACTTGTGCATGTAAATGATCAAAATTGAACAAGTGGTTTTTAATATAAATGTTATAAATGAAGTTATGAGCATGAGTGAATTCATAGAGGATAAGAATGTAGAAAAATAAAGGTGCAGAACTAAGAGATAAGTTACAATCAATAGATCCAACTGAAATAAAAAGGAAGTCCCAGAAGAGAATTCAAAGAATAAGTATGCTTAAGGAGTGCAGATGTTAGGTGCCAAAATAACTCATTCAATTGAATTTTTTTATAAATATTATAAAATATCTTGAGTTACACAGATCTTTTCTCAAACTTTATTATACCAAGAGATATAAAATAAAGACACTTTGTAGACAGCTATGTAAATCTAAATATAACCTTAAGCAGAAGCCATATAGATCCAAAAGAATCCCATAATTGATGCATATACCCCACCTCTTGCATCTAGTATATATAAAACATTTACTCAGAATTCAACTGTGTGGCTACCAGATGTCAAGTACTATGCAGGTACAAAATTTTAAACGTGAACCAAGAAACCACAGACCATACTCCTCTTATTATACTACTGTAAGAAAGAGACAGTAAGCAAATAAAACAATGAATATGATTATTAGAGACTGTGACAAGTGTTGTGAATAAAGCAATCTAAATGATGGAATAAAAACTGAACTGGTGAAACCCACTTTAAGAAGGTGCAGAAATCCTCTATGAAGTGACATTTTTGCTGAGAGCTGAAGAATCCAAGAAAGAACTTTTCAGTTAGCTGCTGTAAATAATGCAACCCTGAGAGAAAAAGTTTATGCTCAGAGAACTCAAAGGAGACCATGTGTCTAGATGACAGTAGTGTGTTGGAGACGAAATAGTTAAGGTTGAGTGTGAAAAGATGAGAGACAGTCATATTAATTATGACTATATAGCTATAATTAAATACTGCATTTTCATGAGGGCAATAAGAACTAGAACACACTGTATATTTTAAATAAAAAGAGGCTATTTTTTTAAAATCACTTTGGCTTCAGTGTAGATTATTATTTGAACATAATAAGGATGGAAAAAGGAGATCAGTTAAAAGTGACAAATAGGGAGGGGAAGATGGCGATGGAGTAGGCAGACGTACCAACTTCCAACTCCCAAAACCAAAGTGGATTATAACTCAATTTTAAGAACCATCATCTGGATAAACCAACTTTGAGCAAAACTAAGTGGACTCTTCAACCAAGGAATACTGCAGAAGCCACATTGAGACTGGTAGGAATAGCGAAAACGCGAAGAGGGCTCCCCGGAGCAAACGGCAGCCCGGAGAGATCCGCGTGGCGGGAGGAGAGTTTGGCGGAGAGGGAGGGACCTGGGTCCCAGGAACCAAGCCCCAGACTGCAGTCCCAGACCCTAGAAGAGGCAATTGGACAGTATCGAGCTGTGAAGTAAATGAGGATACTATTTGGGAAAAAGAGAGAGTCTTCTCAGACCCAAAAATCTTTTTAAAGGGACAGCTCAGAAAGCCTCTCTCACAACCACGCACCCGGGGCTCCGGGGAACTGGGACAGAGGAGAGGAACAGAGCAGCGGGAACAAAGAGTGGACTGAAGGCACGAGGACACTCTGAGGGACAGCCACCCCGACCCATGGGCTAAGTCACTTCCCTAATCGAAAATGAATATTTCCCCTGGAACTAGCAATACCAGCAAAGGGAGACAGGACACTAGCCAAACAAGCTCTCCTGCGGCAATTAGAGCAGACCTGCCTAGAGGGAGGGAGCTCCCAAGCCTACAGTGTGGAGACTTAGGGCACTTCTAGCCCCCTGAGGTTGCTGAAGCCTATGGTCGGGACAGGATGCCGAAACGCAGTCCTGTCGGTGTGGGCGGAACAGTGAGGGCTCGGGCTAGCCTAGCAGGGGCAGAGGTGACGCGCGAAAGCTGTCTGTCTGGCAGCTGCGGGCCGCCTGTGACCCCACTTGTGGGGAAAAATACGGGCAGAGATCAGCCCTGCGAACCTGCACTAGCCGGCCCTGACCGCGGGCACCGGGCTAAGACCAGGGACGGGCGAGGGGCCCGAGGCTCACGCTGCCAACCCCGCCCAGAAGGAGAAACCTCGGTGTGCCATTTGTGGCGCAAGCGGGCTCCTAAGTCGGGGGCGAGGGAGACACTGAGACGAGGGGAAGTTCCCTGCTGAGCTCACGGTGCTCGCCCCGCCTGGCCGGAGAAACTGCGGAGTACCACTCTACGTGCGCGAGCTTTCCCCGAGCGCGGGGGCGGGGTAGGAGCCGGAACGACCGGAAGCTAGCCTCGGTGCGCACGCCAGCAAACACGCCCGGCCCAATAATCCCCGGTTTTCGGTTTCAGTCCCTGAGCAGGAGGGCCCTGGCCTCGAGGGCGGGGCTAAATTCTGGACGGGCAAAGGCTCACAGCTGAGAGCACGTCAAAAGCCCCGCCCAACCCACAAAACGGTGGCGAGCAGGCTCGGACTGAGGGGCCTGGGCGTAAGCCTTCCGGAAAAAGTCCGGGTCCGCAGCTGAGCAAAGGTGCTCACCTCTGCCCTGCCTGCTAACGCTAGTGGCTTGATTGACAGCCCCTCCCGCAAAGGAGAGGCAGAAACCACAGCAATAGCTGCAGTGAGCCGGCGCTGGCAACGCCCACACCAAACCGCCCTAGGCAGCGACAGAGGGGGTGGCAAGCCTGCAGACAGACCACACCTAGAGAACACAAAGGCAACACATCCTGGACTCCAGTGGCCACAACTTGCTTACAATCAGATAAAATGGGCAGGCAGAGGAATGCAAACCAAATCAACCATGAGAAATCCCCAGAGAAGGTCCTGAATGAACCAGATATAACCAAACTACCAGAAGCAGACTTTAGAATAATGATAGTTAGGATGTTCAAAGAAATTAGAGCAACAAAGGATAGTCACTATGAGCACCTAAATAAAGAGATAACAAGTATAAAAAATGAAATTGAAATAATAAAAAAGAACCAGACAGAAATGACAAATACAGTATCAGAACTGAAGACCACAATGGAAGGAATTAAAAGCAGGATGAATCACGCTGAGGATCGAATCAGTGAGTTAGAGGACACAATAAACATAGTTACAGAAGCAGAGAAAAAAAAGGAAAAGAGATTCAAAAAATGTGAGGAAACTCTAAGGGAGCTCTGTGACAACCTGAAGAGAAACAACATTCGCATCATAGGGGTACCTGAAGAAGAGGAGAGAGGACAGGAAATGGAAACTTTGTTCAATCAAATCATAGCCGAAAACTTCCCTAAATTAAGGCTGGGAAACATTCTACAGGTCCAAGAGGCACACAGAACCCCATTAAAGAGAAACCCAAAAAGATCTACACCAAGACACATCATAGTTAAAATACCAAAGCTAATAGATAAAGAAAAAATCTTAAAAGCTGCTAGAGAAAAAAAGACTCTCACCTACAAAGGAGCCCCCATTAGGATGACATCGGACTTCTCAACAGAAACACTTGAGGCCAGAAGGGAATGGCAAGATATAATCAAAGTAATGCAGAACAAGAACCTACAACCAAGACTACTTTATCCAGCAAGGCTAACGTTTAAAATTGAGGGAGAAATAAAGAGCTTTCCAGACAAAGAAAACCTCAAGGAATTCATTAAAACCAAACCAATCCTGCAAGAGATTTTAAGGGGCCTAGTGTGAACAGTTCAAAGGGAGAAAAGAATATAGCAAAAAAAAAAAAAATACAGCTTTAAAGAATAAAATGTCAATAAACAACTACATATCAATAATAACCTTAAATGTAAATGGACTAAATGATCCAATCAAAAGACATAGGGTAGCAGCGTGGATAAAGAAACAGGACCCATACATATGCTGTCTACAAGAGACACACCTTAAAACAAAAGATGCTCATAGACTGAAGGTAAAAGGATGGAAAAAAATATTTCATGCAAATGGAAATGAAAAAAAAGCCGGGGTAGCAGTACTTATATCTGACAAAATGGACTTTAAAACAAAGACTGTAGTAAGAGATAAAGAAGGACACTACATAATGATAAAGGGAACAATTCAACAGGAAGATATAACTATTATAAATATCTACGCACCAAATATAGGAGCCCCGACATTCATAAAGCAGACTTTGATGGACATTAAGGGCGAGATTAACAGTAATACTATCATAGTAGGGGATTTCAATACCCCACTAACAACACTGGATAGATCCACAAGAAAGAAAATCAATAAAGAAACAGCAGACTTAAAGGATACACTAGATCAACTTGATTTAATAGATATATTCAGAACTTTTCACCCTAAAGCAGTAGAATATACATTCTTCTCAAGCGCTCATGGTACGTTTTCTAGGATAGACCACATGTTAGGACACAAAAAAGGCCTCAACACATTTAAGAAGATTGAAATTATATCAAGCATTTTCTCTGATCACAATGCCATGAAACTAGAAATCAACCACAAAAGAAAAACTGAAAAATACTGAAACACTTGGAAACTAAATAGCATGTTATTAAATAATGAATGGATTAACATTGAGATCAAAGAAGAAATAAAAAAGTTTCTAGAAACAAATGATAATGAGCATACGTCAACTCAAAATCTATGGGACACAGCAAAAGCAGTTCTGAGAGGGAAGTTTATTGCACTACAGGCATATCATAAGAAGCTAGAAAAAGAACATATAAGCAACTTAACCCTGCAGCTAAAAGAACTTGAAAAACAACAACAAATAAAATGCAGGACAAGTAGAAGGAAGGAAATAATAAAGATCAGAGCAGAAATAAATGACATAGAGGCTAAGGAAACAATACAGAGGATCAATGAAACCAGAGCTGGTTCTTCGAAAACGTAAACAAGATTGATGAACCCTTAACTAGACTCATCAAGAAAAAAAGAGAGAGGTCTCAAATAGATAAAATTAGAAAGGACACTGGAGAAATTACAACTAATACAACAGAGATACAAAGCATTGTAAGAAAATACTATGAAGATCTCTATGCCAAAAAATTTGACAATCTAGATGAAATGGACAAATTTCTTGAATCATATAAACTTCCAAAAATCAATCTGGAAGAATCAGAGCACCTAAACAGACCAATTACAACAGAGGAGATTGAAACAGTTATCAAAAAACTCCCAAAAAAGAAAAGTCCTGGACCTGATGGCTTCACAAGTGAATTCTATCAAAAATTCAAAGAAGAACTAACTCCTATCCTCCTCAAGCTATTTCAAAAAATTCAAGAGGAAGGCAGACTCCCAAACTCCTTTTATGAGGCGAGCATAATTCTGATCGCCAAACTGGGCAAAGACAACACAAAAAAAGAAAATTATAGGCCTATATCCCTGATGAATTTAGACGCTAAAATTCTCAACAAAATATTAGCCAACCGGATTCAGCAATATATGAAAAAAATCATACACCATGACCAAGTGGGATTTATTCTGGAGAGGCAAGGCTGGTACAATATTCGCAAATCAATCAATGTGATTCATCACATAAACAAAAGGAAGGACAAAAATCACATGATAATTTCAATAGATGCAGAAAAGGCATTTGATAAAATCCAGCACCCATTCATGCTTAAAACTCTCAATAAAGTGGGAATACAAGGAACATTCCTTAACATGATAAAGGCCATCTACGACAAACCCACAGCAAACATCATACTTAATGGACAAAAATGAAAAGCAATCCCCTTAAGATCAGGAACCAGGCAGGGTTGCCCACTTTCACCACTTTTATTCAACATAGTTCTGGAAGTCCTAGCTACAGCAATCAGACAAAAAGAAGAAATAAAAGGCATCCAAATTGGAAAAGCAGAAGTAAAACTGTCAATATTTGCAGATGATATGATATTGTATATAGAAAACCCTAAAGCCTCAGTTAAAAAACTACTGGACCTTATAAATGAATTCAGCAAGGTAGCAGGATATAAAATTAATACCCAGAAATCAGAGGCATTTCTATATACAAACAATGAACTGTCAGCAAAAGAAATTAAGGAATCAATCCCCTTCACTATTGCAGCCAAAAAAATAAAATACCTAGGAGTAAATTTAACCAAGGAGGTTAAGGACTTGTACTCGGAAAATTATAAAACATTGATAAAAGAAATCAAGGAAGATACAAACAAGTGGAAGCATATACCGTGCTCATGGCTAGGAAGAATAAACATCATTAAAATGTCTATATTACCCAAAGCAATTTATAAATTCAATGCAATACCAATTAAAATACCAATGACATACTTCAAAGATATAGAAAACATACTCCAAAAATTTATATGGAACCAAAAAAGAACACGAATAGCCTCAGCAATCTTAAAAAGAAAAAATAAAGCAGGAGGCATCACTCTTCCAGATATCAATGTTTACTACAAGGCCATTATACTCAAGACTGCCTGGTACTGGCATAAGAACAGGCACAGTGATCAATGGAACAGACCAGAAAACCCAGAAATAAACCCACAGCTTTATGGACAACTGATATTTGACAAAGGAGGAAAGAACATACAATGGAGTAAAGACAGCCTCTTTAACAAATGGTGCTGGGAAAATTGGACATCTACCTGCAAAAAAATGAAACTAGACCATCAACTTACACCATGCACAAAAACAAATTCAAAATGGATAAAGGACTTAAACATAAGCCGTGAAACTATAAGCATCGTAGAAGAAAACATAGGCAGCAAGCTCTCCGACATCTGTAGCAGCAATTTATTTGCCGATTTATCTCCACGAGCAAATGAAATAAAAGGCAAGATAAACAAATGGGACTACATCAAACTAAAAAGCTTTTGCACAGCTAAAGACAATAAGAACAGAATAAAAAGACAAACTATACAATGGGAGAACATATTCGACAGCACGTCTGATAAGAGGTTAATAACCAAAATTTATAAAGAACTTATAAAACTCAACACCAGGAAGACAAACAATCCAATCAAAAAATGGGCAAAAGAAATGAATAGAAATTTTACCAAAGAAGACATACAGATGGCCAAAAGACATATGAAAAAATGCTCAACATCACTAATTATTAGAGAAATGCAAATTAAAACCACAATGAGATATCACCTCACACCAGTCAGAATGGCGCTCATCAGCAAAACAACACAGAACAAGTGCTGGCGAGGATGTGGAGAAAAGGGAACCCTTCTGCACTGCTGGTGGGAATGCAGACTGGTGCAGTCACTGTGGAAAACAGTTTGGAGATTCCTCAAAAAATTAAAAGTCGAACTGCCTTTTGACCCAGCTATCCCACTTTTAGGAATATACCCTAAGAACACCATAACACTGTTCGAAAAGAAGAAATGCGCCCCCATGTTTGTGGCAGCATTGTTCACAATAGCGAAGAACTGGAAACAGCCCAAGTGTCCGTCAGAAGACGAGTGGATTAAAAAGCTTTGGTATATATATACTATGGAACAATATTCAGCCATAAGAAATGATGACATCGGATCATTTATAACAAAATGGATGTACCTTGATAACATTATACGGAGTGAAATAAGTAAATCAGAAAAAAAGAAAAACTGAGAACAGCATGATTTCATACATAGGTGGGACATTAAAGTGAGACTACGAGACACGTACAAGAGTGTGGTGGTTACGGGATGGGGGGAGGGAGGGAAGAGTGGGATAGGGAGAAGGGGAGGGACACAGGGAAAACCAGATAGAAGGTGACAGAGGACAATTTGACTTTGGGTAATGGGTATGCAGCACAATTGAATGATGGGATAATCTGGAGATGTTTTCATTGTACATATGTACCCTGATTTATTGGTGTCACCCCATTAAAGGTAATAAAAAAATATATATATATAAAAAAAAGTGACAAATAGGACCTCGTAAGATAACTTGGGGTAAAATGATGACAATGGAAATTTAAAATATATCTTTAAGATTGAACTGATATCAGGGGATCATGTAACGGGTGAGGAAAAGAGTAGAAAATATGAGAATGATGTCTTAATTAAGCTTAATATAAAGCACATCTATTATTTTTTTTGTGATTTAGGACTCTGAATCAGCCTATAATACAGCTGATTTTTATTGAGCAAAAAATTGTGTATATTATGAATGTGATATTTCTCACCATCCTATAAATATAGTTTGCTTAATTCAACCAAATAAAATTCATATACATTAAGGTGGTTTTCTTGGCAGAGGTGACCTTGAAACTAGTTTTTCTTTATATAATTTAAAGATGAAGTAGAAGAGGAATACACACACACGCATACACCCTCACATGCATACAGGGTGGGGCAAAAGTAGGTTTACTGTTGTTTATATGAGAAATAATACAATAATTAATGAATAATAACACTAGAATAAATTGTTTGCACACTCACAACAGTAAACCATAGTCTCCCAAAATGTCTCTGTAATGTTTAAGCTACATGTTTTATCTTTTCTTTTTTTTTTTTTGCGACCGAGACAGAGAGAGTCGGAGAGACGGACAGATAGGGACAGACAGGCAGAAAGGGACAGAAATGAGAAGCATCAATTTTTTGTTGAGGCACCTTAGTCGTTCATTGATTGCTTTCTTATATGTGCCTTGAACAGCGGGCTACAGCAGAACGAGTGATACCTTGCTCAAGCCAGTGACCTTGGGCTCAAGCTGGTGAGCCTTGTTCAAACCAGATGAGTCCATGTTCCAGCTGGTGACCTCGGGGTCTCAAATCCAGGTCCTCTGCGTCTCAGTCCGATGCTCTATCCACTGTGCCACTGCCTGGTCAGGCTACACTTTTAAATTTTCCTGGTGGAGGAATGCAGAAATGGATAGATAGGTTGATGCTGCGAATTTAACCCTCCATTATCTTGAAGCAACAAGAATCCTTGTCAGTGACATACATACAGAAAAATATGTTTACTTTATATGAATTTGTACTTATTGGGAGGACCTAAAGGTGAGGTTAAAAATGTGTTAAGGTTATAAATGGTTCTTAATACATTTTCACTTTCTTAATGAGAAGAAGCTGGAATTTACTTTGTGAATAATTGGTTTGTGTTGTTGCTATCACCCTATATCCCTTATCTTTGATTGCCATTCACATCCCAGGAGAAAAGTCCTTTGCAACAAGCATGCAATTGTTACCACCCACTCTAATGTATGAGACTCACAGAGTACGTTCACAGTAGGTGCACAGAGCTCTTTTAATGAACAAAAAACTAGAAGATATTTAATCATCCGATGCAAAATTTTGATATATTGTTAAGTGGAAAAACTAGGCTTGAATTATATAATATATAATATCAATTTAATTTAAATTAAGCATAAAACTAATGCATATTTTAAAAAATTAAAAATTTAATTATAAAACCCATATTAAACCCAATTATAAAACATTCTTATATCATTTTTCATGTTGTGTTTTATGAGTTTCTTCTCCTTGTCACAAAGGTGTATAAAGAACATTCATTCTAACTCTCAGTATTCAACACTACCACTCTCTTTTGCTGGGGAAAAAACATTCTTAGAAACAAAACTATAAAAAATTCTAAAGATTTTAGAGACTCGTGCCAAAAACTGATTATTTAGATTAAAAGAGAAAAGGGAGCCAAGTAGTAAAATTTTCTTTAGTTATCAGAGAATGCTAGCAAAAGGTCACTTAGTCCAATTCAATTATGATCTATATAATCTAATTATGCTCATTTCCAAAATAAATGTGTTATTTGAACTGCATTGGTATGCAGGTTACAAAGTGTTATTATAGGATTATAAATGGAATGCTGGCTTGCACTTTGTATGAAAAAGACCTGCAAATACTATTTAGCTTCACTTTTATGCAGCTAGGATTTAGTGGACACTAAAACACTTAGCCAGTACAATATTAGAGTTTCAGAGAGTGAAGTCAGCACCAACACTAAATAATGCTGATTGAATGCAGTTTCAAACTTATCTCTTTATTTATGATATTTATTTCATCCATCAGAAACATAGAATTAATAAATTTCATGTATCATCCCTCCTCAAATTAAATCACCTTTTGTTTTAACCATTCAAATTAGAACTTTTTTAATGAAAATCTTAAATTAACTGAGATAATTTCTACATTTTTGGTATATATTCTTTCATATTCTATTTGTACATGCAGTTGGAGGTCAAATGCCTTGGCTTATTCTCTAAGAAATTGTGTAAAACACAGCCTGGGGACTCTGGAAATTCTAATATTATTTGTCTCTGCAGTTAGTACTACTATGGTTTAGCAGCTGCATTAGCAATGATGCTTTAAAATGATTTTCAAGTAAGTCATTACTTCCCTTTCTCGCGCACTAAATTTAATATAGCTCGCAGGTTCTAATTCATCTTCATGCATACTAATAAATTGTGCACTACAAATAAATTCCGCATTAGTTTTAAAGCAATTTCACTCCATCTGTATATCAAATATGAAGTTTCCGGTTGGTTTGCAGCTAGCTGTGAATAAGTCCAGAATCTTATCTATGTAGTTACATGATCAATGACTATAATAACCCATTTTTGTAAAAGTGACATATTCTCTTTAATATTTTTATAAAAAGACTGTATATATATTTTACTTCCTATAATGGTAAAGAAAAGTCTCAAGGACATCACTCTAGGGTATGAATGAACCTCATGAAAGCATCTTAAAATTCATATGCTATACCACAATGATTTTCTCTTTTTATATCTAAGCTTTATAACTAGAACTGCAGAGAAAAGAAAATCTTCTGTCTTCTTCCCTCTTGGATCCTTCTATCAAATTGGTTTAGCAGTGGCATTTGCAGCTGCCAAGTGACAGTTTCTCAGGCAGATTTCACAGCTAAAAAAAGAAAGGCATGGACTGAGACACTGGTGTTGGATGAGCGAGGGTTGGAAAGTAGCTAAAAGCATACATTAATAATATATTATGCTTCCGCAGCACTTTCTTGTGTAAGAAGCTCTGCTATGTATATCATTCTATTTAAGTCGTAGACACACATTTTTATTGAGATATAATTGACATACAGCATTGTGTAAGTTTAAGGTATACAACATGTTGTTGATCTTATACACTTTTATATGGCAATATGATTATCACCATAGCACAGCATTAGCTAGCACATCCATCAGATCTCTTAATTATACTTTATTTTTTGTGGTGAGAACATTTAAGATCAAATCCCTCAATAACTTTCCATTGTATAATAGAATACTGTTAACTACCATCTCAATGCTGTGTATTAGATCCCAAGAATTTATTCATCATCTAAGTACAAATTTATACCTCTTGACAAGCATCTCCCCAATTCTCTTACCCTCAAACTCTGGTAACCAGCATTTTACACTCTTTTCTATAAATTTGGCTATTTCATATTTCACATATAAATAACATTATACAGTATTTGACTTCATCTGTCAGACTTACCTCATTTACCATAATGCTTGCAAGTTTCATCAATGTCACTAATTGCCAGATATCTTTCTTCTCATGGTTGAATAACACATATTTCCTGTATGTGTAAGTAAATATAGATATATACCACATCTTCTTATCCCTCTATGAATTGACAGATAAGGTTGTTTTCATATCTTGCCTGTTTACTATTATGCTTTAATAAACATGTAAGTTCACTTTTCTAATCTATGTCCTGTTTTCATTTCCATTGGATATATACCCAGAAGTGAGATTGCTAGGTTATACAATAGTTCTATTTTTATGTTTTTAAGAATCTCTAGATGAGACTATTTCAATTTTACATTAAAAAACCATATAATATTATTTCTAATATCACATGAGTTCAGTGTAGGAACTTGCAACCAAATTTAAGTAGTCTGATTAAAAAATTCTATTATTCGCATATCTTGGGCATCTCTATGTTTATACAAATTTTCTACACTCTTCCCCAGTAAGATCTTTAGGAAAAATGTTTGTTTAAGTTATTGGAACTGGAAGTTTGAGAGATAGGCTTTCTTAGAACCTTACTAAGTGAGATCTGGGAACAGTGGCAGTAGCATCACCTAAGAGCTTGTTAGAAATGCTGAATGCAGAGTTCACCCCAGATCTATTGAATCTAATTCTCTATTTCAGCACGGTCCTAGGTGATATACATTCATCTTAATAATGGAGAAATACTGCTTTAGACAGAAAAAAAATATCATCTGTACAAAAATAAAAAAAACTTTTGAGTACAATAAGAAAAAATTTTTTTTGGTAGTAATTCATGTAAAAGAGTATACACATACTGCATATGATTTTCCCCTCATATCACATTGGTGAAGTTCTGTAATATTTATAATACTTCCTTCTCTCAATCATTATTTAGCAGTACTTTTGCTGTAGGCATGAATTCATGAGTGATGAGGTAAGACTGTATGTCTAAAGAAATTTCTGAATCATAAGAAATCGACTAGGAAATAAAAATCTGAACAATAGAAATTCTGCTTGTAAAATCTGTGTTGTGTAACTTGGACTACTTCAGTAGTTTTAAGATTATAACTTAAGCTAATACATAAACTAAGCATTCTCTCTAATCTGTTTTCTGACTCTCTAGAAGGAAAATCAGATCTAGATGCAGGTATGTCAATATTTTAACTTATTTAACTGGATGAATTTGTTTTATAATTGATGTATAATTCTATCAAAACAGCTTTTTTTTTTTTGCTGTTCTTACTAACATACCTACTGATAATTTTCCATTGCTACTGACTATAAGTACCAGAAACTTTATTATCTTAACCCTTACCCCCAGTCTCTAACTTATATCCAGATTATGCAGGTCCAATTATTGGTAAGCTATACAGAGTTATAACTGAGAAGCCCTCTTGCAAAATCTTGATACAAATTATGTCACTAGACTGTGGACATAAAACATGCCTTTTGACATAATTGACTATGATGATTACTTTCTTAATAGAATCAGTGTCAAGGCACATGAAATCTTTTAGATGACCTTAGGAAAGAGCTATTTTATTTGTAATTAGAACAAAACTCAGACTGAGATGATAACAGATGATAGATGATAGATAGATGATAGATGATGATGATAGATAGATAGATAGATAGATAGATAGATAGATAGATAGATAGATAGATAGATTATAGATAGATGAAACATACTGTGTGACCTGACTAAGCAGTGGCGTAGTGGATAGAGCATTGTTCTGGAGCACAGAGGACCCTGTTTCAAAACCCCAAGGTCATCAGCTTGAGTGCAAGATCATCCAGGTTGAGTGTGGGCTCACCAGCTTAAGCACAGGGTTACTGGTTTGAGCATGGGATCATAGACAGACCCAACAAACACTGACTTAAGCCAAAACATCACTGGCTTGAAGCCCAAGGTCACTGGGTTGAGTCCAAGGTCGCTGATTTGTGCAAGGGTTCACTCACTCTGCTGTAGCCTGCCGGTAAAGACACATATGAGAAAGCAGTCAATGAACAACTAAAGTGCCGCAACTATGAATTGATGCTTTTCATATCTCCCTCTTCTTGTGTTTCTGTCTCTGTTTGTCCCTCTCTCTGCCTCTATCTCTGTCTCTGTCACACACAAAAAAAGACCTCTTGTTGGATTTCTAATACCCATTACCCAATACCTCAGAATGTGACCTTATTGGAAAAGGGTAGATATAATTACTTAACATAAGGTAATACATGAGTAGGGTCAACCGTTAATGCAATATCACTGGTATCTTTTAGTGAGATGACCATACGTAGCTTGAAATACGCAGGAGAACTATATAACAAGAAAGCCAGAGAGTGAGGTGATACACACACAAGCTAAAGAATGCTGAAGGCTGCAAACCACTAGAAATTAGAATAAGGACTGTAAACAAAGAAATAATGTCACACACGTTCATATCTAGTAAATGTCAGATGAATTCAGATTGTTACAGAAATTCTGATTTTGTTTCTCAGTACAAATGGCTTTGTGGGTTTAATCTATGTGAGAGCAAATTACTAAATAAAAATAATGTTGAAGTTTCTTACTTATGCTCAGTTAGAAATAGAATAATATATACTTTTCTTTATTATGAAAGAAATTTAAACCAAAAAATTAAAAAAAAACAGTAGGTAAGTGAAAATATATTAATTAAAAAATACACTGGCAAAAAAATTTAAAAGGTGCTGTTGTAACCAACTAAAATTTTCATAGAGAGATGGGAAAGTTTTATTGACAAACAATGAGCCCTCTCTCTACCTTCTAAATTATTTTTAATTAAAATATTGACCACAGTCCTATTGAACTGACATTAAAAAAGAAACAGAGAAACAACTAACTACTTTAAATCTTTGAAAGATACAAAGTTATTTACATTACCCTCATCAATATATTTAATATCATAAATGGCAGGTCATATAAAGAACAAATTATGAACTATCATCAACTCACAGCATGTTCCAAAAACCCTGTTTATTTTGAAACAGATTTATCTATTGTTGTGTTTATAGCTATTTTATTAATTCTTAAGATATAAATGTAAGGTTTATAATGGAAGATTCTTTGCCATATGTGTGTGCAGTGTGGGCCATAAATGTCACCTTCATTACAACTAAACCTACAGACATATATCAGAGACCAGCATTTAATTTGAGGCTTGTAAATATATGTGATGCAAACATAAATATAAATGAGTTTTAACTAACATATTTGCAATCAACTACAATAGGGGTTACTTGCTTGCCTGCCTATTTCATACCTATTCAGTGCAGTTTGATGTGGGCTCCATTTCTTGCCCTACACACCTACAAATGATAGTGAAGTTCTTGCCACACACGGGTAAGGACATCTGGTGTAACAGAGTGAATAACGTCTGTGACTCTCTGTTTTAAGTGATTAATGTCATTGATATGTTCAATGTACACATGTTGCTTCACATAACCCCAAAAGTAAAACTCTAAGGGCATCAGACCCAGGGATTGTGATGGCCATGGCTTAACAGAACCCCTGCCTATCCACCGCTGGGAGAATGTTCTATCCAGAAACTCACGAACAATGGTGGCATAGTGTGGAGGAGCGTCGTCCTGTTGAAAGATGACACCTTCTGGAAATTGTGGCACTGCATACAATTCCAACATGTCAGGATAGGTGTTTGCCGTCACAGCCTTCTCCACGAAAAAAAAAAAGGCTTATCACCTTATCATGCATCAGGCCACACCACACGTTCACTTTAGGGGTGTTACATTCATACTCAATGTAGGCATGAAGATGTTCAGCAGCCCATATTCGGACGTTATGGCGATGAACATGTCCACAGATATGGAAGGTCGCCTCATTGCTAAACAAAATCTTCTGCAAAAATCTTGCACCATTGTTGATCTCATGAAGCATATCTGCAGCATATGTGCATCATCGTGTGGGTCTATCTGCCAGTTTGATAGCGTGCAACAGCCGCAATTTGTACCCTGTAAAACAGAGACGTTTCTTTAACACCTTATGAACTGTAGTCTTGCTTAGGTGTAATTGTCGAGCACACTCATGCACAGATTTTTTTAGGGCTCCTTAGGTAGCTATCCCGTATAGCCTCTACAGACTCGTCACTGACGGATGGCCTACTAGAATGGGCTTTCTCCACCAAACTGTCGGTTTCCTTCAACTGCTTATCCCACCAAATAATGTTATTTTTATGTGGTGGTGCTTTGTTTTAAATACACCAATATTCACGTTGCACTTTGGTCACAGATTCAAATTTAGCAAGCCACAGAACACACTGAACTTTCCCCTGTACCATCCACATCTTGGCTGGCATGACACTGGGCTGCTCCACTGTATACATGGTGTCATCATCTGCATGTGTGTACATGCTGCCATATCATCCTACAGAAACAGGGAGGGTATTCCTTTTATTTGGTGCAGATTTCACATTTCTATCATCTTTTGGTGCTTTCCTGTGACCGGTCAAAAGTGCACCATGACTTTACAGACACACTGTATATAATGGAATCAGTTATGTATTAGGTCATTGTGAATGTATTTGGTACAATTTTAAATTTCTGAGAACAGGAAACAAATATATAATTTATATTCATTTATTTAGAAAAATAATTTATTCATATGTGATATGCAATGATTGAGTGTTCAAAAAGGAAATATATATTTGTCTCTAAAGTTCACTGAATGATATAGGTATATTTTATTTTATAGTTCAATCTTTTCAAAGTTTTAAAAAATAATTTTTTAAAAAAATTTTTATGTTTTATTTAAAATATTGTTCTATAAGACTATATAGTTTTACATATTGATATTTTTAAAATCATAGCATAGGTCTATAAAGATACAATTTGTTTATATTATTTCATTTATTTATTTATCTTCTTTTCAAGTGGGAGGAGGGTAGATAGAGAAACAGACTCCTGCATGCACCCCAACTGGGAACCACCCAGCAACCCTTATCTGGGACCAATACTCTTCCCATCTTGGATCATGCTTGCAACAGAACTATTTTTAGTGCCTGAGGCAGAGGCTCAATGGAACCCTCCTCAGTGCTCCAGCTGATCTGATTGAATCAATCGAGCTTTGACTTTAGTAGGGTAAGAGAGAGAGAGGGAAAGGAGAGGTAAAGGGTGGAGAACAGTTGGTCATTTTTCCTGTGTGCCCTGACTGGGGCTAGAACCTGGGACATCCACATACCAGGTCGACGCTATAACACTGAGTCAACTATACAGTGCCTGTTTATCTTCTTCATTGCTGTTTAATATGTCCCTGGCAGATAATGGCCAGTCAATAAATATACTACATAAGGTAAATTAAAAACAATTATAAAAGCTTGAGATTGCAAAAAATAAAAAAATAGAAAATGAAAACATAGAACTCAAAAGCTCAACAATTGGTCAATAAAATAGAAAACTATAATTTACCTTTTAGCATTTATTAGCAATTTTAAATGAAAGCAAACCTGCAAACACAGAATAATTATTTTTTCACAAATAATATATTAAATAAAATATTTTCTCTAACTCTAATCTGAGTTGAAAAGCCGTTATTATCTAAAATTAACTGGATCATAAAAATGGCTGAATATCTATCATAGATAAACAATGAAAGGATTTATATGTTTGAATTATTTAGGTTAGTTTGTTTATCAAATATATGTGTTAGAGGTATTTGTGTTTAAGACTAAACTGCTTAACAGTATACACATTCTCTTTTATATTCAATAGCCACATATCGAAATATAACCTATAGTAAATATATTAAATATTATAATAATAATATAATGTTATTTTGAATTTTTATAGAAGGAAACATATACTGACAGACATAATCTAGATTTAACTTAATTTTATGATGCAAAATGGTCTCCATAATTTATACTCTGATACTCAATTTTGTTCAGAAGTTAAGAAATAAGGATAAAATTGTCAGCCTGTACTACTAATTTCAGAAATTAAATTTTAAAATAATTTTGAAGCCAAAGAAATAAATATTTTTAAAAACTTATTTGTAGTTAACATACCAGATACAGTATTGTAAAAATCATAAGCTTTTCAATAAAACACATGTGAGTAGAAATAGAGATAATGCTCAATAAAATACATATAATTTTTTATGCTTTTAAAAACAAAGAAAAATACATTTTTATAGTGAGAAGAAAATTAAATTACAGGAAAGAACATTTTAAAACATGTTTCAACCATGGAAGTATACTTGTCACCTGTCTGTTACAGAAATAATATTACTGTGAAAGGTTGCTCCAGATTGAATTATCTACTTTGAAGTTTGAAATGTTTGTAGTGCTTATTCTAGCACATTTTTCTTTAAATTCCACCCAGTTAAAGGGTCAAGTTCAATAAGGTCAAGAAGTGCTTGGGACAATCAGATCACATCTAATTAACATGCTGGTGGATGTCACTGGAAACACTGTTTTAAAAGACTTTCATAATGCTAATGGGAAGTTTTTCTAATTGAATAATAATGTAAAAATGCCACCTTTTGTCCAACATTAAGACTGTTATTTGTTTTTCTACTATACTGAATGTTATATGATTCAATCTTCAGGCAACTAAAATGTTGCACAGAATGCTATATTGTGTATTAAGTGTGTATTTAAAGTTCAACCTGAAAAATAGTAGCTAGTTGTAAGTCCAACCACCATCACAGCTGCCTGGCCTATGCAGGTTCCCATTTAATTCAGACAGATCAATGGAGCCAAGAACTGGTGGGCCATTTTCCTTTATTCTACACTTGTACCGGCCAACGAATAAAAAACACACGGGCACCAAAACCCATTCTTTCCAGCTTTTTCTAGAATCAAAGGTTCAATAGTCTTACTCAGTCTCCTCTGCATGCCTCCATTTTGGCTGTCTCCTCCCCTGCTACCACGTGGCCTCTCTTCCCTACAACAATATGGGCTCCTCCCTTTTCTGCAGCAACCTGGTCTCTCCTCCAAAATGGCCTCCTAGCTCCTCCTTTTACAACTTTTCCCTGGGATAACCCCTCCTCCAGCACACATTATCATAACCAAGCCCCTTCCCAAGCAAGAAGATTATTAACATTATCCCTGGGAGATGGTTACTCACGTGGGCAGCACCATTTTTAACAAGGTGAGCATAAAAATCACAGTTTACAAACTTATTTGCCCAACACTAGTTTGCAATTTGTGTTAATTAAATTACTTACAGGAATATATATATATTTTACAGGAATAATTTAAAGTTTATATAGTTTAATACTCTTAGCCATGTAATAAGCATAATTATAATTTTCTCTCTTATGTGTCTATGTTAAGCTCAAATAAACACACTGTTGAGTGAAAGATGCATAGTACAAAGAAAATGATGAAGTAACTGATGATGAAAAAGTAGAGTACTGAGTTTCATAGCAATTGTGATAGATGCTAGATAAATTTCAAATTCTTTAGAAAATATAAAAAACAAAAAAGTAAGACTTAATAAGCTTAGCTTTTTGCTTTCTCGAGCATATTTAAGGTTATACTATGGTTTTTTTTCTCTCTCTAATGTATGTTGGATTGTGTTCTTTTCATTTCATCATTTTTCTCAAGTATTTCATAAGTTGAACATATTAATTCTTAAATTGTTGAAGTACACTTGACTTAACAAAATCTAATTAAAAACCCTCTATCAGAATAATATGAGGACATTTCTTGTTTTATATCTTATGCCAACTGTACTATTACCATTTTGTATTTTAGGTTTTCTTTTTTCATTTTTCTAACCTATTTGAATTGTTATTTTACTAACAATACTTATACTGATTTGCCTGTATTTGTACTAATCTCTGTTTATCATGCCTTCTTTTACATAACATCAGTCTGAGTTAAATATTCTATTTCCTTTCTGAAAATAAACTAAAATCATATTTAAGAATAAGAAGAGAATATTATTTCAGAGATTACTACAGCAAGTGAGTCAATTAACCTCCATTTGCTTTGGCAGAAAATGTCATAAGAGAGGGCACACTTTATAATTTAAAAAAAATAAAAATGATAAGAAAGAAAAATTTCAGATGTGCTCTGATAGGAGATTGTTGGCTTGGGAACAGTGGGAAAAAATTAGGTGGTAGAGGAGCCTCTTTTGTGAACAGTTTGGAAAGCATATTAGGTTTTATTTGTTTTATACTTGGTTGGAAGTAGAGACAAAATATAGGGAACTTGGCAGCTGGTGACTAGGTCTTGACCATTTTCAGTAGAAGTTGTCATCTGGTTTCCAGAAATCTGCTACAGAGTTTGTGGGTCAGAGCTTCATACTCATACATGGCTTGACCATTGTCCATTTGTGTATTTAGTCTCTGTCCTTGTTCCTAACAACAGTATAATTAATTCTCCCAAATCTTTTAGTAGTCAAACTTCTCATTTAGTAAATATATGCATATTTTTATTTTGTCCTTTGTTGAGAATAAAATTTTTCTGAGTCTAGAATTTCATTTTGTTGGATTTCTTCTCTACAGAAATTTGAAGGTATCTCAGTGCTTTCTAATGACTGACTTCTCATAAGCAAATAATAGTTGTTTTTACAAATGTTATTTTTTATAGCAACAGAGAGAGGCAGAGGGGGGAACAGATAGAGAAAGACAGACAGGAAGAGAGATGAGGAGCATCAATTCTTCATTGTAACATCTTAGTTCATTGATTGCTTTCTCATATGTGCCTTGACTGGAGGGCCACAGCAGACCGAGTGACTCCTTGCTCAGGCGACCTTGGGCTCAAGCAAGGCTCAAACCAGATGAGCCCGTGCTCAAGCTGGTGACCTCAGCATTTTGAACCTGGGACCTCCCCATTCCAGTACAATGCTCTATCTACAGTGCTACTGCCAGGTGAGGCACAAATGTTATTTCTTATTTATAAAATGTGCATCATGCCTCTTTCTTGAATTAGCTGCTCCTCATTGTTTAGATTTTATCTGATTTGTTTTCCAGTCGGAAAATGTTGACTATCTTATGAAAAATATGTTCTTCTCTTAATTATTTTTAAATCTGTTTACATCTTATGTTTTTATAATATTTTTAAAAACCTAAAATAATTTATATATATATATACACACACACACAATGTGTCCGTAAAGTCATGGTGAACATTTGACCAGTCAACAGTTAAAAGTGCACCATGACTTTACGTACACACTGTATGTATGTATGTGTGTGTGTGTATATGTATATATATATATATATATATATATATATATATATATATATATATCCTTCTGAAATGTTAATTTTGTGAGTTCAAGTATAGTACTCTGTTCACTTATTATTTTGGGCTTCCTGGGCTTATAATAATAATCAGATTAAAAGATTATGTAATTGTCTTTTATTCTCTTCTTATTTTTTGATAGCATGCAACCTATGTAAATTTTGCAATAAATAGTTAGCAATTCAAATATTTTTTAAATTAAAAAAATATGTGTATTATCATTTTTGTTCTTTCTCAAGAAATAAATTTAAATAAAAAAATTGTTTATTATTAAAAAGTAGAATATATGAGAAAATTGTGATTCAGTGTTAGGAATAAAAGAGAATGTTTTAGGGTATATAAAACATATGAAGTTTTAAAAATTTAATTTTATATATTAAATTTAGAGGAAGTATAAACATTATTTTATAACTAAATGTTTGGAAAAATTTTTGTAAGATTGCATAATAAATGTATAGTGTACCTCAGTATTTTATGGCCACAAAACATATGAAAAGAGACACAGTGTGGCAGTAGAGATAAGATGTAGTCATTTCAGAAAAGACACTTTTTTCCAAGTAAAATTTGAGGTAAAAGAAATGACATGAGGCATAAGTCACCTTAAGAGAAGGTTGTAATAGATCACCCCTTGTCAGTTTCAGCACAAGCAGGATCTTGAGAAAATAAGAATGTCTTATTCTTTGAGAGAGCCATCACAAAAAATGGCGCAAGCCTTTTATATCCTTGTGGGATGTCTCCTACCAGACTTGATTAGTTCCGGATACCTCATTTTAAGATGGACATCTACAACCAAATTGAATCCAGACATTGTAACAGTGAACATAAAGATGTCATGAAGAATAATACAAAAAATTGGAGAACTTTAGCGTGGAGGAGACCACACTTAAAGCATATAAAATTGGATACTTTTTATATATAAAATATTGTTTTATGAAATAGAAACTTGGCTTAGTCTACATGGGTGCAAAATCTGAAGTAAAATCAGCAAAAGAATGTATTTATGGAGAAGGCTTTCAAATGTGAAACAACTGTGAAGATATATTTTCTGACAATGAGAAAGGTAAAAAATAAAATTGACTAGTCTGGAGAATAATTAACAGCCCTTGAATACTGCTATCCAAATTAAAGGTGGTTGACCACTTTCCAGAAATATTATACATAAATGTATAAATGCCTAAATGTTTCAGGTTATTGTTTCAGTTATAGACTTCAGAGTGACTTCAAAATTTTCCCTTTAATCAAGATGCCTTTCTCACTGGCTGTTGTCAGATGTAGTTGACAATCTTTTAAATATAATTGGTGATTTTATCCTTTTTAGAAAAGCAAACGTAAAATACAATAAATCAAATTGAAGGCAAAAGTTCCAGTCAAATTTCCAGATGTGTAAGAATTTTTCAGTACCCATGTAACTATTGGTATTATGGACAATTTTGTTACAAAAGTCATACATACATGATATTATTTCCTAATATCACGGATCTGTTTCATTCCAAACAGTATTTCTGCTTCTAAATATGTATTCCAACACATTTAGAAACACCTTTCCAGTTATTTTTCTTTAGTCTTAAGGTGCTGTATTCATCTGACAAAACCACCAATAAAGTACAAAGTGAAATTGCAATCTTGCAAAAACTACATGATTTCATGAAGTCAATGAAGTAAAAGTGTAATACTTTGAGTCTCAATCACAATGCAATGTGCTATTAAATTTTGACAAAAATTACAAAACTCATACAAATACACAAGCAAAAGATAGCTCAATGCATTTTTGAAGTACTCAAAGAAAAAATTCATCATTAAAATAACCTAATTCTATTATAAATAAATGGAATTGCTTTAAATATTTATATTTTAGATTCATTTTTAGATTAAGTCATAACTACATTTTCTCTTAAAATATTCTATAAAATTAAAAATATTTTAATTAACTTAAAATGGCTTATTTTTTTATATTATGTATTTATAATATTGTATCTTATTTATATAGAATTGTATTTATAATTTTCTAATAATTTTTAAAAATTTTTTTTTTATTAACTTTAATGGGTTGACACCAATAAATCAGGGTACATATGTACAATGAAAACATCTCCAGATTATCTTATCATTCAATTGTGCTGCATACCCATCACCCAAAGTCAAATTGACCTCTGTCACCTTCTATCTGGTTTTCCCTGTACCCCTCTCCTTCTCCCTATTCCACCCTCCCTTCCCTCCCCCCATCCCGTAACCCCTACACTCTTGTCCATGTCTCATAGTCTCACTTTTATGTCCCACCTATGTATGAAATCATGCTGTTCTCAGTTTTTTTTTTTTTTCTGATTTACTTATTTCACTTCGTATAATGTTATCAAGGTACATCCATTTTGTTGTAAATGATCCGATGTCATCATTTCTTATGGCTGTTTATGTTTGTTTCCTTAATGGTGACCTTTCCTATGTTCTTCAGCGGGTCTCATCAGCTGTCAGTTTTATGTTACTTATAATGAGGGTTATTGTAATTTGTGAAGAATGAATTGCTATAATACTGATTTTTTAAAAATCTTCTCATAAGCAGTATGTCAAAATTACAACTAAAACTATGGCCATAGCCACACAGAAACAGTATCTTTTTTAGAAACTGCAGAAACAATACTACCTACATCATACATTACCCAGCAAGTGCTGATTTTCCATGAAAAACAGTAAGTAAAACTAAACTGAAATGAAACACTTTTAAAAAATTTGGAATTGGTATTACACATAGATGCAAGATAATTTTACATAATATCTTGTAGGTCAGTGATGGGCAATCTTTTGAGCTTGGTGTGTCAAAATTCGCCAAAAATCTGAGCATAACTCAGGTGGTGTGTCACTTTGAAAAAAAACAGCCTAACTGGAAGTCCAAGAACTAGATGCTCTGTGCCTGAGTTCTCTTGTTTGGGCCTAAGGACCCCCGGCACAGAATGTCTACACTACAACAAATGCTTTACCCTCGACTCCTGCACCTGGTCATGCAGGAGCCAAGGATGAAACATCCTTCTCGGCATGCGGCCCCATATTTCTATGGTATGAGGCAGCATGTCATTGAAAATAGCTATGTGTGTAAGTGCTGACACATGTGTCATAGGTACCATCACGGTTGTAGGTAAACCTTCAGCCAATTAAAACTTGAAAAAATTGTTAGTATAACTTATAGAGGCAGAAGTAATTAACCATGAGTCTTTATGTTTTCAAGGTGATATTCTACATGTTTTAGGATTTGTGCATTGGTGAAGCATCAGGTTGTTAAACTGCTCAGCTATCCGGAATAGCATCTGTCATATGCTAAAAAAATTGGCATAAAAAAGAGCCTATTAGTTTTTTATTTTCAAAATTCTGCTGTCTTGGAGGTCTAATCATCATTAATAGGTTTTTTTTTTAATATAATGGTCCACATTAAAATGTTCTAGGTATTTTCCAAAGTATATTATCAATTAATTAGCCTGTAGGTCTGTACTATACTTATTTTTATACATTATTTGACTCATACTCCTCATATACTTAGAAAAGTGTTTACACTTCTAAAATGTATTGAAAGTTATAAGATTATTTAGATACATTCAGGTTTAGGGGGAGAGTTCACTTGCTCCATTAAAATTTTACATTATCTGTTAAATAATGGAGCTGAAATTCTTCAGATTAACATTTTTTTCCTTTAGCATGTTATGCATAGTCATTATAAAGAGAAATTTCTGCACTTGGAAATCAATGTAGGTTTGTTATTTTGAATATTTTGACATTTCAAGAATACCCTCAAGTGTAAATGCAATAAATATGATTGTTGACATTTTTTAGCATACTTTGTATTCTCTTAAGTGTTGTGTGTGTGTATGTGTGTTGCCATTGCATCTTCAAAAGTCCTATATGAAAATTTTTAAGCTTTACTTTACAGATGAAGAAACTGAAAAAAGATCTCTTGCCCCTCCCAAAATATAAAAATACTGCCTAAACATGTCCATCTAGTAAGGGATAGTTCCAAAATTTTAACATGACATTAGTGGTATGACTCATGTGTATTCTTTTGCATTTAGAAATCAAAAATTCAGAAGTATGTTTGAAAAATAGAGTTGAGAACATCTGACAGGAAGAAAAGAAAACAAAAAAATAACAACAAAAAAAATGGAGGAGGTTGGGCAAACAAGTGTGTTAGGCTTGCTTGCACTTTGCCTGATTGGAGCACGAGCACAGGGCAGGACCATGTGTGTATAGTCTATATAAGTCTTCAGGTGCTTGCCCTCAGGGTGGCAGATCCTAGATTGCAGACTGCCTGCCACCATTGGGAAGGGTCATTTTTGCTATTGATAGCCTGAGAAGGGATTTTTTCCCCTCATTTGTTTTGCTAGGCAGTCCTGAGAGCGAGAGGAAATTGCTTTACCCTGCCTGCTTGCTCCTCTGCTGTGAAACTCCGCTAAATGGAATAGTCCACCATCCTCCAGATCCACAGGTCCTTTACCGTCTGTTTGAATCCAATGTGAACCTGCATGACAATGGCCACTGGCATTGCAGAGGAAAAGACAGAGAAGTTTAAAATGAAAGATATTCCATTAATTCAAATATCCACATCATTGGACTTTGAGAAAGTGCCTGAGGAATTAAAAAAATAAAACATGTAAAATATTTGAAATGTTTTTATATCTATTATAGACATACATAATCATATTTCAAGAATCTATTGTGTCCATAAGAGTGGAGAAAATCAGACCAATGACTAAGCACATCCTTATGAAATTTTATATTATTGAGCTTAATAAGAGGATTCTACAATATTCCCGATGACAAACAAACAAACAAAAGGAAAGAAACAGTCTACACAGTGAGACTCAGTCATTAATAAAGCTTTTCAGGCTTTTTATGAAGTACAATAGAAACTAAAAGAAAATGAAGAATTCATTAAAATTCTAAAGAAAATGAGATCTAACTGGATCCATAATCAGCTATACTATCATTCAATTATCAGTATAATAAAGACATTTCTGTATATATGCAAAGACTCAAAAATTAAAGATTATTATTTAGATCTGAATAGTATGCACATAATATTCATGAAATAAATACAAATATTGATCTAAGCAAAATCATGATGTACCATAATGGAAGATTTAGTAGTAATTATAAAGTAATGAGTGTAAGTTATAGTTATAGGAAAACAAAGTGAAGTTAAATTTTTATTCTCCTTTAAATGAAGAAAATAGATATGCTTAAAAATATTTAATTATAGTTAGCAACATTATCTTATTTATAAATTTGAACCACTTCTGAAATAATACATAGCCTAACCAGGTGGTGGCACAATGGATATAATGTTGGACTGGGATGCAGAGGACCCAGGTTTGAAACTCTGAGGTCTCTGGTTTGAGCGCAGTCTCATCTGGCTTGAGTGTGGGGTCGCTGGCTTAAGCAGGGGATCATAGACATGACCCAATGGTCCATGGCTTGAGCCCAAAGATCACTGGCTTGAAGCTTAAGGTCACCGGCTTGAGCGAAAGGTTGCTGGCTTGAACAAGGGGTCACTCACTCTGCTGTAGCCCCAGTTAAGGCACATATGAGAAAGCAATAAACAACGGTGGAGCCACAACAAAGAATTGATGCCTCTCATCTTTCTTCCTTCATGTCTGTCCATTCCTATCTGTCCATCTCTCTGTTTCTGTCACAAAAAAACATAAATAATAAAAATAAAATAAAATAAAATAATACATAAATTATGTATACTTTCTAGGAAAACACAATACCAAATATGAAGTATACAAAACAAAGAGAAAAAAATAAAAGCCCTTAATACTCAGAATTAGAGAACAGCAAATGTTTTCTATAAACAGGCAGAAAGCAAATATTTTATATTTTGTTAGCATATGGTTACTGCTATGACTACCCAATTTTGCCTTTTGAAATGAACACAACCACAGACAATAAATAAGCGTAGCTGTGCTCCAATAAATCATTATTTACAAAAAGTAAGCTGCAGGCTGGATTTGGCCACTGGCTGTAATTTGCCACTCTCTACTCCTCATCTAAAGAACAACTTCAGGAAATGCAAGGGACAGAAAAACATGCAAAAAACATATATAAATCATGAAGAGGAAATTGGCAAAATCCAGTCTAAGAGAAATGCAATAGGGCAAACACAAAAATTTCTTTCAAAGAACAATGTAATAAAAAGAAAATGAAGAGGGAAGAGCAGCCTACATATTAAAAGAGACTTATGACACATATCAACTTATCTATGAGGACTTCATTTAAATATAAAGTTGAATAAGGAAAGTATGATAACATTATAAAGCAAACAAGCAAAAGTTTTGTAAATTATTTTTAAATGTGTTAATATTATTTTAGTAAAGATAAACAAACATGATTTCTGTATTTTGAAGATAGAGGTAAAAATATTTTACGTGAAATATCTTGATGTGTTTGATTTAATTCAGAATAGTCTGAAATAAAGGAAATGAATGCGGAAAGCAGATCTGGGAACAGAAGAAACAAGATAAGTCAAGAGTTGACGATTGCTGCAACTAAGTGAAAAGCTTATGGGGGTTCATTATACTATTCCACTTTGTAGGTATTTAAAATTTTTATAATAAATAAATAATAAATATTATTAAAGATACACACTGAACATAGAACATAGAATAGGGATGCAGTAACTTACATATATAGATATATCAAAAAGAATTTTGAGTAGAATTATAATGAGATTAACTTGATAAAGTAGCAAAGTTGATAGTTTTCTTTCCATCTAAGCATACATTAGCTAAAAATTTGTATTGTCCTACAGACCAGGCTCTCAAGATGTCCGTTGTTAAATTGGTCTGATTTGGTTAACTGATGAGGTTTGAAAGGATTCTGCACCATTGTCAAATATGGAGATCTTGACCAAGAAGATTGTGGTACAATACCCATGAATAAATACATTTCCAGCAACATTTATATTAGTTAGACAGAAAATATACAGACACTAGGTAAGATTGATGACCTTGTATGATTTCTCAAATGATGTTTTCAGAGGTTCAAATGTTGTCTTTGGAAGAGAGTGGTATGTCTGTTCTAAAACATGAGTATTCCAATACCAGGCAATGAATTGGTATAACCATGCTGAGAAATGGAGCTTATACATTTGTAGTAATGGACTGAGTATGGATGGCCATGCCACAGCAATAATGTATGTACATATTAAGGCTCTGAGTAGGTATGCCCATGCTAAAGAATTATATTTAATAAGGGTTCATGTGAGTTCCAGATACTCTCACTCTCTTGAGAGGATGAGAAAGGCATTAGGCTGTTAGTTTGGGTAATCACCATTTCTGCCAATGAGGAAGCAAAATCTATAGTTGTAGTCTTGCCATGTAATTTTCAATGAAAAAGAAAGAGGCAGGGATTTATTAATAAAAATAAAACAAAACAAAAATATGAAATCAAAAGCTAAAAGAGGACAATATGTTTTGGCATAAAGACACTGTTTTCATTTCTATGATTCAGACATGTAGCTTTCTTTACACTGGTTTTTATTTTTCTTCACTTAATATGTGAAATTTTAACTGTTAATAAGTTTAAATTATAATCATAAAATTCTTGTCCTTTGAACTTCTGCAAATTTACTTTAGATTTAGGGTTGCCTATAAAAGTTATAACTAGGTTTTCTTCAACTAGTGAGTTATTGATTTGCTTTATTTTCTTACATTTATTTGTGTAATATTTGATTTTGAAAAACACTCTAACTAGAAGAAATAATTATGTAAATGAAAAATTACATTTTTTAACACTTCATAAAAACACCACAAATTTAGTTGCTGCAAGATATCACAAAGAATTACTTTATTCCAGAATGGTTCAGCATCTGCTAACAAATGAAGTAGAGATGCTGAATTTATTATAAACCGACAGATAAATTGTGACTGACTTGGCAGGTGGTATATTTAATGGCCCTAATAGTTATAGTGAAAAATTAAATCAACCAACTAGTCAATGGCAAGGGCATTGCTAGAGCAATATGGATTGGGAATAAAAATTTCTCCAGCTTGAAATAGTTAATGAGCATCTATATTTGCAAGGCACTCTAAAGCAGGCAGATCATTTTATTTCCTTGGAGCTTAATTTGGTGCCAGAAAAGGAATTTTATGTGCTGAGTTAACTAGTTCAATCTTTCAGGTATGGTACTTTCTGCATACTACTGAAAAACATTACACAATTTATTTTCAGGAAGACTTCCAAATGCTACAGCATTAACAAAGATTGAACAAGGAGTAGTGTGATCTCAAGTAAACCTCCCATCTCTCTAAAGATGTTTGGGGATAAATTACCTTTGGAAGTCTTTGCTTGGAAGTTTCATAAGCACAGTTATCAGACATAGTGACACTGCACATTGAAAAATGGCACAAAAATGCAATTGTGCAAATTAAAATGATAAGAAATCAAGGGTGTTACTTAATTGTTAACAGAAAAACAAAGGGCTCAAGTTAGGGTTATGAAGTAATTTGAATTGAAATGTTATTTTTATGACATCAGGTATAATAACAGAAAAAATGGCACTTGTTATTGCAAAGAGAAAACTACAATAAACACTTTATCTAGAGCAGTGGTTCTTAACCTTTTTTGAGGTACCGAACCCACCAGTTTCACATGCGCATTCACCAAACCCTTCTTTAGTGATAAATAAAATATGATTTTTTTCCAAATTCAAGACATAAGTATATGGTTTTTTACTAGTGCACAAAATGAGCCATGCATGAACATCACCTTGCTCAAAGAACAAAACCAACAAAGTACATGAACTCACAACAAATTACGGTATTACTTTATTCTGGCCTTCGCGGCAGAGGCTTCTCCGAACCCCTGAGACTGACTCATCAAACCTCTAGGGTTTGATAGAACCCAGGTTAAGAACCACTGATCTAGAGGGACTATTAATTTTGGATACTCATTTTAAATAATTCAATTTGAAATAATCAGGAAAATATATTATATTTTTTTCTGTTTCAGAGTTTTAAAAAAGTATACTTCCTCACATTATGCTCTAGTATGCAGAGAACTTTGTGCCTATGTTATTAAAAATTCACATTTTAATGGAACTTCAGAACTCATGACATACTTTATTTCCTTAGGAGAAAAATTTAGTGTAAATACCATAATAACATGATATTCTCTTAGGAGAAAAATTTAGTGTAAATACCATGATAACATGACATTCTCTTTACAGTGGTGGGTGGTATTGGAATTAATTATTATTAAATGTACAAAACCCAAAATTTATGTCAAAATCACTTCAGTCAAAAAGAGGACTTTTTTTGTCACTTGACTAAATATACTTATTTATTTTTAATTATAATCCAAGAATAAACTTTGAGAAAATAATTAAATCAAGTTAGAAAACTTAATAAAGGTCAATGAGTAAAATTTTGAGTGACAGAACTTAAAATAAGAACCAGCAGTCCTGACTCGTAGTACACAATTCATTTTTAAATATCTAGAACAGAACCATTAATCATTATTACATGTATTATTTGCCAGTTTCTATATAAAATTTCAGTTAGCAGAAGCATTTCTTCAGTTCACCTGGCACAGTTACTATTTTGAAAAATTGCAACTCTGGTTTCTTTCTCTCTCTCTCTTTTTTTTTTGTTCTAATTAGTATTCCTGTATGAGTCATTCAGCAAAAATTGTAATCATCTGTTCTCTGAATATTGAAACACAGTTACCCGCACAATGGAAAACTATCATTAATGCAAAGTTTGTTAAGGAGATTCAGCTTTAGTGAAATCACTGTCTGAACTTTTTCAGCCTTTCTTTGGACAGGTAGATTTATATGATTAGCAAAACAATATTAAAGAAACAATACTGGCTTTATAAGAATTCTATGCAAGGAGGAGGGTTTTCAGTGGCTTCTTACTTTTGCGGATTAGTGCATTAGTAATTGAAGCCTTTGTATGAAAACCCCAGTAAAACTTGCATAAGAGATGGAAAGACTATGTTTCCAAGTAAAGTGTAAAACTAAAAACCCATAGCATGTAGGACACAATGCAGGGAGTCCAGTGTGTTATACTGAGTGGGACTCTTGATACCGTGTCAACACAATAAATTAAAAATAATAAAAATTTTAAATCAAAAGTAAATAAAACTCCACAAATTTATGATCAAAATATTTTCAGAACAAATGCAATCTCAAGCTCCCTTTTGAAATTATGTCATTATATTCTTTCTAGTAATTTCTTATTGCCAGGCTATTTTTCCTGTGGCACTCCCAACCTTGCTGCCAACTCTACCACCCAAGAAGGCTTCAGTGCTAGCAAAAGGCATAATAATAAGTAATGAACAGGGAGATTAAAGTTTAATTATTTCCTTTCTTTAACCAAGAACTGAGTTTTAGAGAACTGTGGTAGTTTAATCAGAAGTACTAATTACTGCCCCTTTTAATTCATAAAATGTCAGTTTGAATTCTGGCTTTCAACTACATACAAATTTTTTTTCTCAAAAGAAATTGTGGCTTTAGCCAGTTGTCTCAGTGGTAGAGCCTCAGTCTGACATGTGAATGGCCCGGGTTTGATTTCCAGTCAGGAAACACATGAGAAGTAATTGCCTCTCCACCCTTTTCCCCTCTCTCTCCCTTTTTCTCTTGCTTCCTTTCTAACGGCATGGCTTGAATGGTTCCAGTGCATCACCCCAGCACTGAAGATCACTCTGTGGAGCCTCTAAAAATAGCTCAGTTGTGAGCATGGCGCCAGATAGACAGAATGTGGCCCCAGATGGGGTTTGTCAGGTGGATTCCTTTTGGGGTGCATGCGGTAGACTTTCTATCTCCCCTCCTCTCATTTGGAAAAGAATAAAAAAGATTGTTTTTCAAAATGAAATGAAAAGTTTTTAATATATTATGTAAATATTAAAGGATAAGAATAGTTGTTTCTAATACTTTTAAAATATTAAGAATTGAGTATGTTTGTAATTTATTTTTTAAATGTGTGACCTATTTTTATCTGTTTCAATGATTATTAATGTAAAGAGAGAATTCCCATCTTACTGTGCAGGTAGAGCAGCTATGTTGCAATCATGCTATGGTATTAGAGGAGAAATTCATGTAAATAAAATTAAAAATATTTAGTCTATACTGCCTGATCTAAAAAAGTAGTTAAGTAATTTTGCAGACATTCATAAATATGGAAGGATAACTTGGAAAAGAATTGTTAAAAAATTAAGCAAGAAAAAAACAAGGATAAATCAGGATTTTAAATGATGTCAATAAGAAAATGAACATATTCAACAAACTCTCTAAAATCTTACAGGGTTTGCAAAAGATTCAGAAGTAATAAAAGTATCTCCTAAGACAATAGATAATTTTATTCTCCACCATAAAGGTAAAACAAGATATTTGTAATATAACCCTCAAATTTTGAAAACTTTTTGTTTTACTAGACAGAATATATGCACAGTGTAAATAATATGCAATGACCTACAATAAGAATTAGATCATTCATCCAACTTTATCTACCCCAGACTCAAGACTTGTAATCAATTTTAATATTTATTTTGGTGGGAAGAGATTCTTCTTGTGGTCTCTTGTTTTAGGTAATATGGTTAAGTAGCTATCTTTAGATACAACAATCTTAGTATCCTCTGTTTTGTACATACTATGTAAGAGAAGTAACTCAATTACACTAATTTCCCTCATTTGTTACTGGTTTTTAAATTAATTTAAATTATTCTCTGAATTATTTTTATAAATTTAAGAAACATATTTAAAACTTTATTTTTTATTCTGTCAGATTTATATATATATTATTTCTACACAATAAAATCTGAAACAAAATAACTTTCTGTTTCCATTAACAACTGTAATTAGCATTATGCTTAACTTTTATGGACAAAACAAATTTATAATACTAAAGGAATAAATTATAATAAACTAATAACATCATAACAAATTTACAATGCTAAGGTAATTAATTATAATAAAATAATATCATAATAAATAACAATGACAATAGCATAATAGTATTATAATAATACAACACTACTAAATTTTTGTCCTCTTACAAAGTTTCTGACTTAACCTTAAGTACAGATTGCCTAATTAAAAGCCAACATATACATGGACATTAGTTGAATATTATTTATTGCAAAGACAATGAAGATGAAAATATCATACATATATTTCTTTATTAACCCAATATAAAATTTCTATTTTCATTAAAGAAAAAGTCTCTTAAAGAAAGATAATTTTATAAAAATTACCAATAGTTCAAAATTAATTATGCTATTTTTGTGTGATAACTATTTATATAAAAATTTGGGTGGTTGTGTTTATTTCATGTTTAATTATTTATAATAGCATATATTACTGAATTTAAAAAGATCTACTTAATTTAACAATATCTGTAAGATCTTCCAGATTTTTCTTCACTGATTAACTTGCATTCATGTCCCACTAATTCATAAAACTTTTCTTTTGAAATTTGTACTAATTGAAAATAAAAAGTATTATAATTCATGAATTCTTACACAATAAGAGGATATACCAATATATTTTTGTACTGTAAAATGTAACTAAATAGATGAAGTGAATCATATATTTGATCTCCAGTTGCTACAGTTTCTGATTGCTTCCCCATAAGTAAACATTTGTATCACTGTTGTTTCTAGTCATATATATATATATGAATAAGCTGAATAAGCATATATATAGTTCATGGGATGGGGAGTGATGCAGATCCTCTTTCCACGACTAAAGTCTTTATATCCCCATTTTGCTAAGAGCTCTCAGCTGAATCTTTCTTCAGTAATCATCTTCAGCTGAAAAGAGTCCCCTCACCTAACGTCATGTACCCTCCCTGGGTGCAGCCACATCTAATGCCTATTTCGTATAACAGTATAAAGGTTCACTCTTCTTTCCTTAATTTGCAATACTTTTGTAGAGCCTTCTTGTAACACCTGCATGATTGACTAAGGCCTTTGTTTTAAATCTGTCATAATTCTATTCCTTCATATGTGCAATCCTGCTGCATTCATTCTCTCATATATGCTGAGTCTGAAAGCATGTCCTAAAAATTTTGTTAAAGAGGTGATACATAGTGATGGAAGAAGACTTGATTTGGGGTGGTAAACACACAATACAATATACAGATAATATATTTTAGAATTGTACACCTGAAAATATGTACAATTTAATTAACAAATGTCACCCCAATAAATTTAATTTAAAAAAGAATCTGCCTTTTTGTTTGTTTCCTAAGGAACAAACTCTAAGAGATTAACTAAGAAATGTGGGCTGAAAAGCAACTATAAAATGGGAAATGGTGCTGGATCATCTACTAACTAATAGTCACTGGTAAGTAAAAAATAATCTTAAGTAGGTTGAGAGATAACCCTTGGCTTATGGTAGCCACCCAGTTTGTAAAATGTTCATCTGTGGTAGCCTGGAATGGGTACCAGCTGCAGGGAACACAATGATGGACATAGGAATCTGGTATATAAGGACTACGGAGAAAAAACTAATTTTGAGATTTTGTGACTAGGAGGTATTTGTCATGGAAAATTGATTCACTGGAGAATGACAATAAAAATTTGAGGATGATTAATCACCAATTAAATTGAGAATATGGATGAAAAATCTTTCTGGGTAGCATAAAGAGTTTATTATTTCCTATAGATTGAAAGCAAAAAAAAAATAAGCTTATAATTTTTACAAGAGAAACCTAAAGAAATCTGGGTTCTCAAACGTGGCTAGTCTCCTGCACCAAAGTCTGAGGTCTGATTAGGAAGAACTAAGACTTTAGGTTTCTGTATGTGAATAATTTCCTTTGTGCGCATGAAAATATTGAATTCTCAGAATTCTTGTATATGTGGTATCTATGTAGAGGACCTTCTTCCCTCTCTGATGACTGCACTCTTAGCTCAAAGAGAGTGTGAAGGTCTCCGCAAGCAAGACAACACTTGTTTTGTTCAAGGTAAAAGATACCTCTTTTTCTAACCACCAAATGAATAATTATTGCTAGGTCATATAACATAACTTGGCTGACACTAACTCTGCCTTTAGTAAAAGAAAAATGTGACTGTATCCTGGAAAAGTTTTCAGATCTAATCAACATATGCCAACAGAAGCCTAAGGAGTATATATGACATTGGGTTTGAAGGCTCTGAATCAAATAGGTCAAACATAAAGGTGATAAGTGAAATCTTATTAGTATGAAATAGTTTTACATAATATAGATTTGATTCCTTGGCAAAAACTGGAATCAATGCTAATACACTCAGAGAATGGATCTCAGAAGCTTAAAGAAAGCAATGCGCTCGCTATCTTAAGCGAAGTTGGAATGCCAGAATCACAATGGAAGGTGGTGCTAGAAGACATTAAACACACAGGAAAGTGGACATGATAGATTAGTGAAGCCTGAAAACTCATCAGATAACAGCATTTTACTGGAGGTCTCTGAAGTTAATCCATTCACTTTAGTGAAGAGAAATGGACTGCTGACAGAGACTAAAGCTTCACTGAACATGTAGTGATGACTGCTGTCTATATAGATGATTCCAGGGATGGCAGAAGACACTATCACAGTATTAGGCTAACTGTTCTAAAAATAGAAAGAGAATCTTGAAATAACAGAGGCCCAAGCATCAAAGTTGAACTGTCAGAAGCAAGGTGGAAGAAATTACAATGATGAACGATGACATTTAAATTGCAGCTAGAAAGGCATGACCTGCAGAGTGCTATAAAATTGATTATTGCACATCCTGGGCAATATAGATAAATATCCATCAATGGTATGGTAAATGAATAGACAAATTAATGGATGAATGATAGGCTGAGGGGCAGTTGCTCAAGCTGAATTATGGACCTGAATCAGTTTTTTTCAAAGAACACAAGGATTGAAAGTTTGGATCTTCAGTATTAACAATACTGCAACACCATGGTGAGTTCATATGGTAATGAATTATCCAGTGTTCTAATAAGAAACTAACATGAGAAAATTTCACTGGGTAAAGGGAATGTCCCTTTGAGAAATATGGACACATGTTCCAAACTGATATTAATATCTAAGAATTTGAAGCAACATCATGTGACCTTTTCTGATTTCTCTCCCACCTACTAACTTCGCTCTAGCCTAAGCCTTGATCCTCCACCTTTGATTTGAACAAATTATTCCAGGGAAGGCAAGAAACTATTATTAGCTCACTGTAAATAGTTATTCTTCTGGAATACACAGAGGGACAATTTTTATTTCATTTTCTGTTGCATGAGGTTTTAGAACTTTTTTTATATATGACTGCATCGCTGATTCCAAATCTGAAATTCATTTTTTGCTGCATGCACTAGTTTTTATACAATTTTAATTTCTTTTTGTTACAGTTAATGGCACGCATTTGTTTTTAAATTGAAGTTAAAGGGCAACAACTCTTGGATTGAACACAACGACAAGGCAATTAATGTCTTAAAATATCACTTTTACATAACTGCAGTTGTTTTCAAAAGTAAAAAAAAATATTATCTGATAAAAACACCATCTGATTTTGTTTTAAGATTGAATCATGGCTTGTTCGAGTAGGCATAAATATAAGAATAGTCCTGACACCTTCTGTTATTTATGTGGCTATTACACACTTCAATGTCAAAGGCACAATATTTCATCATTTTTGACATGTGCATATATTGCCTATTTTCAAGTTCTCCTTGGTGATCAGTACAAGAATTGGGCTCCTCATATTGTGTGTCATAATTGTGAGGAAATACTTTGTGACTAGTCAAAAGGAAAACACAAAGGAAAGCCTTTTGGTATTCCCATGGTCTAAAGACCACAGCAATGACTGTTATTTCTGTCTGATCCATACAGAGGGCATCAGCAAGAAAAAACAACATATGATTGCATATCCTAATATTCCTTCAGCAATATGGCATATCCCACACTCTGAGACACTCCTGGTTCCAGTTTTCAGTGGTTTTATTTCTTCTAAGGATGAAGAAAGTGAACATGTTGATCAAGTGTATTTTGATAGGATGCATGAAGAAATGGTTGTAAAATTTGAAGGGTCTTCTTCTGATGCCATGCAGTCATTAATCCCTCAGCAGTTTAGCCAACCCAAATGGAATGATTTAGTAAGAGATTTGGGCCTATTAATAAAAGCAGCTGAGTTATTAATTAACCTCCAAGCTTCAAGAAAAGAATGTGCTTCACTGGTCAGCTAAAGTCTCCCATTTCAGGAAGCGTGAACATATTTCTGAAGACTCTTTTTCAGAAGACAAATACTTTGTTTACTATCATGATATCAGTAGTCTTCTCAGCCAGCTAGGTGTTATCACTTATAGTCCAACAAAATGGTGGCTATTTCATGACAGCTCTAAACAGAGTCTGATATGTGTTCTCCTACATAATAGTAATGTTTATGCAGCGGTTCCAATTGGTTATTCAACTCATCTGCGAGAAGATGATAATGACATAAAAATTGTCCTTGACTTTCTGAAGTATGAGGAGCATAACTGGATCTTAAAATGGTAAATTTCCTTCTAGGACAACAGAGAGGTTTTACATATTTTTGCTTTCTGTGTTTGTGAGACAGCCGAGCTCGAGAGAAACAATGGACACAGTTGGAGTGGCCGAAACGTGAAGCTCTGGAAGTAGGTATGCAAAATATTGTGAATGAACCTGTAGTTAATTGAGACAGGATCATTTTTCCCCCACTTCACATCATACTTGGCTTAATGAAGCAGTTTGTTCAGGCTTTGAATAGAGAAAGTGAATGCTTTCAACATATTATTTCTGCTTTCCCTGCCTTGTCTTTCGAGAAGATAAAAGCAGGTGTATTCTATGGACCTATCATTCGAACCCTCATACATGATGAAGAATTTGCCAGGAATATGAATAAGGAGTAGAATGCAGCATGACAGTCTGTTGTGGCAGTTACAAAGAACTTCCTTGGTAACAAAAAAGCAGAAAACAATGAACTTTTGGTTCAATGTATGCTGTTGGCTTTCCACAACATTGGATGTAACATGGGCATTAAGTTTCACTTCCTGAACAGTCACTTTGATAAGTTTCTTGAAAATCTTGGAGCTGTTAGTGATGAGCAGACTACTGCTGGAGTATCAAACGAGATTGTCCTCAACAAGTACACAAACGCAAGAGCTACAAAAGCCAATTTTTGACTGTATAGAATTTAAATAAGTTTTGCACAAGTTTTAGGATTAAAATAACTATTTTTATATGTTCTATTTTGAAATTGTAGACAAATTCTGATCCAATCATATATTTTAGTGTATTACTGTATTTACTGCTTTATATAAATTATTATATTTTCACAAAGATGATGCCCAAGAAAACATTCTACTTCATTATGTTAAACTAAATGTTAAAAATGTTATAATAAGATGAAAACTTAAAATCTTGAATTGCAAAAGAAAATGTAGTTTACAGAGAAAAACTAATGTCAGATTTGAGATCAGCACACTTGAGCTAGGTAAGAACAAGTGTTTTTGTAGATGCAATAAAAATTTTGTTCCCCTGTGATATTATTCCGTATTTTTCTTGTTTCTCCCCCAAAAAAGTTTGATGTCTTTAGAATTACAATATTTTTAAGTAACTATATTTCTATTACTGTAATGAAAATTTTGAGTTGTAACTATCAGTTGCTCTTTACTTACGATAGATACTACTGTTAAATTTATTTTAGCTTATCCTTGAGCTAGATTAGCTATTTCTCAAAGCTTAAGTTTCATCTAGGCTTTTGCTCCAATTTACTGGAAAATATTCTCAAGTAATTTCTTTAGAAAAGATGTTAAATATGTGTGTATGTGTTTTAATTTTTGTAATGCAAAATGATCTACATATATGTTAACTTGTATTTTAATAAACATCTAAGATTATATTTACTTTTTCTTACATTTAGTTGACAATTTGGTCTGTAAAGATATCAAAGTACCGTATATTCCCTCAGAATGTAGTGCTTTTTATTTTCCACTTATTACCTACAGATTAGAAGTAGGTTTCTCACTTAATTTAACTCTCTTTTTCTTTATCTTCTTTTATTTTTAGTGAGTCCTTTCAATCTTAAGATACAGAAAGTTCCTCATTTTTGGATACATTTTTTTCTTGCCTTGATAATTTTCCCCCCATTTTCTCTCTTTATTTATTGCACTCATATTAATAGGCTGTTATATTTTCCAACTCTGTATTTTTCCTCTGTTTTGTGAAATATTGTCAAATTTAATTTGTGACATGAAACTGAATTTTTTTAAAATTCTAAACATAAAGAACAGTCTTAGAACACTTTCTTATTTTGTTGGTTCCTGCCAATTTAATAGAAATTTACTCTTGGTTTTCTAAATTATCTCTTAAATTTGTCCTTGGAATTTATTTTATAATTATTTCAATATTTATTTTCTGTCTCACCTGTGGTAGCACATGGATAAAACATCGGCCTGGAACATTGAGGTTGCTGGTTCCAAACCCCGGGCTTGCTTGGGTATGGGAGCTGAAGCTTCCTGCTCATTCCCTGTTCTCTCTCTCTCTCTCTCTCTCTATCTCTATCTCTATCTCCTCTGTCTAAAATAAGTAATAAAAGCTATTTTTTTTCGTATCTTAGTATTTTCTTCAGAAGCGTATTATCTATTTTCATAGTTGACGAAGGTTAGATTTAATCACTCCATTGAATAAGGCAAAAAGCCAGTCATTATTATATTTTGCAGCCTTTTCAATTTTTATTGAATTTATTTGGGTAACACTGGTTAACAAATTATTCAGGTTTCACGTGCACAAATTTACATCATCTGTACATTGTATGGTGTGTTCACCACCCCACAGCAAATCTTCTTCCATGACCTTTTATCCCCTTATACTCTCCTCCACCTGCCTCCATGACCCTATCCCCAGCAATCACCGCACTGTTGTTTGGACCCATTAGTTTCTTTTATCTCTCTCTCCTTATATCTTTTTTGCTCAATCCCTCCACCTCCTGCCCACCTCCTTATTTTAATAGAATGAGAAAGATGACTACAGCTTGTATATACCTAACATGTTGACTACTTGAAAAACTTTTAAGTTACAGTAATAAAAGAGGCTTCTCTTATAAGGTAAATTGAGAAGCCTTTCAAATTTCAGAGACAGGAAGATTTTTCTTTAAGGGGCCAACTCTCTACTAATATTTGTTTTTCTTCCCCCATGTGATATTCATTCTACCAATTTATTTTACTGATTTTTTAAAATTGATTTGGTGTAAATGATAAATTTACATGTCTTATTATTACATGTTTTCTAATGTTCATCTTTAATACTATCTAACCTTAAACTCAAAATTTCAAAATTTCTTCCAGAGACCATGTTAAATACTTTTCAGATACTATCTTACTTAACTCACAAATTCATTATCATGCCAATATTTAGACAGAAATTATGGCTTAATAAGATTAAGTGAAAATCCCATAACTACATAAGTTTAGATTTTAACATAGGTTTTGTGAATCGAAAAACTGCATTTTTTACCTCAAGTATATAATATTTTGTAGTTTTTCCTTGCTTCTGCTTTTCATGACAGTGATTTCTCTACTATTTATCCATTATAATGTTTCTCTTCTAAACTAGTTATGTTAATATTTTACTGAGGTTTGACTTTGCTAGAGAATTGAGACATTTTATTATTACTTCCTGAAACATAATTACACCAAAAGAATTTGTTTGTATTACATACATTTTAACAATGTGGGATCTTAAAAGCTTCATCAATGGATGAAGTTTAAGTTTTTAAAGAAAATTTTATATTTATATTTTTATAGTCTCAACTAAATTTGGAGTATAAAGTTAATGTATGTGCTATTTTCTCTTATCCCCTTGACATCTAGAACAGTTTTCATAAAAGGGTGCTGTATGGGCCCAGGATATCTGGTCAGGAACATGAGACATTTCAACCCACAAAAAGGAGAGTTAAAGCTGCACTCCAGGCACTAGCTAGCCAGGAGGGGGATAATTTCAAGCTTGCAATCATTCAATGATTATCAAAGACTTAGTTCAAAGAAACAACATTTGTGGAGGATTGCCTGAAGGAAATAGAAATTTCTGTGTTCCTCTTTTTTCTATAAAACGTACCTCTAGGTTTTCCCAGATCTGCAGAGTGGTATATTATATTATTCCGGCAGTTAATATCGTTACATTGAATCATGTTGCATTAGATGTCTTCAACCTATGCTGAGAAATCCTCAAAGAAATGAGTCTTAAGTAATATGTCAGTATATTCTCAATAAAGATAATGCTGAGTACAATATATTTTTTAAACATTTTAAGATATAGTTTTAATTGCTTATGGACCAACTAAGAATAGTAGTAATGACTTATGAAATTACTGTGGTACCTTGAGATACAAGAGACCAATATTTTTAAGATACAATCTGCGACTTGTTTTGTTCTGTATTTTTGTTTGAGATCTGAGCAAAATTTCAAGATATGAGTCATGATTCAGGAAGCTGCCACTAGTTGGCACATTGGCACATGGGCCAATATTGGCAGCACAACACCAATATCTTGTTCATTCTCACGTGTTACCCACAGAATCAAGTCATATCTAGTGCACTGTACTCGTTCTTATATCATTTTTGCATTTCTCACTAACTTTTTTTTGTGTGCTATCATGGGGCTGAAAAAAGTGAGTGTAAAAGACAGTGGTGAGAAGAAGAAGAGAATGATGTTGATAGAAGTAAAGCAAGAAATAAAGAAAAACATGAGTATGGTATACAAGTGATTGAACTGGCAAGGCTGTACGACCACAAAATATCTATAATTTGTACCATCCTTAAACTAAAGGATGCCATCAAAAGTGCAAATCTAGCAAAAGAAACTACAATTCTGTCTCAATTAAGCACAAATATCCATGAAGAAATGGAGAAGCTTCTGCTGGTGTGGGTGAAAAAGAAAGAGCTAGCAGGAGATACAGTGACGAAGACTAATATGCGAAAAGGTACATATTATTTATAGCAACTTGAAGAAGAAAGAACCATCAAAATGGATGTACCTTGATAACATTATATGGAGTGAAATAAGTAAATCAGAAAAAAAGAAAAACTGAGAACAGCATTATTACATACATAGGTGGGACATAAAAGTGAGAATATGAGACATGGACAAGAGAGTGGTGGTTATGGGATGGGGGGAGGGAGGGAAGATTGGGATAGGGAGAAGGGGGGGCACAGGGAAAACCAGATAGAAGGTGACAGAGGACAATTTGACTTTTGGTGATGGGTATGCAACACAATTGAATGATAAGATAACCTGGAGATGTTTTCATTGTACATATGTACCCTGATTTATTGGTGTCACCTCATTAGAATTAATAATAATAAAATATATACAAAAAAATAAAATAAAAAATATAAAACATTAAAAGAAAAAAAAGAAGAGGCAGCAGAAGATACGTTTAAGGCAAGTCATGGCTGGTTTGAAAATTTTAAGAAGAGATCTGGCATCCACTCCACGGTGAGACATGGTGAAGCTGTGAGTGCTGACATTAAGGCAGCTGAGGAGTACATCACATGTTTTGCTGCGCTTATTGCAAAGGAAGACTACATCCCCCAACAAGTGTTTAACTGTGATCTAACAGGATTGTTTTGGAAAAAAATGCCCTGGAGGACTTTCATCACCATGGAGGAGAAGAAGCTGCCAGGCCATAAACCCATGAAGGACCATCTTACCCTTCCATTATGGGCAAATGCTAGTGGTAACTGTAAAGTAAAGCCACTGCTAGTGTATCATTCTGAAAATTCTTGAACCTTTAAGGCTCACAAGATTCATAAAGAAAAACTGCAGGTTATGTGGTGCACCAATGCTAGGGCATGGGTTACACGGCACATTTTTATTGAATGGAAAAATCTCGTCTTTGGTCCTGCAGTGAAGAAATATCTTCAAGAAAATAAACTCCTGATGAAAGCATTACTAATTCTTGATAATGCTCCAGCCTACCCGCCTGGTTTTGAAGATGACATTCTCAATGATTTCAAATTCATGAAAGTCGTCTACCTCCCACCCAACACGACTTCAATCTTGAAACCTATGGGTCAGCAGGTCATTTCCAGTTTTAGAAAGCTTTACACAAAGCACTTGTTCTGCAGCTGCTTTGAGGTGACTGAGAATACAATTCTAACCCTTTGAGAGTTTTGGAAAGATCACCACAACATTGTGATATGTTTATGCATTATTGACTTTGCATGGTAAAAGGTTAAAAGAAGAACCTTGAACTCGGCATAAAACAAAGTTATGGCCTGAGGTTGTTGCAGAAGGATTCGAACCAGAGACTGAGACCAAGGTAGAAGTGTTGGAGGAGATTGTGTCCCTTGGAAAGTCTATGGGTCTGTAAATGAACTTGTCAAGGAACATGAGGAGGAACTCTCAACTGAGGAGTTGAAGGAGCTACAGATGATGCAACATACAAAGCTTCTGCAAAAGATTAGTAGTGAAGAGGAGGTAGAGTTGGAGGAAGTGATTTCTACAAGTGAAATTAAAGACATGCTGGCAATGTGGGAGAATCTTTCAAGTTTCATTGAAAAGAAACACCCAGAAAAAGTTTCCTGGTCATGCTTCAGAACTTATTAATGACACTCATTTGTCACATTTCCATAACATTTTAAAAGGCAGGCAAAAGCAAACCTCTTTGGTTAGATTTTTACTCTAAGTCCTTCAAGTGAAAGTGCCTAAAGTGCAGCCAAAAAGGCAAAAACAGGTGATGATTAAATGAAAAATGCATAATGTTAAACTTAGGCTAAGTTTAAAGGTAAGAAAGTGCTTTTTTTTTTTACAATTAAGTTTTTGTGGTTTCATTTTTTTTCATCAGTTTATATAATATTTAGTTAACTTAGAAATTGAAATTGTGGTTTCATTTTAAGTAAATAAAGTGCAGTTTTAGTTTTGTTTAAAGAAAATGCAGTTTTAGTTTACATTTAGTGTTAAGAAAGTGCAGTTTTAGTTTACGTGTCTATAGTGAGTGTATCCCTTCCTCCCTCCCTCCTCCTCTGCCATTCACCTCCATTAACTGCATTCATGTCTCCAAGGTAAGAATACAGTACTAAATAACACTTTTTTCTTTTATTTCATATATTTTGTTATGCATTGGAAAAGTATACATGTGTGTTTCTTAATTAAAAATATGTCTTTTTTCATAATTTAGGATGGATTGAGGATGTTTCACGGGGCTGGAATGAATTAAATCTATTTCAGTTATTTTAAATGGGAGAAATTTGTTTGATATATGAGTTTACTGACTTATGAGCTCTGTTACAGAACAAATTAAACTCGTATCTCAAGGTACCACTGTATCTGGTTTTAAATTTGTGCCTATAGTGAGTTGTGCAACATTTTGGATTTGGCTACCTTAGGAAACTAGTATCATTTTTAAAGAATCATTTGCTATCATAGTTACATATTCAACTTAATTTAATATTATAACCGCTTTTTTATTTTCTTTCCTCATGTTATTCATATTGCTTTTATCTATTTTTTTAAAATCTGATGATACCTTAATAACTTCTGACAAAGAAATAATAATAAGAGAAAATAATTAAATTAGTTTATCACCTGAGGACATCAGAGAACAATTTTGATAAAAATTTAAGAGCTTTCTAAAAGTCAATAGAAAAGCCAAAAACATAATTAGTTTTGGGTTCATGATGACCTTAAGAAAACAGCAAATGCACTTTTCAGAAATGTATTTATTTCTAAGAAAAAGAAAAATTGTACTAAATTCTTTTTAATAAGAAAACTGTGTAAAATAATAAAATCTTCCTCAATACAGAATAATTTTGAAAGAAATTTTAAACTACTTTTTAAAATTTTGGTTTATATACCATCAACTAGCTTAATTAAATAAAAATCAACCTTTTGCAGAAGAAGCAATGTGATTAGGAAAAACAAAAACACAATCAATTAACAATTCCTTTAAAGCCCCTATATATATCTGTCTCTACTACAATACAGCATTTGCTTATATTATTTAATTTCTACTCTAATGAATATTATACAATAGACTTTTTTGTATGCAGATACTCTTACAAACAATTTAATTATGTTTGGTGGATAAATTTAAATATAAGAAACCATATATTCTAAGCACAGCTTAACATATTCACTTTATATTTCTATTTTGATACTCAATAGAGTAAAAATTTTTAAAGTTAAAAATTAACTTTCCAATATTATTTTCAGTAGATAACAGAAATCCACTTCTTATTACAAAAGTATTTATATCATGACACTACACAAGGCTATCACCAAAATATATATAATTATAGATAAACTATGTATATATAGTTATATTGAATAGATATATATGCAGATATATTTATAATCACCTCACATTTTTCACAGATTCCTTTATTGCTCACCTTCCCTGAATTAAGAATGTAATGCATGCAATCCCAACTTGATGCTGAATTAGCCTATTGTAGGGCAAGAGAAAGAGAAAATAAAGATATGTACCAAAGTTGGTGACTTAATGTATCTTATTCAAATTTTAAAAATGAGTCCTTTGTGAATAATTCAGTTTTAATATAATTTTATGCATATTTGTTAAACATGCTTATTATTAAAACCATTTATTGAATGCTGTTCAGTCACTAATGTAGTACAATTTTATTGAACATTACACACATTTTTCTAATAGCACTTAGATGTAGAAAATCTAAAACTTTAATTTTAGGATAAGGAAAAAAAATTGCCAGGAATTCTATTATATATTTAAACTATGTGCTTTAAAGAATTGCAGAAGAACACTGGCTGATGTTCTTTAGCTCCACATTTAGTGTATGACTTTATTAATATTTATAAATTGAATTAGTTCTTTTCCTGTCTCTTTCTTTTTTAGTTAAGTGAGAGGCAGAGAGCCAGACAGACAGACTTCCACATGTGCCCTGACTGGGATCCACCAGCGAGCACCCTGCCAGGAGATGCTCTGCCCAACTAGGACCACAGCTCTGTTTCTTGTCAATTGAGTGATTTTTTAGTGCATGAAGCAAGGTCATGGAGCCATCCCCAGTGCCCGGGGCCAACTTGCTCCAACCATTCAAGCCATGGCTGTAGGAGAGGGAGAGAGAGGTAGGAAAGGGGTAGTTACTTATCCTGTGTGCCCTGATCAGGGATTGAACCCGGGACTTCCACTTGCTGGTCTTACACTACTGATGAGCCAACCAGCCAGGTCCAGATCTCTTTTTCTAATAAAAAAGTGAAACAGTTCTGAAATAATTCTTTAAACCACATCTCCCACAGTATGTATTTCTAAAACTAGGCAAACTTAGTAATGGCTTGAGAGGGGTTAGTACTTAAATGAGTTGCATGCTTTCCCTCATAATATTTTTCATGACAATTTAATTATTTATTTAAATTAAAATACAAAAATGATCATATAGAAATATAAAAAATGCTATATTGACAGTTTTATTGTTCTATGAAGCTAGGTACTATATTTTTCTAGAAAAAATTCTTAAAGCATTTTAATCCAATTCTTAGGAAAAAGAACATGACAGTACTATTCAGTTGAATATTTAGAATTAAATTCAGTCTGTGGGCTGAACTAATCATTACCAAGGATCAATGATTACATCCTATATTAAGACGGACATTAGATTGTGATAAATTGAATTTTATGTAATCATAGAGTAAAACTTCATGATAAATTGCCTCACTGCATATCATATTCAGTTTTATTGCATATTAAATTACAATTCCTGAATCATCATCAAGCATCTGTTTTACTCTAAGCAAAGTGTATAATACAACTATTATGTAACCAAGCAGTGGTATCAAATAGATTTTGCTATTTTTATTTCTGGTTAAGAATGTACAGGGGTCCTAAGTTTACGACAGTCTTGACATTCGAGTTTACAACACACACTCCCATAGAAACTTAAAAAAAATTGAGACATGAGTGTTTTGGTGTAAGCCGTTAACATCATACTTATGGACAATGTGGGCAAACTTGTTTGGATGCATGCAGCTGAAGAAAACACAGTAACACAACATATGAGTGAGGGAGCTGGCATCCCCCAGAATGCTTACCTACATCATTTTGGACTGTTAAAAATACAAGTGTTTTGTTTGTGTTAAGCTAGGGTGTGTTTCAACTTACACCAAAATTCAGGTTGTCACTGTTGTAGGAATGAAACTGTGTTGTAACCCTGTATTTTTCTCAGTGTGAGACTTCTTTACATTTCCATGTTAACAAAACTTGAATTTTTTCATCTGAAATGCCTTGTAAATAATTAATGAACAAAAATCTAAACAAGATAATGCATGGAAACTTAAAATTTAAAGAGAAAACAATGTTCAAAAGGTTCAAACCAAATTGTATGCTGGAAAAAAGAACAATGTGTTAGTACACTAAAATAAGTTGTAGAAAGTGAAAAAAAGAGGTACAAAAATAGTATAATTAGCATAATTGTATTTAAAATGGTTTATTTGTTAGAATAACACTATATTAAAAACTCTTATTTTACAGTTCTTTAAATCTATTTTATAATGAGCATTAAAGTATGCTGATATCACCATACTGAATTCAAAAGTACTTTGTACTTGTATGTGTACAAAATGTATAATAATAGGGAGGCATACAGCAAGCTTTTAACTTGCCATAATAATTTAAATATTGAGCTTGACATGTAAAAAAATTGTTTATATAAATTCAAGATGTATGATGCCTGGTTGTTAGAAATTGCCTCAGTGTTTATCTCAACTGAAGATGCCAGTGGTAATTAGCTGGAGAGTTGAGTTATATTATTATTTATTACCAGGATTAATCAAAAGGTACCAATCCATCAAAGGTACCAATCCATATTTAAAGTGTATAGTAAATTTAGTCACTAGAAAATTAAATGTAAGGATGAATTATTAAGAAAAGAGTAACATCTTCCACACTATCATGGAAAATCATAATCTAGAGATGATTCCTTTATTTCAGTTTTTGGAAAAAGAATACATCAGTCATATTTATTTATCTATTTATTTTTTGCCAGTACCATTAAGCATTAAAAATTGTCACAGACACTTTCTTTACTCCAAGTAGCCCTTCTTTATTAACATATAATATAAAATGAACATTTTATAAGTAGCAAGTAAATTCTTGGATTAGATTGGCTAAAAATAAATTTATTGCAATATTTACAACTAGCAATGCTGATTTTAACTTTTATTCTTTCTGTACAGTGCATATTACTTTTTAAAAAGAGATAGTCTCACAAATATCTCCACCGTGAAATAATTTTATATCAGTAGAGGAAAATAATATTAAATTTCTTTCTCTCTTCTAATTGAAAATAAATTCAAGTAGCTTAGGTTTTATTTATATAATGTGTGCTATAATTTACCAAGGGTCTGATTAATTTTTGTTCTTTATGCTGATCAGAGGAGATAATAGAATAGACTGTCAAAATGATGTTTTGGATACAAAAATCATTAAATTATAGTATTCTAACTGAGATAATTTGATAAATATTAGATATTTAGCAAGCTTAAATTATTATGCTACCTTTTTATTGAGTTTTGAAGTTCACAAAAAAGCTTTAAATAACTTTCATTACTGGGAAAATAAAAATTAAAAAAGAAAATGAAATACATTTGCTACTTTATGCTGTCCTATTCGATATTTTGAATCATTTGAAACTGCTTAGTTACCCTTAAAATTTCTGACAAAATTACTGGCTCAGTTGCCAGTATGCTTCATAAAATAATAAAATATAGATGGGGAAATATTTAAGAATCTAGTCTTTATGGGGAATTGCCTTCTAGAGTCATGCATTATTAAAATTTTCTAACAAGCTATAATGGATGTAAGATAATAGAATATCATGTATAATGAGTGACTTAAAAGATCATGTTACTGTGCTTGTCAATGGTTTAAAATGTAGATAATATAAAAGAATAAATATATTAGGCTCCAAGTTTTTCATGTACATTTTTAAAATGTTAATTTCTTTATTAAAAATCTTTTAAAGAAATAAATAACTTCTTTATTCTATGAAAAATATTATTTTTATTGAATTTATTGGGGTGACAATGGTTAATAAAATTATCCAGGTTCAGGTTTAGAATTCTATAAAATCATATGTATAGTGTATTTTGTTTTCACCACCACAAATCAAGTCTCCTATCAACATTATCTCCTGTGTACCCGCTTGTACCTCCCCTCAACCACCTTTCTCTCTTAAAATTACCATGGTATTGTCTGTGTCTATGAGGTTCTTTTACTTTTTTTACTTAATTATTTTGCCTTTTTCATCCAGCCCAACAACCCCCTTCTCCTTTAACAAGTGTCAGTCTGTTCTCACTCTCTATCTCTCTTTTTAATAGATTTTAGTTATTTATTTTAGACAGAAGAGAAAGAGAGACAGAGAGAAGTCAGGGAGGACCATGAAGCATCAACTCCCATATGTGCTTTGACCAGGCAAGCCCAGGGTTTCAAACTAGCAACCTCAGCACTCAAGGTCAATGCTTTATCCACTGTGACACCACATGTTAGGCTATCTTTTCTCTGAATCAGTTTTTACTTTATTAGTTTATTTTTTCACTAGATTCAAAATATGAGTGAATCATATGGCACTTGACTTTCTCTGATTGGCTTGTTTCACTTAACATAATGCTGTCCAGGTCTACATATGCTGTTGCAAAGCATATGATTTCTTCTTTTTTACCACTAAGTGCTATTCCATTGTGTAAACATACCACAGCATTTTTATTCACTCATCTATTGATGAGCACCTGGTTTGTCTCTTAGCTATTGTAAATAATACTTCAGTGAACGTAGGGGTGCTTATATTCTTTTGAATTAGTGTTTCGGGATTCTCTGGATATATTCCCAAAAGTGAGAGAGTTGTGTCAAAAAACAGTTCTATTTTTAACTTTTTGAGATAACTTTATATTGATTTTTACAATGGCTGTAGCAATCTGCATTCCCACCAACAGTTCACCAGGGTTTTGTTCTCTCCACAGCCTTGCCAGCTCTTACTGTTTGTTCTTATTGATGGCAGCCATTCTGAAAGTGCCAGGTAATATCCCATTGGGGTTTTAATTTGCATTTCTCTGATGATTAATAACATTGAGTATTATGTCATATGTCTATTGGCCATTTGCATTTTCTCTTTAGAAATTTATCTATTCGGGTCCTCTGCCCATTTTTTAATTGGATTGTTTGGCATTTAATTGTTGCTGTGTTTCAGAAGTTTGTTATATTTCTTTTATAAAAAATATAACTTGGATATATCATTAAAAATATGTTCTCCTATTCAGTGGGTTGTCTTTTAATTTTGTTAATGCTTTCTTTACTGTGTGAAAGCTTTTCAGTTTAATGTAGCCCAATTTGTTTATCTTTTCTTTGTTCTCCTGCCTGAGGTAATATATCAGAAAAAATATTCATATGAGAAATATCTGAGATTTTAGTGCTTGTGTTTCCTTGTTACACTTTTATGATTTTAAACCTAACATTTAGGTTTTTAATTTATTATGAGTTTTTCATTATATATGGTATAAAAAAGGTAGTCTAGTTTTAATTTTTGCATTTATTTGTTCAATTTTCTAATACTATTCATTGTAAAGATTCTTGAACTCATTGTATGTTCTTACCTCATTTATCAACTATTAATTGACCAGAAAGGCATGGGTTTATTTCAGGGCTCTTTCTTCTGTTCCATTGATCTATATTTACACTTTTATTCCAGTACCATGCTGTTTTATTACTGGCCTTGTATTATTGTTTGATATCAGGTAGTGTGACTCCTCCAACTATAATTCTCTTTTTCAAGATTGCTGTGGCTTTTTGGAGTCTTTTGTGGTTATATATAAATTTTTGAAATATTTATTCTTTTGTGAAATATGCCATCTGATATCTTGATAGGAATTACATTGCATCTGTAGTTTAATTTGTGTAGTATGAACATTTTAATTGTATTAAATTTTTCTATCCAAGAACACAGTATATGTTTATTTGTATATTCTTTAATTTCTTTCTTAAATGTCATAACTTTCTGAGTACAGGTTTTATACATCTTTGGTTAAATTTATTCAAGTTTCATTTTGAAGCAAATGTGAATGGGATTGTTTTCTTAGTTTTCCTTTCTGATAGTTCTCTACTGCTATCTAAAAATACAACTGATTTCTGGATACTTATTTTATGTACAGGTAATTGACTGAATTTATTTATCAGTTCTTGTAGTTTTGTGGTGGAATTTTTTAGGGTTTTTTATAGAGTATTATGCCATCTGTGAATAATGCCAGTTTTACTTTTTCCTTTCTATTTTAGATACCTTTTATTTCTTCCTCTTGTCTGATTGCTGAGGCTAGGGCTTTCAGTACTATGTTGAATAAGCATGGTGAATGTGATATCCCTGTCATATTGTCAATCATTTTGTTTCTATGATTGGGTGTTTTATTTTTCTATCTTGTGATCCAAATCACTGATTCTGTTCTCTGATGCATCCAACTTACTGTTTATTTATTTCAGTGTATTCTTCATTTCAGTTATAGCATTCTTCATTTTTAACTGGTTCTTTTTTATGGTTTCTATGTCCTTTTTCATAATGTCCTAATTCTCACTAACTTCCTATAGTACTCACTAAATTCCTGGATCATCTTTTTTGTTTGTTTTGACTTGCATTGCTCTGATGATTAGTAATGTTGAACTACTCTTCATATGTTTATTAGTTATAGGAAGTAAACCAAGTATGCATCAATAAATAAGTGGATGAAAAAATTGTGTATCTATATGCAATGGAATATTATTCAGGAATAAAAAGAAATGAAATCGTACATTTTTTGACAGCCTGAATAAACTTAGAAGATATTATGCTAAGTGGAATAAACCAGAAAGAGAAAGAAAAATAATATATGATATCACTTACATGGGGCATCTAAATAATAAAATAAGTTAACAAATAAAATAGAAACAGACTTGTAGATACAGAGAACAAACTGATGAAGACCAGAGAAGAGGGGTTTTAGAGGACAGGGTAGAAAAAGGTGATGGGATTAGGAAGTACTAGTTTGTAGTTATAAATATACATGGGTATAAATGTTCAACATTGCTAATCATTAGAAAAATGCAAATTGAAACCAAAATAAAATACCACCTTACACCAGTCAGAATAGTGCTCATTAACAAAACAACACATAATAAGTGCTGGCGAGGATGTGGAGAAAAGGGAACCCTGCTACACTGCTGGTGGGAATGCAGACTGGTGCAGCCACTGTGGACAACTGTATGGAGATTCCTCAAAAAATTAAAAATCAAACCGCCTTTTGACTCAGCCATCTCACTTTTAGAAATATATCCCAAGAACGTCATATCACTGATTCAAAAGAAGAAATGCTCCCCCATGTTTATGGCAGCATTGTTCACAATAGTAAAGAGCTGGAAACAGCCCAAGTGTCCATCATTGGACGAGTGGATTAAAAAGCAGTGGTAAATATATACAATGGAATACTATGGGGCCATGAAAAAGAAGGAAATCTTACCGTTTGCAACAACATGGATGAACCTGGAAACTATTATGTTAAGTAAAATAAGCCAGGCAGAGAAAGAAAAATATTATTACCTCACTCATTTAAAGAATTCAATGAACAATGTGAACTGAGGAATGGAAATAAGACAGAGAGGGGATGAAAGGGACCAGAGGAAAAGAGGACAGAGGGAAAGGGGATGATAGGATGGGATAAACCTGAAGGGAAGTGGGGAGAGCGCTCTGCAGAGAGGAGCAAAGGAGACGTTGAGGGCAATACAGGGGAGGGGAAATACATTCGGGGTGACACTAGAATCTATGTAAACACAATAAATTAAAATCAATAAAAAATAAATATATAAGTAAGTAAGTAAATAAATATACATGGGCATAGAAAGTAAAACATAGAGAATATGGTTAACAATATTGTATTAATTATCTACAGCAGGGATGCCCACACTTTTTCAGCTTGCGAGCTACTTATAAGATGACCAAGTCAAAATGATCTACCTACAATAAAAATGCAAAACATAAATTTATTTCTTCTATATTATCATTATTTAAGTTACTATTATTACTATTTAATATTGTGCATTCTTCTTTTACCTTTCTCCTTCTCAGTTCTTTTTTCGGAGGAAAGTCAATGTCATAGTTTTTATAAACAGTCTGAAAAAGCCGCTCCACATTTCCTTTCTTTGGAATAGCAATGGCACACAGAGAGATGAGGCAAACACACTTAGAATATGACATAGTGAAAATAATCCCCTCCCATTCTGTATGAAAGTGGTAGGTTTTAGGCTTCTTACTCGGACCAGCTACGGCACTCATTTTTATACCCTTTGTTGTATTTAGTTTAAATAAATTGAAGGCTAACTACGCAGCAATGTAACTGAACAAGTTAGCATGGTTTAACGCGCATGCGTAGGGTTTCAAAAGTTCAGATATCAGATTGGCTACCCTGTATGCCAATCAAAAGACAAATGTCTTTTTAATGTCATGCGATCTACCCACACTTTCTTTGCAATGGACCAATAGATCACAATCGACGTATTGAGCACCTCTGATCTACAGTGTCAGTTGAGCAGATGAAATATCAGAGGAAACACTCTGTAACTTATATGCATATTGTTCATACGGTAAATACATTAATAAATAATACAAAAATAATCTTTGTATTTTGCATACTCACAACTGTAAACCTACTTTTGCCCCTCCTTGTATATAAACATGACAAATACATATTTTGTGTAAGTCTTCATTTATATTTATATTGAAAGTCAAGGAGACATCTGGGATAAGGGCAAATCTCTTAAAAGTTACAGGTTTGTTGCATAAAGTCTCAAGGTGTTGAGGACATTAGAAAAATTAGTTTTTTTTGTGCATGTATGCATATATGCCCACATGTCTTTGTCCGCAGATTCTATTACAATTCAGAAGGATTTACATATAACCATGTTTATACTACTATACCAACCCATCTTAAGAACTGACAATATTACCTAGTAACTTCATACAAATATGCAGCCTTTTCTACAATATACTCTTTCATAGGAACACACAGACAGTAATTTATTATCTTATGCTCTTATGTTTTCATTTGAGCTTTGTTTCAAATTAAATATAAAATATATTGTCTTTTGTTAAATAAATATCATACAGTATTATATGTGAAGGAGCTGTTTCCTAACAATGAGAACACAACCTTCTACTTGCTAGGATGGTTTTTAGTTTTTCAAATAGAGAAACCAATCACAACAACTTAAGAAAAATTGCTATCTAATTTAAAGATACATAACTTACACAATGAAATGCAAAGTAAGAAGTTTAGCTTTACCTCAGGAATAGCCACAGCTGCCAACACAGGGAAAACAGAAAAGCATTTATCTCAATTGCTCATTGAAATACCTCTACATTTCAGCTTTATTTTCCTTCTTCATTGAAGACTAAATTTTATACTTTCCAGACTATATTTGAAAATGCCTACCATCCAGGAATGCTAACTTGAGTTCTTCACTCGAATGAATCTTAAAGCCAAATTTTTAAATATAAGAAGCTTTTATTTTATTGGTTGATTTCCTAGCCCATGGCTTTCTAATAAACTATTTTTTCATAGTAGTTGACCATATACCTCTGGAGGGCAGTATAGTTAAGCTTGCTTCCACTGTGGTTATATAAATGGTTGCTGGGGAAGGAGAATTCCCCAGCATGTGCTATATTGACTTTCTAAGAAGATACAGCTTTGGAAGTCATTCTGTAGTGTGGAACAGTGAATGAGTTCTCAAACCTTAGTTTGCATAAAAGCCCTCCCTGGAAAGCCTTTCTAATAAGCAGATTGCTGTGCCTCACTCCCAGAGATTCTGATTCAGTATGCCTGGGAAAGGATCCAAAATGTGCATTTTTAATAAGCTGCCAAATGATTTTTCATGGTGTTACTTGGGTCTTACTCTTCTGAGAACCAATGGTGTAATGCATTGGAAACACATTTAAAGGCCAGATGCATATATCAGCTCGACTTCTTAATATATAACATCTTAACAGTGATTCCGTCAATTGAAATATTTTATCAAAAATAGATAAATTAATATTGAATTTTTAATAATGAACTTTATTTTTAAAAACTGTATTACATTTTCAAAAGAACAGGATGGAAAGTAAAAAGAGATTCTATATAAACCCTGTTCCCACACTTGTAAACCTTACCCATTATTAACATATTCCATCATAGAGGTACATTTGTTAAAATAGATATCCAAAGCCCATAATTTCAACAGAGTTCACTCTTGTCATTGAACATTTTTTAAATGTACTGTATAGTATTATAGAGAGTAGTTTCACTCCCTTATAAATCCTTTGATTTGCCTACTCATTCTTTTTTACCACTAGTCCCTGAGAACTACTAATCTTTTTACTGTTCCTATAACTTTGCCTTTTTCAGAATGTCATATATTTAGAATCATACACTATTGTTCACATTGGCTTCTATCATTTAGTCATATGCATTTGAGTTTCATCTATGTTGTTCATGGTATGATAGCTTATTTCTTTGTAGCACTGAGTAATATTTTATTGCCTGAGTGTACCACAGTTTATCCATTTACCTACTAATAAACATCTTGTTTGCTTCCAAATATTGGCAATTATGAATGAAGCTGCTATATACATCAGTGAGCAGGTTTTCATGAACATAAGTTTTCATTCATTTTGTATGACTGATGTACCATATGTAAAAATATATTTAGTTTTGTAAGAAACAAATAATCCGTCTTCCTAAGTGGCTGTACCATTTTGTATTCTTATCAGCAATCGGTAAGGACTCCTGTTGCTCCACATGCTTACCAGTATTTGACATTGTCAATGCCTGGTATGTTGCCATTCTAATAGGTGTATAATATTGTTTTAATTTAAAATTTTTTAATGTCATATAAAAAAAGAAAGAACAGAATTTCCGAGAACTTTAGGACAACTCCAAAAAGAGTAATACAGGCATAGTGAGACTACTAAAAAGAGAAAAAAATAAAATAGTTTATGAAGAAAAATGCCTGATAATTTTTCTCAAATTAATGTCAAACACTACAAACCACAGATTTAGGAAGCTCATTGAACATGAAACTCAAAACCAAAAAACAACTCCCAGGCATATCAAAGCTATGAAAAATCAAAGACAAAAAAAGAAAATCTTCTTGAGGAAACTCCCCCAATAAAGCATTACTTATAGATAGAGGTCTAAAGATAATAATTGCATCCAATTTCTCTTCACAATGAGTATAAGACAAGAATTGAGTGAAATCATAAAGTGTTTCAAAAACCACTACCAACTGAGGCTGCTATACCTTGTGAAATTATCCTTCAAAGAGAAAAATTTAATACTTGCAGACAAAAATTGAATTTGTTACAAGTAGAATTGCCTTGCACTCAGTGTTAAAAGGTGTTCTTATAGTGTTCTAGGTCAGAAACGAAGAGCTCTATAAAAAATAAAAGAGTAATGAACACTTAATAAGTGCTGTTTTTCAATTGTCATTAGTTGGGAGATAATAACCAAAGTCATGAAAAGTTTTGTGAGGTTACAATATATTTTTTTTAATTCAGCTTTCTACTATGCCATCATGTTCAAAGAAATAACTGGGAAAATTCTTTTTATGTTTTTGTTACCAGCTCATCCTTTTTAGATACTACTTCAAGCAGTACTGATGACAGTTTTCAAAGTCGAGAAATAATATTTCTTCTGCCAATTCTGGTCTTTCTTGGAACTTAAGAGTTACCTGTTTGGATTGCCCTGAGTTACACACTTGTCTGACTTCTTGGAAAACTATTCCATCAGTCACTTCTACTTAAAATCCCTCATTCTTTAGTCCATGAGAGTGAAAATGTAGCTGCATTTTAGGTTTTCTATAGTCATCTTAATAAGACTATTGCTTTTGCATTTTTAAATTTAGTTTTTAAACCAATCTCTATAGATTTTGAAACTTTTCTATGCCACCTTCTAAGAGGTCATCTGGAATATTTTTTAGATGTGTTGGAATAGGCCTAATGCTTCATATGTTTTTAAAAAGTGTTTTTTATTTTTTTATTTAGCAAAGTTGTAATGTACCCATTGAATATTCTCTTATGATAAGAAGATACCAGTATTTGATTTTTATGTGGAGATGATTTTACAAATAGAATATGCTGTGTTTTTGTGGCTATGAAAACAAACAAGTAAGGAAAAATAAAATTTTTATTTTTCTTACTCTTCATTAATTAAACAGGTAAGTGTTCATTCAAATTAATGTATTAGAATGTGTATTCATATATACGTATACATGTAATTTGCTTATGCATGGTAAAATGAGAAACAAATAGGAATAATTATAAATATATTGTTATTATAAAGTATTTGCACTATCTATAAAACATTACAGTGCTATTTAAAAGTGCATTTGTAATTAATTGTATTTGTGAACTACAAGATACCCACTAAAAGTTTTAGAAAAGTGTAATTGTTAGGTTAAAAAAAGATAAAATGAATTATATAAAAATCTCAGTTAAAACAACAGAAAAACAGTGGAAGACAAAAATAAGAACAAGAAAGAAACCAAAAAATAACAAATACAATAGCTAATAATCAATTATCTAAATGGACCAATGAAAAGATATTGCCAGAGTGGATCAGAAAACAAGATTCAACTATTTAATGTCAGCAAAAACAAACAAACAAACAAACAAACAAAACACTTTGAAAATATAAATACATATAAATCAAAAGTGATGGGTAATGATATATTATAGTAACATTAATCACAAGAAAAAGAGTTTATATTTATTTCAAACAGAACAGACTTTAGAACAATGTAAGTTATCTAGGATAAAGAAGGCCATTACAGAATTATAAAGGGGTAATTTTTTCTAAAAAACATAAGCCTTATTGCCCATACACCTAAGAACAGCACATAAAATACTTAAAGCAAAAACAGAAGTTCCAAGAAAAATTGATGACTCTACTCTAAAGGATAGAGACTTTCATTTCTCTCTAGCAGAAATGGAAAGATTCAGGCCTGACCTGTGGTGGCGCAGTGGATAAAGCGTCGACCTGGGAACACTGAGGTCGCCAGTTCAAAACCCTGCACTGGTCTGGTCAAGGCACATATGGGAGTTGATGCTTCCAGCTCCTCCCCCTTTCTCTCTTTCTCTCTCTCACTCTCTCACTCTGTGCCTCCTCTCTAAAATGAATAAATAAAAATAATTTAAAAAAAAGAAATGGAAGTATTCAGAAAGCAGGAAATCAGTAACAACATAGTTGAGCTCAACAACCCTATCAATTAACTGGATATAATTGACATCTTTGGACAACTTCATTTAACTAAAGAAAATTACACATTATCTCAGGCTTACATGAAATATTCACTAAGTATACCACATTCTGTGTTATACAACACACCTTAACTAATTAAAAAATGGGAACCATACAATGGACTTAAACAAGAAATTAACAACAGAAAATTAGATAAGAAACCCCAAATACTTGAGATACATCAAATAAGAAATATAAAAATAATTTAAAATTTTTTAACTAATGCAAATGAAGAAACAACTTCTCAAAATGTCTAAGATACAGTGAAAGCAGTGGTTAGAGGAAAATCTATAGCATTAAATGCATATATAAGAAAGAAAGAAAGGCCTAGCTAAAGTCAATAATGTGTTTCACCTTTATTATTTTTATTTATTTTTATTTAGACAATTAAATTATAAAAGGTGGCATTGGTCAACTAGAGTACATAGATTTAAAGAAAACATCTCCATGTCATTTGGACAGTCGATTATGTTGTATATTCATCACCCAAAGTCAAATTATCCTCCATTCTTTTCCCTCATCCTTCCATCTGTTTTCTCTCTTACCCTAATCCTGGTAATCACTACATTCTTATATATGTCAATGAGTCGCAATTTTGTGTACCACCTATGTATGGAATCTTACAGTTCTAAACTTTTTCTGATTTACTTATTTAACTCAGTATAATGTTATCAAGGTTCATTCACATTGTCATAAATTATACTATGTCATCATTTCATATGGCTGAATAGTATTGTGTGTGTGTGTGTGTGTGTGTGTGTGTGTGTGTGTATTACATCTTCTCTATCCAAGAGCACACAATGAAAAAAAGAAAACCTCTCCAGTAAATGATGCTGGGAAAATTGAAATGCCACATGTAAAAGAATGAAACTTTATTACAGTTTGTCCCCTTGCACAAAAATTAATTCAAAATGGATCAAAGACCTAAATATAATATCTGAAATGATATATTACATAGAAGAAAACTGAGATACTAAACTTATGGACCTTAGCTGTAGAGAACATTTTATAAATTTGACCCCAAAGGCATGGGAAGTAAAGGCAAAGATAAATTAATGAGACTACATCAGACTAAGAAGCTTCTTCACAGCAAGAAAAACTAGCAACAAAACAAACAGACCACCAACTAAATGGGAAATGATATTTTCTAACAACAGCTCAGATAAAGGGTTAATATCTAAAATATATAAAGAACTCAAAAAACTCAGCAACAAACAAGCAAACAATCAAATAAAAAAATGGGAAGAAGACATGAACAGACAATTCTCTCAAGAAGTAACACAAATTACCAATAGATACATGAAAAGTGTTTATCTTCACTAGCTATTAAAGAAATGCAAATCAAAACCATAATGAGATACCACCTCACACCTGATAGATTAGCTATTATCAACAAGACAGATAATAACAAGTGTTGGAGAAGCTGCAGAGAAAAAGGAACCCTCATTTACTGTTGGTGGTAATATAAATTAGTACCACCATTATGAAAGAAAGTATAGTGGCTCCTCAAAAAATTAAGCATAGAAGTACCACATGACCCAAAACTCTCTCTACTGGGTATATACTCCCAAAACTAGAAAACATTGGTATGTAAAGACACATGCACCTCCATGTTCCACTTTTAGACAATAGAAAAAGACAACAATTTTATTCCAAAGTAAATATACTGTATTTCCCATGTGTAAGACACTACCATGTTAAGCTGCACCATAATTTAAGGGCCTGAATTTTGAAAAAAAAAATGTATTACATAAAGTTATTGAACTAAAGTTTTATTCATCATAAAATTTTTACAGCTCTTCATCACTGTCAAAACACCTATCCATTAGTTTGTCCTTTTATATGTCTGATGACAAATCACTGTCTTCAACAATGAACGCAAAAAGAAGTGCAAAAGAGAGAAAAATGCAAGTAAAAAAAATCTACAACCACTGTATAAGATGCACCCAGTTTTTAGACCCCAAATTTTTCAAAAATAGTTGCATCTTATACATGGGGAAATACAATAAATAAAAAAGTAATAATCAGAACATAAATTAGTGATATTGAATTTCATCAGAAATCAATAAAGAAAACTCAATAAAACCAAAAGCAAGTTCTTTGAGAAGATCAATAAAATTGTTTTATATAGCCTGGCCAAATAAAAAAGAGAGAAAAGATACAAATTAATAACTTTATTAATAAAAAAGGAGACATCATTACAAATTCCACTGAATAAAAAATAAAAAAGAGTATTGTGAAGTATTTTATGTCCACAAATTTGATTACTGAGATGAATTGGATAAATTCTTTGAAAAACACAATTTTCTAAGATTCACACATAAAGAAATAATTTGAATAGCCTTATACCTATTAAATAAGTTGAATCAATAATTGACAACTTTTCACTACAAAAAGAACCAGGCATAGCTGAGTTTGCTAGTAATTCCGTCAATATTTTAAGCAAGATGTTATACCAATTACCTTCCATAATTTAGAAGAAGAGAGAACATTTCCCGACTCATTCTATGAGTCCACTATTACCCTAATATCAAAATTGACAAATATGTATAAAAAGTCTGCCAATAATATATACATCATGAACATAAATTCAAAAATGTTCAATAAATTATTAGCAGATGTAACCTAAAATTGTGTAAATGTTATGCACCATGACCAAGTGGAATTTATCTCACTTATGCAAGGTTGGTTAAACATTTGAAAATCAATTTGTTTAATTCACTATATCAACAGGTCACAGAAGCAAAATTATATAATAATATGAATAATATTGAATTTTAAAAAAGTATTCACAAGTCTATCTTGAAAGGAACAAATCTTCAATGCAAAAGTATTCCAAATAATTTATGTCAGTATTCTACCCTCAAGAAGGTGAAGCGTTAAGTCCACACTTATCACAAGTGAACTGCATTGGTGACTTATCTGCAAATAGTATGGTGTGTAGGGGGTAGGAGGTGTAACTTTATGATGTGAACACCATGCAAATACTACCACAGTCAGGTGATTAAATATATTATTTTTTTTAGTAATTTTAATGGGGTGACACCAATAAATCAGGGTACATAAGTACAACAAAAACATCTCCAGGTTATCTTATAATTCAATTATGTTGCATACCCATCACCCAAAGTCAAATTGTCCTCTGTCATCTTCTATCTGGTTTTCCCTGTGCCCCTCCCCTCCTCCCTGTCCCACCCTCTCCTTCCTCCCCCCGCCCCGTAACAACCACTCTCTTGTCTATGTCTCATAGTCTCACTTTTATGATTAAATATATTATGAACAGTGAGAAATTATTGATACCATGTACTTTCGGAATAATTTGTTTAAAATGGCTCTTTATTTTTGTGGCCTTTCTCCTAAATAAATATAAACCCTGTTTAATCCTGAGGAAAAATAGTCATAAAATTCTAAGAGGCAGCCACAAATAGTGAGTTGTTTGTAGCTCCAAACTCATTGCCTATGGCCTGGATCTGACACTGGCCTGAACCAGACACCTTTTCTAGAGGCCAGAAGCAACATAACCAGTGGCCAGATTTAAACAACATGAGAGCAGGATACAATACACTTCACAAGCAGCATATTCAAAAGGTGATATTGGCAGGAACAATACACTGCTAAGGTAAATTCGGCCTCATGAAGTCAGCACCAGCATAGCAGCTCCCACACCAATGAGGGCATTGAGCTTCCCAGTCAGCCAGCCTGAGGGTCAGTTTGGTTTTTGTTATTTTTCAAGTCCTTTTAAGTATAAAATTAGATTATCAGACATTTTTCTGTTTTTGTTTTGTTTTGTTTTGTTTTGTTTTTAACAGAGACAGAAAGAGAGAGAGAGTCAGAGAGAGCAATAGATAGAGAAAAACAGACAGGAACAGAGAGAGATGAGAAGCATCAATCATCAGTTTTTTGTTTCGACACCTTAGTTGTTCATCGATTGCTTTCTCATATGTGCCTTGACAGCGGGCCTTCAGCAGACAAAGTAACCCTTTGCTCGAGCAAGCGACCTTTGGTCCACGCTTGTGAACTTTTGCTCAAACCAGATGAGCCTGCGCTCAAACTGGTGATCTCGGGGTCTCGAATATGGGTCTTTCCGCATCCCAGCCCTACGCTTTATTCACTGCGCCACCGCCTGGTCAGGCATCTGAGGTAGGTTTTTAATAGTATGAATTTCTCTCAAGACTTTTTTCTGTGCCCCACAGATTTGGGGTTGTTGTACTCTAATTTCCATTTGTTTCAAGATACTTTTGATTTCTTCCTTGATCTTGTTGTTAACTGTTCATTGTTTAGTAATATGTTATTTAGCCTTCATGTTAATAAGCCAGTCAGATAAAGACAAGTAATATATAATTTTACTTATATGTAAAATCTAATGAACAAAATAGAGTAACAAACAAAATAGAAATAGAATCATAGATATGGAGAACAGGTTGACAGATTTCAGAGGGAGTGGGGGTTAGGAAGCTGGGTGAAAAAGTTGAAGGGTTAAGCAAAGAAAAATATCTCATAGATGCACACAGTATGGTGATTACAAGAGAGAATGGGAATTAGGGCAGGTTGAAGAGCATAAAGCCGGGATAAATGATTATAAAAGAATACTTGATTTGGGCTGATGAATTCCCAGTACAGTGTATAGATGATGTGTTGTACAGTTGTACACTTGTAACCTATGTGATTTGTTAATTAATGTCTTTCCAATAAATTCAATAAAAAGAGAGAGAAAGAAAAATAATCAGAACTTATTATAATAACAACATCTACATATTTTGGCGAGTATAGTGGGCTACTAGAGAGAAATGGAGAAATAAGATTTCTCTCCCCCCTCTCTCTCTATCTCACAATTCATTATAAGGCATTGGATAATGAGATTATGGATGCTCAGAAGCACTTCAATTTGCCAAATGCAAACTGTACATGCAGGATAGTTGGTGCTGTACTTTGAAGGTCTGAGAGACTGAAAGTTGTTGGTATAGACTTGAGTCCAACTCTGAAGGCTTGGGAACCAGGAGTGTCTTGGTCAAGAAAAGATTGATGTTCCAGATTATACAATCAGGCAGAGTTTGAATTCAACGTTTTTTTATCTTTGTGTTCTATTCAGGCCCTAAATGGACTAAGTGATGCCTTCCCACATTGTGGACAGCCATCTGCTTTACTCAATTTAACAATTCAAATGCCAATCTCATCTGGAAACATTATCACAGGCACAATCAGTAACAATGTTTATTCAGATATCTGAGCAAACAGTAGCCCAGTCATGTTAACACATAAAATTAACCATCACAGGAAAGTAATGGTAGCTAAGTTTTCAAATACATTAAAAAATATAAATTTACTCTCTCTCTAGATTTTACTCTTAGAAATGGGCAATCTATTGCTCATTGTTAAGCCCAAGAATATTTTAGTTCTCATTGGCTTTTGAATTTAAATTGCATATTAGCCTTTTTTGGTATGAGAAAACAAAGTAGTATTGGTCAGAACACATGTGGATTTTCAGAACCATTGTTACCTGAATAGAAACACACACATACAGATGCACACACACACACACAAACACACAGTAGCCTGAGTACTTGTATTTTCATCATTAACATTTCATAAAAGTGTTCATATGTATGTATGTTTAATAAGCAAGTAGGTGGGTTGTTCATTTTTTAAAGAAACAAGTGAGCCTGACCAGGCAGTGGCACAGTGGATAGAGCGTAGGACTGGGATGTTGAGGACCCAGATTCGAGACTCCAAGGTCGCCAGCTTGAGCGCAGGCTCATCTGGCTTGAGCAAGAAAAGCTCACCAGCTTGGACCCAAAGTCACTGGCTTGAGCAAGGGGTACTCGGTCTGCTGAAGGCCCATGGTCAAGGCACATATGAGAAAGCAATCAATGAACAACTAAGGTGTCACAACGAAGAACTGATGATTGATGCTTCTCATCTCTCTTTGTTTCTGTCTGTCCTTATCTATCCCTCTCTCTGAATTTCTCTCTGTCTCTGGAAAAAACAAAGAAACAATTGAGTTTTGTCTTTTTCAGTATCCAAGTGCATAGATTTCTAAAGTAAGTTGTTATCATATTGCTAAATTTTATAAAATTTATACATATCACCTATTCATAAATATTTATTTCATCTGTTCCTTATTTTATCTTCATTATACAACTTGAGTTTTAATTAAAAATATTTTTGCTTGCAACTTTTAGCTTGAATAAAAATATAAGGTATAATTATTTGATTATAAAAATTAATTAAGTAAATTAAATTTAATACTTTTTTATATTTTAGAAATTATTTTATAGCCAGATTAGTGATTGTTTATTGGGAGTTTATGACATAAAGTAATGCAACTGGTAATAAGTAAGATATACAATTTTCTGTGCTTTTAAAACTAAAAAAAGAAAAACTTTTAAAAGTACAAATAAAAATTCAGAGCACAAACAAAAGCAAGTAGTTAAAACCTGAAGCAATGTTCATATAGAGTTTTGGATCAATGCAAAAGGACACATCACAAAGATATTTTGGTATTTGTATAAATCTGTGGAGAGGAGCAAATAGTAGAGAATATCAAATATATTATAAAGGAACTTAAATTATGTTAATTTGGCAGCTATTTCGTTGTTTTCAAGCTAATTGATTTGAGCACACCTAAACAAATTCAGAGATCTGCTTAGTTTCGGAACCAGCTATCTTCCTAGCTGAATAAGATAAGACCAGGCGTCCCTAAACTTTTTACACAGGGGGCCAGTTCACTGTTCCTCAGACCATTGAAGGTTCGGACTATAAAAAAAAAGCTATGAACAAATCCCTACGCACACTGCACATATCTTATTTTAAAGTAAAAAAAAAAGGGGGGAACAAATACAATATTTAAAATAAAGAACAAGTAAATTTAAATCAACTAACCAGTATTTCAATGGGAACTATGGGTGCAGATGCATCCTGTGCTTCTCTCACTGACCACCAATGAAAGAGGTACCTCTTCCGGAAGTGCAGCGGGGGCAAAATAAATGGCCTCAGGGGGCCGCATGCAGCCCGTGGGCTGTAGTTTGGCGACCCCTGGATTAGACAAATTATTTATTACTGCCCAAATCTCTCTTCTTTCAGTTAACATATAGTCATCTTCCAGTTTCCTTAATTTTTAATACTATTGGGACACAATCTCTGAAGGTGACATATGACATGTGTTACCATTACACATATGGGAGCACACAGATGTTTCTAGAAAAATCATATATATACACACACATGTATAAATAATATACATACATAAGTACAGGGTGTCCTCAGGTTATGAAAGTGTTGACGTACAATGTCTCAAGTTTACAACACTCCCATAAAAACTAAAAAAATCGAGACGTGAGTGTTTTGGTTTATGCTTTTAACGTGGGACTTATGGACTATGTGGGCAAACTAGTTTTGTTGTAGGCAGTGAACGAATAAGCAGTAACGCAGTATATGAGTGAGAGGGTGGTGTCCCCCAGAACACTTATCTACATCATTTTTGAACTGTTAAAAACACAAGTGTTCTCTTTCTGTTAGACCAGGGTGTGTTTCGACTTACACCAAAATTTGGGTTATGTCACTGTCTTAGGAACAGGACTGTGTTGTAACCCGAGAACCTCCTGTTATATATGTGTGTGTAATACACATATATTTATAAATACACATATGCATACACATGCATATATGTACACACAATTATCTGTGTGAAGATTTCTTGGTTGTCTATATAAATATAAAAATTTGGTTTGCTAGAAATCTATTGGTTAAAATTTGATATTGAATCATATTTCCTCAGGACTTTGCTAGTGATTATTATTTGTATTTAATTAAAACTAGAGATAAAATTATTCATGTAAGGGGAAAAACTTGGAAACTGTAAAGCACTGTCACTATGAGGTGATATTCTTATTATATTTAAATATTACATTTTAAGTATATTTAAAATAGAATTATTCACTTAGCCAAAACAGGTAGTTTTGGTCCAAAATTTTCTCTTTGTCAAACAAATGTCATCTCTGACAAATATTATCTATGTTCTATTTTAATACACATTTGCATAAATCCTGAAGAATAATATATTGATACATTTCTTTTATACTTTTTGTTGAGATTTATTTATTCACAATGGCTTCTTTTGATCAGCCAATTTCAATTAGTCATCAATTGACAGATAGTTTCATGTATACACAGCATTTCATAAACTACCCAGTAAATACAGGGTGGGATATATGTAGGTTTACTGTTGTTTGTGTGGAAAATAATACAATACTTAATAAATAATAATACAAGAATAAGCTATGTTTTGTGTACTCACACCATAAACCTACCTTTTCCCCACCCTATTTATAGAATCAAAATTGAGATTCTAGTATAAAAAAATAAACAATGGATAGACCTCAAACAAACCTTTATGCAGAAATAGATATTTTGAAATTGTTTCATCAATATATGAATTCAATAATATTTATCATCATTTTTGTGTAGACACAGGTAAAAATAGATATTACAGAAATAAACCACTAATTTATTTTTGTTTCTTTTTCTCTTTTTTTGTGGGGGGGGGCAAAATGACAGACAGGGACAGAGACAGGAAGGGAGAGAGATGAGAAACCTTCGCTGCACATTGATTGCTTATTCATATGTGCCTTCACTGGGGGGCTACAGCAGACTGAGTGATCCCTTGCTCAAACCAGTGACATTGGCTTCAAAGCAGTGACCTTGGGATTATGTCTTGGATCTCATGCTCAAACCTGCGACCCCACGCTCATGCTGGTGAGCCCTCTCTCAAGAGAGCAACTTTGGGGTTTCAAACCTGAGTCTTCAATGTCTCAGGCCAATGCTCTATTCACTGCACCACCGCCTGGTCAGGCAAACTACTAATTTAATGTATTATACATTTAATAATGTAATTCAGAGATTACTTTTGAAAACTTAGTAATAGGGTAACTAATCATAATATCAGATCTCTAATGTTGAATTCGAGGCAAGAATTCAAAGCCAGACATCTGTGGAAGACATATACTTAGTTACCCATACTGGAATATATTTGAAACAAGGGAAATGCATATTAAGTTTGAAATGTCACATTTTATTACTCAGGGACTATCTATACCTATACACATGACATACATAGTGGAAAAACTGTACTTAAAACACCTTGCATGTTAATATTTTTACAATGAAGACATATTTGACCATATTTCTGTGAGATGAGACATGTTATTGCTCCCTTTTTATAACCTAATAAGTTGTAGGTCAAAGAGATTTCCCAAGGTTATGTGGGTAATTCTTCACCAAATCAAAATCAGTAAATATTTATATTGCTTTCTACTCCAGTGACCTATTACCTATGCTATGATAAAATGTAGGTGATGAAAAATTCATCATTTCTTTACAATTGTACAGCAGTAGAGCAAGAAGGAAGCTTAAATTCATATGAAATTTGAAAGTTAAGGGGAACTGTCACTGTGAAAAGAAATCACATCTCAGTTTATACATTATTGTGTATGTTCTAAGTGATTTCTACTATTGTGTAATTATGTCTTTTAAAGAGAATATGTGGCAGAAAACCATTAAAACCCAAAACCAAACAGTGAGAATTACTGGGTCTGTGGTTAACATAAAATAGCTAATATCAAGTATAAATTTTTTGATACCTAGAGGCAAGGTCAAATCTACCGTAGTACACTTAACTGAGCAAGTTCTCAGCTTGCAGCTTGCATGCCATGACTGCTTCTCTGTCGGATTTTCATTGGACCCCAACATTCCTGCTGATAGACTTGTCTGGAAAATGACCTCTGGTTATTGTAGTGTGTTGTTTGCAGAGTAGATAACAGTGTGCACTCATTTTAAGTTTTCAGCTATAGGGATGCATTAGATGAAAACGGCCATATACTGGCTCCTAATCAAAGCTCATAAACACTCTCCTGAGGCCTGCTGTTTGGTACAATGTAGACTTTGGAATTCCTAAGGACAATTCAGTATAGAACTGTGGCAATATGAAAGGGCATTTTGAATCATTATCTTCCCATTTATTATGTATCTTTAACATCTTCAGAAACATATATGGTATTTAAATTTATATAAATGACTTATTGAACATTTTTTCTTTTGATCTGCCTAAGCCTTTTAGTAAGTATTGTATATTTATGTTGAATAAAACCAATGCCTGTACTTTCACTAGTCCTATACAATTTATCAATGGTTAGTAACAAAACAAAGTTTAAATGTAAAAAGCCTTAATTAAAGTAAGTTAATTCAATTTATACTGCAATTTATTTGTGTATAAATATTTTGTAATATAATATGATTACAATCAATTCAAAACTTATAAAATAAATTGTCACATAGCTAGCAATGAAGCATCTAATATGTTCTGCTTCACGATTTCACACAACAAAGACGGCTTTGGTAGGAGTAACATGGATAAAAAATTCATTGTTTGTATTATGCATAATCAAATGAGTTCAGATTCAAAATTAAAATGACTTCGGAATCCTGCCGTGTTTCAACAGTTACACTCTGAGCTGTTTACAGAATTAAGTTATATCAAGGCACCCCTTTGTTCAACCCTTTTAATGTTACCCAGAGTAAATGTCAAGGACTTACAATGTCCTACTATGCTTTGTGTGATATGAATTTTCACTACTCACTTCCTACCTACACCTCTTTATTTGTTTTTGAACATAGCAGACCCAATCCCAGCCTCAAAGTTTAGCATTTCCTGTTTCCTTTGTATAGAATGTTCTGTTTATATTGTTCTTTGGCATGCCATGATCTTCAGATGCTACTCAGGTGACACTTTCTCTTTGGCTTTTGTGATCATTCTATATAGAATATGAAACCACACTCCATCTACAAGCACACAAATACTCAGGAGATTCTAGAGATTCTAGGTCCGTCACTTAATTATTTCCAAAGCACTAATGACCATTTGAAAAAATAATCTCTCTCTCTCTCTCTCTCTCTCTCTATATATATATATATATATACACATACATATATATATATGTGTGTGTGTGTGTGTGTGTGTGTGTATATATATATATATATATATATATATAATCTATCCATGGTAGCAGATTATTGTCCATTTTATTAATTCTCGGAAACAAACTTCTATAGTTAGTAGATATTTAATAACTAATTCTAGGTTTATTGATTATGTAAATGGGAATGTAGTATACTTGTCTATTAATAAGTGTGAATTTGAAGGCATAACATAAATAAGGTATTTTTAGAAATTATTTTTAAGTTTTATTGATTAAACATTATATATTTACTCAATTAATCAATTTTTCAGCTTGTTACCTTTGGGTAACTTTTCACTGTATAGAAAAAATAAGTAAGAATCATTAGAATTATGGTTTTATGATCTCTTTTGTCACAATACTTTATAAACTTACAAAACATATTTACACAGTGGACAGTTAGCCTTGAGACTAATAATTTCAATGATAAAATTATACTATTTCATTTAATATTTTACAAATCAGAAGAAATAAGAGATAATGAGAGTTCACATTATTAAAATTGTAGGCATTACTTTCATCAAAATCTAATAACATAAAATGCCTATAGAATAAATGCTCAAATATCTGGATTATAAACCAAACTTTTACTTTATAATTTACTTTGTAAATTTAATTTATAAATTGCTTTTTGTAATTTTATCCAATAATTTACTTTTAATTATAATATTTAGTTAAATACTATATATTTTATTCTGAAATTATATACCACTTGAAATATGTATTGAGTACATATATTAATATGAAAATATGTATATATATATATATAATGTGGATTTTTAAATTAAATATTTCATTTTGACAAATCACACTATAAAAAATTATGATACACTATTTAATCCAGATCAAATGGAATATCTTTCACTGAGTCAAAATAAATTTGGATTGATTTTGCTGACATTTTCCAGTCTTCAAGATTGAGAAATTTATATATAAGTACACATACCTACATAGAAACAGAGAGAGATATCAATTTTTATCCATCCAGAATTCTTAGTCTTACTAAAGTTTTTTTACATATTTTGTACCAAGTTGCCTTCTCTAGTTTACACTTTTACAGGTTTTACAAAAGAATACAGGGTTACAGGTATACTGCAGAGAGCCACCCACTGCTTGATGACACTTGAATGATTATTTAGCCAAACATCAGCTTGGGGAAGAGCTGGAGACATTCTGCATAGAATGTCTATAACTTATGAATGTATGGGGTTTGGATATTTTCTTTGCCACATAAATCCTAGGTGTGCATAATTTCAATATTTTTGAAAAACTCCGTCTTTCCCGTTTTAATAACTTTAGAGTTTTATTATGTCTATGTTTATAACTAAAAAGTATTGAAACTAAATTATAGTTATAAACTAATAAACTTACATCAAATTGAAGGTGCTTAAAATTTTCAGGCATAGCACTAACATTAAATTTATAGATTTTTACCATTTTATTCAATCTAAGATATGAATATTGTTTAATGTATATCATTTCCAGATTGAATATCAATTAATGGTATCACTTGTGGAACATTTTTTTGATGTAGCTCAATTTGGGAGATAGAAGTTATATTTACTATTCTTTATTAAAACCTAGATTACACTAAGTCAATTTATAAATAGCCATGAAACTTTACCTTCAGGAAATGCTATTGATTAATTCCTCCTCTCATTTTTTTCAATATCTAAGATATTCAAGATATGCAACAGTAGGTGAATTGATATTCAATTTTATTTAATGTTGATAATGTGAATATTACTGTTCTGAATTTTAATTATTTCTAGCTTTGTCTTTGTATTAACCGAGGAGTCAATATAATAATTAAGCCAAACAATATTATCAGGGCACAATTACTGAATACAGTTTACCTTCCCTAGCTTACACATAGGGTTTATAATTAAACTGCAACTGACATTTATGGGTTTTAACAGGATATTAATAGGAAAACTAGTGAAAAGGATAACCAAAATACTTATGGAGAATTTTAAATTGCTATTAGCAAGTGTTAGAAAAAAATATGTTCTAGCCAGACATCTAATACCTTTTGTTTCTTGTTTCTTATCTTTCAAACTATGAAACATTTTCATTTTCTTTTTACAAAATATATTTATGGAAAAAATATATATGTGGAAATGGACTTTGATGCTCAGTTCTTTTTTAAAAGTGTCTATAATCAAAGGGTTATTAGAGGAAGACATGAGATATGGTGGACTTAGATTCATATAACCTGTGTTTACTTACTTGCTCCATTAACTTAAGCAAGAAATTCCTAATCTATCAGTTTCACCTTTTTTTCAATATAGTCTGGAAAAATGCCTGTCTTTACTTTCTCTTATAGTGTATAAAAATAAAAATTAAATGATGCATATTAGGTATTTTATAAAGTTTAGGTTACTATACAAATACAAGAGATTTAAAATTCCAATACCATAGTTCACCTAACTAGTATTTCAGTAACAGCTTCAAATAAAAAAGATTAAATTTGCTGATGTGTTAACCTCAAAGCACTATTGATTCCTTAGAGGTTAATGCATTAATAACATAACAAGGTGAGTTCAAGATTTGCCTGAAGGGATTTGTATTTTTTCTACTTTATTCTTTTGTCTTTCATTTCCTTTTGTTTTTAACTAAAATGGAAAAAGTAAAGGCCCTCAAAAAATTGTCTCTACTTTGTAGTAGTACAGAAAGTCAAAACAAAATAGTCAAAAGAGTAAAACATTGTGAGAAAGATAACTAAATAAGCTATTAATAAAACTTTCTCCTTGGAGTCTTTATATCCTGTCTCTGCCCTTGTAAATCGAAGAATCTTTTACTTTCAATAACTTTTATGTCACTGTTTTATATACAGATTATAACTTATTGTGTTGCCACGCATGCAGTTCTTATTTTTGTATTTACTTTATTTTTTTAAACTATTAAATGAGTTACCAACTCAGGATCATCTGAACAGAAATAGAATTATATTTAATCCTCTCCAATGGTATCCTTATTTTTTTTTTATCATATTAAGATTATCCAAACACATTCAGGAATATACAATGTGCCTAGTAATATCTTCAGTTACTCTTATAATTATCTGACTTGAACTCTGTTTAACACACTGTGAATACTAAACATTGTTTTTTTATAAGTCCTTTGTGAAGTAACTTTGTTTATTGAGTTTCTACATTCCATGGTTGTTCATGGATAATTCTAAAAAGGAACTCAAGGAATACAAATTAGACAAAGAGAGTGAAAAAATATAGTTCTATTTCAGAGACTTTAAAGGTAAGTAGTGAATGATTTCTTTGAATTATTCAAACTGCGGAAGCCCAAATTTTAGCAATTGTTATCTTTTTTATTACACTGACATCCACTTTTGAAGCTATAGGGTGTTCATCATTTTTTAATATCTTCAATTATAATACTCAAATATATATATAAAAGATGTTCTAATAGTGAACACAAATAAAGAGTGTGTTTTCTCTGCAAGGCTGAATTATGGGTTTCTAAATCCTGAGAGTTTTCTAAACTAGGATAATGCAGGCTGACAGAAGAAAAATGTGTAATGTATAATATTTTAATGGAAAGTTTAGGGGGACTATAAATATTAAAAACTTTATTCTATCCCAACATTATCTAGTCTTCAATTCACTAGCCACCCTGGTATTAACTTAAATAAACCTGAATTCATATAACCCCATAGAATCATCATGTAGAATATATAAAGGAAATTATTATTCAGTAAAACAGCCAAGTTTAGAAATGAAGAAACTCAAAAAACAGAATGAGCCATTGTTTTACCTTAGGTCACACAAAGAATGTGAGTAGAATTAGTATATAATATACTAATCTGGCCTATAAAATTTAGAATCAAACTCAAATTATAGGGTTGCAGCATCACTGGGTACTTTGTAAAGAAAAAATATTATACTAACTTCAACATTAACATCATTTGCCCACAATAATTAAGATGTTATTCCAGAGCTTTTATAAAGCATTTGTATATTATATTTTTAATGCCCAAAATAATTTATAAAAGAAAAATTCCCATAAGAAATTCCATTCTTAAAAACAGTACAATTATTTTGCTATTCAGTCTTTATTGGCAATGAAAGTGTAAATAAAATGTCCTTTTACACTAGTAAAACATTAATCCCTTAGAAACTTCTCCTTAAGAAATAAAAGAACAAATGATTTAGATTAAAATATATGTTGGCTTTACATCTTTGAGAAATTTACCTGATTTTAATTCTTTTCAGTGCTAGAAATGTAAGGCATTATTTTAATATTCAGAAAAATTTTGTGGATAAATAACATCTTGTTTTGATTTTATGAATTTTAGACAGAAAAGGAACATGGAAAGACAATTGCAGAATGCAATGATAGAATAATACATAGAATAAATATATCATTAAATGCTATAAGAAATCACATTCTGTTGTTTTGTGATAGTCTATTTTAGTATATAGAGTAAATATTAACTATAAATAACAGGGCAAATGAGCCTGACCTGTGGTGGCGCAGTGGATAAAGCGTCGACCTGGGAACACTGAGGTTGCCAGTTCAAAACCCTGCACTGGTTCGGTCAAGGCACATATGGGAGTTGATGCTTCTAGCTCCTCCCATTTCTTTCTTTCTCTGTCTCTCTCACTCTGTGTCTTCTCTCTAAAATGAATAAAATAAAAATAAAATAAAATAAAATAACAGAGCAAATGAAACATGTAGATTGTGAAATTTAGAAAAGCTGAACATATTTTGGTACATTCTATAAATATTAAATATCACATTTAAAGTAAAAAAATAAAACATCTTTGAAATATAGAAAATACACTTTTTTATTTTTTATATATATATTTTATTATTATTAATTCTAATGGAGTGACACCAATAAATCAGGGTACATATGTACAATGAAAACATCTCCAGATTATCTTATCATTCAATTGTGTTGCATACCCATCACCAAAAGTCAAATTGTCCTCTGTCACCTTCAATCTGGTTTTCCCTGTGTCCCTCCTCTCCTCCCTATCCCACTCTTCCCTTCCTCCCCCCATCCCATAACCACCACTCTCTTGTCCATGTCTCATATCCTCACTTTCATGCCCCACCTATGTATGAAATCATGCTGTTCTCAGTTTTTCTTTTTTTCTGATTTACTTATTTCACTCCGTATAATGTTATCAAGGTACATCCATTTTGTTATAAATGATCCGATGTCATCGTTTCTTATGGCTGAGTAGTATTCCATAGTATATATGTACCATAGCTTTTTAATCCACTCGTCTTCTGACGAACACTTGGGCTGGTTCCAGATCTTCGCTATTGTGAACAATGCTGCCACGAACATGGGGGCGCATTTCTTCTTTTCGAACAGTGCTATGGTGTTCTTAGGGTATATTCCTAAAAGTGGGATAGCTGGGTCAAAAGGCAGTTTGATTTTTAATTTTCTGAGGAATCTCCAAACTGTTTTCCACAGTGGCTGCACCAGTCTGCATTCCCACCAGCAGTGCAGAAGGGTTCCCTTTTCTCCACATCCTCGCCAGCACTTATTCTGTGTTGTTTTGCTGATAAGTGCCATTCTGACTGGTGTGAGGTGATATCTCATTGTGGTTTTAATTTGCATTTCTCTAATGATTAGTGATGTTGAGCATTTTTTCATATGCCTATTGGCCATCTGTATGTCCTCTTTGGAGAAATTTCTATTCATTTCTTTGGCCCATTTTTTGATTGGGTTGTTTGTCTTCCTGGTGTTGCGTTTTATAAGTTCTTTATAAATTTTAGTTATTAACCCCTTATCAGATGGCTGTCGAATATGTTCTCCCATTGTGTGGTTTGTCTTTTTATTGTGTTCCTATTGTCTTTAGCTGTGCAAAAACTTTTTAGTTTGATATAGTCCCATTTGTTTATCTTGCCTTTTATTTCATTTGCCCGTGGAGATAAATCGGCAAATATACCGCTGCTACAGATGTCGGAGAGCTTGCTGCCTAAGTTTTCTTCTAAGATGCTTATGGTTTCACGGCTTACATTTAAGTCTTTTATCCATTTTGAGTTTGTTTTTGTAAATGGTGTAAGTTGATGGTCTAGTTTCATTTTTTTGCAGGTACATGTCCAATTTTCCCAACACCATTTGTTAAAGAGGCTGTCTTTACTCCATTGTATGTTCTTTCCTCCTTTGTCAAATATCAGTTGTCCATAAAGCTGTGGGTTTACTTCTGGGTTCTCTGTTCTGTTCCATTGATCATGTGCCTGTTCTTATGCCAGTACCAGGCTGTCTTGAGTATAATGGACTTATAGTAAACCTTGATATATTTAAGAGTGATACCTCCTGCTTTATTTTTTCTTTTTAAGATTGCTGAGGCTATTCGTGTTCTTTTTTTGGTTCCAAATAAATTTTTGGAATATGTGTTCTATATCTTTGAAGTATGTCATTGGTATTTTAATTGGTATTGCATTGAATTTATAAATTGCTTTGGGTAATATAGACATTTTAATGATGTTTACTCTTCCTAGCCATGAGCACGGTATATGCTTCCACTTGTTTGTATCTTCCTTGATTTCTTTTATCAATGTTCTATAATTTTCCGAGTACAAGTCCTTAACCTCCTTGGTTAAATTTACTCCTACGTACTTTATTTTTTTGGCTGCAATAGTGAAGAAGATTGTTTCCTTAATTTCTTTTGCTGATATTTCATTGTTGGTGTATAGAAATGCCTCTGATTTCTGAGTATTAATTTTATATCCTGCCACCTTGCTGAAATCATTTATAAGGTCCAGTAGTTTTTTGACTGAGACTTTAGGGTTTTCAATATACAATATCATATCATCTGCAAATAATGACAGTTTTACTTCTTCTTTTCCAATTTGTATGCCTTTTATTTCTTCTTCTTGTCTGATTGCTGTAGCTAGGACTTCCAGAACTATGTTGAATAAGAGTGGTGAAAGTGGGCAACCCTGCCTGGTTTCTGATCTTAAGGGGATTGCTTTTAATCTTTGTCCATTTAGTATGATGTTTGCTGTCGGTTTATCGTAGATGGCCTTTATCATGTTAAGGAATGATCCCTGTATTCCCATTTTACTGAGAGTTTTGAGCATGAATGGGTGCTGGATTTTATCAAATGCCTTTTCTGCATCTATTAAAGTTATCATGTGATTTTTGTCCTTTCTTTTGTTTATGTGGTGAATCACATTGATTGATTTGCGAATATTAAACCTGCCTTGCCTCTCCAGAATAAATCCCACTTGATCATGGTGTATGATTTTTTTCATATATTGCTGGATCCGGTTGGCTAATATTTTGTTGAGAATTTTAGCATCTAAATTCATCAGGGATATAGGCCTATAATTTTCTTTCTTTGTGTTGTCTTTGCCCGGTTTTGGGATCAGAATTATGCTCGCCTCATAAAAGGAGTTTGGAAGTCTTCCTTCCTCTTGAATTTTTTGAAATAGCTTGAGGAGGATAGGAGTTAGTTCTTCTTTGAATTTTTTATAGAATTCACTTGTGAAGCCATCAGGCCCAGGACTTTTCTTTTTTGGGAGTTTTTTGATAACTGTTTCAATCTCATTTGTTGTAATTTGTTTGTTTAGGTGTACTGATTCTTCCAGATTGATTTTTGGAAGGTTATATGATTCAAGAAATGTGTCCATTTCACCAAGATTTTCTAATTTTTTGGCATATAGTTCTTCATAGTATTTTCTTACAATCCTTTGTATTTCTGTTGTGTCAGTTGTTATTTCTCCACTGTCCTTTCTAATTTTATTTATTTGAGTCCTCTCTCTTTTTTTCTTGGTGAGTCTAGTTAAAGGTTCATCAATCTTGTTTACCTTTTCAAAGAACCAGCTTCTTGTTTCATTGATCCTCTGTATTGTTTCCTTCGCCTCTATGTCATTTATTTCTGCTCTGACCTTTATTATTTCCTTCCTTCTACTTGTCTTGGGTTTTATTTGTTGTTGTTTTTCTAGTTCTTTTAGATGCAGGGTCAGGTTGCTTATTTGAGCTTTTTCTAGCTTCTTATGATTTGCCTGTAGTGCAATAAACTTCCCTCTAAGAACTGCTTTTGCTGTGTTCCATAAATTTTGAGTTGATGTATGCTCATTATCATTTGTTTCTAGAAACTGTTTTATTTCTTCTTTGACCTCATTGTTAATCCATTCATTATTTAATAACATGCTATTTAGTTTCCAAGTGTTTGAGTATTTTTCAGTTTTTCTTTTGTGGTTAATTTCTAGTTTCATGGCATTGTGATCAGAGAAAATGCTTGATATGATTTCAATCTTCTTAAATTTATTGAGACCATTTTTGTGTCCTAACATGTGGTCTATCCTAGAAAACGTACCGTGAGCGCTTGAGAAGAATGTATATTCTACTGCTTTAGGGTGAAAAGTTCTGAAGATATCTATTAAATCAAGTTGATCTAGTGTCTCCTTTAAGTCTGCTATTTCTTTATTAATTTTCTTTCTTAAGGATCTATCCAGTGTTGTTAGAGGGGTATTGAAATCCCCTACTATGATAGTATTGCTGTTAATCTCGCCCTTTATATCCATCAAAGTCTGTTTTATGTATTTCGGGGCTCCTATATTTGGTGCATAGATATTTACAATAGTTATATTGTCCTATTGAATTGTTCCCTTTAATATTATGTAATGTCCTCCTTTATCTCATACTACAGCCTTTGTTTTAAAGTCCATTTTGTCTGATATAAGTATTGCTACCCCTGCTTTTTTTTCATTTCCATTTGCATGAAATATTTTTTTCCATCTTTTTACCTTCAGTCTATGAGCATCTTTTGTTTTAAGGTGTGTCTCTTGTAGACAGCATATGTATGGGTCCTGTTTCTTTATCTATGCAGCTACCCTATGTCTTTTGATTGGATCATTTAATCCATTTACATTTAAGGTTATTATTGATATGTAGTTGTTTATTGCCATTTTATTCTTTAAAGCTGTATTCTTCTTTTGTTCTATTCATTCCTCCTTTTAAACTGTTCACATGAGGCCCCATAGTATCTCTTGCAGAATTGGTTTGGTTTTTATGAATTCCTTGAGGCTTTCTTTTTCTGGGAAGCTCTTTATTTCTCCTTCAATTTTAAACGTTAGCCTTGCTGGATAAAGTAGTCTTGGTTGTAGGTTCTTGTTCTGCATTACTTTGATTATTTCTTGTCATTCCCTTCTGGCCTCAAGTGTTTCTGTTGAGAAGTCCGATGTCATCCTTATGGGGGCTCCTTTGTTGGTGATAGCCTTTTTTTCTCTAGCAGCATTTAAATTTTTTTCTTTTTCCATTAGCTTTGATATTTTAACTATGATGTGTCTTGGTGTAGATCTTTTTGGGTTTCTCTTTAATGGAGTTCTGTGTGCTTCTTGAATGTGTGCAGTGTTTCCCAGCCTTAATTTAGGAAAGTTTTCTGCTATGATTTAATTGAACAAAGTTTCCATTTCCTGTCCTCTCTCCTCTTCTTCAGGCACCCCTATGATGCGAATGTTGTTTCTCTTCATGTTGTCACAAAGCTCCCTTAGAGTTTCCTCACATTTTTTGAGTCTCTTTTCCTTTTTCTTCTCTGCTTCTGTGCCTTTGTTTATTGTGTCCTCTAACTCGCTTATTCTATCCTCAGCGTCATCCATCCTGCTTTTAATTCCTTCCATTGTGGTCTTCAGTTCTGATACTGTATTTGTCATTTCTGTCTGATTCTTTTTTATTATTTCAATTTCATTTTTTATACTTGTTATCTCTTTATTTAGGTGTTCATAATGACTATCCATTGTTGCTCTAATTTCTTTGAACATCCTATCATTATTCTAAATTCTGCTTCTGGTAATTTGGTTATATCTTGTTCATTGAGGTCCTTCACTGGGGATTTCTCTTGATTCATTTGGTTTGCATTCCTCTGCCTGCCCATTTTTTCTGTGTATAAGCAAGTTGTGGCCACTGGAGTCCAGTAGGTGTTGCTTTGTGTTCTCTAGGTGTGGTTTATCTGCAGGCCCCCCACCCCCTCTGCCGGTGCCTAGGGTGGTTGGGTATGAGAGTTGCCAACGCCGGCCCACTGTGGCTTTTGCTGTGATTTCTGCCTCTCCTCTGTGGGAGGGGCTGTCACTGAAGCCACAAGACTTAGCACCCAGGTAGAGGTGAGCACCTTTCCTCAGCTGCGGACCCAGCCTATTTCCGGACTTCCTCCCAGAACCAGCAGTCGGAGCCTGCTCGCTACAGTTCCGCGGGTTAGGCGTGGCTTTTGACGTGTTCTCAGCTATAAGCTTTTGCCCGTCCGGAGCTTTAGCCCCGCCCTCGAGGCCAGGGCCCTTCTGCGCAGGGTCGGAAACCACGGTTTATTTGGGCAGGCATGTTTGCTGGCTTCCGCTCAGCTGCGTACTTCCGCTCATCCCGGACTCTTCCCCGCCCCCGCGTTCGGAGCCCGCTCGTGCACGTATGAATGCAATCCGCCGTTTCTCCGGCTGGATGGGGATAGTAGCGTGGGCTCTGCTGCGAGCCTCCACTTGTCTCGGGCTCCACCCCGTTCCCGCGTTCGGAGCCCGCTTGCGCAAGAATACTGGCCAACCGCGGTTTCTCCGGCCCGGGGTGGGGGGGTGGGGTGCTGGTAGCGTCAGCTCAGCCACGAGCCCCTGCCCGTCCCTGGTCCTAGCCCGGTCCCCACGGTCAGGGCTGGCTTGCGCAGGGCCTGCCCATTCCTGGCCTCTCGCTTTGTCCCCGTAAATGGGATTAAAGGCGGGCCCGCAGCTTCCGGACCGCTTTCGCACGTCCCCTTTGACCCTCTGGGCTAGACCGAGCTCACACCGGCTTGGCCTCTTCCTACGCCGACAGAACCGCGTCTCAGCGTCCTGCCGCCCCAAACCCTTAAGCAACCCTCAGCAGAGTAGGAAGGGACCTAATACTCCACACTGTAGGCCTGGGAGCTCCCTCACTTGTTTCACAGCTCAAAACTGTCCAAACGCCTCTTCTAGGCTCTAGGACTGCAGGCTGGGGCTTGGTTCCTGGGACCCAGGTCCCTCCCTCTCCGCCATACTCTCCTTCCGCCCCCCGGGTCTCTCCGGGCTGCCGTTTGCTCCGGGGAGCTGGGCAGCCCTCTTTGCGTTTTCGCTATTCCTACCAGTCTCAGTGTGGCTTCTTCTGTGTTCCTTGGTTGAAGAGTCCACTTAGTTTTGTTCAAAGTTGGTTTATCCAGGTGATGGTTCTTAAAATTGAGTTGTAATCCGCTTTGCTTCTGGGATTTGGAAGTTGATACGTCCACCTACTCTGTCGCCATCTTGCTCCCCTAGAAAATACACTTTTATATTTTATTCTGTATGTTTTATAAAAATTTTCTTTTTACTTTCACACCTATTGTAGAAATTATTGAGTAAAATCTAAATTAATCATAACTTTTTTACCTTATGAATTAACAACACAGTAAAATTATCCTATTTAGTAGCTATATTTTAGCTCTTTCTCCCAACTCTCCATTTCATTCATTTGTAACTGATAGTCTAGTTCTTTAAATATTGTACAGGTATTGATCAACTTACGACCTATGCAACTTACGACCATTTGACTTTACGACCACAATCGCTAGCCACGACTGCTCCACGTCTGGAGCAGTTTTTGTATGCACCTGTATTTTGTAATTTTGTCTGTTTTGAAAATATTAAACCAGTTGTACTGGTAATGCAGTGTTTTACTTAAACCTGACGAATGTAAAATATAAGAAACAAAATGGTGTAGAGATGATACAAATGGCATAAATGAACAAAGAAAAGTATGATATATTACAATAATGAAAGAAAATTATGATAAAATGTGACTTAAAGATTTTTATAACAACATTTCACAGTACTGTACATATAGCCTACTCAACTTACGACCAAATCATGTTACAACCGGTCTGTGGGAACCAATTGTGGTCATAAGTCGAGCACTAGCTGTATGTTAATGGCTTAGAAAAACTGTACTTGAAGTTTTTATAACATTTTGATAATATGCTGATATAATTGATGAATGACATTAGATATTTAAAAGTTTTCAATGACAAATAAAAATATAATGGTCAATCTAAGAAAGCAATATTTTGATAGATTTGTGTTCTTTTTTCTATGAAAAATTACCTTTAAAAATGCGTTGCTCTAGACTGAATATTGTGTCTTTTCTTCCCAAATTCATATGGTTAAACTTAATTCCCAATGTAATTGTATTTTGAGGTGAAGCCATTAAATGCTCTAATAAGACAAAACTCTCTTGAGTGAAATTAGTACCCTTATAAAAGAGACCCCAAAGAGTTCATTTGCCCCTTCTACCATTTGAGGACATGGTGAGAAGTTGTTAGTCTGCAACTCAGAAGAGAAATCTCACAAGAATCCCATTACACTGGCACCTAATCTTTTACTTAAAGCCGCCAGAACCGTTAGAAATAAATTTCAAATATTTATAAGCTACTCAGTCTATGGTAGTTTGTTATAGTAACCTGAATAGACTCAGACGAAATTTTCATAAAATATTAAACAAAGTTCAAATAATGTGAGAAGATTAATAAACCTTGTTAATTTGCTGGTTAGTACAACTTTCTCCACTTCCTAAATTAATAAAAAATACACCACTTTTGTTTCTGAAACCCTTTCAACTTTCAAAAATCAGTTCTGTACTAAAGCCTCTAACACATTCATTATTTAAGGTTTTTTTTCTGAATATAGGGAGAGAAAATATAGGTAATAAGTAAAAAGAAGAGTACTTCTTAATGCACTACAAAGAAGGACTCTATTTCATTTTATCTATCAGCATGACTTACTTCCACCTTTTTCCTTCAGCTCATTGAGCTAAATTTACTCATAACGCATTTTGTAAGAAGCCAGAAAATAGTCCCTTGGTTTACAGAAATGAGAAACACTTCTTTTAGTCCACTGAAATGGAAAATAATTCCTGAATGTGTCATGAAATTACAGATTCACCTATCTTGCATGACAGTGGGAACCTCATTATAGTCCTCTCTTAAATTTTAAAGCAAGAATGCTTAAGACATTGCAGAATAATTTCTTAGGCTCTGCTTCCCATTTGTTTTAGTGTAGATTAAAGAGAAGCAAATGATTGCACAGGAGCAGGAAATTGCAAAATATACATTGTAGTCTCTGAGAAGGAGAGAGAGTGTGTATGTGTGAGGGAGAGATAGAAACACATGACAATCCTAACAAATTTAGAAAGAAAAGTGCTGCTATTAGGACTCTTCAGAAAAAGAAAAAGTAATGGGAAATAAACTTAGAAAACTCACCCTTTAAGGAATAAAGAATGGTACTAATCTTACCAAATTCTGGGTGTGATTAAACAAAAAGATGAGGAGTTTCTTAGGATGGATTTCTTAATGAGGCATTATCATTTTTCGATTTCATAAATGATTAAATTTTACCTATTGAAGTGGGGATAAGAAGTTCAGTTTCTTTGCTATTATTGCATAAGACTTTTTTCACTCTTGAAAGACTCCTGGAAGAAAAGATTGTATGCTTGATTCTTGTTTACTACATGGTACAATGTTAAAGTAACAGATGGCCATAGAATTTTCTGAGCACCATCTACCAGATCAATAATCTTGGTTACAACAAAAAAAAGTAGAATAACACAAAAAGGTTCAGTCTCTTTTACACAAAGTTGAAAAATCTATTGGCCTCTATTAGAAGTACAGGTAATTTAACTTTGCTTTTGGTAGTGATGATAGATTGTTAATTAGCCACGGGGACACTTACCTCTGTTACTTCTAATAATTAAAAGCTTACCTTTCCAAGACAATGTCCTTGGCATCAGAGGAGAGTGTAAGATTATGCAACAGTACAGATAAATGGAAAACAACAAATAAGGATAATCAAAGTTTTTAAACCTATCCTCAAATTCCCTAAGACATTTTAAACCAATGGTCAGAATAAATATTTATTGTTTTCCCAATGAATTGATGTGTTTCTTATTTTTAGACTTATAGAGAACACACATGATTTTCTATGTCCTTCAGTTTTCATTCTTCATAATAAGAGTTCACAATCATAACTCTTTCTGTAGATCAATGTTTATCTAAGTGTTTCTGTATAGTAAAAGTGGCAGTGAATATTAATATATGCTTATAGTAAAAACAATGGGGCTAGTGGTTGATCTAAGAGGTGAGCAGGCATTTTGAGTGTGCTAGTTTTACAGTCTTCATGTGCTATAAGTTAAATTCTTTATGAAGTGGGTATGTTTGTATTTTTAGAAATGAACACATTTATTTTTTCTGTATGGGACATGTCTAGGTACTCAGGTCTAGATGTCTTGTGACCATATGTGGAAAATTCTATGGTACTGTTTCTTCTACAGGATTTCTTAAGTAAAAAAAATGTATACATTTTCTGTGTTAACTATTATCTGTATAATACTGGCTAAATGATCTAAATTTTTCAAAGTTAATTTTTTTCATAGATATTCTGCTCACAAAAAATTAGGGGATATTTTATAGCATCAAATTTATTTTGAAATATATAGTTAGGACAAAATTATATCTACTTTATATAGTTTCAAACTTTAAAGATTTTATATTTATTAAATGCTTAGCACAGGACCTAACACATAGCAAGCAGAATATAAATAAGAATCATTATCTTTTATTTGCCAAATATAAAGAAATAAGAATAACATATTGTTGAGTGAATATATGAATGAATAAAAATGTGTACGTTGAATGTTCATTTCCCATGCATAGGGACTCTGTATCTACACTGCAAATTTTTGAAAGAGAGAGTCCTTGGTGATCATCTTTTTGTTTCTAAAGATCTTTTTGTTTCAGCTCATAGTAAGGATTTCTAAGTGTTTGCTAAATGAAAATATAAATAATTTTTAAATAAATAAATCTAATAAGTAAATAAAGTGAAAAGACTGTATGAGCTGGAGTCTATTTCACTGTTGTACTCTGAGAAGTCACATTTTCCTTTGCTATATCTGAAACTATAGTGAATTGTGTGAAACTTATAAATTAAAAATATAAGCACAAAAATTATCTAAGTTTCCAGGTCCAAAAGTCAATATATGGATTTAAGCCTTCTGAAATTATAGTAATAAGGTTTTTATGATTTAAATTGTGTCTTCTAGTAAAAAAAAAATCAACAAATGTTCTTGGTTGTGTTAATGAGATTTTAGCCTGTGAGAGTAACTATTCCTTATATCAGTTATTTTACCTAAATTAAGAAAAAAATAGAAATTCAGGACAGAACTTCACTTTACTAGTAGTAATGTATGCTTATATACTGTAGAATTATATAGTATGTAGAATTATGTATGCTGAAGTTGACAGAACTTTATTTTGTTCAGCATGTACCAGTATATTAGAAATTTTAAAGATGATTTTTACATGAAGAAATATTTATAGCAAAGACTGGCTGAATAGATTAAAAAATGTTATCCATTGATACTCTGAAAAGGGGTGAAGTTTAATATGTATTCATTTTTCTACTTGGCACTCTAGTTTATATGATAGTGTTGTTCAACATTGAGTATGGGATATATTTCATATTAACCAGTTAAAGATTTTCAAAGTATCAGAATATTAAATAACTTAACCAGTGATCTGCAATTATTATTTTTAAAAATAGAATATGCTACCTTTCATAGAACATTTTAAAGTTTTTAAATTTGTGATATTTTACCACTTTTGCTGTCAATTTCTTATATTGTTATAAAAGAAGATCAAATATGAAATTTACATTTTTATTAATATAGCATATTTCACTTGGACAATGACATAATTATAATTAAGAATCATGACTATTTTTATAATGTTTATAAACTCAATGTGTTTTTCTGTGGGTTTTAGTGTTTAACTCTTTTGACAGCATCTTTTCATTAGGCCACTATTACCTAACTTGCATTGAAACATAGTAACTTAATACACACCACTACTTTGAAGTTAAGGTAAAGTCAAATTTACTCTTCACACACACAAAAAAATAGTAATAAAATAAAAAGCCTTTTATTTTTAATAATTCCTATGGAAGTAGAACATGAAACATAATCTTCTCTGGTGCCATATCATATTCTACTGATCTGATTTACATAGTACAATAAATAGTTCTATTATCTGAAAATCCAAAAGCCATGCCACCAGTTGTGCAATCAGCATCTGGGTAAGTATACAAATAGCTGATTATGGAGGGTGTGACTGCCATTTCTCAAGCCCCATTGAGTCCAGTGATGTGTACTGACTAAGGATAAATGTGTTTCCTCTCAGTGGGCCAAGCTAAGACTTTTTATTGCTCCAGTGTCAAGCAGAAAAAATAGATTTTGATCAGTGATAAGTAGCTGCCAGAGGTCTCTAATTTGTGAGTGGCATTACTGTTAATTATCCTGTAAGTGACCTATAATAATCATGTAACTGTTTTTCTTCAGCATTTTGACATAGTCACCTTTCCTACTGAGTTTGAGAATCACTTACAGAAGCCAACATATTAGTAGAAGGCACCAGAACATATTAACCATGATTCACTTCATTATCAAATGAATCAGAGTACTTGAATGTTTCTGTTTAAAAATTGATGTTTTGCCAAGTTTATTTAAACCCTAGAAAATGCTGCTAATAAGATTTTTTTAAAAAGGTAAAACTAAGAAACTAAATTTCCTTTAAATATTTCTTTAAAATAAATAAAATTTCACACACACACACACACACACACACACACACACACACACACACACACACACACAATGAGTAATGTCATTATATGTTCCCAGCTACCGTTAGTTCTTTGCAGTATTTTTTTAAAAAGTATATAAATGGTAACCACCACACTCTTGTCCATGTCTCATAGTCTCACTTTTATGTCCCACCTATGTATGAAATCATGCTGTTCTCAGTTTTTTTCTGTTTTACTTATTTCACTCCGTATAATGTTATCAAGGTTACGGGGTGGGGGAGGGGAGGGGCACAAGGAAAACCAGATAGAAGGTGACAGAGGACAATTTAACTTTGGGTGATGGGTATGCAACATAATTGAATGATAAGATAACCTGGAGATGTTTTCTTTGAACATATGTACCCTGATTTATTAATGTCACCCCCATTAAAATTAATTTTTAAAAAGTATATAAATGGTGATGAATGAAGACTTGACTTGTGGGGATAAACACACAATATTGTGTATTGTAGAATTGGACAGCTGAAACCTGTATAATTCTGTTACCAGTGTCACTCCAGTAGAATTTTTTTTAAAAGATGTTTTCTGTAAAAAGTAAAATATGATATTCTTTGCCTATATGTATTAATTTCCCTGTGAAACCTGTAGCACTCATGTAATGTTTCTTTCTTCCTTGTACTTTTCTGTTTGCTTAATTGTCATCAAATCTTTTCACTTTTATCTTTCTTCTTAATGTAAATACTCACCCTTGAATCAGTGTTACTCTAGGTTGAAAGCCTCCTATAAGACTCTAATATCAAAGCTAAATGACTTCTTACCATTAATCTATCTCTAATTGTAATTACATATCTTTATTTATATTTTATTTACATTTAATTCTTTACTATTTTTATCTAATTTTATGTTTAATTCTTTCTAAATAAGGCAGAATAATACTTTATTTTATTTTTTAAACAGAAAGTGAGTTAATCTATAGATATTGAGATGACATCAGAGTAATGGCAGTGTGATAGATAGCCTTATTTTTTTTTCCCCTGAAATTTTAACAACTTGAACAGTTATAGCTCAGAGAAGGAACCCTCACTGTGGTCTCAGGCTTGCTGGAAAGATCCACATGCCCAATCAACTAAAGGTGGGAAAGGTAAAAATAGGTGAAGGAAGATAAGCACTCACCTCAGCTCAGGAGAGGGCAGAAATCTGACTGAGCTTTTGTGTGCCAGGGCTCCAGAGAGAGGAGATACCCAGGTGACTAATTCTTAAGCCAAGAGGAACAAGGAGATTGAGGGAAATTTGGTGTGATACTGAAAAAAAAGCAGCACAGTGTGAGGTCACCACCACTGTTCCCAATGCCTGCACTCAGAGACATAAAAATACAAAGAGAGGCCCCAGCCTCCCATATTCCGCCTCCCTCCCCTTGTGGGTTTGGAGAGTAGCAAAGAGATACTCCACAATTGAAGAACAAAAGAGCTCTGTGTCTAATACCCTGCTCTGTTGGGAAGCAAGGAGAAGCACCCAGAGGTCTGGATTGCCATTGCTAAAATTATAAAGCCCTCACAAGTCACTCCCATCACTTTGACAGCATTCCTGCCTTCATCTTTGTGACAGCTGCTTCTTAGCAGTGTTCAGCCTGGGATTTTACAGAGCTAAAGCATGTAATCCAGCACTACCTATGGGAAAAAGATAGAAAAACCACTCAGAAATCTTCTAATTTTTTATTCTTTAAATCTTTTTGTTGTTTTGTTTGTTTTTTTATTACTGTTTATTTGGTATTTTATTTTTGTTTTGTATATTTTCTCTTTAATTTTGAATTAAATTTTATTTTATTTTTAAATTTATTTTTAATTTTTGTTGTCTTTCCCTTGATCTTTTTGAACAATAGCACTCTCAAAAACTTTCAAAGCAGAAAAATTAATATCATGACTACCCAATAAAACAACACAATTAAGAAAAAAAATGAACTATCTCAAGAAAGCAATCTCAATCACAGGAAAACTGTGAAGATAAATGACAGATTATTCAAAACTGAAATTCTGAAAATACTCAATGAGATGTGAGAAAACACTGAAAGACAACTTAATAAGCTCAGAAAACAAAACAAATGCCTCACCAAGGAGATTGAAACTTTAAAAATAGAGATGAAAAACTCAGTACATGAATTTAAAAATGAGCTAGCAAGTTTAGCTAATAGAACAGGCCAGAAAGAGTACAAAATTAGTAACATCAAAGATAGGCTACTAGTGATGATACAGAGAGAAGAGAATGACTTGAGAGTTAAAATTTGAGGGAGCTCTATTCTATGAGAATTGTTTGACTCTATCAGAAAGAGAAATATAAGAATAATGGGTTTTTCAGAAGAAGAAGAGAAATAAAAGGAACGAAGAGCCTATTCAAAAACAAACAAACAGACAAGAAAATAACTTTGATGAGAACTTTCCAAGCTTATAGAAAGACTTAGATCCTTGAATCTAAAAAGCAATCAGAATTTCTAATTTCCTCAACCCAAGCAGGTCTTCTCAAAGGCACATTGTAATAAAAATGTCAAAAATTAATAACAAAGAAAGAATCCTCAAGACATCTAGGGAAAAAAAAGTTAACATATAAATGAAGGCCCATCAGGTTATCATCAAACTTTTTTTAATTTTTTTGTGACATAGACAGAAAGAGACAAAGAGAGGGACAGACAGATTGGAAGCAAGAAAGATGAGAAGCATATCAATTTTTCGTTGTAGCTTCTTAGTTGTTCATTGATTGCTTTCTCATATGTGCCCTGACTGGGAAGCTACCCAAGACTAGGTGACCCTTTGCTCAAGCCAGCAACCTTGAACTCAAGCTGGTGAGCCATACTCAAACCAGATTAGATGAGCCCGTGCTCAAGCCGGTGACTCGGGATTTCAAATCTGGGTCTTCCACGTACCAGTTTGAAGTTCTATGCAAACAATGTGCTGCTTTCAAGAGACACATCTAAGCTTTTGAGACCAGCCTAGAATCAAAGTGAAAGGTTAGGAAACAAATCTCAAAGCAATATGCAAAAAAAAAAAAAAAAAAAAAAACAGGTGTAGATAAACTATTATCTCACAATATCAACTTCAAGACAACACAGGTAACAAGAGACAAAGATGAATATTTTATAATGATAAAAGGGACACTATATTCAGAACACATAACACTTCTTAATATGTATACAACAAGTCAGGGAACAAGAAAAAATATAAGGCATCTACAGATCTAAAACTCAAAACAGATAAAAGTATAAACATAGTTGGATATCCCAACACACCACTGATAGCTTTAGAAAGATTATCTAAACAAAAAGTCAGTAAAGAAATATTGGCCTTAAACAACACACTAGACCAAATGAACATAATAGACATTTACAGAATATTTCAACCCAGAATATAAGATTATTCATTTTAATTTTTCTTATTTTTTTAGTGAAAGACACAATAAAATGGAAATATATTCTATGTTGATAAATTGAAAGAATCAATGTAGCTAAAATGACCATATTACCCAAAGTAATATACAAAATTAATGCAATCCCCATCAAAATTCTAATGTCGTTTTTTAAAGAAATAGAACAAAAAAACCCCACCAGGCTTGTATGGAACTATAAAAGTTTCTGAATAGCAAAGCAGTTCTGAGAAAAATGAATGAAGCTGGAGGTATAAGGCTACCTGACTTTAAATTATACTATAGAGCCAGAAAAACATGATATGGGCAGATAAAGAGATATACAGACCAATGGGGAAAAAATTAAGAGCCCAGAAATAAAGCCACATATTTTTGGGCAAATAATTTTTGACAAAGGAGCCAAACACACAAAATAGAGAAAAAAAGACCTCTTCAATAAATGGTGCTGGGACAATTGGAAAGCCACATGCAAAAGAATGAAACTTAACTATAGTTTGTACCCCTGCACAAAAATTAATTCAAAATGGATCAAAGATCTAAATATAAGATCTGAAACAATAAATTACATAGAAGAACATATAGGTACTGAATTTATGGGCCTTGGCCATAGAAAACAATTTATGAATTTGATCCCATAGGCAAGGGGAGTAAAAGAACAAATGAATGAGACTATACAAAACTAAATAGTTTCTGCATAGCAAAAGGAAACTGACAACAAAACAAAAAAGCAGCCAACCAAATGTAAGATGATATTTTCAAACAATAACTCTGATAAGGGGTTAATATCCAAAATATATAAAGAATTCACAAAGCTCAGCAACAAACAAGGAAACAATCAAATTAAAAATTGGGGAGAGGATAGAACAGACACTTCTCCCAAGAAGACATACAAATGACCAATGTATATAAGAAAAGATGACTTGTCTTCTCTAGCTATTAGAGAAATGCAAACCAAACACAGTGATATACCACAACACATCTGTTAGATTGTCTGTTATCAACAAGACAGGTAATAACAAGTGTTGGAGTGGCTGTGGAGGTAAATGAACCCTCATTCACTGCTGGTGAGAATGTAAACTGGAACAGCCATTATGGAAGACAGTATGGTAGTAGCTCAAAAAATTAAAAATAAAACTATCATATAACCCAGCCATCTCTTTACTGAGTATCAACTTAAAAATTCTAAGACATTGGTACACAAAGACAGACACACTTCCATTTTTATCACAGTATTATTCACAGTGGCCAAGACATGGAAACAACTAAAGCATCCCTTGGTAGAGGATTGGATAAAGAAGATGTGGTGCATATGTATGATGAAATACTACTCAGCCATAAGAAATGATGACATAGTGCCACTTACAACATGGATTGACTTTAAGAACATTATACTAAGTGAAATAAGTAAATCAGAAAAGGCTAAGAGATATATGATTTTACACATAGGTGGGATATAAAACTGAGACTCATGGACATAGATAAAAAAGAAATGGTTACCTGAAGGAGAGGGCTAAGGGAGGGGCGTAAAGAAAGACAAATATATGGTGATGAAAAATGATCTGAGTTTGGGTGTTGGGCACATAATGCAATCAATAGTTCAAATGCTATAGAGATGTTCACCTGAAACCTATGTACTCTTATTAATCAATGTAACCCCATTGAATTTAATTTCAAAATAAAAAAATACTCTACTGATATTTTTCAACACTTTTATTTTTCAATTACTATATTGTGAATATTTTTCATACTAACACTGTTAATACATAAGAATGGGCATATATAACTTATCATGTTCCTATACAGTGCTAAAATTATATATATATATATATATAATATAAAATACATATTTATATACATTATATATATAAATGTGCATATATATATGTATATATATGTACACACACATTTACTTAAATATCTCAGTGACCTAAATAGTTAGGTCTATTATCCTTATTCTATAGAGGAGGAAACAAGCAGAGCTTAAGGAACTAGCCGATGATGCCTAGTGGAAATACTGTTCCAGACAACCTGGTTCCAGACAACTTGCTTTTTAATGCTACACACACAATACTTCTTTTCCAAAAAGAGGTCATCCTTATCCTTTAATAGCTATCTGTCATTATAGAATAAATTTAAAACTTTCTTAGTTGATGGACTGTTATATGGTCTTCAGTTTTTTATCAATATAAGTAATATCACAATACATACTTATGTACTTATGTTCTTGAATTCCTGTGATATTTTTGTGAAATGGTTTTCTAGCAAATAACTGGTTTAAAGTGTAGTCATATTTAAAAATTTTATCAGTGTGTACTGTAAACTTTCACTTTAAAAATTTTCCAAATACATGATTTTAATTTTTTATTGTTTGGTTGTTTCAAGCTCATTCTGAAAATTTAACTACCTAGCATGAACCATTATAACTAAATTTATGTGTGTGGTGAATTTGATAGGCATGCCATATACATCTACACTAAGACATTCATGAACACTTGGAATAAGAAACATAAGATTAGTGATTTTACTCTAGTGTTTGAAAATAAATATAATTTTGACCTGACCTGTGGTGGTGCACTGGATAAAGTGTTGACCTGGAATGCTGAGGTCACCAGTTTGAAACCCTGTGCTTGCCTGGTCAAGGTACCCTGGGTTTGCTTGGTCAAAGTACATATGGGGATTGATTCTTTCTGCTTCTCCCACCTTCTATCTTTCTCTCTCTTCTCTCTAAAATTAATGAATAAAATCTTAAAAATAAAAAAGAATATCTTTCCTGCCCCAATGTATTTGCTTTTAATAAATAAATGTTAAGTGAATGATACTGAATAACATTTATTATTTGCTTATTCTATGCCAAATATCAAGCATAAAATATAATCATAATGATACAAAAATTTATTATCCCTTTTCTATGGAGTAGAAAACTAGGGGTCCAAAATATTATATTGCCAAAGCCAAATATCTAGTATTTGCAAGAGCTGAGCTGTGAACTCGGGTTTGTCTGGTTAGAAAGCCTTCACTCTTATTCTGTATACTATATTTGCTTTCTTAATTAGGTTTTATGGCAGTAACAAAACAAATTTACTCAGGTTATTATAAAAAAAACAGGACAGTGTTAATAACATGTATACACACAATTAAGTGACTGCAAAATAGAGTAGCAGATGTAGGGCTACAGGGAGAGTTTAATCAGGGTGAAAGAGAGTACTAAGTCAGTGATTGCATCTCATGTACTTCATGCTCAGTAAATGGGTTTATTGATTTTCTTTTGATGTGGAGATATTAATTTTTATTCCTTTTTTAGGACTTTATAGTTGTGTAGACTTTTAGCCTTTGCTTCTTCATGTTTCTCCTTTTTCAATGCATCTGCTCACTGTATTATCCTTGGTTACTTTAAGATATTTTCCTATTACCAATGATACATTTGGCAACACTAGTCAGTGTTGGAGAGAGAAGAAAAAGACATGTTTTATGGACATTAATACATTGCTTGTGTCTATAATTGATGTCATGTAGTTCCTTAAATTTTCCAAGACATTTTTTTTCTTATTTCTTTTGTTTATATGTAATCTTCATTATTGAAGATTTATTTGGTCTTGTAACAAAACTGTGCTTAATTTTAATGTCATGGATCAAATATTCCCGATTCTAAAAGCCCTCTCTTGCATCATCTACAAACTTCACATCCAGAGTAAAGTGACATTTGAGATTTTATGCACATATATTGCACTAGGTATAATCACACAAGGTGTAATTACTTGTTTTCATTACAACTCTTATTTAGTACAGTTAATATTACCTATGGCTTGTTCATCAGTAAGTTTTCCATATTAGTTGTGAGGTGTTTGATAGCAAGATTTCTATCTCTTCCTTTTGTAATTTCTAAATTTCATACAGTTATTGGAGCCTAACATATGCTCAATACATATAATATATAATAATGGCCACATTATACTGTTCCTAGTTCTCTTCCAAGGAAATATTTTTAAGGGCCTACCTGAAATCAGATTTTTTTTACTAATATAGTTATATTAAAATATTCAATCACTTCTGTGAATTATTTAGTAAACAAAAATTCACTTCTTGATATTTTTATATAATATTTATTTATAAAACACATAAATCATATTCAGTATTTTGTTAATTTCTCATTGTATTTTCAGTATAGTTGTATACTTCTCACTCAAGTTTTTTATTATCAAAATTTCAAAATAATTGCAGAAGAACATATATTTAAATGCATATTTTTCTCACTTCCTCCAGCAACCCTTTTCTCAAAATTTCCCTTAATACTTCATCTCTTTATTACACTACTTTTCATTTCTAGCCAAAATGTTCCCCATGTACCACCACTTTAGATCAGCTTTTAAAATTCATGGGCGCATCGGAATCAACCAATGAATCTATAAATGAATAAAACAACAAATCTGTGTCTCTTTTTTTCCCCCTTATTTTCTCTCTAAAATCAATCAATGAAAATACTAATAATAATTATAATAATAATAATAAAATGTACACTATACCCCTGGCTGGGTAGCTCTGTTCGATAGTCATCCCAATTCATCAAAGTTATGAGTTCAGTCTCCAGTCAGCACACACAAGACTCAACAAAAAAATGCATAAATAAGTAAAAATACAAGTTGATGCTTCACTTTCTCTATCTCAGTTTTTTTCTTCTTTCTCTGATAAGTCAAAATTTAAAAATAAATGTAACAAAAAAACACAATTATCCATTTTCTGGAGACAAAATTACCACTTCATCCTGAGCACTCCTCTTCTCTGATACAGGTGTGTGTGTGTGAGCGCACACTCACACATCAAGCTGGTCTGAAGACTAAAATAAAAATAAATGTCAATTATTTATTATTGAAAATTTAACACAAAAAGCAAAAGTACCTAACTTCAGTTGAAATATTCCCACCCCAAGGCTATTTCAATTTCACTGAGTAAAATTGCCAATGTTTCTTTTCCTTAAACATGACCTGCCTCAAAAAAAAAGTTTTATTCTCAGATAACACAAAATAGTTATATAGTTCAAATTAGAATGTAATACATAGTCTAAATATAAGTGAAATAAAATACATGTTCAAATATTACTTCTTAATTTTCTTAATATTTTAAAAGAGATATACTTAATTTCAATACAAATTAAGATAGTAACAAAACAAATGACACAATATTTTTATAATGGAAAATATATTTTTTTTTGTCATAGTTTGATATCTTTAATGCAAACATTTGTAAACACCTATTGTCCAAACTTGGCTGCTTACCATTTACCTAGGATGCTTTAAAACTCTAGTGGTTCTTGGGCCTCATTTCTGAAATTGTATTCAATAGGTCTAAAATAGGGACCTGGAATAAATGATTAATAAAAGTTACAGTTCTGACTAAAACAGAAGGTAGAGTCACATTTGGAAATATTGTTTTTTTACATGTTGACGTTCTTGAGTAAATACTGAATTAGTTAATATCCTTGAAAAGCAGAAGGATGCTTAACTTGGAGATACATTTTTCAATCATGAGTTTGAGTGATACATATCACTGTCAAAGACATTGTAATCCATTGTATTTTTCATTGAACACAAAAAGAATGGGTAATTGTACACTCATTAAGCTCATATGCATATATACATATTATAAAACTTATGTGTATACATATAAATATCAATATACATGTATGCATACAGAGATCAAGATATGCATGTATATATACAGTTAAAATATACAGAGACACTTGATGGTATATCCTTAAAAATTAAGTTTGTTTTGTTTGTATATGTGTTATTTAATTTGTATAAATTGCATTGTGTTATAAATTTTGCTCCCTAAATTTTATTTTTAAAATCAGCTAATAATACTTTATATAACCCTAACTCAGTCCTTCTTCTGCTTCATGAGCACCCATCACACATAGATACATTATGTTCAACTCTGCACACACACACTCAATGCTGTGATGAGTCATATTTAAAATATCTGCTATGGTAGTTTCTCAGGTAAATTTATGAGAACAGAGTAGTTGGCATGTGGGATACTTGGATCCATAATTTTAAAAAAGTGGAGTTTTATTACTCTTAAAAATTATATCACCCATTTATGCATCTGAGGTAGTTTCTATACCTCTTTCCCAAATCTTAATCTTATCCCAATTTTAATTTTTTATTAATCTAAAAATTATTCTAAAGTGATGCCTTGACATTATTTTATTTTGCATTTTTAAGTTTATTTTTAATTGCTTTGAAAAGGGTACATGTTTAGTTATAAAAGTCATTAAAATATGATCTGTACACTATATTGTGTGCCCATCTCTCCAAGTAAAGTCTTTTTGCCCCATTCTCCCCCTCCACCTTGCCCAGCTCCAACTACCCCCAACCCTTTTCCCTCTGGCTATCACCACACTGTTGTCGGTGTCTGTGTATTTTATACATATTTATGCCTTTTTTTTTCTCAATCCCTTTACTTTCTATCATCCAAATTAAATTGATGAACAGAATAAAAACAAAGACATCGATACGTGTAACAGACTGACTGCTGTCAGAGAAGAGAGGAGTGGAGGGACTTGATGTTATTTTAACACTTCTGTAAACACTTAGGATTTTATATGGCCAACACTTATGATTTTGTAAAGCTATGTTGATTACATATGAAGCTCCCAAATATGTGTATAACTCTTGATTATATATTTTATTTATTCAACTGAGTCTGACCCATACTAAATTACTGTTAATATGTCTTCATATATGCCAATGTGAGCCTTTTTCTTTTTTTTTTTTTCATTTATTATTCTTGTTCAAAAATGTATCAGCTTGCTTTGGCTAGGTAGATTATTGGATTAGAGTCTCTGGATGCTAAGGTTGTAGGTTTAATTCCCAGTCAGGGCACATATAAGAATCAATCAGTGAATGAATAAAAATGCATAAGTACGTGGAACAACTAATTGATGTTTTCTCTCTCTCTCTCTCTCTCTCTCTCTCTCTCTCTCTCTCACACACACTTTAAATCAATCATTCAATAAATTTAAAAAGTTGTTGGCTCACTGACAGAGTGTTGGCCTGGTGTGTGGAAATCCCGTGTGCAATTCTTAGTCAAGGCACATAGAAGTGACCATTTGCTTCTCCACCCCTCTCCCTTCTCTCTCTCGCTCTCTCCTCTTTTTCTCTCCTCTTCTTGCAACCATGACTCAAATGGTTTGATAAAGTTGGACCTAGGTGGGGAGAATAGCTCTATGGCCTCACCTGAGGTGCCAAAATATCTCAGTTGCTGAGCAATGAAATGGGCCCCAGATGGGCAGAGTATCACCCCCTAGTGGGCATTCCAGGTGGATCCCAGTTAGGGCACAGGAGTCTATCTACCTCCCTACTTTTCACTTAAGAAAAATTAAAAAAATAAAAGAAAAAGAAAGTATTATTTGTATACAATAATGGTGTCTTTCAATATTCTCCATAAAGACCCAATTTTAATATTTATATGCATTTTAATATTGTTCCTGTTACATTGATTCTCTAGAGTGTTCTATTCAAAGCATTATAATGGCTCCAAATAATAAAATTTTACCTCTCATTTTCAAATGTTATACTGCTTCTCACATTTGTTTTGTTACTTTTGTGACACAATCAGTAAAGTTATTATATTTATTAATATATAATATACATTTCTAAATGTAGTGATAATGACGAACAAACATCCTTTTTTCCAAACTTGAAATAGCATTGTGATATTTTTATTTATAATTTTAATTATTGTGTTTACATAGATTCAAGTGTCCCACTGAATATATCAGCCGCCACCCACCCGTGTTTCCTTCGGCGCCCCTTTTGCCCTTTCCTCCCAATGCCTTCCCCCCTTCCCTCCAGGATTTGCTGTCCTGTTCTCTATAATGCTGTGTTATGTATATAGCATTTCATTAATAATTTTTCCTTCTCTGGTCCCATATTCTCTTCCACCTTTTGTGATATTCTTTGATAAATAGTTTTCATCTGATTAATAATATTTGTCTCTATCATTTGTTTCATTGTCTTTGACTCCATATATTTTAGTTATAGCATTGACCAGTTTCTTTGTTGCTCTTTATTATGATTCCTCTAACAGTTTTATTTGAATTATTTTTCTTTTTTATAATTGTCCCCCATATTTTTTATTTATTGGCCACACCTGTTGTTAGCTGATGCTTCCCACTTCACACCTTGTACAATAGAAAATTATTCACTTTCATTCTTCCAAATACTTATCATGAATTTATTATTATTGTTGTTACTGTTGTTTTAATTAAAGTTTATTATCAATTTATGGTTCTTGTTGGTTCATGTAGCATACTCTCTACTCCTTCTCTTTTACTTCTATACTTTGATTCTAGAATGAATATAGAATCTTACATATCTCTTGATACAAAACAAACAAAAGTAAAAGATGGTAAATACTAGGTTCTGAACAGATCCTTGGTATTTACCAAGAAGCCATCAAGACAAATTACTTGCTATTTTTAAAAATTTTGAGAGATACTCATTTTAGTTCATTCAACATCTGGTCCCAGGAAAGTTTTTGCTCTTGAACTTGTTTTTTTTATATAAAAGATGTAGAAATATTTGCCTTGTTCAAAGTACATTAAGTGGGGGAATTCTTTTGATCAATATTTGTTAAAAACCCTGAAACAATTTAATTTTGAAGTATCTTTCTTATTCAAAAATGTTCTAAATCTTCCCTTATTTTAATGGCCTCTTCTCAGACCAATGCATAGTTTACTATTTCATCTAAATTTTCAGGTTCTTCTTTATGTTTTCCCACAGAAGCATTTGTTCATGTTTACCTGTGAATAAATAAGCCCTATTTAAAGAAGCATGGGTCCTTTGAGATATCTTTACTCTTCTTAGAAAGTAACCTGATACAGATGGCTATTTCATTATTTTGTAATTGAAAATGGGACCATTTTATATACTGTCTTTAGTTAAAAAGGCATTCTGGGGGCTTGTGTTCCTAGTGATTAACCAAAATTTAATAACTATATCTAGTACATATTTACATCTAAAACACTCAATTAATTTTCATCAGTAAAAATTATACCAACACATAATTTTAATAATAAAAAATAAATACAAGGTGTGGGTGATTTTTTTAATATCTTCATATGCTTTTTAATATAATTACACTTGATCCTTAAAAAGTATCAATTCAGTTTAATTTTTTTCAATTGAGTTACTGCATATGTTTCAAAGCAGCAAATTTATCTAATAATATGGCTTGATTAAATTTTTTGGTAAGTGTACGAGATCCCAGAATAAGAGTCTTAATTTATTCTTTAATGTATTAAAAAATGAACAACCTATGTACTTTAAATATGGTCCTGCCAACATATTAGAACTTTACAAAAACAAAATAAGATAACATATATTCATTTTAAACCTATACTAATGGAATCATAAAGCATCAACTCAGCTCTTAGTATTGCTCCTATTTACAGGTGGAAAGATTAATATAATTAATTGTAGAGTCTAAATTTTTTTTGTTAAATCATATTTTCACACACTACATTAACTAAAAATTAGATATACTGATGATTAGGTGCATCCAGTTCTCCCAAAGAGAAACAAACTATATTTATTAAAATAAATAACTTTTTAATTAATGTATATAGAAAAAACAATTCCCCAACCACGCTGATATAATATTTCCAGGAAAAAAATATAGATTATTTAAGTGTCAGATTGATGCTTTTCACAAAGATGGATTTTATTATTCACAACAGTGTGATAAAATTGTATGTAATAAGATAAAATTTGACAAAATGAGCATTGCTTCAGTGATGCCTGTCATTTTGTGGAGTGCTTAGAAGATCTGAAGTAAATTTATGTTTTAATGGTTTAGGTTCTCAGCATCTATCAGCAAAGCCATTTAATTAGAGATGTTATTGTTTTCTCTAATGCTTAATATGTCATTTATTAATAAAATGTACCTACTTGCACACCCAAAGATGTCAATTTAACACTTAGTAGATTTTTACATCTGCTATTTTAATATTAATAAAACTTTTTATAAGATCTCAAAATTAAATTTCTCTTAAAACTTTTCACCAAGCATTTGAATACACACACACACACACAAAAAAATCATTCTCTTTCCTTATGTGGGTTGCAAGCAAGCCTTTAAGGCAAAATGACAGCAATGGCTTGGAGAGAAAATAATACTAGTACTTGTAAACAAATATTGGTAAATCGTGAGTTACTTTTAAACAAGATAACTTTATGCCTACTTTAGCTTGAAATTGTAATACCAAATTTATAAAGAAAAGGTTCTGAGGAAATAAATCAATACTGTGACTAGAAAATTGAGGACTTTAATAAATGATTAATTAAGCCTTAATTAATATTTTAAATACAATAGTTAAATAGATATGCACAACAATTATTGAAGAAATGTGTACATGAGTGTGCATATAAAAATCTTAATAGTTTCCTTTAGCCTGACCAGGCAATAGCACAGTGAATAGAGCATCGGACTGGGATGTGGAAGGACCCTGGTTTGAGACCTCGAGGTCGCCAGCTTGAGCACGGGCTCACCAGCTTGAACCCAAGGTCACTGGCTCCAGCAAGGGGTTACTCGATCTGCTGAACTCCTGCTGTCAAGGCACATATGAGAAAGCAATCAATAAACAACTAAGATGTCGCAATGCCTAAAAAACAACAACTGATGATTGATGCTTCTCATCTCTCTCTTTTCCTGTCTGTCTGACACTCTCTCTGTCTCTGTTAAAAAAAAAAGTTTCCTTTAGATATATGTAATTTTAGCTACTAGCAAATTTGACTTTTTTTTAATCACTTCAGCAAGACATCATGCTAGAGAGTAATCTAATATATTTCCATAATGATAAACCCCAGTGAATGATGATACTTTTAATTCACAGAAGCACTCTAATCAATGCTATAATAGAATGTAATTACAATTATCTTTCACATTAACCACTGTATCTTTGGTCCCTGGATATCACTTCATAAGTGCTTTCTTCTTTTACCAAGTATCTTTGACAGAAATATATTTGTAATCTATTACAAGAAAAGACCAAAGAAACTAAGTTGTGTAATCTCAAATAAGGTCATAAGAAAAACATATGAAACAGATATTCATGAATTTAGTGTGAATTCTTGGCAGTAGGTAAAAAAAAAAAAAAAATCATATATTATTATCCATTAAGGTAATGAAATGACTTTTATTCATGGAATACATTAATTTAGCTAACACAGACCTAATACATTTGAAGATAGCAGGGGTCAGTATAATGAAACATTTAAAAAACCTTTTATACGTAATATCTTATAGTACAGCTGTGGAGATAGAGGGAGAGAGTGAATGTTCGTGTAAGTGAGAGACACAGAATTACAAGAAAATGGCAAAAGAAATAATAATACAAAGGATTCATCATTTAAAATATTTATTGTTTTACAAAGTGTTATTCTGCTTTTAGTATTTCTATATGTAAACTAGCAATGATAATAACTCAGATAGTTTTACGTGTGTGTGTGTGTGTGTGTGTGTGTGTGTGTGTGTGTGTATGCATGATGACAAACAGATAATATATGTAAAGTGCTTAGAACAGGAGCTCACAACCTTATGCTAGGAAGGGCATATAGAGGGAGTGCATTATCCTTATTAAAGTTTATAAATTTTCCCAAGTGAAGTAAAATCAAGGTTTTTTGTTTTTGTTTTTTAGGATTAGAGTAATTTAACAAAGCAAAAAGTGGTAGGATGGTGAGATTTTGGAATTTCTTCTAGACTGAGCTCAAAGCACATATAAAATACAGGATGTAAAGTGTTAAGAAAAAATAAAATCATTGACAAAAGGGTGTTATTACTCTATTACTGAAGAACCTACCATATTCCAGGGGAGAAGGAACAGTACAGTGATTGAGTCACTAGCTCTATAAACTGGACTGCTTAGCCTGACCTGTGGTGGCGCAGTGGATAAAGCGTTGACCTGGGAACACTGAGGTCGCCAGTTCAAAACCCTGTACTGGTTCGGTCAAGGCATATATGGGAGTTGATGCTTCTAGCTCCTTCCCCCTTTTTCTCTTTCTCTCTCTCTCACTCTGTGTCTCCTCTCTAAAAATGAACAAAATAAAAATAAAATAAATTTTAAAAACTGGACTGCTTACCTGTTCTTGAATTTCTTATAAATATAATCATACACCATGTACCTTTTGGCACCTGTCATTTTTTAAAAACATGTTTCCATTGATTGGGGAGACAGAGGAGGGAGAGGAAGAGAGGAAGGGAAAGAGAGAGCAAGAGAGAGAGAGAAGTATCAACTTGATGTTTCACTTAGTTCTTCAGTTTTCGTTGGCACTTATTGGTTGCTTCTCATGTGTGCACCAACCCAGATAAACCTGCGACCTCAGCACACTGCAGAAGACTTCTTTCCATTGAGCCACCCAGCCAGAACAGCATTTATCATTTTCATTCAGTATATTGCTTTTAAGAGTCATATATGGTATTGTGCAAAGCATATTTTTTTTTAATTTTTTCTTTCTGTGCAATAGTCTATTTTAGATATATACCAAACTTTATTGCTAATAAACATCTGATTGTTTACTATATTTGACATTTATGACTGAGGATGCTATAAATATTTTGTATCAATCTTTTTGCTGGTAAATGGTCTTAATTCTCCTGGGAATTGATGCCTGGGAGTTTATACACAGGTATAAAAGTAAGTATATGATTAGTCCTGATAGTTTCTGTGGTTTTTAGTAGTCTTGCAAGTTCAGTTGTACATTGTGATGTGTTTACGGTTGTAGCAGACTTGGAATTGTGTCTCTCAAGTACCCTTTGAGAGAGAACCTGCCATGAGAAGTGTAGTAGGTGAATACCCACCAGAATTGTCCACATTATCTGCCTTAGATTTTGAGCTGAGAACACTTTTCTGGCAGTGTCCAGCCAGTAACTAAGCACAGTATGGCTACAAGGTCTGGACATTTCTCAAAAGTGCAGAATTTCTTGATGGAAAATATTTATGCTGGAGCTTCTTATTAAGCAGGTTTAATATTCATAGGCTCCTCAGCAGTCTGACCTTCTTCCACCCAATTCTCTATATCCTACCCCCCCTTTCACACACCAGCATTACAACCTTAAGACAACCCTAAGAATTTTACTTGCACTTCCTAGCCTTTATCTTTTACATGCATTATCTTCAACAAATTTTATACATCAACCTTTCTCTTGACATCTGCTTCCCAGAGGAACCAATCAACACAGTAGTTGTATATTATGCTGGTCATAATATTCATTTTCTTAATGGGAAAAAATGTAGATCACTTTGTCATATATCCAAGGCTATGTCAGTATCTTCTTTTCTAATATGCCAGTTAAAACCACTGAATGACGTTGACATTGGATATTTGCATTCCTTTATGGAGAATTTCTTTATATACTTAGCATAAGACTCATTTTTAATATAGAATTACATATATATTTTACCTATTTATAAATTATTGATTCACAATTTTTATGAACAGCTGTTTAATTTTAATAATGACTTTCTTTTCCACTTTTTTAGTGGACAATGAATGCTTTCTTTGTTTTTTAGGACTTTTTTAAAAAATATTTATTCTTCAATAATATGATATCTTAGTTCCTTTAGATTTTGTTAAAAATAAAATTCCAGAAAATAAATCTATAAATCTAATTGGCTTTATAAAGCTATTCATAAATTCAGTAGGGCAGCATCCCATCTACTAAACAGGTACTGTGAGAGGTTGACAGATTAGTTTATTGGTACTAACCAGAAAATTCCACACTGGTCGATTAAGATTACATTTCTGGTGAAAATGCAGGTAAGTCAGGTATTGAATCTAGGTTTGGTATTAGGGATTTTAGTAGGAGTGATACCATTGAAGACCAGTGGCTCTCTCTTTAACTTTTTCCATATAAACTAATCATATTAACAAAACAAAGGAGAATAAAAACACATGACCTTTGTGTTGAATTTAAAAAGTATTTGAAAAAAAATTAATACTCATTTATATTTTTTTAAAAAAGCTTTGGACAAACTGTAAATAAAAAAGGTTTTTCTTAAACACAAACATATTTATAAAAACCTTTAAAAATATATTATTTCATGTTAAAACTAAGTGTTTCTGTCTAAGTGTGCTATCAGCAGATACACTAACTATTGAACACACAATCCTAGGTAGTGCCAAAATAGAATTAAAAAAACATTATAATTTGCAAGTTTTATTATTGTATTTATACAAATACAACAGAAATTATGAATTTATGAACAGGTGAATAGAATTAATAAATGGGTTAAGTATATTGATAGATACCAGGTGATCATTTAAACATCAATTTTATTTTTATATATTAGCTATAAATTATCAAAATATAAACCCAAGAGCAATATTATTTAGGTATAAAACATAAAAATATAAAATAATATGATTTTTCAGGATTTTTAAAAGAAAAAAATGTGATATAAAGTTGAGACATTCCAAACATTGCTAATGTAGTATTTTATAAGATTTAAAGTATTTTTTATAACGTTATACAACACACTGACGCTTACATAGATAAAAGGCAGAACTCTGTTATTTAAAAGTAAGAGAAGGCCACCAGGTAGAGTCATACAAGGAGTTGCACCAGAGCACAGGGTAGCAGCAAATCCGGACTGTAGGAGAAAGTTTATGTGGGATTTGCTAGTTTTTTTCAGGCTTATTGTCAATTGACAAATTTGAGTAATTTTCCCATGTCCAGAAATAATGGCTGTCCCTAGTTGTCTGATACCTGGCCCAAGGGCAATTGTGGATGGTGCATTATGACTCCTGATTATGAGTTTACGGGATGGGAAATGGCTGGGATGTGGATTATTCAATTGTTTAAGAAAAGGAAATGATTAAATTGTACCAGTGCCTCTGAACGAAGTCAAGACAATGTTTAAAATCAAACAAACAAATAAAATCAAGCAAACAAAAAACATCTATACTATGTCATAGGTTATATTAATTAATTTTTAAAAATTAATCCAAACTTGTATTTTTGATATAAAATTGTTTTGGATATGAAGTAGTAGTATTATTTATATGACACTAAATTCAATTTGCTGAATTGTGCTTAAGATGTTTACATTTGTAGTTACAAAATATATTGACCTATTATTTTGTTTTCTTTTAATACACATTTCAGGCTTTGTTATTGAGATTATACTGACCTTATAATTTTGTTTGGGAAATGGTTCCTCTTCTAATCTTTAAATTGTTTTATGTTATATTACTATATAGTTTCTCTTAAATGTTTGAATAATTACCCATGCTGCCATTTGGATCTAGATTTTCCTTTCTGGAATAGTATTCTCTGAGATATTTTTTAAGAGAGAGAGAGGGAGGGATGGAGAGAAAGAGAGAAACAGACAGGGACAGACAGGAAGGGAAAGAGATGAGAAGCCTCAACTTATAATTGTGGCACCTTAGTTGTTCATTGATTGCTTTTTCATATCTGCCTTGACTGGGAGGTGTGGCTCCAGCCGAGCCAGTGACTCCTTGCTCAAGCCAGCAACACCTTGGGCTCAAGTCAGTGATGTTTGTGCTCAAGCCAGCATCCATGGGGTCATGTCTATGATCCTGTGCTCAAGCCAGTGCCCCCGCACATAAGTTGGTAAGCCCATGCTAAAGTGGCCACCTCAGGGTTTTGAGCCTATGTCCACAGCTTCCCAGGCTGATGCTCTATCCACTGCATCACCATTTTGTCAGGCATAGTCTCTGAGATTTTTGAATGAAACAATTGTGTATCTCTTCTATTTTTATTAGTTTCAGTTGATCTTAGGGTTTTAGTTACTTGTATAGATTACATACCCAAATTTTATGTAATATTTTGTTTTTTTCATTCTATTGAAATTTATTTTCACCTTAGAATATACTTCTTGAATAATTTTTTTCTGTAATTCATTTTGCTATGGATCTAACTGTCCAAGTGGCTTTCTTTAAAAAAACACTTTTAATAGATTTATTTTTCTCATCCTTATTACTTAATCATAAGTGATATTATACTTTCTGAATATTTTTATAACAGAAAAAATTCTCATTTTTAGTAACTTATTTCACATATATGTACTTTATATTGCGTTGAGCATCATTTTTTATATTGTGTATTTAAAACATTATTGGCAGTAACTAATATTTAACGAATTGGCTTCTTATTTAAATCTCAAAACAAATTTATTGCTATCTGTCAATAACGGCAGTCATTATATCCATTGTACAAATGAGAAAACTGAAGTGAAGAAAGGTTTAATAATTGGTTCAAGATACATCTAGTAAGTGGACACCAACAAATGGCACAGCACTCATTGAAGTAAATAATGTCTGAATCAAAAGCCTTGTGTTTATTAAATTATATTGACTCATATGAATCGATTTTACTTTTTTGAATTGCCTAAATTAATGAATATGCTACTAATCAAGTACTACAATATTGGATCTTGTGTTTGATGATTTATCAAGCATAAACATTCACTCAAACTAAGTCAGTGCTTTGCAAAATAAAAAGAAAATTTATGTTTGAGTATATGTGTCTAATTTATTTGATAAAAAAGTAAAAAAGAGACACATATTAATATTCGCAAAAAATAAAATCTAATATCTAACAAAAACTTTCTTTGAAGTGTATTTTTTGGGGTTGAGACATGCACCTGGAGATGATTAGTTGAGACCCTTATACATACTGGCATTACTATGCTACAATAATTATATTTTAGCAAATCACAAAAACATACAGTTATCATACTTTGTTTGACACAGAGTGTGTCAAAACATTGAAATATTTTATTATTTTGAATATTTTCACCATGGAATCCATGAAAGGTTTTAACCATTTTCTTAGGTCTTTACCATATGCTTATATGTAGTTGTCCTGATTTCTTCTAAACTCATAACAACCAAATCTGGAGGAAGTTTTGACTACCAAAAGTACTCTTCTTAGGCATCCTGTAGTTTGATATTTTATTCACCAACTGTTGGCTCAAAAAAAACCTTTATTTTTTGTTATCATTAAATTCATTGGGGTAACATTGCCTTTTGGTTATATAGGTTTCAAGTGTATATTTCTATGATACATAATCTGTATATTGCATTGTTGGCCCACCACCCAAAATCAAATCATCTTTCGTCACTATACATTTGGGTCCCTTTACCTTTTACTACCCTCTACCTCCTTCCTTCTGGTAACTGCCATACTGTTGCATATGTTTACAAGTTGTTTTTTTAATAATTTCTCTTGTTTCTTCATATGTTACTTTAAGTTTTATAGCCAACAGATGATGGATATCATATGGTTCTTAGTATTTTCTCACTGACTCGTGTTGCTTAGTATAATATTCTCAAGGTCCCTATCCACTATCATAAATGGCAATATTTCATTTTTTTCTTATGGCTGAATAGTATTCCATTTTATATAGCACATGTTCTTTATCAAATTATTTGTTGAAGAACATTTTAGTTGTTTCTATGTTTTAGCTCACTGTGAATAATACTTCAATGAACATAGAGGTGCATATATTTTTGAAAATAAACATTTCCAAAATTTTGGGTAGATACACAGAAGAAGGGTTGCTGGGTCACAGGGTAACTCTAATCTTAATATTTTGCAGAACCTCCATATTGTTGGGGTTTTTTTCCATATTGTTTTATATAGTGATTACACCAGTTTATATTCCCACTGTCTGGTAGCACCCTCCAGGTGGGGGGCCACAAAGTCCTTCATATTTGGCATTTCTGCAATTACTAACCTTTAGCACACACACCCTGTCCGAAAACACAATAGAAATTCCTCATCCGCTACCGTCCCTGGTTGTGCAAGACACCTGATGGCCTAAACCGCAGTGGAAATCCCCAGCTATCCTGAAGGGATATAAAAATCTCAAACCCCACCAGTTAGGGGCGGCTTCTCGGGCTCTCATTCCGAGTCTGTGAACCCGCCCGGAATCCTCCCAATAAAGCCTGACTTTTGCTCATCTGGCTGTTTCGGCTCTTCGTTCATTCATCGGCGGCACCCGGCAATCTTTCACTTGGTGCCGAAACCCGGGAGAGGGGCTTTGCAACCCGCCCCGGCCCCCACAGGCCGGAGCGAGAGTCCCCTCTCTCTCTCCTCCTGGCTCGTGCCGCCCATAGCTTTGAATTTGGAGTTCCCTGCGAGAGTGAATTTCAACTGTGAGTAATCTGATTCTCTCTCTCTGTCTCACTGGACCCCTGTGTCTCCGCCAGGGTTTCTCATCCTAGACTCAGCCAAGCCGAGAGGCACTCCCACACTGACTCCTGGAGTCATAATAGGGGGTCCGATTGAAAGGGACGCCTTTCAGTCGCTCTGCTATTCCTGACCAGAGACGGATATTTGGAAGGGACGCCTCCTTCATATCCTTTCTCCTCCGACACGTAGGGGTCCAAAGGACTACTAAATTATGGGGAACTCCAAATCCAAAATAGACCCCAAAACTTTTCTAGGATGTCTTCTTAAAAATTTTTCCAAATTGGGATACACTCAGACACTTCACAGGAAGAAATTCATCTTCCTGTCACAGGTCGCCTGGCCTCAATACACCCTAGATAACCGGTCTCACTGGCCGCCTATGGGTACTTTTGACTTTAATGTCCTCCGGGACCTAGACAATTTGTGCCGGCACACAGGAAAAGACTCTGAGGTCTCATATATTCAGGCTTTCTGGGATCTCCCTTCCCACCCCGATCTCTGTTCCCACTGCTCAACTCTCCAAATTCTTCTAGCCCAGACCTCCCCTCCTCCCAAGGCTTCATCCCAAGACCCCCCTCCTTACTCTCAACCTGATGACCTTCCTGACCATCTATCTCCTCCTCCGGCTCTCCCCTGGGAGAAACCCCCAGACCTGGGCCAGGCTCTTGCTCCTTCCGCCCCTCTGGCTCCTTCCGCCCCTCTGGTTCCTTCTGCCCCACCTCCTGCCAACCCTCTCCCCTCTCCTGTCGCAGCTCATACCAGGTCGCACAGCCCCCAATCGTCATCTGTTGTCCTCGCCCCTCTCCACGAAGTAGCTGGGACAAAGGGCCTAGTTCGGGTACATGTCCCCTTTTCCCTCCAAAACCTTTCACAGATTGAGAAACAGCTAGGATCTTTCTCGGCCGACCCCTCAAACTACATTAAGGAATTCTGGTACTTGACTCAGACATATGACCTGACCTGGCATGACATTAAGGTAATTTGTATCTCCCCTCTTACCCCTGAAGAACATAAATGCATCCTCACTGCCGCCAGAGAGCAGGCAGACAGGGATCACCTAGTAGATGACCAAATCCCCCTTGGCACAGAGGCGGTCCCTGGGGAAGACCCCAATTGGAATTATCAACCTGGCCAAGGGTCCAACATCCCTCATCGAAACCTTATGCTCTGATACTTAATCAGAGGTATGGATGCAGTTTCTAACAAGGTTGTAAATTATGATAAACTGAGGGAAATTACCCAATTTCCCGAAGAAAACCCAGCCCTTTTCCTAAACCGCCTTCAAGAGGCCCTTGTTCATTATACCCGCCTAGACCCGGGGTCCTGCAATGGGACCACAGTCTTAGCCTCTCACTTTATCTCTCAGTCAGCCCCAGATATTAGAAAAAAAAAAAAAAAAAACTAAAAAAAGCTGAAGAGTGCCCTGAGACTCCCATCTAAGACCTGGTAAAAATGGCTTTTAAAGTTTTTAACGCCTGAGAGGAAACAGCTGAAGCAGCCCGGGGGGCACGGTTACAGCAGATTAGTCTCCAGACCCAAGCAGCCCTCTGGCCGGTAGGGGAACCGGCAAAAAGGCCAACCTCCAAGGGAGGACAGCGCACACCACCAGGCGCTTGTTTTAAATGCGGCAAAGAGGGCCACTGGGCTAAGGCCTGTCCGCAACCAAGGCCCCCCACCAAGGCTTGCCCAAAATGCAAACTAATGGGCCACTGGAAGTCGTACTGCCCGACCCTGGCTCAGCCTCCGGCACCTCAATGCCGGGGAGCTGAGAACCAGACATTTCTGGTCTCAGAACTGCTGGGCTTGATAGACGACTGAGGGGGCCCTGGCTCTTCGACTCCGATTACCCTCACCCTCCGATTACCGATCCCAGGGCTACGCTCCAGGTAGTGGGTAAGTCTGTTTCCTTTTTAATAGACAAGGAGGCTACTTACTCTTTCCTTCCCTCTCATTCGGGTCTTACAGTTCCTTCCCAGATCTCGGTCATGGGAATCGACGGATCGCCCTCGACCCCACGGCGGACGACCCTCCTTAACTTCCTATTTGAAGGTCACCCATTCTCTCACTCCTTCCTAGTCATACCCTCCTGCCCATTTCCCCTCCTGCGGAGAGACATTCTGCGCAAACTCTGGGCAAGTATTTCATTCTCCTCCATGCAGGCCTTCTTACTAGTACCAGTGCCAGTTCCCAATCCTGGACCTGACTTGGACCCCAGGGTTCAGCTTCTACCTGGGGTGGACCCTAAGGTCTGGGATACGGGTACCCCCACTATAGCCTCACACCACACTCCTGTCTTGATCAAACTCAAAGACCCATCTTCTTTTTCCAACCGCCCACAGTTTCCTATCTCACACACCCATAGGATAGGACTCTTGCCCATCATCACCAAACTTAAAACACAAGGCTCCTCTGCCTTCCAGTGCCTTTATCTCCTCAACTAACCATCTATACCCCTGCCGAGTTCCAACAACAATACATTGGATCTCATTTAAGGCAAAAATGGGCAGCATTCCCCCCCCTTGTAGTCGGACTATCTCTCACCACCTCAGTAGTCGCAGCCGGACTTGGCGGAGGAGCCCTAGCATACTCCTTAGAGACTTCCACTCGACTGACAGCCCAGTTCCAAATAGCTGTCGACAATTCGGCTGCATCCCTGGCCTCCCTACAGAGACAAATAACTTCTCTCGCCCAAGTCTCGTTACAAAACTGGCGAGCCCTGGCCCTGCTTACAGCCAAGCATGGGGGCACCTGTGTCTTCCTGCGGGAAGAATGTTGCTACTACAACGAATCCGGCCTTGTAGAGACCAGGGTAGAAGCCTTCCACAAACTCAGCTCTGATCTCCAGAAGCAAAAATTCTCAGCAGAAGCCTCATCTTGATGGAACTCCTCCATGTATTCTTTACTAGCTCCACTCATAGGACCCATTTTCATAATTGGACTAATCTTACTGATTACCCCTTGTCTTTTTTGCTTCCTGCAGACCCAATTTCAGGAAATCACCAGGATAGAGGTCAACCAGATGATGCTGCAACAGTACCAACCCCTGCCCACCATAGCAGATATGGACTGCTCTGGCTCTTTCCTACCCCTCCCCAGCTCCACCCCTGTACAAGCAGGAAGTAGCCAGATAAGACCACATCGCCCCACTCCTTATACCAAAGAGCCAGGAATGTCCGGTAGCACCCTCCGGGCAGGGGCCGGAAAGTCTTTCATATCTTTGGCATTTCTGCAATTACTAACCTTTAGCACACACACCCTGTCCGAAAACACAATAGAAATTCCTCAACCGTTAATGTCCCTGGTTGCGCAAGACACCTGATGGCCTAAACTGCAGTGAAAATCCCACAGCTATCCTAAAGGGGTATAAAAATCTCAAACCCGACCAGTTAGGTGCGGCTTCTCGGGCTCTCATTCCGAGTCTGTGAACCTGCCCGGAGTCCTCCCTATAAAGCCTGACTTTTGCTCATCTGGCTGTTTCGGCTCTTTGTTCATTTATTGGCGGCACCCGGCAATCTTTCACCCACTATTAGTTATTTTTCCTCCACAACCTCTTCAACAGTTGTTATTACTTGTCTTGTTGATAATAGCCATTCTAACAGATGTGAGCTGGTATCTTATAGTTTTTATTGGCATTTCTCTGAAAGTAGTAAAGTTGACCATCTTTTTACATATTTGTGGTGATTTAAGGGTCTGTTCAGGTCCTCTTCCCATTTTTTTTTTAATTTATTCATTTTAGAGAGGAGACACAGAGTGAGAGAGAGAGAGAGACAAAGAGAGAAAGGGGGGAGGAGCTGGAAGCATCAACTCCCACATGTGCCTTGACCAGACCAGCGCAGGGCCTTGAACTGGCGACCTCAGTGTTCCCAGGTCGATGCTCCATCCACTGCGCCACCACAGGTCAGGCCTCTTCCCATTTTTTAATTGGGTTGTATGCTTGTTTTTTTTGTTTAGCATTGAGAGATCTTTATATATTCTGGATATTAACCCCTTATTGAAGTTGTTTGTGATTATCATCTCCCATTTGGTTGGCTGCGTATCTGTTTTGTTTTTGGTTTCCATTGCTGAGCAGAAACTTTTTAGTTTTATATAGTCTTATTCATTTATTGTTGTCTTTGCTTCTCTTGCCTTTGGGATCAAATTCACAAAATGTTCTCTTAGATCAAATACTATTTCTAATCTTAAATTCTTAAAGCTTTCTCTTTATTTTCCCACTATAATAAGAAAACTACATTGATCTCTAATTACTTATGATTTTATGTTTAAACCCTTCATATCTCTTTAAAGTTCATTGATAATCTATGCTTCATCATTAAAATAGCTTTGCTCCCATTCTTTAATCCAACACATTCATTCTTACTACTTTATATTAATACTATGGTACTGCTGCTCACTCTTGAGTAATCACTTGATCATTTTTTAGAAGAAATTTATGTTTTAAACCTTGTTAGCAAAACCTTCATTAAAACTTAAGTATTGTATTTAACAAATGTCTCACTTCAAACAAGTAGTTTTTTTTCATATGAAACAAAAAATTTGCAATGCATTTATATGTAAATATGAGTATATAAAACATATAGTGAATGTATAATATATATATATATATATATATGCATGTATATGATACTTAATGTTTCATAAATTTTATTTGAATAATTTATAGCATCTCTTCCTTTGAAATGCCAAACCTAATTCTGAAATGTTATCCTCACATAACCATATTTCTTTCTTCTTTTGAGTTTAAATCGTGAAGCTAAAAATCCATTCTCACCTAATTCAATTTAAATTATTTTTCCTTTTTTCTAAATTACTGTGTTTTATATCCAAAGTAGCCCTCTTAATATTTGTTTTAAAATTTACTAAATTTAACCATATAAATTTTACAGTCCCAGGAAGTAGAATTTTAATGGATCTTACATTAACTTCTTACAAAATCTTAACTTGTTTTCATTATACTTTCTTGTTGACCATACCTTTATTATTTAAAGTACTGATTAAAAGGGGCTAATGTCCAAAATATACAGAAAACTCACAAAACTCAACTACAAACAAACAATCCAATAAAAAAATGGAAAGAGAACATGAACAGACACTTCTCCCAGAAAGAAATACAAATGGCCTGCAGATATATGAAGAGATGCTCATCTTCATTAGCTATTAGAGAAATGCAAATCAAAACTACAATGAGATACCACCTCACACCTGTTAGATTAGCTATTATCAATAAGACAGGTAATAACAAGTGTTGGAGGGGCTGTGGAAAAAATGGAACCCTTATCCACTGTTGGTAGAAATGTAAAGTAGTACAACCATTATGGAAGAAAGTATGGTGGTTCCTCAAAAAACTAAAAATAGAACTACCATATGACCCAGCAATCTCTCTACTGGGTATATACCCCCAATAGTCAGAAACATTGGTATGTAAAGATACATGCAGCCCCATGTTCATTGCCGCATTGTTCATAGTGGCCAAGACATGAAAACAACCAAAAAACCCTTCAATAGATGACTGGACAAAGAAGATGTGGTACATATATACCATGAAATACTACTCAGCCATAAGAAATGACATCGGATCATTTACAACAAAATAGATAGATCTTGATAACATTATACGGAGTGAAATAAGTAAATCAGAAAAATCTAAGAACTGCATGATTCCATACATAGGTAGGACATAAAAAAGAGACTAAGAAACATAGACATGAGTGTGGTGGTTACCAGGGGCGGGGGGAGATGTGGCGGGGAGGAGAGGGGGAGGAGCACAAAGAAAGCCAGATTGAAGGTGACAGAGGACAATTTGACTCTGGGTTATGGGGATGCAACATAATTGAATGGCAAGATAACCTGGAGATGTTTTCTTTGAATATATGTACCCTGTTTTATTAATGTCACCCCATTGAAATTAATAATGATAAAAAAAGGAAAAAAATAAAGTACTGATTAAAATAGAATTTCAAAAGATATTATTTGTCTTGTTTATAAATAAAATAATTTTGTCAGATTTCATTTTTCACTTAGTTTTAAATGTTTTGTGTATCATGAATAATAGGTTTACTAGATGAAATGGAGGATGAATTTAAGGATAATGCTAAATGAAAACATGTTGTAGGAAAAAATGTGTTAAAAATGATGTTAACTACAAGATGTCACACTAAAATATATCAAAATAATAAAGAAAAATCTAAAAATCTGCTTATATACCTGCAACAGAATCTAGTTCCAGATTTTTTCCTCTATGTATTTGATGTTATGTATGTAAACACTGTCCAAGATATTTTTAACCATTCTCTACATTTCCATCACAATTATTTCTAAGCTTTCTTTACAGTTTCCAGTAAAACTTCATATATAGTAAAACTCTTCAGTAATAAAATGCTTAGAACATACATAAATGTGTTGAATTTATTTTACTTAAGGAGGAAAACATAAAGAAAGTAATAGTAGACAGATTGTGATAAAGCAGATTGCAAAAAATGGCTATTTTAACCAACCCATACATTTGATGGAGCTATAACAATTATTTCAAAATTGAAAAGTATAGTCAAGCAGATCATGTCAGTCTACTTTTTGTTAAATGCAGTTCTGAAATTTTAATAACACACAAAGAAATCAAAAAGCACCTGTCTTATAAAAATCTTAAAAAAAATACATTTGTTAAAAATTTAGCTAATTTTTTCTCTGGCTGGGTTGCTCAGTAGATAAAGAATTAATTTGAAAAGCCAGAGGTTTTAGGTACAACCCCTGTCAGGTCACTTACCCTAAGCAATCAATGAATACACAACTAAATGAAAAAATTAAGTGAGACAATGAGTTGATGTTTCTCTCTCTCTCTCAAATCAATGAAAAACATTTTTAATTTATCTAATTTTATAATGTGCTAATGAAAGTTAATTTGTTTTATATATTTTAAAAAGGATTATATTTTGATAGTTCTTAAAAAAAACCCAAGATAAAAACTTAATCTTTATAATTTTTGTTTCATGCATTTACATTTAGTTATTATTATAGTTTGAACTTTTCCATTTAATATTTTGTACAATTTTGTTTCATACGATAACATTTTACTTTTCAGCCAGTAACGTCTGTTTTATTTAAATATTCATTGATGTTAAAATATATATTAGCTTTTATTAATAGTTCATACTTCTGTGGTATTTTCAATGTTAAAAAAACACAAGTGAATATGAGAAAATTGAATGGCACTATGGTTCATTTTTAAATGGAAATTTTCTCAACAGTATATCTTGCAAAGGCACTAAGTCTTTTAACTTGTTTGATTCTGTGTCCCATTTTCTTTCCCATTGTTCTTAAAATCTCCAGTGCTTCAATTCAGAACTATGTCTTCATACATTTTGGTCTTTTTTTGCTGTAAAAAAATCAGCAGAATAGCTGAACACACCATGCTATAAATACATGTTTCAATCAAAGCCTAAGTAAAAAGGCTCCATAGTTCCAAACTAAAAAAAGAGTTTGAAGATATTTGCAGCTTCTCCATCTTTCTTATTATGTGGAGGCAGATTCTAATTTAAAAAGCAGCACTTCTACTCCAGCTGATATATGGTGCTGCCCTTAGAAGTGCAATTAAGCTGTGTTAGTAGAGAGGTCACTTCAGAAATCATGGAGATTAAACATTTATAATGTTAGTTCAAAAGTGATTTGTGCATCACACTGATGATCTTCCATTTATACAATTACCCAGTCCTAGATTGCTTGGGTCTCAAAACATAAAAACCATTAATAGGGAAAAAATAAGTATGAAATTAGCATTAGATGCAGTTTCTAATGAAAAATGTATTAATCCATGCTAATGCAACCAAATAGAAGTTAAAAAGATCAAGGTAAGCATGATTGGCTAAACAGTGCATAATCAATCTTGATGCTCCAGCAGTAGAAAAATCAATGCTTCCAAAGGCTTAGAAATTTTAGCAAAATGTGTGAATTATAGAAAGTAAAGTCCATAATTTTCACTGGACATCATTTTCTGTTCTGAACATTATATTTTACCAGGAGTATTGACTAAAATTTACATATATCAAATAAATAACTCAAACATCTCAAGTTCTCATTATGTGGCACACTAGAGGTTAAGTAGTAAGTCGTAAACATAGTTCCTCTTTTATGAACTCAGGGTAATTTAAAGGAAGCAAACAAAAATGAACAAATCATAATAAAAATTTTAATTAATAAATAGATAGTTGTACAGAATCTTTCATGAAAGAGCCAAAAAGGATGTCAAATCTGAATGAATATAGAAAGCAATGAAGCGTTGAAACAAAAGATTGTGTAAGAGTAAAATGATAACATTTTTGTTCAGAGTGAGGTAGCAGCTGCAGCTCTACTCATCCTTCTGTAGGACATCTCCTTGAATGCAGAAGAGACCAGAGAAGAGGACCAAAGGTTTGGTTTTACAATGCAAAGTTGTAAACTTTCTGACTCATGGGACCATATATGCAAAACTCTGTGATTAACCTTTTCATAATGTATGTAAGAGACAGTCACCTGGTGTATCTATTAATTTTTCAAAAATCTAGAGGAGTTTTAATTTTTCTGTCTTCTACTTTACTGCAAATTTGTGGGATACCTCCATCCAAACCTATAATCACTTTTGGGCCAACTTACATGCATGCACATCTGATAATGTTTATTTAATGTTAAATGGTTTTCAACTCTCTTCTATATTGCTACAAAGGGGCCTTTTTGTTGGCAAGTTCATTTTATTTTGTCAACACTGGACAACTGTCTATCATGAATTGGGCAGAGCATTTTTGTGCATTAGAAGGAAGATTACTAAATTTCCTCTAATTGTAAATATATTTTATGATTCTGTTATTTGCATCAGGCTCAATTAGACAGGATATATTAGGGAAATACATTAATTAAGTTAATAATATGTGAGGATTGAGTATAATATAATTTTTATTCTTTAAGTCAATGTATTATGACAATCAAAAAGCATCTACAGCTAAAGATCTCTCACGTTTCTGTCAACATATATTAACATTGCACTAGCTTCATCCTTACAACATAATATTACTTCAGGAAACTCTTGATAAGGGTGATACACATTGTAAATAAAATCATTCTTCTGAAAAACCCACTTGAATATCGTTAAACATTTCATCTTCAAGATACAGCAGCAAAGCACTGCTTACTCCCCAAGACTTTTTGAAACATTCATGTCAAAACATTTGCTACACTATTTTCATTAATTTTCAACCATTACATCATGACTTTTTTCTGTACTTATCAGGTGTATTGTTACATAAACTTAAAAGCACAATTCACATAGTACAACAAAATAAGAGATTTGAATCCAGTTAAAAGAAGTTCTTTAAATCCAAACTTCCTACCATATTATAGTCTATGTTGACTGAGTAAAGCTATACAAAATAAGTCCAACTCATCACAGTATAAAATTAAAAAAAGAAAAATGAAAATTTAACTTACTTAAATACTTATCTCTATGTCTTTATCTATCTACATTTATACTTATCTATCTTTATCAATATTTATATTTAAATATCACAATAATCCCAGGAACAGATGAAAATGTATATCATTTCCTACTCTCTTAAGTGGATTTGTTAAGCAAGCAAAGGCAAAGATAAATTTCTTAGCTCTTAATGTCCAATCTCTTCTTTCCTAGAACTCACAAAAGTTCTGTGAAAATGTTATGAAATAAAAAATAATAATCAGACAAAAACCATAAAATTTCTTTTACTCCAAATTTGTAATGAAGCAGATGCTTAGGTTAAGCAGAAATTCTGGGGTAAGATGCACAAATCTAAAACATCCTAATAATAGAAGCTACTCATAAAGCTTGTGTTTCTCCAAGAGGCGTGGGAAACCACTTTTCTAAGCATTTCTCTGCATGTCTGTTGGGAGGATAACTAGAGAGTGAAGGCAAAATTATCATAATCACCCAGAGCTAATTATCTCCTTCAGTAAACAGGAATTTAGCAGAAAGGAACTTAAATGAGAAAATAGATAAGGCAAAATACTCTAGGGGAGTGAGATGGCCAGGGAAGTAAAGTACTCCAGGAACAAGATGAAGTTCTGTCTCCAGCTGGACACTAACAATGCCATGGCCCCATACCACAAGGTGCCAGCTGTTTTCATCAGTGATCTGCAAATGGAATGGAGATGGCCGTGGATGATTAGAGAGGAGTGGCGAGGAATCAAGAAAGTGAAATATTGTAATTCAAGTTGTCAATGTTGAAGTGAATCTTTAGGATACCCTCCAATATGGGGAAAAGATTCTGACCTAGTCATGTGTTTCATATAAATGCAAGAGTAATTTTCCTGTGTACCTAAGAACAAGTAGAGAACCATAAAGTTCAATCACCACTTAAGGTTCATTAAATATTCACTAATTAGCCAATGTAATATGCTAGAAGTTTCAGAATATTTAATAAATAGTTGGTCTTGAAATCAATTACAAATGAATCAAAAATTGTTTATTGTAACAGGCATCTTGTAATTATCAAGAAACTCATTTTAAAGCTTTCTGTTGTGGGGAAGAAGGGGAGGTTGCAGAAGTGACAGTCAAAAAATGGGAAAACTTCAATGATGTCTAATAGTAATAATATGATGAGTTTAATAATTGTTTTTGGATACTTCAAAATCACAAAATTTTAAATATATATAGTTTGAACTATTATGTTTTATTAAATGATGTTGAATTTACAGAAAAATTTTAAGTTTATTAACCACAAGATATGGCATAAGTACTTTCACTCTATATTTCAGTTCTATATTTTCAGCTAATTAAAAAAGAATAATTGTTAAGCCAGTAATTGTGGTCACCATCACAGTAGCCTGGCCCATGCAGGTGCGCATTAGATTCGAAGAGATGGTAATAAAAAAACAGAGCCAAAAACTGGTGGGCCATCAGTTTTAATCCTAGCTTGCACCCAGTGGGCAAGGAAAAACATACACTGGGCTCCCAAACCCACTCATTCAGTGCTCATAAAGCTACTGACTTATCCGAGATTCCTAGAATCAAAGGTTTCTAGCTCACCAGACTTATTCACCTCTGTTTCCCATCTCCTTCTCTCTGCACAAACTCTGCACAAACTGCCTTCTCCTTTAGCACTCCACCATCTTGGCTGCTATTCCACGTGGTCTTACTCTGCTCTCTTACAGCATGAACCTCTCCTAGAATGCAATCACTCTTCTTCCCAATGCTAATCTCAGGAACCAAGAGAGAACAAGCTTCCTGTCTGCTCCATTTTATAGTGTAGATTCAAAACCTTTAATCCAATATACAAACAATGAATTCCCTGATACAAAGTCACTTATCTGAGGCATAATGGGATTTCTCCTGAGAGTGCACCACCCTATATCAGAAAGGGTGGGAAAGGCTTACTCTTGACCTATACCAACTCTACCTGCTTACAGTCTGTCCCCCACGCACATTAATGTAATCACACCCATTCAAGAAATCACCTGGGTGATGAGCTTCCACGTGGGCAGTACCATCTTTAACAAAGTAAGCATAATATATTTCATCTGCCCAACAATAATTTATCTTAATTTTTACAAAATTATTAAAAGAAAAACCCTATTACTCAAATGAAGTACAAAAATATTGTGATTCATTATCTTATTTAGAAAGGGGCCACAGAAAATGACCACTGAAAAACATTAAAATTTCTTATCAACTGAAGTTATGACGGCACACAAACGCTATTTTTACTTTCCAGACATGAGTGGACTCTAGATAAAAACGATAAACTCCTACCATTAAAAAGACATATAATCATCTTGATAATTTTTACGAGACAAGCTTTGCCAGTATCAGAATTCATTTAAAATGTGACACAATTTTTCTAATGTCCCAATTGCTTTAAAATATTTAACATTTACAAAGATCATTTTATAAATTAATATAAATTATATATGCACACATGAATAAGCAACAAAAAAGAGCAAACAGATGTTTGAGTTGAAGTACACATCTGTTAGTAGTGAAATTTTTTGTATGTTCAACTGCATCTACCTCTTATTTTTCTCTGGATAGAAAATATTATAACTAAAAAATGGTATTTTACTAATTAAAATAATGATCGAAAAGTGAATTTTTTTTTTACTTTTGAAATAGTTTTATTTATTTATTTATTTATTTTTATTTATTTACTTTTTTATTAACTTTAATGGGGTGACACCAATAAATCAGGGTACATATGTACAATGAAAACATCTCCAGATTATCTTATCATTCAATTGTGTTGCATACCCATCACCCAAAGTCAAATTGTCCTCTGTCACCTTCTATCTGGATTTCCCTGTGTCCCTCCCCTTCTCCCTATCCCACCGTCCCCTCCCTGCCCCCACCCCGTAACCACCACACTCTTTTCCATGTCTCATAGTCTCACTTTTATGTCCCATCTATATATGAAATCATGCTGTTCTCATTTTCTTATTTCTGATTTACTTATTTCACTTAGTATAATGTTATCAAGGTACATCCATTTTGTTGTAAATGATCCGCTGTCATCATTTCTTATGGCTTCGTAGTATTCCATAGTATATATGTACCAAAACTTTTTAATCCACTCGTCTTCTGATAGACAATTGGGCTGTTTCCAGATCTTCGCTATTGTGAACAATGCTGCCACGAACATGGGAGCACATTTCTTCTTTTCGAAAAGTGTTACGGTGTTCTTAGGGTATATTCCTAAAAGTGGGATAGCTGGGTCAAAAGGCAGTTCAACTTTTAATTTTATGAGGAATCTCCAAACTGTTTTCCACAGTGGCTGCACCAGTCTGCATTCCCACCAACAGTGCAGAAGGGCTCCCTTTTCTCCGCATCCTCGCCAGCACTTATGCTGTGTTGTTTTGCTGATGAGTGCCATTCTGACTGGTGTGAGGTGATATCTCATTGTGCTTTTAATTTGCATTTCTCTAATGATTAGTGATGTTAAGCATTTTTTCATATGTCTTTTGGCCATCTGTATGTCTTTTTTGGAGAAATTTCTATTCATTTCTTTTGCCCATTTTTTGATTGGATTGTTTGTCTTTCTGGTGTTGAGTTTTATAAGTTCTTTATAAATTTTGGTTATTAACCCCTTATCAGACGTGCTGTCCAATATGTTCTCCCATTGCGTGGTCTGTCTTTTTATTCTGTTCTTATTGATTTAGCTGTGCAAATACTTTTTAGTTTGATATAGTCCCATTTGTTTATCTTGCCTTTTATTTCATTTGCTGGTGGAGATAAGTCAGCAAATATATTGCGGCTACCGATATCGGAAAGCTTGCTGCCTATGTTTTCTTCTAAGATGTTTATAGTTTCATGACTTATGTTTAAGTCTTTTATTCATTTTGAATTTGTTTTTGTGAATGGTGTAAGTTGATGGTTTAGTTTCATTTTTTTTGCAGGTAGATGTCCAATTTTCCCAACACCATTTGTTAAAGAGGCTGTCTTTACTCCATTGTATGTTCTTTCCTCCTTTGTCAAATATCAGTTGCCCATAAAGCTGTGGGTTTATTTCTGGGTTCTCTGTTCAGTTACATTGATCAATGAGCCTGTTCTTATGCCAGTATTAGGCTATCTTGAGCATAATGGTCTTGTAGTATACCTTGATATCCGGAAGAGTGATACCTCCTGCTTTATTTTTTCTTTTTAAGATTGCTGAGGCTATTCGTGTTCTTTTTTTGTTTCCATATAAATTTTTGGAATAGGTGTTCTATATCTTTGAAGTATGTCATTGGCATTTTAATTGGTATTGCATTGAATTTATAAATTGCTTTGGGTAATATAGACATTTTAATGATGTTTTTCTTCCTAGCCATGAGCACGGTATATGCATACACTTGTTTATATCTTCCTTGATTTCTTTAATCAATGTTTTATAATTTTCCGAGTACAAGTCCTTAACCTCCTTGGTTAAATTTACTCCTAGGTACTTTATTTTTTGGCTGCAATAGTGAAGGGGATTGTTTCATTAATTTTTTTTTGCTGACAGTCCATTGTTGGTATATAGAAATGCCTCTGATTTCTGAGTATTAATTTTATATCCTGCCACCTTGCTAAATTCATTTATAAGGTCCAGTAGTTTTTTGACTGAGACTTTAAGGTTTTCTATATACAATATCATATCATCTGCAAATAGTGACAGTTTTACTTCTTCTTTTCCAATTTGGATGCCTTTTATTTTTTCTTCTTGTCTGATTGCTACAGCTAGGACTTCCAGAACTATGTTGAATAAGAGTGGTGAAAGGGGGTTCCCCTGCCTGATTCCTGATCTTAAGGGGATTGCTTTTAATTTTTGCTCATTTAGTATGATGTTTACTGTGGGTTTGTCGCAGATGGCCTTTATCATGTTAAGAAATGATCCCTGTATTCCCACTTTACTGAGAGTTTTGAGCATGAATGGATGCTGGATTTTATCAAATGCCTTTTCTGCATCTGTTGAAATTATCATGTGATTTTTGTCCTTCCTTTTGTTTATGTGATGAATCACATTAATTGATTTGCGAATATTGAACCAGCCTTACCTCTCGAGAATAAATTTCACTTGATCATGGTGTATGATTTTTTTCATATATTGCTGGATCCGGTTGGCTAATATTTTGTTGAGAATTTTAGCGTCTGAATTCATCAGGGATATAAGCCGATAATTTTCTTTCTTTATGTTGTCTTTGCCCGGTTTTGGGATCAGAATTATGCTCGCCTCATAAAAAGAGTTTGGAAGTCTTTCATCCTGTTGAATTTTTTGAAATAGCTTGAGGAGGATAGGAGTTAGTTCTTTGAATTTTTGATAGAATTCACTTGTGAAGCCATCAGGCCCAGGACATTTCTTTTTAGGAAGTTTTTTGATAACTGTGTTGATCTCATTTGTTGTAATTGGTCTGTTTATGTGTTCTGATTCTTCCAGATTGATTTTTGGAAGATTATATGATTCAAGAAATTTATCCATTTCACCTAGATTGTCTAATTTTTTTGCATAGAGTTCTTCATAGTATTTTCTTACAATGCTTTGTATTTCTGCTGTGTCTATTGCTATTTTTCCACTGTCCTTTCTAATTTTATTTATTTGAGTCCTCTCTCTTTTTTTCTTGGTGAGTCTAGTTAAAGGTTCATCAATCTTATTTACCTTTTCTTTTTTTTTTTTTTTTTTAGATTTCTTTTTATTTATTTATTTTTGAGAGGAGACACAGAGTGAGAAAGAGAGAGAGAGAGAGAGAAAGAGAGAGAAATGGGGGAGGAGCTAGAAGCATCAACTCCCATATGTGCCTTGACCAGACCAGTGCAGGGTTTTGAACTAGCGACCTCAGTGTTCCCAGGTCGACGCTTTATCCACTGCGCCACCACAGTTCAGGTTTTTTTACCTTTTCAAAGAAACAGCTTCTTGTTTCATTGATCCTCTGTATTGTTTCCTTAGCCTATATGTCATTTATTTCTGCTCTGCTCTTTATTATTTTCTTTCTTCTTCTTGTCCTGGGTTTTATTTTTTGTTGTTTTCCTAGTTCTTTTAGATGCTGGGTCAGGTTGCTTATTTCAGCTTTTTCTAGCTTCTTATAATATGCCTGTAGTGCAATGAACTTTCCTCTCAGTACTGCTTTTGCTGTGTCCCATAAATTTTGAGTTGATGTATGCTCATTATAATTTGTTTCTAGAAACTGTTTTATTTCTTCTTTGATCTCATTGTTAATCCATTCATTATTTAATATCATGCTATTTAGATTCCAAGTGTTTGAGTATTTTTCTGTTTTTCTTTTGTGGTTAATTTCTAGTTTCATGGCATTGTGATCAGAGAAAATGCTTGATATGATTTCAATCTTTTTAAATTTATTGAGACCATTTTTGTGTCCTAACATGTGGTCTATCCAAGAAAAGAATGTATATTCTACTGCTTTAGGGTGAAAAGTTCTGAAGATTCTATTAAATCAAGTTGATCTAGTGTATCCTTTAAGGCTACTGTTTCTTTATTAATTTTCTTTCTTGTGGATCTATCCAGTGTTGTTAGTGGGGTATTGAAATCCCCTACTATGATAGTATTGCTGTTAATCTTGCCCTTTATATCCATCAAAGTCTGTTTTATGTATGTCGTGGCTCCTATATTTGTTGCGTAGATATTTATAATAGTTATATCCTCCTGTTGAATTGTTCCCTTTATCATTATGTAGTGTCCTTCTTTATTTCTTACTAAAGCCTTTGTTTTAAAGTCCATGTTGTCAGATATAAGTACTGCTACCCCGGCTTTCTTTTTCATTTTCATTTGCATGAAATATTTTTTTCATCCTTTTACTTTCAGTCTATGTGCATCTTTTGTTTTAAGGTGTTTCTCTTGTAGACAGCATAAGTATGGGTCCTGTTTCTTTATCAACGCAGCTACCCTATGTCTTGATTGGATCATTTAGTCCATTTACATTTAAGGTTATTGTTGATATGTAGCTGTTTATTGCCATTTTGTTCTTTAAAGCTGTATTTATTTATTTATTTATTTATTTATTTATTTATTTATTTATTTTGCTATATTCTTTCCTCCCTTTGAACTGTTCACAATGGGCCCCTTAGTATCTCTTGCAGAATTGGTTTGGTTTTAATGAATTCCTTGAGGCTGTCTTTGTCTGGAAAGCTCTTTATTTCTTCTTCAATTTTAAACGTTAGCCTTGCTGGATAGAGTAGTCTTGGTTGTAGGTTCTTGTTCTGCATTACTTTGATTATATCTTTCATTCCCTTCTGGCCTCAAGTGTTTTTCTTGAGAAGTCGGATGTCATCCTTATGGGGGCTCCTTTGTAGGTGATAGCCTTTTTTTTCTCTAGCAGCTTTTAAGATTTTTTCTTTATTCATTAGCTTTGGTATTTTAACTATGTTGTGTTTTGGTGTAGATTTTTTGGGGTTTCTCTTTAGTGGACTTCTGTGTGCTTCTTCAACGTGTGGAATGTTTTCCAGTTTTAATTTAGGGAAGTTTTCTGCTATGATTTGATTAAACAAAGTTTCCATTTTCTGTACTCTTTTCTCTTCTTCAGGCACCCCTATGATGCGAATGTTGTTTTTCTTCATGTTGTCACTGAGTTCCCTTAGAGTTTCTTCACATTTTTTGAGTCTATCTTTTTTTATTCTCTGCTTCTGTGTCTTTGTTTATTGTGTCTTCTAACTCTCTGATTTGATCCTCAGCCTGATTGATCCTGCTTTTAATTCCTTCCATTGTGGTCTTCAGTTCTGATACTGTATTTGTCATTTCTGTCTGATTCTTTTTTATTATTTCAATTTCATTTTTTATACTTGTTATATCTTTATTTAGGTGTTCATAGTAACTATCCATTGTTGTTCTAATTTCTTTGAACATCCTAACTATCATTATTCTAAATTCTGCTTCTGGTAGTTTGGTTATATCTGGTTCATTCAGGTCCTTCTCTGGGGATTTCTCTTGATTCATTTGGTTTGCATTCCTCTGCCTGCCCATTTTATCTGTGTATGTGCAAGTTGTGGCCACTGGAGTCCAGTAGGTGTTGCCTTTGTGTTCTCTAGTTGTGGTCTGACTGCAGGCCTGCCACCCTCTCTGCCACTGCCTCGGGCCATTGGGAATGGGCGTTGCTACCATCAGCCTACTGCGGCTGTTGCTGTGATTTCCGCCTCTCCTCCGCTGGAGGGCTTTCACTCAAGCCACAAGCCTCAGCATCAAGAGCGGAGTTGAGCACCTTTGCTCAGCTGGAGACCCAGCCTTTTTCCAGAAGGCTTACGCCCAGCACCTACAGTCAGAGCCTGCTTGCCATAGTTTCGCGGATTGGGCAGGTCTTTTGACGTGCTCTCAGCTGTGAGCCTTTGCCCATCCAGAATTTAGCCCCACCCTCACCGCCAAGGCCCTCTTGTGCAGGGTCGCAAACCGGGTTTTATTCGGCAGGGCGTGTTTGCTGGCATGAGCTCTGCTGCGAGCTTCTGATAGTTCCGGACTCTAACCCACCCCTGCGTTCAGAGCCAGCTTGCACATGTAGGATGGCAATCCGTGGTTTCTCTGGCCAGGCAGGGCTAGCAGCGTGAGCTCAGCCGCGAACTTCCGCTCATCTCGGGGTCTACCCCGCCTCCGTGTTAGGTGCCCGCTGGCGCACACAGGATGGCAAACTGCGGTTTCTATGGCCGGGTGGGGCTGGCAGCTTGAGCTCAGCCATGAGACCCCCGCCAGTCCCTGGTCCTAGCCCCGCCCCCACGGTCAGGGCCGGCTTGCGCAGGGTCGCAGAGCAGATCTCTGCCCGTTTTTTTCTCCGCAGGTGGGGTTACAGGCGGGCCCGCAGCTGCCGGACTGCTTTCACGCGTCCCCTCCACCCCTTCTGGGCTAGACCGAGCTCACATCAGTTGTGCCTCCGCCCACATTGACAGGACCACATTTCAGCATCCTGCCGCCACCATACCCTTCAGCAACCCTCAGAGAGATGGAAGTGCCCTAAGTCTCCACAATGTAGGCCTGGGAGCTCCCTCCCTCTAAGCAGCTCTGCTCTAATTGCCATGGTATAGCTTGTTTGGCTAGTGTCCTGTCTCCCTTTGCTGGTATTGCTAGTTCCAGGGGATATATTCTTTTTCGATTAGGGAAATGACTTAGCCCTGGGATCAGGGTGGCTGTCCCTCAGAGTGTCCCCGTGCTTTCTGTCCACACTCTGTTCCCGCTGCTCTATTCCTCTCCTCTGTCCCTGTTCCCCAGAGACCTGGGTGCGTGGTTGTGAGAGAGGTTTTCTGCGCTGTCCCTTTAAAAAGAATCTTGGGTCTGAGAAAACTGTCTCTTTTTCACAAACAGTATTCTCACTTGTTTCACACCTCAATACTGTCCAAATGCCTCTTCTAGGCTCTGGGACTGCAGGCTGGGGCTTGATTCCTGGGACCCAGGTCCCTCCCTCTCAGCCAAACTCTCCTCCCGACATGCGGGTCTCTCCAGGCTGCTGTTTGCTCCGGGGAGCTGGGCAGCCCTTTTTACGTTTTCGCTATACCTACCAGTCTCAATGTGGCTTCTGCAGTGTTCCTTGGTTGAAGAGTCCACTTAGATTAGTTCAAAGTTGGTTTATCCAGATGATGGTTCTTAAAATTGAGTTATAATCCACTTTGGTTCTGGGAGTTAGAACTTGGTACGTCCGCCTACTCCATTGCCATCTTCGTTTCACCCAGAAAGTGAATTTTTTACTTTTGTAACACCAAACGTATTGTAAAGCCAGAAACCACGACCACAATCACAGCCTCCTGGCTCATGCAAGTTCGCATTAGATTCGGGCAGATGGTAATAAAACAATGGAACCAAGAACTGGTGGACATCAGTTTTAATCTTAGCTTGCACCCAGCGGTAAGTAAAAATACACACTGGGCTCCAAAACTCACTCATTCAGTACTCACAAAGCTACTGACTTATTCAAGTTTCCTAGAATCAAAGGTTTCTAGCTCACCAGACTTATTCACCTCTCTTCCTCATCTTCTTCTCTCTTGCACAAACTCTGCACAAACTGGCTTCTCCCTCAGCAGTCCGCCATCTTGGCTGTTACTCCTGGTCTCCTCCACTCTCTGCTCTCTTCTCTAATGCTAATCTCAGGAAATGAGAGGGAGCAAGCTCCCAGTCTGCCCCACTTTATAGTATAGAAATCAAAATCTTTAATCCAATATACAAGCAAGGAAGTCTCTGATACAAAGTCACTTATCTGAGGCATAAGGAGATTCCTCAGGAGAGTGCACCACCCCACATCAAAAAGGGTGGGAAAGGTTTACTCCTAAAACTAAGCCCCAGGCTACAATAATCCTGCCTGCCCACATCCTGCCCCCAAACACACATTAATATAATCAGACCCATCCCAGGCAAGAAGGGCAAGTAATATTATCACCTGGGCAACAGGCTTTCATGTGGGCAGCGCCATCTTTAATAAAGTGAGCATAATATATTTTATCTGCCCAACAGTATTTATTTACATTTTTATTTTAAAAAGTAAATCTCTGACCAAAAAATGTATATTGTGTATTGTTGGGCAGATACAATATATTATGCTCACTTTGTTAAAGATGGTGCTGCCCACAAGGAAGCCCATTGCCCAGGTGATTGCTTGGAATGGGCATGATTATGTTAAAATGTGTGTGGGGGGGGACAGACTGTAAGCAGGCAGGGTTGTTATAGCCCAAAGCTTAGTTTTAAGACTTAGCCTTTTCCACCCTTTTTGATGTGGGGTGGTGCACTTTTATGAAGAATCCCATTTATGCCTTAGGTAAGTGGCTTTGTATCAAAGACTTTCTTGTTTGTAGATTGTATTAACGGTTTGGATTTCAACACTATAAAGTTGGGGCCGACTGGGAACTTGCTCGCTCTCGGTTTCTGAGATTAGCTTTAGAGAGGAGAGCAGAGAAAGGCTACATGGAGGAGGCCAGGAGAAGCAGCCAAGATGACGGAGTGCTGAGGTAGAAGCCAGTTTGTGCAGAGTTTGTGCAATAGAGAAGAAGATGGGGAACAGAGGTCAATAAGACTGGTGAGCTAGAAACTTTTGATTCTAGGAAACTTGGATAAGTCAGTAGTTTTGTGAGCACTGAATGAGTGGGTTTTAAAGCCCAGTGTGTATTTTTACTTGCCAGCCAGGTGCAAGCTAATATTAAGGATGATGGCCCACCAGTTTTTGGCTCCATTGTTATTACTGACTGTCTGAATTTAATGCGAATTTGCATGGGCCAGGCGGCTATGATGGTGGCCGTGGCTACTGGCTTTACAGTATCAAAAGCAAGATTTAACTGTAAAGCCATATTTGTAATGATTAATTGTAGCTGTATATAATTAATAACAATTATTAAAAGAATTGTTAAGATACATTGTATTATCGACTGATTATATTTATTGTTCTTATAAATCATTATACTAATTAGAATCACTTTCTAATTACATATCTGCATATTTTATATTGACATAAATAGCTGCATTATTTTCTTAACACTAAAGAGAATAAAAGAGTTGATTTATTTTTAACTATTATAACCTGAAAATAAAAAAGCATTTAAGTAAAACTGAGCAAGCAAACTCTCAAACTCTGAACAGTGTACATATGTAAAAGTGTTGAAGTAATTAAAGGATTAAGTGGGTACTATAAAAATATTTTTGCTGCTGGCATGTATTATATTTTCATATTGTCTATTTCTAGAAATATATGAAAATATTTCTAAGTTAATCAAATAACTTATTAAAGTAACAATGAAAGCCTTAAATATTAGTAAATAGGCCAAAATCTATATAAGTTTTGTGGGAATACACTAGGTACTAAAATTATTCACAAAAAGAATAGAAAAATCGTTTTTATTTTTAAAAATGACAGTCTTCATAAGCAACACCTTCATTTTATTTTTATACGTATATTTGATAATAATTAATGGAGAATCCAGAAATATCAACTTTTCACCATTCTTATTCTCAATAATTTCTTATACATTCAGTGGCTGAATTAAGTCAAGAGTACTACATATTTGGAGTGAAAATTATAATATCAAATATTGGAATAAGTACTTATTCTTATATTTTATAATTTTTGCATAAAATACATGATCTTCACAATTTTGTGTAAAATTACTTTATTATGTGGCATAGCAATTTAGGCAATATAGAAGATTTCCATGCCTATTACATTAATCTAATTCAATGTATTTAACAAATCTTTGCTTTATTTTTTTGGAAGCTGCTAACTTTAGACTGATATACTTATCTTTAATGGTCAAATTTTAAAGGCACCAGCTAGTTTAATTTTTAATTAAGTGCCTTTAGAAATCTACATTTCTCTTTGTGAGAACTAATATTACACATGTCCAAATACATTTTAAATTTAATAAATTACATTGGTTTAATTTATATTAATTTTTACAACATAGGCAATTTATTCAATATATATTTAAGATAAGGATTTATATTGGAGATAATAGTGTAGAATAAAAATTTGTAATGGCTGTACCTTTAATCTCAATAGTGTAAATTTTTAAAATAAGAAAATTCTTCTAGCATTTTCTTCTACCAAGTACTAGTTGAAGTTTTCTTGAACATACCAAAAGTCTGGTCTCTAAAAGCATTCTTACTACTTAACATTTTAAATCTATAAGTAAACAAGTGCTCCTTTTTTTCAGAATAAATCTTGTAAATTATGTTTCTTGAAATCAATGAGTCTTTTTCCAATGCTAATTAACATCACCTCACTAACAGCTCCTAACAAGAATTTACCTCTGTCAAAGCCCTTATTCATAAAAAAAAAAGAAGAAAAAACCAAGCAAAAAAACTTGCTATTTGATGTCTGTCTCAAATATATACATTTTCTTGGATGGATGCTTGAAATACTAAAAGGAAGTGCAAAAAAATTCATCATTTAACTATGGTTTTTAAAGAGGAATATACCACACATATTTATGTAAGTGTTGTGCACATTTAGTCAAGCATTATGTTAATGTTTGGATTCTCAGGAAGCACATTATGTGACCAGACTTTAATGTTCAAAAGTTCATTGAAAGCAACACCAGTGGCCTGACAAGGCTGTAGTGCTGTAAATAGAACACCGGACTGTGACGCAGAGGACCCAGATTTGAAACCCTAGGCTGCCCGCTTGAGCGCGGGCTCACCAGCTTGTGTGTGGGGCTGCCGGCTTGAGCATGGGATCATAGACACGACTCCATGGATCGTAGTTTGAGCCCATAGATCACTGGCTTGAAGCCCAAAATCACTGGCTTGAGTCCAAGTCTCTGATTTGAGCAAAGGTTCCTCGCTCTGCTGTACTCCCCTGGTCAAGGCACATATGAGAACGCAATTAATGAACAGCTAAAGTACCGCAACAAAGAACTGATGCTTCTCATCTCTCTCACTTCCTGTCTGCCCCTATCTCTCTCTCTCTATCACACACACACACACACACACACACACACACACACACACACACACACACAAAGCAACACCAGTGTAAGGGAGAAGAGGAAGCAGTTGGGTAGAGAGAGAAATTGAGATTCAGTGCATGCACAAAACTTCTGCTGAACTCATGTAAACTTGCATCAGTTACAGGACAGAGAAAAATTCTATAAAGATGTGATGTGACCTTGTACGGTGTCTCTCCAATGGAGACAATTCTTGAAAGGGTTGATGGCTGAAAAATATCTGCTGACAGTTCATTCAACAACCAGGACAAATTCTTCCTTGAAGGAAGATCTGAGTGACACTTCTTTTTCTACACTACATGGAGGATTTTAAAGCACATAACAAAGAAGTTGGCATTGGCATTTAAATCTTGTACCGTATGGTTGATTGTATATATTTTTGTGTGGTATTAGTCAAATATTTTTATAGAAAGTACTCTTTATTATGTCCATTTTAGATATAATCACCTCAGTAATTTGAGTGTTATTTTAATGACTGATATTCATGATTTTCTGTTGATTAAATATTAATATTTAATGTATGTTTTTTATTTAAATATTTTTTATCTCTACTTTCCTATTTTCAGAGTTGGTTTAAAATTGGAACTGATTCTTTATATTTAAGAATTCATCAAGGAAACAATGTGGTTGGTACTATTTTTAAAATTACATTTTAATTTATTGACTCCATGTTTTAATATATAGAGAAACATTTCCATTTTTTATTTTTTACTTCAAATTGGTCATTTATAGTTTTTAAAAAAATCGTTGATTCTAACTATGATTTATAAATATAATCACATAAATTGTCTATAGAAGTCTTTGATTATCTTCTGTGTATAGATATGCATTTGCTAGATCTAAAATTTATGATTGCTTAGCATCACAAATCTATAGTTTATGTTAATATATAAAAGATAAACATGTTATAAACAATTTTTGTCCAGAAGACATGAATAAAATTTCTATAAAGCTAAAAAGTTGCAAAGCTATATTTTTATTATAGATCTCAAAATTTATACCTCAAGGACCCTGAGACTACTAGGTGGTCATAAAGTCATAATTTTTATGATACTAATAATTACATATCTATTTTATTGTGTTGATATTTTCTTGGATATGCAAAAGCAATAGCAGGTAACTTTTGGTGGCATAGAATATATATATTCTACAGTACAGAGTCTTCTCTCTCTCTCTTTAGAAAGCTACAAAGCTTTAATGTATTTCTTCATCTTTCAATAAAACTATATTCTATTTTAACTTAGGATATATATGTTATTTAATCTTTTGAAATAAATTCTATTATTTTTAAATCATATTAAATATACATTTGTTATTCATTTTCTTGACATCAAACTTTGAGTACATTTTTATTTTAAAATATGCCATGACCCTGACTCAGTTTTGGTTAAGGGTGTAGTCCCAAAATGACAAGATGTGGGTTTGATCCCTGGTAAGAACACACATTGGAAGCAAACAAGGAATGCATGACTAAGTGAAACAACAAATAAATGTTTCTCTTCCCCCACCCCTCTCTCTTTTTTCCTTTTTCTGTCTCTCTAAAACTCAATAAAAATTAAGACCTGGCCAGATAGTACAGTAGGTTGGAGTATTGTCCCAGAGCATGGAGTTTGCTGGTTTGATTCCCAGTCAGGGTGCATACAGAAACAGCTTGATGTTCCTGTCTCCATCTCTCTCTCTCTCCCTACCTCTCTCAAAAAAAAATCTGTGAGGGTTCTGTCCAGGTAGCTCAGTTGATTAGAGCACCACGATATGCCAAGGTTGCATGTTTAATCCCTGGTCAGGGGCACATACAGGAATCAACCAATAAATGCATAAGGAAGTAGAACAAGAAATCAATGTTTCTCTCCCTGTCTTTCTCTCTCTCTCCCTCTATCTTCCTCTCTTACTAAAATCAATAAAATATATATTTTTTTAATTTTACCTATACTCTGAAAAAATATTCTGTTTTGAAATACGCTTTTGCTTTATAACAAATTATGATAGTTCTTTCTAGGAAAAGGACATAAGATATTGTTTGAGGTGTAAGTTAACATTGTTTTGTTCTTTCAATGGTCAGATACTTCTTTTTGAAAAGTAAATTGACAGAAAATCTATGATTATTCAGTTGTGGGTATTTGGCAGACATTGTTTTAAAGAAAAACAAGGTGAAACTCTCACTTTTTTAGAAAACAGCCTCAGTGTGTGCTTTCAATAAGAAAATAAGATTTTTTAAACTTCTCAATACTTATGAAAGTCTTTTTTATTTGATCAATAGTGATATTAATGTATTTGATTTTGGGAAATGTACAATGTATTACAGGACATAATGTATAAATATTTAGGATATCTGCCAACTCAGCAAAACATATTTCTACCTCAACTTTGATAAAACTAAAAATTCAATGTGCTAATATAGTTAAAATAAAATATAGTTTTATTGAAAAATGGAAACATACATTAAAGGTTTGTAACTTACTAGTAATATTAATTTTTCCTTAGATAACTCATAGAAATAGATTGTTAATGTAATTCTCTAAAATATAATATCAATTGTTTTTAAAAAAATTAAAACTGAAATTAATAATCAGTACCTAAATGTAAACTACCTTTGTCTTATTTTGTTGATTATTTTTGGAAAAGATTAATTTATTACAATTTAGCCTTGTCAGTCAGAAAAAAAAATCTGTTAATATTTTAATGAATCAACTGAATATATTGCCATCTATAAATTACTTCACCCAACAACAGCAGAATACACATTTTTCTAATACAGTCGTAGAACATTCACTAAGATAGAGAAACATTCTGGGCAATACAACTACCTTAGCAAGTTTAAAAGAATATAAATTATACAATCTACTCTGCTTAGACCACTGTGAAAATGAACTAGAAATAACCAAATATAACTGGAACATACCAATATCTTTGAAGATTAAATTACACAGTTTTAAATAACACATGTAAAGAAAATGTATTACGACAAATCACAAAATGCTTTGAGATAAATGAAAATATCTTATCAAAATTTGTGAGATTTAGTGAAATCAGTGTTTATAGGAAACTTCATAGCATGGAATGCATATTTTTGAAAAATCAAAGACCTATGCTCCCACTTCATGTAAGTAAAATAAATATGCAAAGTATTTAGAAGAAATAATAAATAATAAAAATTGCAATCAATACATAAAATAAACAAAACCAAAAGTTGGTACTTTGAAAAAAATCAGTAATTTCAGTAAGTCTCTAGTCAAACTAAGAAAAAATAATGGAGAGATATAAATTACTAATATGGAAGATAAAAGAATGAGTATAATTCTCATCTAATGTCCATTAAAAGAATAATGAAAAATACTATGACTACATAGTACTGTATGTCCACAGAATGATTAATTGGGTGAAATGAATTGATTCCTTAGAAGATACAATCAGCTTAAATACATACAAAAACAAATAGACAATCTAAATACATCTAACCTTATTATAAAAAACTAAATATAAAATAAATAGCCTTATATAAAGAAGAGCACTAGGCCCAATTTGGTTCATTAAAGAAATAAATTATATCATTTCTCTGAAATGTATTTTAAAACAGGGATCAGGAATCTATGGCTCGTGAGCTAGATGTGGCTCTTTTGATGGCTGCATCTGGCTTGCAGACAAATCTTTAATAAAAAAATAATAACGTTAAAAGTATAAAACATTCTCATTTATTACAATTCATTCATTTTCTACCGCTCATGTTTGTGGTTGCAGGTGGCTGGAGCTAATCACAGTTTTCCTCTGGGACAACACCAAATTTTTATTTGTAATGTGTAACATACACGGGTCATTGTGAGGTCAGGAAGTAAACTTCCCTCCTTTTAATCAAGTAGTCAGATAGCTAGTTACAGAAATTTATGAAGAAAATGGCTAAAAGAAAAAAAGATGAGGAGTATTGTACTTTATAGCAGGAATGGACAGAGTAATTTGCCTTTGTGGAAAGAGCAGGTTCTGCAGTGTGTCTAATATACAATGATAAAATTCCATTGATAAAATGGTCAAATATAAAGTGGCACTTTGATACATGCCATATTACATTTACATAGAAATATTCAGCGGGGGACAGCAGGAAGAAAGCATGTCAAGAGCTATTGTGCAGAGTGTAAGGTAGAAAGCAGCAATTCCATGTTTGGACCCAACAAGGTGACTGGAATTTGGCTAGCTCTGCTGGTGCTTTAGCAATTGTGAGAAACAGAAAACAATTCACAGATGGGGAGTATGCCAAAACATTCATGCTTGATGTTGCCGATGAACTTTTGATGACTTTTGGATAAAGACAAGATAATCAATCGAATAAAACACATGCCTCTGTTGGCAAGAACTGTTCAGGATCATACCATCATGATGTCAAATCAAATGGAGGCAACACAAGTGAAGAACATAAATGCAGCACCATTCTTTTCTCTGGCTTTGGATGAGTCAACAGATGTAAGCAATTTATCCCAGTTCAGTGTGATTGCAAGGTATGCTGCTGGTGACACACTACGTAAGGAAAGTCTTGCTGTTTTGCCTATAAAAGAGACAATAAGAGGGGAGGGTTTATTCAAGTCTTTCACTGAGTTGGTTAAAGAAAAAATATCTACTAATGGATAAACTTATTTCTTTGTGTACTGATGGTGTTCCGTACATGGTGGGGAAAAACAGAGGATTCGTAGCATTTCTTTGTGAACATGGAAAGAGACCCATCCTAAATTTTCACTGCATCCAACATCAGGAGACGCTTTGTGCTCAGATGTGTGGTGAGCAGCTTGGTGAGGTGATGTCACTGGTCATTCAGGTGGTCAACTTTATTGTTACCCGAGCTTTAAATGATCACCAGTTTAAAACACTGCTGGGTAAAGTTGGGAATAATTATCCTGGTCTGCTTCTGCACAGCAGTGTATGTTGGTTGTCAAGAGGGAAGGTGCTCAGCCATTACATGGCTTATCTAAGCAAAATCTGGTCTTTTCTTGAAATGAAAAACATAGAGCATCCTGAGTTAGCTAACACTGAGTGGCTGCTGAAGTTTTACTATCTCATGGACATGACTGAACATCTGAACCAGCTCAATTTGAAAATGCAAGGCATTGGCAATACAGTATTATCCCTTCAACAAGCAGTGTTTGCATTTGAAAAGAAGATAGAACTCTTCATCACCAACATAGAAACAGGTTGTTTACTAAACTTTAAAAAACTGAGAGAGTTTAAAGATGCATGCACAGCAAGTGACCCTGCCCAACATCTTGATCTCCAGCAGCTAGTGGGCTTCACATCTAATCTCCTGCAGTCATTCAAAGTACACTTTGGAGAATCTCATGAGTGCATTCGTCTTTTTAAGTTCATCACCCATGCAAACGAGTATGCAGTAGACAGTGCCAACCTGAGTTACATTCCTGGTGTCTCCATCACAGATTTTGAGCTACAAGCTGCTGACCTGAATGCCTCAGACATGTGGGTGAATAAGTTCAAGTCACTGAATGAAGATTTGGAATGACTTGCAGAATAGCAAGCCAAGTTGGCAAGAAAAAACAAGTGGGGAGAAATGAGAAAATTTACCCACAGACCAGCTGATGGTCAAAACTTAAAACGCGCTTCCCATCATATAACGCACACTGCAGCATGTGTGTATTACTGTACTGACAATGTTTGGCTCTACGTGTGCATGTGAACAGTCTTTCTCACATCAAAAGAACGTTAAGACCAACCTATGATCACGTTTAACAGATGGAAGTCTCAATGCCTGCATGAAGCTTAACGTCACCACATATCAACCAGACTACAAAGCCATCAGCAAAAACCATGCAGCACCAGAAGTCACATTAATGGCAATAAGTACTTAATTCATCATTGGTTAGCAATAGCATAGCAATGTTATTAAAAAGAAATCAGAGACTTATTGTATTTTAAAAGTGTTGGTCTTACATAAAATGCATACATTTACTTGTATTTAGTGTTAAACATATTGTATGGCTCTCATGGAATTACATTTTAAAATATGTGGCATTCATGGCTCTCTCAGCCAAAAAGGTTCCCAACCCCTGTTTTAGAAGGTAAAGGAAAAAGAATATACCTTGAATTACCCTAAGAGAATAGCATAACTATTTTCAAATCTGAACAGATATACAACAAGAAAAAAATACAGCTCAATAACTTTCTTGAACATTGATATAAAAATTCTCAATAAAATATTGACAAGTTATTGTAAACATTGTATAAATATAATTATTTATCCACAATGTTTTGAATTTATTCTAAGTATGCAAGCCTGGTTCTACATTTGAGAAACAATTGTAATCCATCACATCAACAGATAAAAGAATAAAAATTACATTATCATGTCAAAAGATGCAAAAAAGTACTTAAATTCTAAAACTATTGATGATAAAATTCTTCATAATTTAGCGAAACTTCCTAAATTAAAGAATATCTACATAAATCTACAGCTACTATTATACTTAATAGTGAGTAAATCAGTTTTCCCACTAAGATCAAGAATAAAGCAAGAACATTACCTTACTAGATCCTAGCTAATGCGATAAGACTAGAAAAGGAAATAAAATGTATATTAAATGGGAAAGAATAAATAAAACTGTCTTTTTCCATGTCTGAAATAATTTTCTGTGGAGAAAGTTCAAAAGAATTGATTTTAAAACTTCAGAAATTAATAAAAAATTATAGCATATTTGGAGGATAGAAAGTTTATATACAAAAGTGAATCACTTTCTTAGATATTAGTAATAAACTAGTGTAATTTGAAATTCAAAACACAATCATACCATTTACATTAGCACTCCAAATATAAAATATTTAAGTACATACATTACAAAATATATACAAAATCTATATGAGAAAAACTATAAAAATCTTATTAAGAAAACTAAATAATTGGAGAGATAATCTTTGTTCACAAATAGGAAGACTCAACATTATCAATATGTCAAATTTCCCAACTAGATCTATAGATTCAGCTCACTCCTATTTAAAACCTCAGCAATTTATTTTGTGAATGTCAACAAACTATATCTAAACTGTGTATGGAGAGACAAAAGACAAACAATATTGAAAGAGAAGAACAAGTGTCCCACTCACTATATCACCCTCAACACACTTCATCATGTCTCCCATGCCCCAAACCATGCCAATACAATAAACTAAAAATAAAAAAAACAAAGAAATTAAAACCAAAGGAGATCAAAATTGGAGAATTGATACTACTCAAACTTAAGACTTATAAAGCTTCAGTAATCAAGATTATGTGGCATTGCTAAAAAGTAGACATATAGATTAATGAAACAGACTAGAAAGCCAAGAAATAAATGTACATAACTGTAGTCAATGATCGTTAACAAAGGAGCAAAGACAATATAACAGAGGAAAGATACTATTTCCAGCAAATGGTACTGAAACAAAACATTCACACTAAAAAAAATAAATAAGTCTAGACAAAGCACTTTTACCCTTCATAAAAATTAAGTCAAAATCTATCACAGAGGGAGCAAGATGGCGACCGAGTAGGCGGACGTACCAACTTCCAACTCCCAGAACCAAAGTGGATTACAACTCAATTTTAAGAACCATCACCTGGATAAACCAACTTTGAACAAAACTAAGTGGACTCTTCAACCAAGGAACACAGAAGAAGCCACATTGAGACTGGTAGGAATAGCAAAAACGCGAAGAGGGCTGCCCAGCTCTCCGGAAAAAACGGCAGCCCGGAGAGACCCGTGTGGCAGGAGGAGAGTTTGGCGGAGAGGGAGGGACCTGGGTCCCAGGAACCAAGCCGCAGCCTGCAGTCCCAGAGCCTAGAAGAGGCGTTTGGACAGTTTTGAGCTGTGAAACAAGTGAGGGAGCTCCCAGGCCTACAGTGTGGAGTATTACGTCCCTTCCTACTCTGCTGAGGGCTGCTTAAGGTTTTGGGGCGGCAGGACGCTGAAAGGCGGTTCTGTCGGCGTGGGCAGAGGCCAAGCCAGTGGGAGATAGGTCTAGCCCAGAGGGTCGGAGGGGATGCGCGAAAGCGGTCCGGAAGTTGCGGGCCCGCCTTTAATCCCACTTACGGGGACAAAGCGGGAGGCCAGGAACGGGCAGGCCCTGCGCAAGCCGGCCCTGACCGCGGGGACTGGGCTAGGACCAGGGACGGGCAGGGGCTCGTGGCTGAGCTGACGCTACCAGTCCCCACCGACCAAGCCGGAGAAACCGCGGTTGGCCAGTATACGTGCGCGAGCGGGCTCCGAGCGCGGGAACGGGGTAGACCCCGAGACAAGTGGAGGCTCGCAGCTGAGCCCACGCTACTATCCCCATCCAGCCGGAGAAACCGCGGATAGCACTCATACGTGCACGAGCAGGCTCCGAACGCGGAGGCTGGGTAGAGTCCGGAATGAGCGGAAGTACACAGCTGAGCGGAAGCAGGCAAACACTCCCGTCCCAATAAACCTTGGTTTCCGACCCTGCGCAAAGGGCCCTGGCCTCGAGGGCGGGGCTAAAGCTCCGGACGGGCAAAAGCTTACAGCTGAGAGCACGTCAAAAGCCCCGCCTAACCTGCAGAACTGTAGCGAGCAGGCTCCGACTGCTGGTTCTGGGAGGAAGTCCGGAAATAGGCTGGGTCCGCAGCTGAGGAAAGGTGCTCACCTCTACCCTTGGTGCTAATCTTGTGGCTTCAGTGACAGCCCCTCCCACGGAGGAGCGGCAGAATTCACAGCAAAAACCCACAGTGGGCCGGCGCTGGCAACGCTCATACCCAACCACCCTAGGCACCGGCAGAGGGGGTGGGGGGACTGCAGATAGACCAGACGTAGAGAACACAAAGGCAACACCTACTGGACTCCAGTGGCCACAACTTGCTTATACACAGACAAAATGGGCAGGCAGAGGAATGCAAACCAAATGAATCAAGAGAAATCCCCAGAGAAGGACGTGAATGAACCAGATATAACCAAACTACCAGAAGCAGAATTTAGAATAATGATAGTTAGGATGTTCAAAGAAATTAGAGCAACAATGGATAGTCATTATGAACACCTAAATAAAGAGATAACAAGTATAAAAAATGAAATTGAAATAATAAAAAAGAATCAGACAGAAATGACAAATACAGTATCAAAACTGAAGACCACAATGGAAGGAATTAAAAGCAGGATGCATGACGCTGAGGATCGAATAAGCGAGTTAGAGTACACAATAAACAAAGGCACAGAAGCAGAGAAGAAAAAGGAAAAGAGACTTAAAAAATGTGAGGAAACTCTAAGGGAGCTTTGTGACAACATGAAGAGAAACAACATTCGCATCATAGGGGTTCCTGAAGAAGAGGAGAGAGGACAGGAAATGGAAACTTTGTTCAATCATATCATAGCAGAAAACTTTCCTAAATTAAGGCTAGGAAACACTCCACACATTCAAGAAGCACACAGAACTCCATTAAAGAGAAACTCAAAAAGATCTACAAGAAGACACATCATAGTTAAAATACCAAAGCTAAAGGATAAAGAAAAAATTTTAAAAGCTGCTAGAGAAGAAAAGGCTATCACCTACAAAAGAGCCCCCATAAGGATGACATCGGACTTCTCAAGAGAAACACTTGAGGCCAGAAGGGAATGGCAAGAAATAATCAAAGTAATGCAGAACAAGAACCTACAACCAAGACTACTTTATCCAGCAAGGCTAACGTTTAAAATTGAAGGAGAAATAAAGAGCTTCCCAGACAAAGAAAGCCTCAAGGAATTCATAAAACCCAAACCAATTCTGCAAGAGATACTAAGGGGCCTCTTGTGAACAGTTTAAAGGGAGGAATGAATAGAGCAAAAAAAGAATACAGCTTTAAAGAATAAAATGGCAATAAACAACTACATATCAATAATAACCTTAAATGTAAATGGATTAAATGATCCAATCAAAAGACATAGGGTAGCTGCATGGATAAAGAAACAGGACCCATAAATATGCTGTCTACAAGAAACAAACCTTAAAACAAAAGATGCTCATAGACTGAAGGTAAAAGGATGGAAAAAAATATTTCATGCAAATGGAAATGAAAAAAAAGCAGGGGTAGCAATACTTATATCAGACAAAATGGACTTTAAAACAAAGGCTGTAGTAAGAGATAAAGGAGGACACTACATAATGATAAAAGGAACAATTCAACAGGAAGATATAACTATTGTAAATATCTATGCACCAAATATAGGAGCCCCGACATACATAAAACAGACTTTGATGGATATAAAGGGCGAGATTAACAGCAATACTATCATAGTAGGGGATTTCAATACCCCTCTAACAACACTGGATAGATCCTCAAGAAAGAAAATTAATAAAGAAACAGCAGACTTAAAGGATACACTAGATCAACTTGATTTAATAGATATCTTCAGAACTTTTCACCCTAAAGCAGTAAAATATACATTCTTCTCAAGTGTTCATGGAACATTTTCTAGGATAGACCACATGTTAGGACACATAAATGGTCTCAATAAATTTAAGAAGATTGAAATCATATCAAGCATTTTCTCTGATCACAATGCCATGAAACTAGAAATTAATCACAAAAGAAAAACTGAAAAATACTCAAACACTTGGAAACTAAATAGCATGTTATTAAATAATGAATGGATTAACAATGAGATCAAAGAAGAAATAAAAAAGTTTCTAGAAACAAATGATAATGAGCATACATCAACTCAAAATTTATGGGACACAGCAAAAGCAGTTCTGAGAGGGAAGTTTATTGCACTACAGGTGTATCATAAGAAGCTAGAAAAAGCTCAAATAAGCAACCTGACCCTGCATCTAAAAGAACTAGAAAAACAACAACAAATAAAACCCAAGACAAGTAGAAGGAAGGAGATAATAAAGGTCAGAGCAGAAATAAATGACATAGAGGCGAAGGAAACAATACAGAGGATCAATGAAACAAGAAGCTGGTTCTTTGAAAAGGGAAACAAGATTGATGAACCTTTAACTAGACTCACCAAGAAAAAAAGAGAGAGGACTCAAATAAATAAAATTAGAAAGGACAGTGGAGAAATAACAACGGACACAACAGAAATACAAAGCATTGTAAGAAAATACTATGAAGAACTATATGCCAAAAAATTAGACAATCTTGGTGAAATGGACAAATTTCTTGAATCATATAACCTTCCAAAAAATCAATCTGGAAGAATCAGAACACATAAACAGACCAATTACAGCAAATGAGATCGAAACAGTTATCAAAACACTCCCAAAAAAGAAAAGTCCTGGGCCTGATGGCTTCACAAGTGAATTCTATCAAAAATTCAAAGAAGAACTAACTCCTATTCTCCTCAAGCTATTTCAAAAAATTCAAGAGGAAGGAAGACTTCCAAACTCCTTTTATGAGGCGAGCATAATTCTGATCCCAAAACCAGGCAAAGACAACACAAAGAAAGAAAATTATAGGCCTATATCCCTGATGAATTTAGACGCTAAAATTCTCAACAAAATATTAGCCAACCGGATCCAGCAATATATGAAAAAAATCATACACCACGATCAAGTGGGATTTATTCTGGAAAGGCAAGGCTGGTTCAATATTCGCAAAACAATCAATGTGATTCACCACATAAACAAAAGGAAGGACAAAAATTACATGATAATTTTAATAGATGCAGAAAAGGCATTTGATAAAATCCAGCACCCATTCATGCTCAAAGCTCTCAGTAAAGTGGGAATACAGGGATCATTTCTTAACATGATAAAGGCCATCTACGATAAACCGACAGCAAACATCATACTAAATGGACAAAGATTAAAAGCAATCCCCTTAAGATCAGGAACCAGGCAGGGTTGCCCACTTTCATCACTCTTATTCAACATAGTTCTGGAAGTTCTAGCTACAGCAATCGGACAAGAAGAAGAAATAAAACACATCCAAATTGGAAAAGAAGAAGTAAAACTGTCATTATTTGCAGATGATATGATATTGTATATTGAAAACCCTAAAGTCTCAGTCAAAAAACTACTGGACCTTATAAATGAATTCAGCAAGGTGGCAGGATATAAAATTAATACTCAGAATTCAGAGGCATTTCTATACACCAACAATGAAATATCAGCAAAAGAAATTAAGGAAACAATCCCCTTCACTATTGCAGCCAAAAAAATAAAGTACCTAGGAGTAAATTTAACCAAGGAGGTTAAGGACTTGTACTCAGAAAATTATAGAACATTGATAAAAGAAATCAAGGAAGATACAAACAAGTGGAAGCATATACCGTGCTCATGCTAGGAAGAATAAACATCATTAAAATGTCTATATTACCTAAAGCAATTTATAAATTCAATGCTATACCAATTAAAATACCAATGACATACTTCAAAGATATAGAACACATATTCCAAAAATTTATATGGAACCAAAAAAGAACATGAATAGCCTCAGCAATCTTAAAAAGAAAAAATAAAGCAGGAGGTATCACTCTTCCTGATATCAAGGTTTACTATAAGGCCATTATACTCAAGACAGTCTGGTACTGGCATAGGCACAGGCACATAGATCAATGGAACAGAACAGAGAACCCAGAAATAAACCCCCAGCTTTATGGACAACTGATATTTGACAAAGGAGGAAAGAACATACAATGGAGTAAAGACAGCCTCTTTAACAAATGGTGTTGGGAAAATTGGACGTCTACCTGCAAAAAAATGAAACTAGACCATCAACTTACACCATTCACAAAAACAAACTCAAAAAGGATAAAAGACTTAAATGTAAGCCGTGAAACCATAAGCATCTTAGAAGAAAACATAGGCAGCAAGCTCTCCGACATCTGTAGCAGCGGTATATTTGCCGATTTATCTCCATGGGCAACTGAAATAAAAGGCAAGATAAACAAATGGGACTATATCAAACTAAAAAGTTTTTGCACAGCTAAAGACAATAGGAACACAATAAAAAGACAAACCACACAATGGGAGAACATATTCGACAGCACATTTGATAAGGGGTTAATAACTAAAATTTATAAAGAACTTATAAAACACAACACCAGGAAGACAAACAACCCAATCAAAAAATGGGCCAAAGAAATGAAGAGAAATTTCTCCAAAGAGGACATACAGATGGCCAATAGGCATATGAAAAAATGCTCAACATCACTAATCATTAGAGAAATGCAAATTAAAACCACAATGAGATATCACCTCACACCAGTCAGAATGGCACTTATCAGCAAAACAACACAGAATAAGTGCTGGCGAGGATGTGGAGAAAAGGGAACCCTTCTGCACTGCTGGTGGGAATGCAGACTGGTGCAGCCACTGTGGAAAACAGTTTGGAGATTCCTCAGAAAATTAAAAATCGAACTGCTTTTTGACCCAGCTATCCCACTTTTAGGAATATACCCTAAGAACACCATAGCACTGTTCGAAAAGAAGAAATGCGCCCCCATGTTCGTGGCAGCATTGTTCACAATAGCGAAGATCTGGAACCAGCCCAAGTGTTCGTCAGAAGACGAGTGGATTAAAAAGCTATGGTACATATATACTATGGAATACTACTCAGCCATAAGAAACGATGACATCGGATCATTTATAACAAAATGGATGTACCTTGATAACATTATACGGAGTGAAATAAGTAAATCAGAAAAAAAGAAAAACTGAGAACAGCATTATTACATACATAGGTGGGACATGAAAGTGAGGGTATGAGACATGGACAAGAGAGTGGTGGTTATGGGATGGGGGGAGGGAGGAAAGAGTGGGATAGGGAGGAGGGGAGGGACACAGGGAAAACCAGATTGAAGGTGACAGAGGATAATTTGACTTTTGGTGATGGGTATGCAACACAATTGAATGATAAGATAACCTGGAGATGTTTTCATTGTACATATGTACCCTGATTTATTGATGTCACCCCATTAGAATTAATAATAATAAAATATATATTAAAAATAAAAAATAAAAAATCTATCACAAAATTTGATGCAAACACAAAAATAAAAATCTTTTCAAAGAAATATAGAAAAGCATCTAGAAAACCTTAAGTTGGTGATGACTTTTTGGATATAACACCAAAAGTATTTTTTACAAAATAAGTAATTGATAAAATTTATTTAAAATTAAATCTTTTAGCTCTGTGAAAGACAATGCTAAGAGTATGGAAATGTAAGTCACATTGAAAAAAATATTTGCACAAATATATCTGATAAATAACTCTTCTGCAAACTATATTAAAAAATTCTTAAAACATCACATTACATAAACAAGTAACCCAATTCAAAATGGGCCAAAGAGCTTAACAGACACCTCACCAAAAAAGATATACAAATAGCAAATAAGCATATGGGACGATTCTCAATATCAGTGGTTTTCAAACACCAGTATGTTGTATGAAACATTATCAGAGTGGCTAACTCTGTCATAGATGGGCATAAAATTTCTGGTGAACCGGTACCAGTCTGTGGACTGGTGGTTGAAAACCATTGCTCTATAATTATATGCTATAATGAAAATGACAATTAAACCAAAAAATGACATAATACTACATATCTATTAGAACGACCAATGTTCAAATCACTGACAAAACCAAATAGTGTTAAGATGTGGAGAAACAAGAACTCTCAAATATTGTTTTTGGGAAAACAAAATACAACTTGGAAGAATGTTTAACAGTTTCTTACAAAACTAAACATTTTCTTATCATACAGTCTAGCAATTGTGGTCCTTGAATTTAGATAAAGGAGTTGAAAACTTATATCCACACCAAAACTTTTACATGGCTCTTCATAACAGCATTATTCATAATTGTCAAAACTTGGAAGCAACCAAGATGTTTTTCTTAGGTAAATGGATAAATGAACCATGGTACATACAGACAGTGGAATGTTATTCGGCACTAAAAGGAAATATCTATCATGTCATGACTAGACTGGAAATAAATGCATGCATATTACTAAATAAAAGAAGCCAATCTGAAAAATCCATATACTGTCATATATACATATATTATAAGAATAGTAGTGGCTTACAGGAGGTATTAAATTGATATAAAATATTATATTAAGCAAATATGATCATTATTGCTTAGCAGTACTGGTATAAAATATTTTTAAATTAAAAGCATAAGTTTTCCTTTCTTTTTTTCTCTTTTTCTCTCATTCTCACTTTCTAATTTTCTTTTTCTCCCTCTCTTTTTTCCCTCCCTGTTTCCCTCCCTCCTTCTTTCCTTCCTTCCTTTCTTCCTTCCTTTTCTTCCTTCCTTCCTTCCTTCCTTCTTTCATTCCTTCCTTCCTTCCTTCTTTCCTTCCATTTCTTTCTTTCTTTTCTTTCTTTCTTTCTTTCTTTCTTTCTTTCTTTCTTTCTTTCTTTCTTTCTCTCTCTCTCTCTTTCTTTCTTTCTTTCATCTTCTTTTTTCTCTTTTTTTTTCTTTCCACTCCCAGACAATGATCCCACAAAGATAGTACCTGAATATTGTACCACAAAACTTTACTTGTATATTTCAAGTGGAAAATATTTTATAAATTAAGAATAAACTTTGCCAAAAGTATTACCTACAAACAAAATACTATTTTTAGTTTGACTAGGAAGTGGCACAACAGATAGAGCATATACCTGGAACACTGAGGACCCAGGTTCAAAACCCCAAGGTCGCCTGACCAGGTGGTGGCGCAGCGGATAGAGCATTGGACTAGAATGCCAGAAGATCCAGGTTCGAGACCCTGAGGTCGCCAGCTTGAGTGAGGGCCCATCTGGCTTGAGCAAAAGCTCATCAGCTTGGACCCAAGGTCGCTGGCTCCAGCAAGGGGTGGCTCGGTCTGCTGAAGGCCCACGGTCAAGGCACATGTGAGAAAGCAATCAATGAACAACTATGGTGTCAAAACGGCAACAAGAAACTAATGATTGATGCTTCTCACCTCTCTCTGTTCCTGTCTGTCTGTCCCTGTCTGTCCCTCTCTCTGACTCTTTGTGTCCTTGTAAAAAACAAAACAAAACAAACAAACAAATAAAACAAAAAACCCAAGATCGCCAGCTAAAGCACAGGCTTATCCGGCTTGAGTGTGGGCTTACCACCTTGAGCCCAAAGATCACTGGCTTGAAGCCCAAGCTTGAAGCCCTGAAGCCCAAGGTTGCTGGATTGAGCAAAGGGACCCTGGCTCAGCTAAAGCCTGCATTCTCCCCCACCTTCCACCAAGCCACACATGATAAAACAATAAATGAACTAAAGTGGCCCAACAAGGAATTGATGCTTCTTATATCTTTTCTTTCTGTCTGTCTGTTTCTGTCTGTCCCTCTCCCTTTATCTTTCTCTTGATCATATATATATATACATATATATAAAGTTTATGTACTTGCATATTTAAGTTGATTATTTATATAAAATAATTTGTTAAAGCTTTATCTGTTGTCTATAATTCAGAACTCTACTTATACTTATGTTAAAATAATATTTAAATATTGTCTTATCTATAAAGATAACAATGAAATCTTATTCTAATTTATAATTTCATTTAAATATCACTCAAAGGCAGGCCATTATCAGTATGTCCAATTATTTTATCTTTTTCAGCACTTAATTCCAATGAAACCAATATCAATGATTATTTTAAATCCAAATAAAACAATATGCCTGATCATGATTTTTAAAGATTTGACTTTGGGAGATGGAAACACAATGCGATATATAGATATTGTATCATCAAAATGTTATTTTTTTATTCAGTGAAAGGAGGGGAGGCAGAGAGACAGACTCCCACGTGTCCCAACCTGGCTCCACCAAACAAGCCCACTAGGGGGCGAAGCTCTGCTCATCTGGGTTGTTGCTCAGTTGTTCAGCAACTGAGCTCTTCTAAACACATGAGGTGGAGTTCATGGAGCCACTCTCAGCACCCAGGTCCAACACACTCCAATAAAACCATGACTGCAGGGGCTGAGAAAGAGAAAGAGAGAGAAGCGAGAGGGGTAGAGGTGGAGAAGCAGATGGGTGCTTCTCCTGTGTACCCTGACAGGGAATCAAATCCAGGATATCCACATGCCAAACCAATGCTCTACCATGAGTCTACCAGCCAGGATCGAATCCAAATGTTCATTTTTAAACTACATAATTCTATTAACAAATGTCACCCTAATAAATTTAATTTTTAAAAACCTATACTTAAAAAAAAATGTATCTGCTGCATGTTGAATTAAGTGATTTAAATAATGCAAAGGAACATTTTTTTTTAACCAACAAAAGATCGTATTATAAAACAGGTTGCTTAGAATCTTGTTAAATTTTATTATCACTGCTATTACTTGCTAAGTGATTAGCAAATAACTTTCTTCACTGGTTTAGCCCTCACAAGTATCATATCAAATGGCATAAAAGCTAAATTAATTTTCTTAAATTTTTATCATCTTCTACAACACAGCCATAATATAGAATGATTGATTTTTATTATATTAATTTAATGTAATGACATTAAATTTAAATAAGCAGCCAGGATTAAAAAAGGTAATTTCTAATCTTTTTCTATTAATTTCAAGTCCATCATTTTTCTCTGAGATTGTTCATTGTAAGACTGATGAAGAAGACATAGAAAAGATCTTTTCTCTAAGCAGAAAATGAAACATTAAAATATAATATTGGATATAAAAGCTAGAAATGAACGTTTTAAAGGAAAAAAATGAAACAAATTGTGGCATTTTAAAGTTTAATTTTAGTTGCTGTGAAAGAAACATATGTTCTCACCATCAGCATCTGTTAATTATGGTGATCAGGTTAAGTATTTTTTCAATAAATAAAAATATTTTGAATTGCGGCATTTTTAAGTAGGTGGAGGCCATGCAATGAACTAAATAGAATATGCTTTGGTTTGCTTTTAAGATCTTGGTTAGGGATTTCTAAAATTTGCAATTTATAACTTAAAAAAAATTTGCAATTTATAACTTAAAAAAAATTTAAGAATGCTCATATACTTCACATTTTTTAGCATTTTCTAACCTATTCTAAGCAATGTTAAAAATGGTTTTGGTTAAAATGCATACTTTTGTTATAAACATTCAATACTCAAAATAATAGGTTCCATTCCAACATTGGTCAATGTGAGTTAGCATTTGATGCTTTACATTTTACACAGGTTATTCAAACACCTAGTGTGTGGGCTTTCTGATAGGTAAATAAGAATAAATATTTACTTCCCTGTTGATTTGAGGTTTATGTTAACCCTAAAGCAGACCCAAAGAATTTTCCATTGATTTGCTGAACTAATGAGTGCCATGGATCCTCTTGAATTATTTACAACTGATGAAAAATATGCAAACCGTTGGAAACATAAAGCACTTAAAGGTTTTGGTGACTGGTAGTTTGCTAGCTTGCAGAGTGCACTCAAGCATCTGTGGAGGTTTCTTTAAAAGATTAAGAGTTGGTTCTATGTAAATGAACAAAGGTTGTAAAGGTTGAAGAGGTGTTGGTTTTTGATAGTATCTATAATGAACTATGGTTTTTGCTAATGTGAACTATCCTTATATTCTTCAATTACAATTGTATAGAACCAAATACAGTTTGAATTGGATTTTCAGTGTCCTCCAACGTGTACTTTGGAAAATCCCTGATTTTAAAATTTGCTTCTACAATCACCAATACAGATACACATGCATGGCAAAAAAACCAAATCATTTTAATCTACACATATAAGACAAGAAGAAAATATATTTATCTGTATATCATTTTACAGAGCAGTAATTTGAAAAAATAAATATACTGTTTATCATAATGATTTTTGTACAAGTAAAAACATATAAATAATTGAGGTAGTATTACAATATGATTATTTTAGGAAAACCTTAAGAGAGAGAGAACATATAAATCTGGGCCTTTCTAATTTTATGGTGCATCTGTTGGAGAAACTCTATTTCCCATAAACTCACCCATCTGCCTTTCTCTCTGTTATCACCACAGCAGCTGAGCTCAAATAGAAAAAACTCCATAATAAAGCAAATAAATTCAATTCTAAATTCATAACCATTTACTTTAAGTCTTCCTTATTTTGGTCCAAATTTATGGTATATTCCCACTCTTATGGTCATTTAAAAATATTCTTAATTTTTATATAAGTGCTGATTTATTACATCTTTATATACTGGAAAAATTACAATGGTATAGAAACATAAGACATAGTAATTTAGCACTTACACTATATGCAAGATCATGTCATAGGACTTATAGATGTAGGAAACACAAGCATTCATCAAAACTATCACTCAAGTAAATTTCAATTACAAATTGTAAGTTTATTAATGAGAGGCACTTTAAATTATGATACAGATGAACTGGCCTTGTTGGAGCTTATAGAGAAAATTACCCATGGAATGGAATGACTGAGCTGAGATTTGAAAATGAGGAATTAGTCTGGTGAAGGGCTCAGCCTTTACCCAGTTAGAGGCCAAAGGGGGTGGATCTAGAAAAGGAAGAACTTTGTGAAGTTGCAGTTAGTTCAATGCCAGATGCCTTGTCTTCACCAAAATTTTCTAGGATCACTAAGAAAAGAAAGAAACCTTCTGTGTTCAAAGTGAGAAAGGGGATAATTCATATTCATTCTGATGGGATTATGTTGACCCTACTTTGGTCAATAAGCTGCCATGCTGCGCTAGTGGAACTGCCATTGCAGGCATTCTTGTCATTGAGTGTGCTTCTTTTCATTCAAATGTGAGATTTCCTCCAATTTCTGCCTGCTTTTGCTAACTGTCCTGTGTGTTTAGTTTGATTTTTAATTCCTTCCCTCAGATTTTATAATTTTTTACTGCCAATGTGAATAGATGTAAAATGTTCTCTCTTTCTTTTGGATTTTATTTCTAGCCCCTATAAAGAGGCTCAAATTCAGATCTGACAATACAGAGTAACCACCAACAATACAAAATGTTGTTTTGTTTTATGAATAATAAATTAAAATATGGTCATGCTACTTTAATCACCTAAAATCAAATGTTAAATGATAATGTTTCTTCAATGAGCCCGAATATATATTAATTTCTGAGGTAAATAGAAAGGATAGGAAATGGGAAGTGAAACTTAAAAATATAAATAACTTCAACTGATTAGCAAAATACCATGCACCAAGCTGCAGTTCTTTTTTATATTGTAAGTTTCTTTCTAATGATTTTTTAAAAAATCTTTATTACCCTAATTCAGTCAAATATATAAAAATTTAGTTAAAGGTTATTTACAAATGCATAAATAGCTCAATGCTTTCCCTTTTTCTGCTTCTAAGAGGAGATTTTGCTTCTGTGTATTTCACACTTTGTGTATGTATGTACTCATAAGATTAATTAACTTTTGATTTATATATAAAGATTTTCACATACTTTACAAGAAATTTAGAGTAAATTTATACAGACCACCAAACTGAAAAAATATGTTTTCTCATGTTCCAAATTTTCTAACTTCTACTCTATTTAAGAGTATTAATGTGAATGTAGTTTAAATTTAAAGAAAAAAGAATCTTGTAAATCTCTATTTCTATTTTACTCAGAGTTCTCAAAATGTCCTAGAATCCTTATATTTTCATCAATTTTGATCTTTTCCTGGAATACTCTATTAAAGTCCCTCAGTTATGAATGATTTTGCCTATTAATATCTTTTGTTTTTAAAGAGTTATTATCTTTACTATGTAATAAAACATAAACTATTTTGCTTAGAACAAGATCCAGATTCTGTAAGGCAGACTTGGATATCACTTGACTGGACCTCAACTCAGGGTCCTCACAAGCCTTTTCACTCAAGGTGACAACAATGGCTGTAATACCCTCTAAGGCTCATGGTTCTCTTCCAAGTTCACTGGTTATTATAAATTCTTTGAAGTTGTGGAACCAAGGTCCTCAGCTTCTGGAGACCACCTTTTATACCTTATTACATGGCCTTCTCTACAACATTATAGTTTTCCATTTCAAGGTTTAGAGGAGTTTCTACTGCTGATTCTTGGTTGAAGAGCCCACTTACTTTAGTTCAAAGTTGGATTATCCAGATGATGGCTCTTAAAATTGAGTTATAATCCACTTTGGTTCTGGGAGTTGGAAGTTGGTAGGTCCACCTACTCCATCACCATCTTCGTTCCTCCTCTACTGCTGATTCTTATCTTTTACATCTAATGCCTTTTTTATCACCTGATTATCCCACAACCACAATCAGGGATAATCTTTCTGTTACTTACGTCAACACCAACTGATGAGAGATCTAAATTATAGCTGTAAAATCCATTTGCCTTTGCTATATAATGTAATTTAAATGAGAGTTTATGTAATTGTATTTATAGGTCCCACAGGACATTAGGTCCTCTCCAACATGTCCATGGAGACATTTGGTCTTGTCTAAAATGTCCATGAGCACATTTGGTCCACATCAAATGGTCTGTGATATATGGTCCTGTCCAAAATATACCCACAGTTAGAAACTCATCACTAGAATTACATAACTAAATATTTAGGTTTACAGGATCAATATATAAACAATTACATTATATTTTATTGTTCTAATTATTGCATTGCGACTGTATTACCAATAGTATTCTTTCTCATCCACTAGCTTTATTGGTAATAGCACACAGGGACAGTTAGACAGGTTAGGTGGACCAAAAGTCTCTGGATGTTTTGTATAAAACTAAGTATCTGCTACTCAGTCACAGGTCCCAGTGACACTCAATAGGAGGGAAATATACAGAACATGTACATCACGGGACAGAAATCTTGAGGCCATATTAGAATTCTGCCTACCATGTGAATTTTAAGGACATTTTTCGAACATTATGTTTAATAAAATTGTTCAGGAAACTAATTGTGCAAACAAAACAAAATTGTTTGTTTTATGATCAATACACTGTGTTTATAAGTTTAGTGCTCAATTAAACATTTAATATTTTTATGTGAAAATGATATACAGTCCCTCCAATAGGTTAATAAAATTACAGGCTTAACAACAAGGAACAAAATTAAATAAAAACACTGCTTTCTCACATTTAAATCTGTTAACAATGTGCTAAGGACTTATAAAACTACTATATAAAAAAATATTTATTGAATGCAGTTGGAGAAAAGTGAAATTACTTGAATCTTATTTATAATGTTACCAAACTCATTTCTATTATCTAGTAAGAAGATGCCCTAAAAGTGGAGGAAGAATCCAGAATTAACTTTCCTGTTACATGAAGCACACTTACTAGTCTCAGCCTATGTAAACAATATGTAGCAGCTCTACCATTTCTGCTATTCACTACTTGGTTGTATAGTTTTGTTTTATTATTGCCATTACTAAATTAGATTTTCATTACTTAAGTGTGCTTGTTTCTGTCTGACAGCTCTTTAGAACATGGTCATGTTTCTAGTTATAGCATCCAGTGCCTTAGAAAAAAATTATATGATTAAGACTTTATATGGGGATTATAGATTTTTTTTAGAATTAAGAATAATGTTCTTAAAATTTTAGGAAGATTGATGTGGATTTATTCTGTCAATGTTGTTAGTTAGTCTTAAAGATGTCTTCATAAGAGGAAGACATGACAAGAAAATTATGATATGGAACTGATCTCTAATATCCATTCCATTGTAAGAGTTCATCTTGCTAAACAGCTTCTCATTAAGTAAATCAAGCATTTAGGGGCATCACTTTAATTATATATTCCTTAATGTAAAATTTATTCAATATCTATTTTTCAATTAGCTAGATGGATTTTGTATTCCAATATTTAACATGCATATGGTGCATACTGCTGTGTGAAACTTAAATCCTTCTGTTTTGCTTTACATGATTAACATTTCACCCAGCTTAATCTGTATATTTGATTTTAAACTTCTGGGATGGTCTGTGATGCATGCTTTGAATGAACAAACAACAGCCTCTACTCTGAGAAGATGATTTTGTTATGGTCTTACTAGCAGAACTGATCCATCTGCTCTCAATTTCTTGCACTTTACAATTCACTTTATATGTGTATGTGTGTTTCATTCACATTTTGGCTTCTGCAAAAAGCTTTGGTTACCTTTCAAACAGAATAAGAAATGCTGTCAGTTTATTCATCTGTTCCTTCAGGATTGAAAAGAAAGCTGGAGAAAACAACCACACATGTTTATTCCTGAAAACTTCCTACAAAGTATTGAATGAAATATAATCAAAATAAGCATAAAGACAGTCTGAAGTGGAGTATTTAGGGGCGGAGGGATTTAATAACCATATTATGTGTTACATAAGAGTTTATTTTATTATGCAAAAACTTCAACAAAGCTAAAAAATTTTGCTTGTCTTTGAATTTATTATTTTTCTCTTGTTTTTCATTAGTACTCTGTTGCTATGTACCTATTGTCAAAATGTTTTACACAATTTTTAAACAAGAATAGTCCTAAGAAACCAGTATTAATTTAGTTTTAATATATTTCACCAAAAAATCGTAAGAGAATTGAGCCCACACTTGATATAGTAAAATTTGAGCCACTCTTGGAGAAATACTTTATACATCAATTCATTGTATCAGTCAATCCCTCCCAAACTCAGCCGCTACTCCCTTTGAGAATATGGCATACACTGTCAACTGTTAACAACAACAACAACAAAAAATGGTTTAGTCTATATTAAAGAAAAAAATATTTATTTGAGCAAAGGATTGCAATCTGCAATACATAGATTTAGGCAGTAACTCAAACCGCGATTTGGAAAGAACAAAGAAAGGCAGGTTGTATAAAGGCCAAAACCACAAAAGGTAATTCTTTCATGCAAATGAAGGATTGCTGGTGAGGTTGATAGTGAATGGTTAATTCCAATATTCAAATAAGGGAGGCAAAAATTACAAACAAAGAAGTAGAGTCCATATGTGTTCATGCAGCAGTTATTCCAGGATGTTTATGGCTCTAGGACAGTGGTTCTTAACCATTTTTGAGGTACTGAACCAACCAGTTTCATATGCGCATTAACCGAACCCTTCTTTAGTGATAAATAAAATATGATTTTTTTTCCAAATTCAAGACATAGGTATATGTTTTTTTACTGGTGCACAAAATGAGCCGTGCATGAACATCACCTTGCTCAAAAAATAAAACCAACAAAGTGCATGAACTCACAACAAATTATGGTATTACTTTATTCTCTGCCTCTGCAGCAGAGGCTTCTCCAAACCCCTGAGACTGACTCATCGAACCTTTAGGGTTCGATAAAACCCAAGTTAAGAACCACTGCTCTAGGATGTTTGGGGCTGATTTTAGCAATAAGCTTAGCAAATTAATAGCAGTTCTGGGAACTAATGTACAAGATGTGCATAGGCTACATGGTCTCCACTGCCTCAGTGGCCCCCGGTTTATATTTTAACTGACTGTCTTAGCAGTGCTCATTTCATTTTCACCATTACCACAACCTATATCTATATACAAAGCAGTTATCATGAACTTGAAAAATTGCATTTGCTCTTATAACTCCTAATGCTGATGATCAACTGTTATTATTATGGCATCTGTTAAAAAGATTTCGGTGTTGTTGTTGTTGTTTTTTTCTGAACCAAGGACATCACCAAATTTGTATAATACATAACCATGAATGATCTTGTGAGTGTAAGAAAATATACATCATTTATAGATTGAAAGATTTGTTATTCATTTTTGTATATATGTATGGAACATGCACATTGTGTAAGAGACTATGTGTCTCAAGTTAACAAACGATGTACAGTGAAAATATATTTAGTATCATTAGCCATTATGGACTTGAAAATTAGAACCACAATGAGATATCACTATGTACCTATCAAAATGGCTTGAAAAAATTGTTACCACATAACTGATTTTGGTGCATGAAAATTCCGAGGCCCAGAGGCAAAAACTAAAACCCAAGTGCCCTTTAAATTCCTTCTCAGATCAGAGCAAATTATTCAAAGCAGCAGGGTGTGCTTTGGAGGTCACCTCAGGGACGTTGATTTAGTCTAAAAAAGACGCTTTCAATTTAAAGGGAAAAAATCACATTTTTAATTGAAAGTAAACAGTTGGTATAACTGTTTTGTAATTTATCAATTTATACCCATAATTCAAATTATGTGAAAGAAAAAAGTTACTGAAAAGAATGAAAATATCCATTTAACACAAACTTATCAAAAGAGTAGTAGTATTTCTGTTGTAGAAATTCGGCATACTGGCTATATATAGTGACAATTACTTTGTAACTGTAGTGTGTTATACTTCACTACAAATTTATGAATATGTGCCACTTTTTAATATCACCCCATTATTGAATCTGACTTCTTGGTAAACTTTTGTGTTTAATTCAAAGTGTGATGAAAAATTGCAGGTCAATGTAATGGGTCTCAACTTTTTCATTCATTTTTTCAAACAACCAGAATGTTGTAAATATGATCATATAATAAATAGAAGTGTGTTCTTTAGCACCATCTAGCTTACTTTTTGTGCAATTCATAGCAATAAAATTTATCTTTTATAACTGCACAATAATATTTTTAGATACTTTGCCTATGTTGGTCTATGAAGATAGGTTAAAAATGACTAAAACTATTCATGTCATTTTTAAAAAAATTACTATATGCACATCATTGTGCATATATGCTTTTTCACACTATTAACATTGATCTTTAGTAGCACTGTCACTATGTCTTAAGATATCATTTTTTGTGCTAATTATCAGAAATACTTTACATAAAAGACAGAACATTCCATTTAATTGTTCTTCAGTTGTTCTAATCTTTAGAATTTTAGAACAATCTCTAGATTTCTATCAATAAAGATTGAGAGCACTTTTAAAAAATAATTCATCAATGCCCATCATCTTTATATAATAAAATACAAGTTTTTAATATTGCCCTGATAGAAAAAGCTAAGGCATATCGAGATTATTGAAACAATATGTTAACCATTACTTAGATGATAAGCACAGTTAATTATATGAAATATCTTCCAGAAGAAAATATTTCTGTCAATTTCTGATTGTGGTGCAATAGTCTATTCTGATATGTCCTAGTCTTTTGTATCTTTGTGTCAATATTTAAATTTATCTATTCTGCTTGCAGTTGCCACTCTTCATTTTCTTTTATAGTAGCTGTGTGTTATTGTCTATTTTATGCCTGTTTCCAGCCCAGAAAATCTATTTAGGAGAAAGCATAGAACTCTGACAGATGCATTATATGCACTAGCGGAATATAAAATAATGTATAAGAACATTCATTGAATGTTAGCTAAAAAGATATTAAAGTAGTAAGAATTTTGAAGTTAATTATTGTTTTAAGATACTGATAATAAGAATATTCAAGCAAACATTAAGATATTTTTATATATGATATTTCTAAGCATATAAGTTAGTTATCTTACTATATATGAATGCAATAAAATATTTTTAAGAATAATTCATTAATATTGTAAGTTGTACAGTATTTTGTTAAAATGAGAACATATTTCCGGTTTCCCAATGAAAAAAATTTTTTTCAGATATGTCTGGCTTGAGTTGAAACTTAGACTGAAATATAATGACATTTGTATGATTATCAAAATGACATAAAATTTTAAGATATTAGAATAATTCATTTTCAATATTATTCATTTATTGACCTATCCAACAAATATTTATTGAATGAACATTATTTGCCAGTCATTGTTTAAATGTCCCCAAAGTAGTGGTAGTGAATGCGATTGAGGCCTTAGCTCTTAAAGAGCTGCTATGCTAGTAGGGAGACATAAACTCGTGTGTGTGTGTGTGTGTGTGTGTGTGTGTGTGTACGCGCGCGCGCACACACGCGCGTGCGTGTGTGTGGAGAGAGAGAGGAGAAACAGTGCTAAGTGCTGTATAAGGCATTTAAGTGATGCGATACTAACCTTTTTTTTAATTATATTGTCAGAAAGATGACATATAAGAAGAAATTGGAAGGTTAAGGAATACAGCTTAAAGAGAAGAGAAGGAAGAATATTTCAGGAAATCAGAATGACTATTAAAAACCTTATAAGTGGCTAAGAGGTTATCCTGTTTGAAGTACTAAACCTGTAGTGTGGGTTTAATATGTAGGTAAGATGAAAAATGATAAGATATGTGACTTGGTCCAGACTACATAAGGCCAGAAAAAAGCATTTCAACCTTCCCTTTCTTCCCTCCTTCCTCCCTCCCTCCCTCCCTCCCTCCCTCCTTTCTCTCCTTCCTTCCTTCCTTCCTTCCTTCCTTCCTTCCTTCCTTCCTTCCTTCCTTCCTTCCTTCCTCTTCCTTTATTCATTCCTTTTCTTCTTTTCTCTTTTTTATTATAAAACTTCCAATGGGGGTTGTCAATGGCTTATATTAGGATAGTAATAAGACATACATAAGGATATAGACAGAGTCCATATATGTTTGGAGCTAGTGTAAATGGGATCAACAGATGAGTTAAATTTTGAAGACAAACTAGGAAAAGAGAATTATCAAAGGAAACATAATGATGTTAAGTTTGAAAACTAGGTGCTAGTGTTTTCTTGAACAATGAGGTGTTAATACTATTGCTTTTTACAAAATTAAGAGACTGGTGGACATGCAATTTAAGTGATGGAAGAATCAAGATTTTTGTTGTAGCTTTTTCAGTTTTGAGATGTTTGTTTTATTAAGGCATTAAGTAAATAATTACTGATATTAGTATAGAATTTGAACTAGAAAGTACAATAGAAATATAGCATTCAGAATTATCTATACAAGAGATATTTTCCCCTAGAAACAAATGTATAAGCCCACTTAAAATAGTTTAAATCACACCCTGGCTGGTTGGCTCAGTGCCTAGCGTGTGGAGGTCCTGGGTTTGATTCCTGGTCAGGGCACACAGGAGAAGTGCCCAACTGCATCTCCACCCTTCCCCTTCTCCCCCCTATCTTTTCTGTCTATCTCTCTCTTCCCCTCCCGCAGCCAAAACTCTACTGGAGCAAAGCTGGCACAGGCACTGATGCTGTCTTCTTGGCCTCCACCTCAGGTGCTAGAATGACTCTGGCCACAGCAGAGAAATGCCCCAGATGGGCAGAGCATTACCTCCTGGTGGGCATTTCATGTGGATCCTGTTCAGGCACATGCATGAGTCTGTCTGACTGTCTCCCGTTTCTAACTTCAGAAAAATATTAAAAAAAAATAGTTTCAATCTCTGTTTATATATATTATGAGAATGAAGATATTTTCTGTTCTTTATTTTATTTTATGCCATATGAAAATAGCATATATATATTTTAGGTGAGAGAAGGAAAGATAGTGAGGCAGACTTCTGCATGCACCCCAACAGGGATCCAACTGGCAACCCCATCTGAGGCAAATGCTTGAGTACTGAGCTATTTTTAATGCCTGAGACTGAGGCACTCCAACATAACCATCCTCAGTGCTTGGGCTATGCTCAAACTAGTGAAGCCACTGACTGCAGGAGGAGAACAGTGAGAAAAGAGAGAAAAGGTGCGAGAGTGGAGGAGAAGCAGATGGTTGCTTCGCCTGTGTCCCTAGACCAGGAATCAAACTCAGGATGTTCATATGCCAGGCTGATGTTCTATCCACTGAGCCAAAAGTCAAGGCCTTTAAATAGTACATTAATAAAAATAGTGCATAAGAAATGTTAAAGCAAAGTGAAGAAACAAACAACAGTTTCAATACATATGAACATAACAATAGGTATTTAAATGTATTTGATTTTAGGTTTTCTATGTAGAAAATAAATTATAAAGGTGAGAATGCTTACTGGGTAATATTGTTGAAGGTAAAACATCACCAAACATTTTGTTTAATTTATTTTTTTCTTTAATTCCAACAATAGGTCTTTTAAAAAGCTCATCCTCGCCCTGGCCGGTTGCCTCAGCAGTAGATTGTCGGCCTGGTGTGCGGAAGTTCCAGGTTCTATTCCCAGCCAGGGAACACAAGAGAAGTGCCAATCTGCTTCTCCATTCTTCCCCCTCTTTTTTCTCTCTGTCTCTCTCTTCCCCTCCTGCAGCCAAGATTCTATTGGAGCAAAGTAGGCCCAGGCACTGAGGATGGCTCTGTAGCCTCTGCCACAGGTGCTAGAATGGCTCCAGTTGCAGCGGAGCAACACTCTAGATGGGGCAAGCATCGTCCCTGGTGGGTATGTTGGGTGGATCTTGGCTGGGTGCATGCCTGTCTGCCTCCCACCCCACTTCTCACTTTGGAAAAATACAAAACTTAAAAATAAATAATAAATAAATAAATAGCTCATTGTTACCCCAAGCATCATATCCAAAATTTAGTCCCTCATGCTATTTTTTTTCTTTTTAATTGAATTTCGTGGGGTGACACTGGTTCATAAAATCATACAGGTTTCAAGTCATAACTCATAAAAACATCATTTGCACCTACATTGTGTGCCCATCACCCCAAGCAAAGTCTCTTTCTGTTCCCATTTCTCTTCTTTGTCCAACTCCTTTGAGTTCCTACCCTTTTTCTTTGGCTATAGCCATACTGTATTTATGTGTTATGTATATACTTTTTTTTTTGCTAATCCCTTCACCTTCTTTATCCAGCCCCCTGGTCCCCCTTCCTTCTGACAGCTGTCAGTCTGTTTCATGGATCAATGCCTCTATTATGTTCATTATTTCTTTTGTTCATTAGATTTTATATATAGGGAAGATCATATGGTATTTTCTTTACAGGGCTTCAGACTCAGCAGCCAAGTAGATGGCTGAAACAGAAGTATATATGTACTTATAATGGATAATTAGCTAGATACAGTGTTCAAAAAAGCATAATGCCAAGTAAAATATCTGAGGCTGCTACCCTGACACATGCATTTAGTGTTTTCTCTCCTTTCTTGTTTTATAGGAAGCAGTTACTGTTTCATACTTAATTTAATTTATAATATTTTGCTGATGGTCAGGATTCCATATTTCCCTACATTATCCTCTTAGCATCTGCATTTTTATTTCTCTATCATTGCCTTTAAGATTAAAATGTCTTTATTTGGAAGCATAGCCTTGGTTTTTACCCCATGCTCTGTCAACTAGGAAACAGCTCCAGAGTTTTATCTCATATTCTTACAGAATGCCAAATCCTGTTCCCTTAATTGTCTCTGCTGGGGAGCCAGGAGTGCATAAAACAGTTGGCGGCGTGTGTATACAGCAAATAGGTAGGGCAGACTTTCCTTCTGCAGAAGGCAGTGCTGTGCTAAGAATTTTTACATTTAGAGGATTTGCTGCTGGAGAAAACAAATACAATTGGTTTGGTTAAAAACTCATTTACTACCCACAACCATCTTCCAGATAGCAGTCTGACAACACAAAGTACTCAAGGCAGACCTGTGGTTGTAAAGATGTACATGTCACTGTGATAGGGTAAGGGATACTTTTTTAACAAGCAACTGAAAAAAATTATTTAAGATAAAGAGAATTTGCAACTTTGTTTTTAAAACTCAGAGCTTTGCAATTAGCATAAAAACTGAGATGTTGTTTTGCTCATTTATACATGTGTTCAAAGTTATTTTAGGTCTTCATTGTTTTTCTATGAATGTACAACATGCTTTTTAAAACAAAATTGCTACAAAACTGCATATTTTGTTAATAATGTAGTCTTTTGTTTTGAGATTTCTATTTTTAAAGCTATGAATTGAGGTCACTTTGAAGTTTAATACTAATAAAAAACCAATATCAGTTTGTCTATTATATTTCTTCTCATATTTTAGCCTTAAAGAAAAGTTCACATTTCCTCTACATCTATATTTATATTCTCCTTCATGAATCTACAGTATATTCAATACCAAAATATTTCTTACTGATTCAAAATTAGATTCAAAGTTGGATGAGTAATATGGGCCATAAAAAAGAGGCTTGGCTTGAGTAACATATTATTGCATTCCATATTTGCAAAAAACTCAATAATTATCATTATTACTTATTGATTAATCATTAAATTATTGATTAATTACAATTATTAATTATTTTTGTATTGACATGGTAATATCTTGCTAGTGTTAAAGTTAAATCCCAAAATACATGTTGCAGTTTGATAATTTATATATATATATATATCATAATATAAACTTTTTTTAAGAATCTTCCTCATCTGTAAGATAGAATGTGTAAATTTTTCAAAAAATAAAAAAGGACTCAAAATAACTACACTGGGAAAACTAAATTGTTAAAAAAATTATCTTCTGTTATATAATGAAATATTTTATAAAAGCTTGATTTATGTTTTTAGAATATCAAAGTATTGAGATTAAGACGTCAAAGTTTTTAAAAGAAATAAAAGTTAAATTTGCTGCCTGACCAGGTGGTGGTGCAGTGGATAGAGCGTCGGACTGGGATGCGGAAGACTGAGGTTCGAGACCCCGAGGTCATCAGCTTGAGCGCGGGCCCAGTCTGCCCCTATCAATCTCTCTCTCTGACTCTTTCTCTGTCTCCATAAAAAATAAATAAATAAAAATAAAATCATTAAAAAATAGAAATAAAAGTAAGTTTGTAATATAACAGATATGACAATTAGCTTTATGCATAACTATGTCATTTATTAATGTCCTAAATGCATTGCTGGTCTACTATATGCAGACACTGTTGAAATTTCAAAGATATACTGTTAAGCCAGCAAGCATACCAGTAAAAATAAAAAAGATCTACTAGGCATAAATTAAAAGTTGAATGAAATGGCTAAAAACAAAAACATGAAAAATAAAAAAGTCATCTAACCTCACTTTCACATAATGTGCATAATGAAAATATAAAAGAACCAATTTTACACTTTACTAAGAAAATGACAGTCAGGAAGGGGGAAAAATACTTATCTATGTAGAATAATATAAACAGAAAAAATTACTACAGCAAAGTTTCTTCAATTTTCGGTGACAAATTCATTTGATTTTGAATGGCACAAATAGTACACATCCATCAATTTCCTTTTATTCAGAGATATTTCTAAGGGGGATTTTGCAAGACTATTGTTTTGAAAATTAGTTTTCAGAGTTGCATATGCCTGAATGGTATTCTTGAAATTTGTTTTTAAGTAAATACCTTTGAGATGATAAAGAAATACAAAATATATATCAATAAAAAGTTATTTTCAAATAAAATAATAAAATGTTTTTAAGTATATTTTATATTCCTATCTAATAATAAAATAATTTATATTTTTACCAGATGTCTTTATTATATCAGTCCAGAACTTTTTATATTTTATATGAGATCAGTTCATTTTATATACCAGCCATTGGGGAAATAATAGAGAAAAGTGAGAAAATAATATTTAAAAGTTTGTGATAGTTCTAGCTATAGAATCTCGAGTAAATTGTTTCTTTCTTTTTTTTATTTTTACAGAGACAGAGAGAGAGTCAGAGAGATGGACAGACAGACAGGAACAGAGAGAGGTGAGAAGCATCAATCATTAGTTTTTCGTTTGCCGTTGCGACACCATAGTTGTTGATTGCTTGCTTTCTCACATGTGCCTTAACCGCGGGCCTTCAGCACATGAGCAACCCCTTGCTGGAACCAGCGACCTTGGGTCCAAGCTGGTGAGCTTTTGCTCAAGCCAGATGGGCCCGCGCTCAAGCTGGCGAACTTGGGGTCTCGAACGTGGGTCTTCCGCATCCTAGTTCGATGCTCCATCCACTGCGCAACTGCCTGGTCAGGCTAAATTGTTTCTGCCATATACTTTTAAGAGAAAAACAGATGGATATTTAGACTATTTATGCATTTCTTGCTTATAAAATATATTCAATCACATCGCCTGACCTGTGGTGGCGCAGTGGATAAAGCGTCGACTTGGGAACACTGAGGTCGCCAGTTCAAAACCCTGCACTGGTCTGGTCAAGGCACATATGGGAGTTGAGCTTCCAGCTCCTCCCCCGCCCAAAAAAAATATATTCAATCACAGATACTAAAGGATATCACAAAATTTGGCCTGAATAAAAAATAACAAACATGTCAGAATATATGTATATAATTATAAATAGTAACACATTTATGAGAAATTATAGCTATTGTCTTAAAGTTGCATACTTTTATGTATTAAATTTAGAATATGTATAAGTATATATAAAATGCTATCATAAGTACAGACTACTAATTAATTGTTTTAAATTAAATGTTGAACTTGTAAAAAATAATATTAAAATGAATTTAAGATTAAAAGAGAGAATTTATGCCTGACCTGTGGTGGTGAAGTGGTTGAAGAATCAATCTGGAATGCTAGGATTGTCAGTTAGAAACCCTGGACTTGCTTGGTTGTATGGGCAGTAGCCAATGCCACAATCACAGCTGCCTGGCCCGTGCAGGTTCACATTTGATTTGGACAAATGGTAATGAAACAATGGAGCCAAGAACTAGTGGGCCATTACCTTCAATCCCAGCTTGCACTAGGCAGGTGAGAAATATACACAATGGGAAAATTCTTCCCTTTCCATTCAGGGCTCCCAACACCACTGACTTATTTGTGTATTCTTAGAATCAAAGGTTTCTACCTCACCAGCCTTATTCACCACTGTTCCCCACCTCCTTCTCTGCTCAAATTCTGCACAAATTGGCTTCTCCTTCAGCACTCCACCACCTTGACTTCTTCTCCTTGCAATGCTAATTACAGAAACTGAGAGAGTGATTCCCTCCCCCCCCCTCGGTCTTCCCCATTTTAGAGTGTAGAAATCAAAACCTTTAAGCCAATATACAAATAAGGAAGTCTCTAACACAAAGCTACTTATCTAAGGCATAAATGGGATTTCTCATAAGAGTGCATCACCCCACATCATGCAACAGTCAAGGGTGTAGGGAAAAGCTTAGTTTTGAAAAAATCTTAGTATTAAAAGGGCCGAAAAACTTAGTCTTAAAACTAAGCCTTAGACTATAATGACTTTGCCAGCTTACAGCCTGTCCCCTACACCCAATGCAAACTATAAAGGAGCAAACATATATATCATATTTATAAACTTATTTGACTGACACTGGTCAAGGCACATATGGAAGTTGATGCTTCCTGCTCCTTTCATCCCCCCTTCTTCCTCTTTCTCTTTCTTTCCTCTTCTATCAAAAATGAATTAATAAAATCTTTAAAAAAAATAATAAAAGAGAATTTATGATAGAGGTACTTACTTTTCAACAAAATGAGCTTTTCTTCAAACAAATCTATACTTTAAAATATTTGTTCCGTATGTATATGCGTCGTTCTGTTTCTGTTTCTTTTTAGAAATATACTCAATTCCCTCATGTGGGTCAAATAAATTTGCAAATATGATGTATATGTTTGCTCGCTGCCCACAGCCTGTCCCCCCAACACACATTAATATCAATGAACTTGCACATGGGCAGCACCATCTCTAACAAAGTGAGCATAATATATTTTATCTGCCCAACACCCAGTATGTGTTTTTACTTGCCTGCTGGGTACAAGCTAGGATTAAAGCTAATGGCCCACCAGTTCTTGGTTCTGTTGTTTCGTTACTGTCTGTCTGAATCTAATGTGAACGTGCATGGGCCAGGCGGCTGTGATGGTGGCCCTGGCTACTGGCTGTACAACGGGAAAGGGGGTGATATATTCGGGGAGACACTAGAATCTATGTAAACACAATAAATAAATAAACAAACAAACAAACAAACAAATAAATGAATGACACAAACTTATGTCAAGAGGAAGAGAGAGAGGCCTGCCAGGGGAGACAAAGAAGACCTCTTGAATTTCCTTCTCCCTTAGCTTTTATTATCAGAAGCCGAATTAAAAAGGAGGAGGATCAGGTGACAAGGGGAAGAATGATTAATGGCTCTTTTGCTGATATGGAGAAAGAGCTAATTTGCTCAGTACATTTTTTTTCTTTTGCTAATTAATAAGCACAAAGGAAGGGGCAATCTAGAACTAGGCTAATTTTCTAAAACTTGTTCACATGCATTTCTGTGTTTCTGCACAAAGTTCACTCACTCACACAGCTTCTTTGATGTTTGCATCAAAGAGACATTCACTCAGGGCTTTTAACTAAAGTTTCCTAATCCAAGTCATAGAGGGTTCAAGGTTAGATGGGTGATTCCCTACATTAAGAGGTCACAATAATCAAATTTATCATTTTATAAAGAAACAAATTCAATCCAGCAACATTTGTGCTTTGGGAAAATGCACAAAGCACAAAAGGTTTACCTACAAGAAAAAAAAATAGACAAATACAGGGAAACCTCAGGGGATGGTAACTGTGTGGGGAAAACCAGAATGGAGGAAGAATTAGTAGTACAATGAGCAGTAAAAGGGCAAGGAGAGGGTGTGGTTAATAAAACATAGATAGAAAGCTGGGGAAAGTTATCTGACAGCAGCTGTGACCTTCAGACTCGGGGTTCTGTTGAAACACTGTGAACCCAAAGAAAAAAAACTGGTAAAAATAGCAACACAACCTTTCATTTCTCTCTCTCTCTCTCTTTGATCTCCTGCTTGACTTCCTGTGTTATCTGTTACATGTTTGCTTAAGATATTTGGAATCAAAGATGCAATTGAGCCAAATTAAATACACTGAACAGGCCAATATGTTGGGGCACTGAACAATATATAACAACTTCAATCAGTTGACAGTTTTAATAAACTGATGGGACACACCTACCTCCTTTTCTTAGTTTCTATAACTTCTGTCACTAGGGTGAATATCAGCATAAAGAGACCTTTGGTCTAAGAAATATTCCCTATCACATGGAATATCACCTTGGTTATGTAGTTTTCTTAAATGTATTTTTAATAATTTATTTTCAAATTACAGTTTGAATTCAAGCTTATTTTGCATTACTTTTGTGTGTACAGCATAGCGATGTTTTCCCTGATATTTCAGGTATCCACCTGCTACTATCCATATATATTACAATATTGTTGACTCTCTTCCCTTTGTTCTATTTTACAACCCCATGACTAATTTGTAACAACCAATTAGTTATTCTAATCCTTTTACATTTTTGTCAGTTCCTTGTTCAATTTGAATTAATACAAATTTTTATATTAAGGACATGATAAAATTTTAATGATAACAAATCATACTTTATGATTAAATATTAGTTTTTTATTTTTTTAAAGGACCTATGTTATAAAAAAAATTACTTGAGTGGTCCTATTTACATTCCTTGTTTTTTCTAAGGCATATTTAATACTTCTCTGCTATCAAATTTTGCAGAAGTGGCTGCTCCAAGTAGAGAGGTTAAACATCTTCAAAGTCTCCTGCTGGCTTAGTGAACACCGAAAATACTTTCAAATAGGTTAATGGGTACTTAGAACTTATTTTTTATCAATGATGATTAAATCAACAAGCATTTATTACAATGTGGATAAACCTACACTTCAATAGGATCATAGAATCATACTGTATGAGTGAAGAATCACTGCTACTTTCAGTGACAATAAATGTTGCTAACTACAAAAGTATGACAAGTTTTAAACTCTGGATGATTGTACAAAAATATACATTGGTGTATTTTCCCCTGATTTTATTATATTACAAAATGTATTCCCAATAGCTATATGAAGATTGAAGCTGAAAGTTTCACTTCCAAAGTTATTTAGAAAACTCCCAATTATTCTATCTAAATCATAATAATTATTCAGGAGATAATGTAAATTTGGCTGAATATTATAGTTTTATTAACAATACATTAGACTAAATTGCAAAATAAAGCAAACCAAAAGTGTGTTATTTAAGATAATTTAAAATAATGGTATGCTCTTATATGTCATTTTTATTGTCTTTTGAACTTGAATAGTGTTTTTTGCAAACATATCTCAGCATCAAGTATTATGTTGATGATGAATGTATTACATTTTTGCTGTTGTATCAATTTTTGAAAGCTCAATGAATTAAATAGATAAATTAACATGAAGATAAACTGTAGGTATATTTAAGTGAGTATAACAGAAATTCCTAATAGAATTTTGAGAGTCAGGTTAGGTCTACTTCAAAAACATAATGCTCTAGCCTGACCAGGTGGTGGCGCAGTGGACAGAGCATCAAACTGGGATGCGGACGACCCAGGTTTGAGACCCTGAGGTCACCAGCTTGAGCGCGGGCCCATCTGGCTTGAGCAAAAGCTCATCAGCTTGGGTCCAAGGCCGCTGGCTTGAGCAAGGGGTTACTCAGTCTGCTGAAGGCCCATGGTCAAGGCACATATGAGAAAGCAGTCAATGAGTGACTAAGGTGTTGCAACAAAAACTGATGATTGATGCTTCTCATTTCTCTTCGTTGCAGTCTGTCTGTTCCTATCTATCCCTCTCTCTGACTTTCTCTCTTTCCCTGTAAAAAAACCCCCCAAAAAACAAAAAACATAATGCTCTAGGACAGGGGTCAGGAACCTTTTATATCAAGAGAGCCATGAATGCCAAATACTTTAAAGTGTAATGCCGTGAGAGACATACAATATGTTTAACACTAAATACAAGTAAATGTGTGCATTTTATGTAAGACCAACAATTTTAAAATACAATAAGTCTCTGAATTATTTTTAATAATGTTGTTATGCTGTTGCTAACCAATGATGAATAAAGTACTTCTTACCATTTATGTGACTTCTGGTGCTGCATGGTTTTGTTGATGGCTTTGTAGTCTTGTTGATACATGGTGAGGTTAAGCTTCATGCAGGCATTGAGACTTCCATCCATTAAACGTGATCGTAGGTTGGTCTTAACATTCTTTAGATGTGAGAAAGACTGCTCACATGCATACGTAGAGACAAACGTTTTCAGTACAGCAATACTGATATGCTGCAGTATGTGGTATGTGATGGGAAGCACATTCCAAGTTTTGACAATGAGCTGGTCTGCGAGTTGAAGTTTTGTCGTTTCTCCCCTCCTGTGTTTGCTCACCAACTCTGCTTGTTGTCGTGCAAGTCTTTCCAAATCTTCATTCAGTGACTTGAACTTATTCACCCACATGTCTGAGGCCTTCACGTCAGCAGCTTGTAGCTCAAAATCTCTGAGAGAGACACTGGGAATGTAACTCAGGTCGGCGCTGTCCACTGCACACTCATGTGGATGGGTGATGAACTTAAAAAAAACAGTGCACTCACAAAATTCTCCAAAGTGCACTTTGAATGACTACAGGAGATTAGATATGAAGCCCACTAGCTTCTGGAGATCAAGATGTTGAGCAGGGTCACTTGCTGTGCATGCATTTTAAACTCTCTCAGTTTTTCAAAGTGTAGTAAATAACCTGTTTCAATGTTGGCGATGAAGAGTTCTAGCTTGTTTTCAAAGGCATACACCACTTGTTGAAGGGATAAGACTGTATTTTCAACACCTTCCATTTTCACATTGAGCTGGTTCAGTTGTTCATTCATGTCCACGAGATAGTAGAACTTCAGGAGCCACTCAGTGTTAGCTAACTCAGGATGCTTGACATTTTTCATTTCAAGATATGTCCAGATTTCACTCAGACAAGCCGTGAAATGTCTGAGCATTTTCCCTCTTGAAAACCAATACACATTGCTGTGCAGAAGCAGACCAGGATAATCATTCCCAACTTCATCCAGAAGTGTTTTAAACTGGTAATCATCTAAAGCTCGGGCAAAAATAAAGTTGACCACCTGAATGACCAGTGACATCACCTCACCAAGCTGTTTGCCACACATCTGAGCACAAAGTGCCTCCTGATGTCGGATGCAGTGAAAATTTAGGATGGGTCTACTTTCATGTTCACAAAGAAGCACTACGAATCCTCTGTTTTTCCCCACCATGCATGGAACATCATCAGTACACACTGAAATGTTGTCTTTTTATAGGCAAAACAGCAAGACTTTTCTCACGTAGTGTGTCACCAGCAGCATACCTTGCAATCACGCTGAACTGGGATAAATGGCTTATGTCTGTTGACTCATCCAAAGTGAGAGAAAAGAATGATGCTGCATTTATGTCCTTCACTTGTGTTGCCTCAATTTGTTTTACCATCATGATCATAAGATCGTGAACAGTTCTTGCCGACAGAGGCATGTCTTTTATTTATTTGATTATCTTGTCTTTATCCAAAAAGGTGTCAAAAAGTTTATTGGCAACATCAAGCATGAATGTTTTGGCATACTCTCTATCTGGGAATGGCTTTCTGTTTCTCACGATTGCTAAAGCACCATCAAAGCTAGCTGAATTCCAGTCACCTTGTTGGGTCCAAACATGGAGTTGCTGCTGACTAGCTTACACTCTGCACAGTAGCTCTTGACATGCTTTCCTCCTGCTGTCTCCCACTGGATATTTCGATGAAAATATAGTATGGCGTGTGTCAAAGTGTCACTTTATATTTGACAGTTTCATTGATGCAATTTTTTCATTGCATATTAGACACACTGCAGAACCTGCTCTCTCCACATAGGTGAATTCTTCTCTCCATTCCTGCTGAAAAGTACAATACTCCTTATTTTATTTTTTAGCTATCTTCTTCATCAAAAGATTTCTGCAATTAGCTAGCTGACTACTTAATTAAAAGGAGGGAAGTTTACTTTCTGACCTCACAATGACTCCTGTACATTACACACTATCCAATAAAAATTTGGTGTTGTCCTGGAGGACAGCTGTGATTGGCTCCAGCCACCCACAACCATGAACCATGAGTGGTAGGAAATGAATGGATTGTAAGACATGAGAATACTTTATATTTTAATGCTATTATTATTATTTTTTAAGATTTGTCTGCGAGTCTGACGCAGCCATCAAAAGAGCCACATCTGGCTCACGAGCCATAGGTTCCTGATTCCTGCTCTAGGAGGCAGCCAGGTAAAGAATAAGAGCAGGGCACTCACTTTATGAAAATAAGAGAATGTTTGCTTTTAATATGATGAATACTTCATTAGTTCATGAAATGGAAAAGAAGAAAAAGAAGAAGTCCATGAAATAGAACTGGTACATGAACGGGAAAGCAACAGCAAGAGAGATAAGGTAGGCAAACTAGGCTAGTATAGTAAGTGGCATGGAAGTAAGGAACAAACACTTAGGCTTTGTGAATTAGCCTAATTACTATAAAAAGTGATTGAAATGGGTGAGTCAGAGAGAGATTGGTGTATTATTCTTATGGGAAAATTGTTTACTTTATGGAGAGTAAATCGGAAATGAGTTTTTGGAATAGGAGAGACATGTTAGAGTCTTGGAATAGTACATGATGACAGGGGCTGTACTAGAATCATAGTGGATGTTATTGAGAACACTTAATATATGTATATGTGTCTTAGATGTTAGATGAGTACAGTCTTATGATATGTTAAAGACCCAAGTAGGGAGGAAATGGACAGATAGCCTAGCCCTTAACTTTTAGGAAGAGCCAACCTGTTAGATGAAATAAGACTTAATGAAATGGAGAACACAGGTCAAATAAATTGCTTCATTAGGCAGTTGAAAAACTAGGTCTGGAATGGGAATAGGAAAGTTGTAAGATGAAAAGTTAATCGGGCATTCAGTTCTGAACATATTAATTTTAAAGTGGTTAAGAAATATATGTATAAATGGAATCATTAAAAATACAATTGAATATATGGGTAAATTTTATAAATTATATATAATTTAAGAATAAATGCCAGATAGTTTTAAAAACACGTAAATAAATTAATTCACCTGAAGATATAGTGAGCACGAGAGCACAGAGAATCTAAGACAGTCTTGAAGAATTCCGATATTGACACCTCAGGTTAAATAGTGATAGCTATGAAAAAAAAAAAAAAAACTGAGAAGAAACATGGAATTTAATGAAAATTAAAAAAAAGAAAATATTTCAAAAGTTATGTTTATTTAGTTGAGTTGAATGTTGCTTAAGATGTCAAACTAAATTACTAAATATGCAAAGAAATAAAATTCAATATTGAAGTTACTAGTTTCTTTGTTTATATTCCAGACAAACACTTGTATAATTTGCTTGCATGCATCATGCTTAGAATTAAACTAAAGAGGATTTGAAATATTAATGAGTTACATTGTTAATATATTTTAAGATGAAATCATTAGAGAAGAATAAACTTGTGTATGTGTTTTCTCATGAAATGAAATTGATCTATAGCATTAATTAAATTTAGGAATTGTTTATATTTAATCAGTCTTTACTGAGTGCTACAACAGTGTATAAACTTATGGAAAGAAAATAATATATGGTGTTGTTATCAATTCTATTAAATTAGTATGTAAAAGTGTTGGTCTAATAAGTTTGTAAATAAAATGCATATGTTTGCTCGTTTATAGTTTGCACTGGGTGTGGGAGACAAGCTGTAAACTGGCAAAGTCATTAGAGCCTAAGTTTTATAAGCCTTTCCCACCCTTTTAATACTAAGATCTTTTCAAAACTAAGCCTTTTTCCACACCCTTGACTGTTGCATGATGGGGGGTGATGCACTTTTATGAGGAATCCCATTTATGCCTCAGATAAGTGGCTTCCTTATTTGTATATTGGCTTAAAGGCTTTAATTTCTACACTATAAAATAAGGAAGACCGGGGGCTCTCTCATGTGGTTCCTGCCATCAGCATTGCAGAGGAGAGACAGCCAAGATGGTGGAGTGCTGAAGGAGAAGCCAGTTTGTGCAGAGTTTGTGCAAAGAGAAGGAGATGGGGAACAGAGGTGAATAAGGCTGGTGGGGCCTTTGATTCTTAGAAAGCTCGAATAAATCAGTGGCTTTGGGACCCCGGAATGGAAAGGGAAGTGTTTTCCCACTGTGTGTATTTTCTCGCTCACCGGGTGCAAGCTAGGATTGAAGCTAATGGCCCACCAGTTCTTGGCTCCATTATTTCATTAATGTCTGGTCTGACCAAATCATATGCAAACCTGCACGGGCCAAGTGGCTGTGATGGTGGTCATGGCTACTGGTTTTACAAAAAGTCTGTTAGCTTTTGATGATAACATTAAAGATAGCAATTATGGGAGCTAATAGTTGCATTAAATGGTTGATAGCAGGTCAACTCTTGATATCCTTAATTGTTAAAAAGTTAGGGTTAAATTTATTGAGAATAACATCTTGAATAGCATTCAAAACAAAGATAATATTCTTTTCTTCATAATCATTCTATGTCTCATCTCAAATGTGCTTATGTTTGATAGCAATTACTTGAATCAAAGCAAAATTAATCCACATTTTTATCTGTAGTTAGAAAATACCTATGAGGCTTTTAAAATTTCAAATATAGAGCTATATGGGATTCCGTGTCCTGCCTAGTCCATTATTGCAGGATTCCCTAGAAAAGCTGCAGTCTTACTAAAGCAGCTGCTTGTACTTAGTGATAATCCTCTGTACTATTAGGATTGTCTTTTGGGATAGGAAATTGATTACCTGACCTTAACATACTGAAGACTTTGCATGTGTCTAGCCTTCTGCCTCAGACAGTAAATTAGTTATATAAACAGAGAAAAATAATTAAGAGTTCAATGAGGTTTTAGTGTGAATAGAAAACATGTAGAAAATGCAAATAATAGACATTTATTATTTTATTTTTCATATCAAGTAACAAATTAAAATACTACTATTATAAATAATGTATCTTATGATGAGTTTTTTTTTTATTTCTAGTAAGCATATTTATAACTGTTCTAGCAGAGGGAGATGATAGGGAATGGAGTGACAATGACTAGAGTTACATATCACAATGCCTGTGTTTCTATCCAATGGGAGAAGTGCTTTCTAGCTTGGATACTCAGAGCATGGCAATTTTCACTCATATCCTGAATAAGACTGATCAATTACAAATCACAAAAAATCTAACATTCTCTTAGTCATATTTGGTTAAACGTTTTTACCAATCTGTTAGTACTGAGGAATTAAAAATTAGACTGAACACTCCTCCAAATAACAAATACTTATATGTATATACAGTTGTTCCTCCCCATATCACCATTCACTTTTTGCAGTTTCACTGTATCGCAGATTTTTAAATTGTATATATCTAATTCTGTATCACGGATTTTTCGCTATATCACAAAATTTTGCGTTATATAAGTATGTTTATATATTTATTATTTTAATTATTTTTGTAGTAAACTAAGCAAAATAAGTGTGAGAAAGGTTAATAACAGTGTGGGAAAGGTTTATAAGAGTATGAGAAGGTTTTATAATGCCTTAAAATATATATATAAATAATAAAATAACGTCACTTTCATGGACTTTCGCCTATTGTGGGGGGTTCTAGAACTTAACCCCCATGATAGATGAAGGACCATTGTATAAGAATTTGGAAACAAAAGTTATATATTTTTCAAATGTGGTTAATATTCTGCCCTAATTGACAAATTATTTTGTTTCTTGTCTTTATCTCAGGGTCTCATGAAGTCCTATGTCATAGTGTAACAGAGTTTATTGAGAGAAGCTGTTTTGGGAAAAACATTGGCATTTCCTGCTGCTATCTATACAGAGTTTTACCAACTTAAACAATGATTTTCAGTTTTTTACTGGATCACAATAGAAATGCAAATGGAAAAATAAAAACTTCATGGAGGTAGTACTACAATTGTGAATCCTCAAGGTGAGTGTGGAAAATAGACACGGTGCCTATTTTCTAAGACTTTTCTATAATATACACATTTATAGTAAACACATAATGAATATAATTAATCATTATATAATATGTCAAATATATTTAAAATATTATATAAATATGTTACATATTAAATACATATCTACCCAAACTAGTACAGCACCAGTGTGCCAGTTTGTTCCAAAGATTTTCTTTAAAAATGGGATTTCTTTTAGCTCCAACTTTACGTTTGCTTTAAACCTGAACTTCTGTTGCCGAAAAAAAAACCTTTGAATGCTCCTTTGCCCTGAGACTATGCCTGTGGCACCTGTCCCTCCATAACATGAAGAGAAAAAAAAGTGACCTTCAAACACCCTAGGTTATTTTTGTTTGTTTTTACTTCTTCCTTGATGTGGGCCAGGAGCTCTACTTTCTCCATCATTTAGATCAGTGATTTTCAACCACTCTGCCACAAGAAGTTTGAACACATGCAATATCTATTAGTCAGGAGCAGTGACCTCTTTTCCCTTAGATTGTCAAATGACAAAAAAGAATTGACAACAGCCAACATAACAACAGTCATATGGTCTGAATGAATCATTTTTATAAATTTTTTTCTTTGCTAGATTGGCAAAAAAAAATATTTTTGGGTGTAATGAAGAATTTTATTAATTAGTTTATGTATGCCATGAGACAAAAATGGTTGAAAATTATTGATTTAGATCATTCAAAGCAGATGTTACACTTTCAACAAATCATATTCTCAATGCTTGCTAACAATCTGGGTTCAGTGTTTGGTATCTGCTGATTCCTCCTACTTTCTAATTTGTTTAGATATGTACTTTAAAGAATTTTTCCTGGACTAGCAGTTACCTTATGCCAGTGATAGTAGGCTTTCATTGTAAGAAGGTTTACAAACATGGAGTTTGTTATATTTTTTGAAGCAGAAGTCAAAGAAAATTCCCATTACAATGTCTTGTTATCAGATGGGGTAACATTCCATATCAGAAAAGTAATATCTTAATCAGTATCATGATGATAGATAGGTATTTTATATGCCCATGGATGGTGGTACCAACAATATAGCATTACAGGAAAAAATAAAGGCAAAATATGTCCAGGATGTGTCTAGTCCAGTGAAGATAGTGATAAGAAATCTCTCTTCATGATGGGAAAGAGTCAATGTAACCAGTTTGTCACTAGATGACTGGCTGTTTCTTCAGGTAATGGTTCCATACCATGGGCTCAAGTTTGAACTCTGCTTTTGGCAGATCAGTAGCTCAACAACAGTAGTGTCAAAAGGAAGTCTGTGTTGTTAAGCCCATTAATAGACTCCTCTCTGCCATCATGGCTTCTTTGTTTATGGGCCAAATGAATAAGCACTAAGATATTGGGGCAAAGAGTCTGACACATGCACAGAGTATATTCTTTGTCTGATTACTGAGACCCTCCAACTGAGTAGATATCCTTTGGTGGTCATTAAACTATCTTTACATTCTGAGCCTATTCTGAGAGTTTTATCACATATTGTCTTCACATTCAAATATGGTATAAGTAGTATTCAATAAAAAATAAAAAGACCACACTTTATACTGCAAGGTATGGCAACTTTTCTTCACCTGATAGGGGATATCTTGGCATGTTGCAGACCACCAAACTCTCAATAATTTTGTTTAAGTAGCAAATTCATAAGTTCTTTTTTAATGTTTATCCATTAACATCTATTTCAAAGGTTGATTATTTTCTGTAAAGAACAACATAGTAAATATTTTAGGATTTTTGGTAGGTATGTCTATCACAATTCTATGATTGTGATATAGGAATAATAATAGACAACTTGTAAATGAATGAGCATAGCTTGTTTCAATCAAACTTTATTTACAAAAGATTTAACTAGTAGGCTGCAGTAAAAGCATCCTCTGGGTTGGGATAACATCTTTGAGGTCCACTAATGTCACTTCTAGTTACCATATGTCATACTAACATATTTAAGTACTTTCTACTCATTAAATCTAATCAAAATAGTGGATTCAATAATGAACTGTGTGATGTTTTTAAGAATGTAAAAAGGATCAAAGTATTGGCAGATAATATTATTGCAGAGAAAAGAATTGATCCAGCCCTGAGTCAAAACTGTGAAGCTGTACTGTAAGTTCTCCTAGGTGAGGAAAACTTCTTCTAATAGACTTTGCATATTGATATAGAATCAGTCAAAACAATGGCTGCACACCAAGTGCCAGAGCTGTGATGATTTAACCAATAAAGATATTACATTAAAACATCTATTGCAACTGAAACTAAAACCAGATTAAAATAACTCAGTTATTATTAAAGCACTGTTCGACTTCTGTGCAGACTAAACAGGTGACATAAATGAAATTTAGTAGGTGCTACCATTGATGATTTTTTTAATTAGTTTTTTGTTTGTTTGTTTGTTTTATTTTTTATTCATTTTAGAGAGGAGACACAGAGAGAGAGAGAGAGAGAGAGAGAGAGAGAGAGACAGAGAGAGAGAGAAAGGGGGGAGGAGCTGGAAGAATCAACTCCCATGTGTGCCTCGACCAGACCAGTGCAGTGTTTTGAACTGGTGACCTCAGTGTTCCCAGGTCGACGCTTTACCACTGCGCCACCACAGGTCAGGACACATTGATGATTTTTTAAATACATTTATCATGATAGAAATGCCTGCATTTACACCAAGAATATGACCCGCTTCTGTTTAACTACCTTAGTAGAGAGGGTACATTAGCATAAGAATTGTGGTAATAGAAGGTGTTTTTTATAGGAGTTGAAGAGAATGAGCCTTCCCTTGCAACAGAAAGAAAGTGTCTGAAAAGAACCAGAGGTGAGGACACTTTCACTGCAAGGACAGCTGAGGAATCTGAGTTCCAGATCCTCAGTTTAATCAGAGTCCACAGTTTTCATTCCAACTTTTAGAGTCACCTTTTTCTCCGAATTTATACCCTATTTGCATGTGAGTAACTTAGTGAGGTGTTGGATTCAATTGTTAGTGCATTTCTGCTGCACACAATTAAACTTTGTGCTTATTTTTAGCAATAATCATTTTGTAGATATATGAAACTAATTATTTTATGGCAGCCATGGAGCTCTTTTATTTCATAGTTGAATTTAAACTGATAGTTAAAGATTTAAGTTATCATTGTCTTTCTCTAAGGGATAGAGTCTATTGAAAAGAATTTATGTAACACCACAGTTGGACAGTTCCCCACCATTACTTCCATAGCAGGCAAGTGGAGCAACCTCTTGGGCTCCCAAAGCACTTGTTTCAATTGGAATTTGATCACAATCAAACCAAAGTTTAACAGCTTGATAAATTAAAAGCTACTGCATGCTGTGGATTGCTACTTCCCAGTGACTGTTTGAAGGAACTCAGCACTACACTGAAACCCAATGCAATTCTGTTGTTGAGGGTCTGTCTCCTGAGACACTCCCAGGGTCCATTCTATATGAGTCAGATCCAATCAGGAGACAGAAAATACCCATGATTTGAAAAATAGAATTTTTAATACAAAGAGGATTTAACCAAAGAAAGGTTCTTGACTACTAAAAGAGGTAAGAAAATACACAAAGGAGTTCAAAATTAGCAAATGCAAACAGTAAACTATTAACTATTAGCTATGGACTGAGGGAGAATGATGAAAAAAGAAGATCCCTGTTCAAAAACAGAGATTTAAATTTCTTTGAAGAGTGTTTGACAACACAGAAACAAAAATTTCTGCTGGTGTCAAAACAAGTTGCTTAAGAGTACAAGCTGGAGCTATGCTGTAGACATTGCCTACAATTGCCACAGTGTGTGGGCAGGGACCCAGATCTATAAAAGTGGTCACTGGGTTAGGAAGAGTTGGTGGAGGACACAGTCAGAGCTGCTGTGTAGGGAGACAGGTAATTCAGGGTACAGCTCAAGGTGCTCTATAGAAGCAGTTGTTACATAGGAAAGTGGTTCTCTGAGTGGTCATCCAAAGTTGCTGTAAAAGCATTCTATGAGATAGGAGAATGTATGAGGTCTACTAATACTGATGGGGTAATGTAACCATGAACCCAATCTCTCATTGTCCCAGAAACCTTTCCACAAAAATAGAAGAGAAAAAGTTTTGTTTTTGAAAGAGCATTAAACCAGAATAGGATGAGCATCACAGTCAATCCCGAAAGGAATTGCAAAGAGAACTAAGAAACATTAACCATTTATGTAGCCAAATGATACATTGTATTCATTCTTTTCAAGATAAAAAGTAAGCAATTCTTGAGTAAGAGGACTCACACAGTTTTTTTAAATATATATATAGTTCATCCCAAATCATTGGTAATTGGAGTAATCAATGGTTTTGCTAAATGCTTTTAGAATAAAAAAATAAATTTTTGTATCTTCATGATGGATTGGAGGTTTGTAATGTGAAGCTATGCATCAACTAAAGTTAAACACCCATCCTTCCAAGAAACTGATAGGGTCAATATATTGCTTGATGATTACAAAGAGATGGCTCCAAGGTCTTGACCAAATTTCTGTGCTACTCTACATTTATCTCTTTAAAAAGATTTACATAGAATTTAAAGAGGCAAAAAAAAAAAAAGAAACTGAAAGTTCTCTAAAGTAAATGCTTTAAGAAAAAAGAGGGGATGCGTCTCTTATTTTCAACAGAAAGAAATTAAGCCGATTCTTTATAATTTGTATTTGCTCTTACAAAATTAGAATCAGTGGACCTCGGGAGCCATGCTTAATTAAAGAAAAAGTGGAAAAATGGAAGCAGAACCAGAACTGGAAAAGGAAGTGACATTCTATCTTTGAATCCTTACAATGTCACTCTGGTGCTTTCTATTGACAAGGCTGAATATTTTTGCTCGCTGTAAAAAGGAAATGTTTAGAGGCTATTGCTCTAGTTTCACAAAACATGAAGAAGGATGGATTAGGGGATGAGATACAATAAATAATACCTTTTCCACATAATAGACAAACTTTACTTCTTATTTGCAAAATAATAAATCCTGCATATCACATCATAAAAGTATATAGGCGTTATACATTATTACTCTTTACAGCTGTAAAATCTGCATTGTACGGATGCCATAGTTTATGCAACCTATTGATGGACAATAAATCTTGTCCATGATGTACTGTTTAAAATTGCAAACTGAATAGCAACAGTATACTTGTGTATGTGTACTTTTGAATTTTTGCCAGTATGTTTTAGCATAGATTTATTGAAATGAGATATCAGTGTAAATAAGGAAATGCATAAGTAATTTACCAAAGCCTTTCACATAGAATCATACAAGTTTGTTTTCCCAACAAAATGTATGAGTTTTGCTTCCCCATAGCCTTGGCAAAGAAAGCATTTTTGCAAAAATCTGAATGTTTGCCAATCTTATAGATAAAATATGGTGTATAAACAAAGATTTAATTTGCATTTGTATTTGGTTATATCATTTAATGTTCACTTTTAGAGAGTTTATTGTCTTTACTGTGATAAGTAAAAGAAGTAAATTTATAATTTGAATTTGGAATGCCTCTCTGTGCAAAAATTGTTTTACTCCCCTAGACATATGTATATGTTTAATCCAAACAAGGTATCTATTAATAAAGATATATTTCAGAAACACATTGTTCTCAGAAATATAGTTATTAGCTAAATAATTAATATAGAATCATAAACTGTATTAATAGAATGAGTTTGGCAAAAGAAGTTGAAAACTTTTTATGAAAACAGGTAAATACTAGAAAAATTATATATAAGATAAGGAGAAAAACAAAAATAATATCTTTGAATCCTGTTTTTTATTTGTTTTTTTTTTGTTGTTTTTTTTTTTCATGAGAGGAGTAGAGGCAGAGACAGACTCCAGCATGCACCTCTACTGGGATATACCCAGCCAACCCACTACAGGCACTGCTCTGCCCATCTGGGGCTCTTGTTCTGTTTTAACTGGAGCAATATTTTTTGCACCTGACGCAGATGCCATGGAGCTATCCTCAGTATCTGAGGCCAACTCACTCTAATTGAGCCACAGCTGCAGGAGGGGAGGAGAAGAAAGAGAGAGAGAGAGAGAGAGAGAGAGAGAAGAGAGAGAGGACAAGGAATGGAGAAACAGATGGGCATTTCTTCTGTGTGCCCTGACTGGAAAACAAATCTGGGACATCCACATGCTGGGCTGATACTCTACCACCGAACCAACTGGTCAGGGCCAATATATGTGAATCTTGGGGAGAAGTTAATGTTAAGTTCAAAAGAGAAATCAGAGAAAACAGAGTAGCACTTCTGATTAGATGTCTCAAGGTATAATGCATTACTAATTCTACAAAATGTATGGGATGACCTGATACAAACCCTTCTCCAAAAAACATATCTTTAAGATGTAGAGGTACCAAATCTTCTTTGAATGTTTGGTAGAAATCACTAGTGTTGCCATCCAGTCCTGGATTTTTGTTTTTTGAGAGGTTTTTGATAGTTGTTTCTACTTTTTCCTTGCTTATAGGTCTATTTAGGTTTTATATTTCATAACTCAATCTAAGAAAATTATATAGTTCTAGTAATTTATACATTTCCTTTAGGCTGTTGTATTTGGTGGCATATAATCTTTCATAGTATTCTACTTTGATCCCTTGTGTGTGTGTGTGTGTGTGTGTATATATATATATATATATATATATATATATATATATATATATATATATATGATTTCTGTGACAATATCTCCTCTTTCATTTTAGATTTTGTTTGTATGAAATCCTTCTTTTTTTTTCTCAGTGAGTCTAGCCAGTAGTTTATTGATTTTATTGATCTTTTTAAAGAACCAGCTATTTGTTGTACTAATTTTTATAGATTTTTTTTGTTCTTTATTTGATTTAGTTCTACTCTAATTTTTTCTATTTCCTTTCTTCTTCTGACTTTGGTTTTTCTTTGTTCTTTTTTTAGTTGCTTAAGATGTGATGTTAGTTTTTTTACTTGGGATCTCTCTTATTTCTTGATATAAGGCTTCTCAAAGTCTTCCAAAAAATTGAAGAAGGAGCAATAATTCCAAACACATTTTATGAGTCCAACATAACCCTGATATCAAAATCTGGCAAACAAAACAAAACAAAACAAAAAATCTGGCAAAAACAACACACAAAAAAGAAAATTACAGACCTATATCTCTAATGAATACATATGCAAAAAAACTAAATAAAATACTAGCAAACTGAATACAACAACACTTAGAAAACATAATATATCATGATCAAATGGGATTCATTCCAGGAGCACAGGGATGGTTCAACATATTGAAATCAATCAATGTAATACACCACATCAACAAAACAAGGGACAAAAATCATATGATCCTATCATGAGGCAAAGTAAAATAAAATTCAATAAGATACAACATCCCTTTATGTTTAAAATACTCAATAAAATCAGACTAGGAGAAAAGTTCCTCAACATAATAAAGGTCATATATGACAAACCATCAGCTAATATCGTACTAAATGGTAAGAAAATGAAGGTATTTTTCTCTAAAATCAGGAAGAAGACAAGGCTACCCATTCTGTCCACTCCTATTCAACATAGTTCTGGAAATTTTAGCCAGAGTAGCAAAAGAAAGAAATAAGAAGCATCCATATTAGGGAAGAAGAAATAAAGGTATCATGATTTGCAGATGGCATGATCATGTTATAGAAAACCCCAAAGATTATACTAAAAAATTATTAGAAACAATAAACCGGTACACTGAAGGGGCAGAATACAAAATCAATATACAGAAGTCTATTGCTTTCCCATATGCCAACAATGAAACTTCAGAAGATGGACTAAAACAACAACAACAACAACAAAAAAAAACAATTTCTCTTACAATTGCAACAAAATAAAATAAAATACATAGAAATAAACTTAACAAAGGATGTGAAGGACCTATACAATGAAAACTACAAAGTGTTATTAAAAGAAATTGAAAAAGACACAATCAAATGGAAAAAATATTCCAACTTCATGGATTGGAGAAATCTACGTAGTTAAAATGGCCATATTACCCAAAGCAATATATAAATTTTGTGCAATCCCCATTAAAATATTCATGTCATTTTTTAAAGAAATAGAACAATAAATCACCAGGTTTGTATGGAACCATAAAGAAACCCAAATAGCCAAAGCAATTCTGAGGAAAAAGAATGAAGCTAGAAATATCACACTACCTGACTTCAAATTATACAATAGAGCCATGATAATCAAAACAGCATAGCATTGACAGAAAAACAGACACAGGGACAGGTAGAACAGAATCGAGAGCCCAGAAATAAAACCACATACATATGGATAAATCATCTTTGACAGAGGAGCCAAAACACACAATGGAGAAAAGAAAGCTTTTTCAATAAATGGTGCTGGAAAAATTGAAAAACCACATTCAAAAGAATGAAACTTGACCATAATTTGTCCCACTGCACAAAAATTAATTCAAAATGGATCAAAGGCCTAAATATAAGATCCGAAACAATAAATTACATAGAGGAAAACATAAGTACTAACTTCATGGATCTTGGCCAGAGGAAACAATTTATGAATTTGACCCCAACGGCAAGGAAAGTAAACACAAATATAAATAAATGAGACTATATCAAACTAAAAAGCTTCTGCAAAGCAAAAATAACTGACAACAAAATAGGCAGCTAACTAAAATGGGAGACAATATTTGCAAACAACAGCTCTGATAAGGGATTAATATCCAAAGTATATAAAGAACTCACAAAGCTCAGCAACAAACAAGCAAACAATCCAATTAAAAACTGGGTAGAGGATCTGAACAGACACTTCTCCCAAGAAGACATACATATGGCCAACAGATAAATGAAAAGATGCTCATCTTCACCAGCTATTCAAGAAATGCAAATCAAAACTACAGTGAGATACCACCTCACAGTTGTTAAATTGACTGTTATCAACAAGAGAAGTAATAACAAGTGTCCGAGAGGCTGTGGAGAAAAAGAAACCCTCATTCACTGCTGGTAGGAATGCAAATTAGTACAACCATTATGAAAGAAAATATGGTGGTTCTTCAAAAAATTAAGAATAGAACTGCCATATAAGCCAGCAATTCTTCTACTAGGTTTCTACCCCCAAAACATAAAAATACTGGTGCATAAAGACACATGCACCCTCATGTTAATCACAGCATGATTTACAGTGGCCAAGACATGAAAACAACCAAAGTGTTCCTCAATAAATGATTGGATAAAGAAGATGTGGTAAATATATACAATGGAATACTACTCAGCCATAAGAAATGATAACCTAGTGACATTTATGACAACATGGATGGATCTTGAGAACATTATACTGAGTGAAATAAGTCAGAAAAAGATAAGAACTGTATGATTTTATACGTAGGTGGGATATAAAACTGAGACTTATGGACATAGATAAAAGTGAAGTGGTTTCCTTGGAGAAGGAGATGTGGGGAGGAACATGTAGGAGGGGGTGAGGGGAAGGGTTTAAAGATAGACAAATGTAAGGTGACAGAAAATAATTTGACCTTGGGTGATGGGTATACAACATAATAAACAGTTCAAATGATACACAGAAATGTTTACCTGAAACCAATGTACTCTTATTGATCAAGGTCACCCTGTTAAATTTAATTTTCTAAATAAAATTAAAAAGTCTTTACAATAAGTTTTAATAATTATTGTTATATTTAGGAATATATGTTTAGGATGATTTTCATAAGGAGAAAGCAAAACGAAACAAAACAAAACTGCATATTTTAAGCTTATCTATCTTATGCTACCCTAACACAATAAAATTGGGGAGATTGGACTTTTTTTTCATATGGTTAGTTAAAAAGTCTGTTCCTTCCTCCACATTTCTCCAAAAAAAAATAGTGTTTTTAAATCTTACTGTTTTTACTGAAGTATATAATTCATTAAATTTTTAGAAATAACTAGTTTGACTGCAATATCTACTGTATCAATATGATGGAAAACTCATCTAACTGATATCAAATCTAAGTCATGTAAACTTATATTTGTTCATTTAATTATCAGACTAACATGGGGAATAGCAAGTTCTAAATTTGTTTAGAGAGAATGAACAGTATATGTGTGAGTGAAGTAGTTAGGATTGTGAAGCTAGGGACTAATTGGTAAAATAAATATTTGTAAATGCAACAATACCAAAAAAAAAATAAAGTAATAAAATAAAATATGATAATAAGTTAAAAAATATTTCAGATGTACAATATATATTTTAAGTTTTGTTACTTTTTTAGATTCATTCATTTCATTATCAATTTAAAATATATAATATATGAAAATAGTTTCTCTCATTTATAAATAAATAAATGTTAAATAAACATACACTTTGAGTAGTCAACTTCTTTACTAATATTTTAATTTCTATTTGACTTGAATACACATTTTTACAATGAGTTTAAGAAACATCAACTTCATATATGTATAAAATAAAATCTGACCTGGTTTCTTCATGAGAAAATGTTGGGGTTTTATTTTAACCAAACAGTATGAATCATCAATGAAACTCAATGGCTTTTTAAAAAGCAAATGTAAACTTAGGTTTAAGTTATACAAAATAGAATACAAATCTAGGGAAGAAATAGTCTCATTATGTAATTTGATGGCTAGAATTTTGATAGAGATGGTATAGAAAAACCCACATGAAGTCTCATTAGAGTTCTTTACACAAAGAATTCATTAATAATGTTAGTTTGAGATGGTAAGGAAGCAAACATTATTTTCCTGGATATTAAAATATTATAAATCAGATGTTGATAAATATAGGTCTCCAAGATCATGACCAAAATGGAACAGCTTCGAAAAATTTACAAACACTGATAAGACAAATGAATCAATCAGGATTTGCACTTAAAATATGACAACTTCAGTATATATTATTATCTGAAATAATTTTAGCAACAAATGATTTGTGCCTAATTTAATATATAAAACAACATTAGATGGTGTTAATCTTAGTGATAGAGTGTGTTTATATGTGATTGAATTGGCCTTCCCATTTGTTCATTCTTTCTTTTAACCAACAGGTAGATGGATTATTTGCTGGACAAAGCAGAGAATATAAGTATCTGCAAGACCCAGTTCTTATTCTTTTTGGTTAATTAACCAGGTGGCTTTATTGTTTATTTTTAAAAATAACCCTTTCTCGCCTGACCAGGTGGTGGCGCAGTGGATGGAGCTTCAGACTGGGATGTGGAGGACCCAGGTTCGAGACCCCAAGGTCGCCAGCTAGAGCGTGGGCTCATCTGGTTTGAGCGAAAAGCTCACCAGCTTGGAGCCAAGGTTGTTGGCTCCAGCAAGGGGTTGCCCGGTCTGCTGAAGGCCCGCAGTCAAGGCATGTATGAGAAAGCAATCAATGAACAACTAAGATGTTGCAATGAAAAACTAATGATTGATGCTTCTCATCTCTCTCCATTCTTGTTTTTCTGCCCCTATCTATCCTTCTCTCTGAGTCTCACACTGTCTCTGAAAAAAATAAAATAAAAAGAAAGAAAATAAGAATAACCCTTTCTCAATGCGCACACACACACACAGCAATGAGTTTGTGATTGTTAAATTTTTTAGACAACTAACATATATTTTACCTAGATGGCATATATTTAGATTGAATTTCAGGTGCAGAGTTTGTTTGATTTGTAAGTATTTTTATTTTCCTCATTTTTTATCTTTCAACTTTAAGAATATGTCAAATTATATAAATATGAATTTGTCCATCTTCAAACTCTACTGGCAGGGCTTAAACATACTAAATTCCTTTATCACTTTAAAAATTCTAATGTTTTTCTATTTGTAGTTTATCTGTGGAAAACAGATAACATTTATGATCTTTGCTTGCTCATGTAAGAATCGCTGCTGTTAAAATACTCTGAAAAGAGCATTTCAAATTAAGCCAAAAATGATTTGCCCCATGCTGTTGTCATCTTGTGTGAAACTTAAACAAGAAACAACTGTGAAATGAAAGCTACTAGTAATACCCCAAAACTGAAGTGAAATACAAAGAAACTCAACCATGACTGGATAGTACATTTTCTTTCCCCATGCTTCCACTAAATGAAAAGAAGATGATAATGTGTGACATAAAATTGCTGGAGGTCACAAAACAAACACATTTTAATTCTAAATATAGTAAGAATTTATAAAATGGCTCATTTATTTGGTATTTTGGTCTTTATATAATTGGGCAATGATGCACTAATGGTGTATTAAATGGTAACTACTGAATGTGATATTCTTTAAGATTAATAAACACTTTCTGAAAATTTGACTTTTCATTATATATGAGCGTAAATATTAATGGAATAGTTTTATATTATATTTGTTTCTATCAAAATTGCTATATACTTAATGTTGGAGATCAAGGACACTAGTTTTTAAAACAATATATGTATTTTTCAAATCTTGTACTGCTGGAAGGGCTATTTTCTTGACAACTTTGGCTCTATTTTCCAAGTTTTAAAACTCCAGCCCCTGGAGTCATGTTAATGCAGCACTTTATGGAATAGAAAGAAATTGAACATATTTCAAATCAATCACACTTTTTTTCTTTCTTCCATTTTTTTTTTAAATCAACTGAGAGTCAGGGAGGCAGAAAGACAAATTCCCTCATGTGCCCAACCAGGATCCACCTGGGCAGCCCCTCTCTGGGGCTGATGCTCTGCCCATCTGGGGCTGCTGGTCCATTGCTCAGCAACTGAGCTATTTTAGTGCCTGAGGTGAGACCATGGGGCTATCTTCAGTGCCCAGGCCAACTTAATCATTCTAGTCATGGATTCAGTAGGGGGGAGAGAGAGAGAGAGGAGTGGAGTGGAGAAGCAGATGGTCACCTCTCCTATGTGTCCTGACCAGGAATTGAATCTAGGAGTTCCACATGCTGGCCCGACAATTTACTGCTGAGCCAACCATATTTATAAAAATTTTTTGTTTGTTTTAAAATACGTCTTAGCATGTGATGATTTTGAAATTAAGCTCTTTTAAAACAGTAAAATATGACACAAAAACTGGAATTTTGATGCTTGTCAGATGTCATTAAACTGTTTTATCAATTGTATTTTATATATATGCCTTATAAAAGTTTTGTTAAATTACTATTATATATTTAGAAAGAGTACACACCAAGAAAATTTGCCTTAGAATTGACTGTCAGTAAGTGACACAGACAGGATTAGAAAGTAGGTTTGTCTGGCACCCAGGCAGGGCTTTATTCTTTGCACTACCAGAAAGTATTTACTACTTAAAGTTGGTTTTGAAATCTTTTACAACATTCAACCAACTAAATCTAAATCACTGGGGCAATATGTAAAACCTACACCAGGAGTGTCATTTAATCTAGTGTTTACAAAATTGACTGAAATAAACTATTACTTTTAATATA